>JAMXIJ010000013.1:0-600000 GCA_025742365.1 Coniothyrium glycines
AATTATTAAACTTCTCTCCTACAAAAAAAAAAGAATATTAATTAAGTAATCCTAATTATTTATTAAGATAATAAGTTTTCTAAGTAAAATTAAAGTAGAACTATTAATACCTTACTTAACTTTAATATATATTAGAGTCCATCTAAGCTTAGATAATAAGGACTTAAATAGTATACTTTTAAGTAGTATACCCTTAAGTAGTATACCTTTA
Organism: Coniothyrium glycines; assembly: GCA_025742365.1. NCBI lineage: Eukaryota > Fungi > Ascomycota > Dothideomycetes > Pleosporales > Coniothyriaceae > Coniothyrium > Coniothyrium glycines. Next base: position 212 of record JAMXIJ010000013.1, read on the forward strand.
AGTAGTATACTCTTAAGTAATATTAACTTAATTAGAGATTATAGTTAGAATAAGACTAAGAAGATAGATATTATATATTAGTTAGTATATAAAAGCTACTTTTTTAAAAAAGAGAATAGTATTATAGATCTACTATACTTAATTATAAATAGAGTAATATTATATAACCCTAGTAATATACCCTTCTAGCTACTAGTATTATAGATCTACTATACTTAATTATAAATAGAGTAATATTATATAACCCTAGTTATATACTCCTTTAGCTACTTAGTAATTAGGCTCTTATAGCTAGCCTTATACTACTTAGTACTAGCTTACTATACTACTTTTTTAAATATAATAATTTAATCTACTTAAAATAAATATTTCCTATTAGATAGCTATATAAAATCTAGGTCTTACCTACTTAATTAGTTCTTTAATATCTTAACCTAGATAGGATAGTCTAGTATACTTACTATAAGCTTTAAAGGTACTTAAAAAGTAAATAAAAGTATAGAAAAAATTATATTAATCTATATTTTTATAGATTTAGGGCCCTATAGAGGGATCCTAATATTTAGAAAAGTTAGTATTTAGTAGGGATATCTATAGTAGTAGTCTAATAAGTGTAAACAAAATTATATGTAGTTACTATTAGTATTATATATATTAGTTAATATATTAACAATTAATAAGGTTAATAAAATCGATTAATAGCTAGTATAAGGAACTAGAGAATTAAACTAAAGGTGGGTTTGAAGAAGCTAGAGAATTGAATTAAAGGTGAATTTGAGGAAGCTAGAGATCTGAATCAAAGTAGGTATGAAACGCCAGGGAACTGAATCAAAGGCAGGTATTGAAACACCAGAGAACTGAATCAAAGGCAAGTGTAGGAAAGCTAGAGAACTAAATCAATAGCTGAGCGTGAAAAAGGGCGTCAGGGTATCATATCATCAGTCGACAACTGAGAACATAGTTTAAGAGCCATGCGTGAAACAATCAACGGGGACCTTCTAGTCATCGTCGCTCGATACGTAACCGATGGAATCGCCATCCTTGTCAGCAGATTCATTCGTGTGTGAATCAGCATTATCATCCATGCCTAGTTCCATGACATCGGTCGAAGCGGCAGCAATGGGAGTTGTGTCGATGGAAGGGGTGGCGGTGACAGCAGTAGCAGCAGGATCCAGTTCGATTGGTGTTGCCGTCGGAACGCGTAGAGTCGTACGCGGCCTCTTCGGCTGGGTCGCAAAGCTGCCGCTGATTCCGCTCTGCTCAGCACGCTTGTTGTTCTGCTATGATATGATTAACAACCACACTCCGAGGAACTGTCGATCGAAAACGTACTTCACCTATGGGAGCAGGCATTGACGGGCTACAGAGCTCCAAGCCAGATGCGTATGTATACGTCCACCTGTTCTTCTCATAAGACCAGGACGCAGTTACCACCTCGCCATACTGGGTGTGAGTGGGTGGTCGCGGGAAGTCTGGTCGTGGTGGGAAAACTGGAAGCGCATAATAACCCGTTGTCGATGGAGCAATACGAGGATCCACACCATGATCTGGTTCCCGCTTACGCTTTTGAGAGGCGACCCAGCTCTGTGTTGACTTCATGGCACTGGAAGGGCGAGGAGGTTTCAAGTATGCCCTAGGACATGCGCGTACACCTGTGGGCAGCATATCTGGCTTGGCCAAGAGTGCCTCCTTGGTCTCACCTTGCCAGTCTGCCTTGATCTTGTTCGCTGGCATTGGTCCAGGAGCGACCCCATTCTTCGGGTTGAATTCCTCCCTCCCCTTGGCTGCTGGGAGAGTGTAGTTGTGGGCTTCGCCACGGTTCATCATGACTGACCATATCTGGTCGTTGTAGCTTGTATCCTTGGCAAGCACACAGCGGCATTTCTCCCCACCGAACCAACGACATTCCGAACAAGGGTCATCTATGCCGCCGCGCCCCAACTTGTCACACTGCGGACTGTTAGTGTATGAGACTTATCAGACGGTCACAAGGGTAGACTTACCGGATACATTCTCTGCATGCATCTTTGGCATGCTGAATTGACTTGATCGGGTACCATGTAGCCGACAGACTCCACCTGCGCGGTTGGCAGCGATGGGTCGAGGTTTTCGTGGTGCTCGCGTGTACAGGCATCCCCACGTTGGCATTTACCGAGTGGCCAATCACGGCAGGCCGCAGCAGAGCCAAACTTGACCTCCATGGAAGTCATAATTTTAAATCTCGAGAGAAGGAAAACTTTTTTAATGAGAAAAAAATTACAAGTGTGTGTGTGGTGTGTGTAGTGTGTGCGTGAGGTGTGTGTGTGGGTGATTGAATTGATAGATTCCTTCTCTGTTTCAGCCGCGTCTCTGCAGATATGCCCGGTTAGCGGGCTTGGCGAACAGCCGACGCCACGCTAGCGTTAGTTCCCGCCGCCCCACGTCACTCCTCTACAGCTAATGTCGTGGTTTTCTGCGTGCGTGTGTGTGTTCAGTAGGTCGAAGGTGTAGTGGAAGGGGTAGGTCAAATCAAGTCAATCTAGTGGTTGGATTACGAGGGGGCTCATTTTTTCCATGTTGTCAGGCGACGTGATGGATACAACGGCTTGAGCCCGTTGGGAACAGGCAAGCGGAAGTATACGTACCACACCACACAACAATACCTCAAGTCGAGATATTGCATCGTATTTGTGATCGAGAGGCCGCATGGTCGCGCAGGTTCGGGGCCAACATGTGTTGCCAGACTAAGTAAATCAGTTCGATGTATCTACTACAACGCTACAACAAATGCTATTCAGCCCCTTGAATCTTAATTAGGAGATTACAAGTATTTCAAAACTACTTGCAAAAAAGCAAGTATCTTCATGCTGTCCGTGTTGCAACTCGGATAATTGCCGCGCCGTGCGAGAATGTCCGTGCACACTATGTCACAAAACTATGTACCAATATTGGTTTGGCAATCCAGAGATATCCAGTGTCCACACCACACCACTTAGACACAATCGTGAATCACGCGCATACACAATCAAATATCACGTCTCAAGATGCCATCTCCATTCGCTACTGATCGTCGTGCACTTTGCCAACACGCCGACCATCGAGTAGGCTGCACTTCTTGCAGCGCCGATGACATGCGGAGCGAGCTTCAAGAGGTAGCGTGATTCTGTCGCCTTTCGTTTGCTAGACTGACGACTCTCAGGCTGTTACAGAGAGCAGCAATCGAGAAGAATCGAAGAGGGCATATCAAGCTCTTCTCGCAGACACCGCTGTTAGTGGCAGCGAAAGAGAAAGCTTTACCACAAAGCTGGAGAGAGTCACGAAGCAATGCGCAGCATGGGATGAGCGTTGCCAAGTGCTAAAGAAGATGGTTGCCTCTGTGGAGGCACAAGTCAAAGATGTGTGCGATCGTAAGTGCAGCACCATGTCATGCTTAATTTTGCACGGAATTAATCTTTACTAGGTACTGACCCAAGTGCACTATCGGAAGCATTTGAGAACAGTGCTACGGAGCGCGAACATGAACTCCGACAAATATGGCGCAGTGCTGCGAAGAGTGAGGTTGATGACGGGTTCATTCTCTTCTGTCCAGAGGATCCAACATGCGAGCTGTCATTCAAGGGTGTAGACCGCTCCAATATCCCGGCGACCGCGGACACGCTGGTGAGTGATGGGATTGGCCTCCAAGTATTTCTCAAAGCCGGCAAAGCTTCTCAGAGGTTGCCAATTAAATCAGTCGGTGACCAGATTGAACCATCTATTATGAGTTACGGTCGCGCTCTTGAGATGTTCGGTGTGCCAGATGGACCTGGGAAAGACTGGCGCCAAGCAAGCGAGCCAAGTACAAAGCATGTAGTAAGGGACACACCGGCGCAGGTTGAAATCACGGGAACAACATCCGAAGTCGAGAAACAAGAGGCAAGAACCGAGTATGATCACAAGAGACCATTCGATGGTGAATCCCCAACCACTCCGTTGTTGTCAGAAGACCAACAATGGGCTCTTTTCGGTAGCAAGAAGCATATGGCAGATGCAGCTATCCTTGCCCGTCAATATACCAAGCTAGTGGCCGACAAGGAGCGCAAGAAGGGCACAAAACTGGAGAGGTCCAAACAGGTCAAGAATGGCAATCAGGACGACGAGAACTCAACGGGAAGTCCTGTAGAAAACCCCACAGAGACAACAACAAGTAGTGGATGGCCACCAGTTGATCAACTCGATTGGGCAGGATTCACAAACTGGATATACCGCTGCAAACAAGTGGACAAAACCTTCGGAAGAGAGACTCTCCCATCCTGGAACAAGCAACGAGAACAACGTCGAGCCAAAATCATAGCTCAACTCAAGGCATGGGTGCCCCCCCCAGGATTCGATGACGGTTCTTCGAGCCACCAGCCCCCGACACAGTACTACACTGGCCCACCTCGTTGCATGATCGATTCAAAGAAATATGGCTTGAACTTGCAACACACCAAACGCTAGGCTCTGCCTGTCCTCCTTTCAACTGCATGCCATTGATTAGTTTCTCTAGCTGCTCTCAACTACCTGCTATTGATTCAGTTCTCTAGCCTTCTTTCTACATACTATTGATTAAGTTCTCTAGCTTCTCTTAAATAGTTACTCTTATTTTGATTCAAATTTCAATTTTCTCTCTTGTACCTCGATAGCTCAGTCCTGCTCTTATCTTGAGTATAAGGTCTTCTTCTTAAAGCCTAATACCGTGAGCGCAGCGAAGCATGTGCAGACTCTGACTTTTTAATGCTTGTCGAAGGATCTCCGCGATTCGAGCCATCAAATCAACATGAGTAGGAAATGAGACTGAGCATTTTCGAATGGATCACCGGATTTGGCAAAGGGAATAAAATTGCTGAGACTTAGGCTTAAAATCATTATTAGTAGGATACACGGTGGCACCGCAGCATACTCGAGAAAGAATTACTAAAGGGAGTTTCGAGCACCACAAGCATTAGCTAGCTTTAAGCTCTTATCTAGGTAGCCGTGTTAAAGCATTACAGCTACCTATACAATTAATTTATAATATTACTAGATTCCTAACTCTAAAAGGTTACTAGAAATAATTCTATACTATAGAGAATAGTAGAAAGATAGAGGATAAAAGTAAATTAATTATCTTTATAGAGAAGATAGAAGGCCTAATCTCTAATAATAATAATATTTAGGCTGTAATTAATAGTAATACTACTTATTATATATATACTATTAAAGTAGAAAATATATTATCTAATAACTATTACTTAGAGCTTACCTACGGCACTATATAGAGAAAGTGTAAGGTTAACTAGATTAAGCTTAATACAAATACTAGAGGTATACTAATAAGACGTATACTAAATACTAATTTTTCTAAATATTAGAACCCTTTCTAAGGGCCCTAAATTTATTAAAATATAGATTAATACTACTACTTATTTACTCCTAGTAACTCTATAAGTACCTTTAGTACCTATAGTAAGTATACTACTTTTTTTTATACTATAATAGGTATTATAACCTTCTTTTAGTCTTTATATCCTACTTTAATAAATATAAAAAAGTAGTATACTTAACTATAAAACCTTAAATTTTTTAAGTAAAGTAACCTATATAGCTTAAGATAGTAGCTATAAAAATAGCTTTTTTTTTAACTAGTAAGCTATATTAGTAAAAATATATATACTAACTAAAATATAAGTTAGGCTATTATAGCTAGTAATAACTATACTTAATAACTTATAGAATACTACTATAATATTATAGTAGTAGTAGTAGTAATAGATACTACTATTATATAGTTTACCTCTTTAGTAAAGATAAAAATTATAGAATAAATCTATACTTAGGTTATTAATACCTTATAGCTTAAAAGTATAACTTTTTACTATTTTATAGCCCTACTAGCTAATATAAGCTATACTTTTAGTAGTAGTAATAAAGCTACTACTAACTCTTTAGCTACCTATAAAATATATATAGTAGTTATTTATAACTTTAATACTTTTTTTAGTAATAAAAGAAATAGTAGTATAAATAGCTTTTAAGCTTACTAAGACCTAGCCTAATCTAGTATAACTTTATATATACCTAAAATACTAAAGCTAAATTTTAGAATATTTATTACTTTTTTTAAAGTACTTAGCTAGGAATACTAGATACTATATACTATATAATATAAGCTAGTTAAATAGATTAAAAGATTTACTTTTTTAGATATTATAGTAGTTATACCTATATAGACTATTTAGGTAATTACCTTAGCTACTAAAGTAGTATAAAATATACTCTTTAGCTAAAAAAATAGAAAAATTATAATATATATTACTAAAGATAATAATATCTATACCTTAGAAACCTAGGTTAACTATATAATCTAGAGTATACTAAGTACTATCTTTAGCCTAAATAGTTTTAGTATTTCTACTACTACTTTTATAGTAGTAGTAGAAGTTAAGATCTAGATATATATTAAACTAGTATACTATAAACTCTCTAAGTATAGTATAGATATAAAAAAATAAATAATCTAAATTATTTTTTTTATAACCTTATATATACCTTTTACTTTTTTAATAGTACTATCCCTTTAAAGAAAATCTATAAGAATATACTAGTATAATAGTATAATAATAAATACTAAAGCTTCTATAATTTCTTAAAGTATATATATATATACTACTATAATACCTATAAAGAATATAATAATAGGTATATAAGTTTTCTTAGTAACCTATATATACTACTACTTTAGTATATAAACTACCTAAGCCTATATAAAGCTAGTTATAAAAACTACCTAGTAGTACTAAAGTACTACTATAGTAAGCTTATATAATCTACTAAGACTAAGCTTAAGTAGACTTAATAAATTAGATACTAAGTATACTAAAAGATTATAAAGCTAATAGTAGAAGCTAAGGTATATCTATATCCTAATACTTCTACTATTATAATCTATTCTTCTTACCTAAGTAATACTCTAAAAGTAAATAATAAAATTATTTTATTATTACTAGTATACTTAAAGATAGGTAAAGGTACTATATAATAAAGGCCTAGCTCTACTATAAGTAACTTAGATAAGCTACTTTAGTATATAGCTAAAAAGCTAAACTTATAACTAATATCTATTAGGCTTACTATAGGATCCTAAAATAGTAACTACTCTAAGTAATCTATAGTCCTAAAAAATAACCTTAACCTTTAATAAATATCTACTAATATACTTATTAAAGCTAAAAATACTTATATAAACTTTTTTACCTTTAAGAATATAAAAAAGTTAAGTAAAAGTAGTACCTAATAGTAGGTACCTAGTAGTAAGACTATAGGAAATAGTATAGTATATAAATTTATTAGGTAAATATTACCTAAAGTATACTATATTATATAATAATTTTTTAGATTATATTTAATAGAAAAATAGATATTATCTACTTATAGGAACTAGCTACCTAGAATAACTTATAGATATCTATATACCTTAGATTTTAATACTATATCTTTATTAAAAAATAGGTAGGAATAAAGTATAAGACTTAAAAACTATATATAGTTACTTATATATATAAAAGAACCTTACTTATAGCTATATAAAAAAATATACTAATAGAAAGAAATAGAATCTAAATAGACTATAATAGGCTTATAATTATTAATATCTACTAGTAGCCTAATACTCTAAAGATCCTAAATTATATTACCTAGCTCTAGCCTCCTACTAACTACCTAGTTAGAGAGGACTTTAATACTAGGTATAAAATCTTTAAACTAAGCTTAGTATCTATTTAAAAGGGTTATAAAATAGTCTAGTAGGTAGAGTAGGAGTATATCCTATATATTAGAGTCCTAGGTAAGGCTACCTACTATACTAAATATATTATTAACCTTTTCTTTTCTAAAATCCTATTTATAAAAACTACTATTTAAAATAACTTATATTATAGCTTAGACTATAAGATTCTAGTTATATTACTTTTAGGTAAAGATACCCTTATAAAAGAGTAGCCTAGATACTATATACTTAATAACTAACTTTTCTAATTTATAAGGCTAGTATAACTTAAGCTTACTAGTATAGGCTAACCTAGTTAGGCTAACTTTAACTAACTAGCTATAATTATATTTATACTTACTAGTACCTTAGAAACTACTATATATATAGTAGAGTACTTAGCTAAAGAATAGAAGTATATTATTCTATAGTAAATACTAGAATACTAAATAGTATATACTAAGTATATTATTAAATAAGTATAAAAGAAGTAAGGCTTTTTTTTAGAAGCTATAATCTATTTTAAATCTATTATATAAAAAGTAAAAAAAAAGTACTAGTAGTTACTCCTTAATAATATATAGAGTAATAAGAATCTTTTTAAAGTAGTTATATAGTATAAGGCTAAACTTTATAATAAAAAAACCCTACTAGTTATAGATAAATAAATAATTACTAATATAAAAAAAAAAGCTAAAGTACTATAATATATAGTCTTTAATAGATTTACTATATAGAATAACCTTCTAAAGCTTATAAAAAATAAGTACTACCTACTTTCTAACTAACTAGTATTTTTATAAGACCTATATATCTTTATAAAAGAGACTAAAAGAAGTATTATTAGTATATTAAGTACTATACCTAATATAGATAAAGTTATAGTCTACCTTTTCTAGGTATACTAGAACTATATTAGTAAACTTATCTAAGGTATCTACTAGTAATACCTCTAACTTAGCTACTTTTCTTTATACTAAAAGGTAGCTAAAGTAGTTATAATTCTAAAAACTAGTAAGTATAATAGAATATTTTTTTAAGTATAGTAGCTAATTATACTTTTTTTTTATCTTAAGAAAAAACTTAAGTAGATAGTTACTTAGAGGGTTACCTAGACTACTATAATATATAAGATTCTTAGCTTCTAATATAAAAAAGTTTTACTAAAAAAATCTATAGCTAACTTAATAACTACTTTTACCTATAATATAAAGACTATATAAGTAGCTAGTAAGTAAGTTATAATAATTACTATAAATATCTAAAGTACTTTTAATATACTTTTTAAAAATAGACTATTATATAGAATAGTAGTATAAAACTAGCTACTATATATAACTAGACTAATTAACTTATTTTTTACTAACTAAAAACTATAAGTATACTTAGGCTAAAAAATTACTTCTATTTACCTAGTTATATATAGTATACTATAAGGCTTACTACTATCTTTAGTACTATATATACTATACCTAGCTACTATCTTAAACTAAGACCTTATCTAGTAGTTTAGATATATAGATAATATTAATATATACTAGACCTTTAATACCCTAAAAAAGAATATATAACTCCTTACCTAAGATATATAGAATATAAACTAATAGAGTATAGCTAATAAAATAGTCTTTATACTAAAAAAGTTTAAAATAATCTACTTTATAAAAAAAAAGCTATAAAAGACTTACTATATAAAGTAGATTTTTATACTATAATCTTACTTACCTAAATAGAAAGAGTAAAATCTTAACTTACTTTTTACTAGTTAGAAGTATAGTTTAATAAGAAGCTTATTTTTTAATAATATATTACTATATAACTAGTAGTAGCTAAATAGGTAGCTTAATATATCTAAAACTTAACTAGAATAATATACAGCCTACTAGTAAATATACTATATAAAACTACTATTATATATATACTTCTATTAGTTTTATTAAGTACTAAAAGCTAGTATACTAGGTATACTAAGCCCCCTAAGGTTTTATAGTAAGACTAACTACTAAAAGTAAGTACTTAAATAGGCTAGTATATTACTTTTATTAATAGAGTTATTATAATAGCTACTTAGAGTATACTTCTTACCTAGAAGATAATACCTACTATATTCTTTATATAAAATACTAGACTTCTAAGTACTATAGTAGTACTAAAAAAAGTAAAGCTATATTTTACTAAATAGCTTAGTATAGTTAATATAAACTACTTACTAGTTAAGTATATAAAAATCCTAGCTATTAAATAAAAGTAAAAAGCTAAAAGCTTATAGTACTCTAAGACTAAGGTCTAGAGGCTAGGATATATCCTACTAAGTATTTCTAAACTATAACTATAAGCCTCTTACTACTCTAAAGGCTATTAGATAGACCTAATAAAAAAAGTAAATAAGTACTAGATAGCTAAAGTATTCTAAAAGTAAAAGGTAAGCTTTTTACTAATAAATATTATAGTTTTTTTAGATAGCTTAAAATAAATAGTAGATAGAAAGTATAGGGTAATATATAAGTATATTATATACTAAAGTAAAAAGCTAATCTATAAAAATAGTAGGTTTTTAGACTATAAAGTATATATCTTTAATATTAAAGTAGTTAGTATAGTAAGAAAGCTACTTATAGTTATATATAATCTTAGTATATACTATAAATATATTTAGATATATATAAATAGTATATCTATTATTTAGTATATATAAAAGACTACTACTATATCCTTATAATAAGCCTTCTTTAAATACTAAATAGCTATAGATATTTTTAATATTACTATTAAATAAGCTTTTAGCTATACTAGTATTAAAAAAAATAAGAAAGTAGACTAACTAGCTAAACTTAAAGTAAAGACTTCTAGCTAGCCTTAGGGGAAAGCTATATTACCTATAATCTTAAGTATATAATCTATTATAAAAAAAGTAGTCTAAAAAGTATAGTATAACTAGTAGATAGTAAAAAGTAGTAAGCTATTTAGATAGTATATATACTAGAAACTTAGGTATAACCTAAAATAATTTCTAAAAAAGCTTACTTTTTTAAGATAAATTTTCTTATATATATATATACTATATATAGCCTATAGTAACTTTATATAGTATTACTAAAAATATATATATATAGATACTAAACTTAACTACTTATATAGTATAGCTAAGTTTTTAGTATATATAGCCTACTACCTAAAAATAGTAAGCTTTTTTAACTAGTAGCTAAATAGACTTATAGTACTACCTACTACCTATAGTAAAAGACTAAAATACTTTTATAGTATTTTTAGCTATCTAAAAAACTTTAAGTATTTTATAAACTTTACTAAGTACTTTATAAAAATAGCTATATAGTAATATAGCTTAATATAAGTATTAAGTAGTATATACTATATAAGAACTTATAGTATAATACTATAAGACTATACTTTTAAGACTATATAAATTAATAATATATAAATACTTAATAGTATAATATAGGTATCTACTTACTTATATATACTTTACTTAGTAATAAGTAAGCTATACCTAAGAATATCTTTAGAAGCTTATTTCTATTTTTATAAACTTTTTAAAAAGTAAAAAAATTTATTTATACTTCTAGCTAAGAGTATAATAATAAATATAAAAAAAACTAAAAAAAAAAGAAACTAATATTTTATTCTAAGGTTTATTAGTTAAACTATATAGTAATCTAGCTTTACTAAGATAGAATATAGTACTAGTAAAATAGGTATAAGTACTTATTTATTATACTAGCTTAATATCTAGTAAAGTAACTTTTACTATCTACCTTTTTAGAATATATAAATAGACTATTTACTCTATTATTAGTCTTAAAGTTTTTTTTTAGCTTATAGTCTTTAATTAACCTACTAGTATACTTTATATAAATACTTATACTATAAAAAAACTTTTACTAATATAGTACTATTATTTATATACTTCTACCTATATAGTTTAAGAATATTACTTCTAATAGGGATATATATAGGTTAGAATACTAATTAAAGCTATAAAACTATTATATTCTATAAAATTTCTTAATATTTTTTTATATAGATAAAATAGTCTAAAAGCTACTATATCTATTAAAATTCTTTAGTATTTCTATATATAGAACTAGTAGCTTAAAAGCTACTATATACTAAAGTATCCTTTAGTATCTTTAAAAAGATAGTAAGTAGCCTTAGCTACCTATAATATATATTATTTATTTAATCTCTTTTATTTTCTTTTTTTTTATTTACTTTTTATTTTACTTTTTTTTTTAATATTTTATTTTTTTTAGTAGGTATTTATATAATACTTTATACTAAATAAAGGCTTAGTTTCTAAATACAAGCTTAGTTTTTTTAGAAGAAAAGAAGCTAGAGTATAAATAGCCTTAGGCTATACTTAAAGTAAGGAATATCTTCTAGGGTAGTACTATAATATATAATCTCTATAGCTTAATATATTTTATATACCCTTTAGAAGGTAGAAAGGGCCTATAGCCTAACCTTATAGGATATAAATTAATATATACACACACACACTAATAAGACGCAGCGCGAGTAACGGAATAATAATAGTATAACTAACACGGTCTTTCCCGACTGCAGAGATATACACCGGTTTCCCTAAATAAGAGTCGGATGGTTAGTAAATCTAATGCGTAGCATAATCCTCATATTATTTATGCATCGATTGCTGTAAACATGTTAGATGAGGAGAATAGTGCAATAATTCGGCCTTTAGAATAGACTTTTGTTTTAGTAACCATGTTTGTCGTTTTGAGAAATGGAGCAGAGACATACGAGGCATCACACACCCGCAACGTTTCATGACCGTGCATTCCATTCGCCATCTGATCTTGAAATATCCCTTAAGCTGCGATTCAATGACCACACCAGATCTTCAGAGAAAAATTGCACAACTATAAACTTTATTTGCAAAGGCGTGGTGCGGCGTTCAACCAGCGGTGCACCTCGGCCTGCTCTGTACCATTGAGATTGCCTCTGTTGCACAACAACACTCTTGCATGGTACATATCGACAGCGCTGGTGATCTCGAGTTCTCCTTTGTACAGCGTGTGTGCTTCAATCTGGTCGGGCGCTTGCGTAGGGCTTGGCGCCGGCGCTGGCAGATTGCTTGCAACTCGTCGTTTTGTGGAATCGTCTGGAATGGTAGAAGAATCATAGAGTTCCAAAATCGCGAGTCGGGCGAGGGTCAGGTGGTCGTACTCTTGCACTACGGCAATGACGGTGTCCGCAAAGGGTCGGGCGTTGGTGGCAAACAGCCCGTCCTCAAGGGCTGTTCAGAAGAGTACACATACGTCTTGGACCTTAGGTAGTATATGTTGGGGACAACTAAAATGCGCGAGCTCGTGGAACCGAAGTGCAAGGTTGGCTATGTTGTCGGTAGATATGACGATGATCCCAAGCCCAATGACAGCCTTGCCGCTCTGCTTCGTGGCTCCCGACTGGGTAAAGATCGGGAGGGACGTGCCCACTTGCACGTGGCACTCTGATCCTAGGTACCTAATTGCGCTTCGAGCGAGACTAATCACATCCTGCGCGACTCGCACTAAACCTTCAAGAATAACCACGAAGCTTATATTGCGACAATTGTTGGATGGCTTGCTGCGCTACTGTAGCAACTTTTAGTTGCAAGCGCTCCGCCAGCTCATTATCAAAGACAGGACGCCAGATGCTTCCAAAGCCAAGCTGTTTCTATTTAATGAAATCTCACCTTTGGCACTTACCCAGCTTGCGGTAAACGCATGATGTGCCAGCGACGGAGCACCCTCGGAGACACTAGCTTAGCTGACCCTCGGCTCTAGTGGAGTTTCCCATTTTCTCCCATCTTCTTCCGAATTGCGATAGTGGGAGTAAGAGCAGAGCGCCGCAATAAGTTTCGCCAAGAGTGTGTCAGGCATCCTCTCTCTTTTCGATACCTGTACTGACTTGTCAACGGATCATTGCAGATATGGTAAATGTACTTAGCGGGCTCGCTACCTATCCTGTGATTATCTTGCTGACCAGCCCGCAACGTGCATTCCAATCACCTGCTTCTAGATTGTAACGCACCGTACGTATCCTATACCGAACGCTACATGAATCCGATACATCGTCGCAACGTCCGATTACTTCTATTTTTTGAGAACGCAAGTGTCAGAGAATATTGTAGGACGTTGGCCAGCGAAGAAACGAAATCGTACAAGTGCAGATCGAAGCAAGCAGCTTGAGACTTTCCTTAGGGCTGTGATGAGGTTACGATGAACGAGACTAGTGCGCACGATTCTCGCAGTACAGATATACAACGTTGGGAGAGCTATACCAAGCCATTTTGGCTCGTTAACGACTGGCGAGCTTTGCTTTGGATCTCTTACAGACGTCTTGCCTCAACCCGTGCAAATATTTCCTGATCGATTTTTCGGTTAGAGTGCCTCAAAAAGACAAAGTGTTCGCGACTCAGGTATTGCCCAAGAGAGTCTGAGTTGCATAGATAGGGAAGCAAGAAGTTGTGTAAGACAGTGAGGACCACAACGGCAACGATGCGGGTGCGGTGTGGATGACAAGCTTAGTGTATTTGTCTTTGATGTGTTCTGTAGAACCATTCCCACATAAGTAGCATGATGCATTGCTATCTGGAGTATGTCTGACAAAAGTTCTATACTCATCCTCATGCTCCAGGAAATACCTATATAGATGGCACGCCCCTCATGCATATTACTTCGCAAAGGTAAACTATGGATTCAACTAAGTATGTATTATTGTCTTTGCGGTACCTGTACCTATGTTATCATGCGCAATTCAAAGCAAAACGTGCGGTCAAAATCGACGTTTTGGCGACTGGGAGGCAAACGTGTTGACAGACTCCCATTCCCTACTCAGTCATTGCGCTTCTCCGGGGCATCGTCGACGACTGATAAAACTATCTTTCGACGCAATCATGGGTTGACGATATTTCACCTTTGGTGCATCACGACTGAAGCAACTATCCAGGCTTCCGCAAATGCCTGCCGATATCAGCAATCTCCACTTCAAATTATTCTTCGGGAGTGATAGACACCTGTGTGCCCAATATGCGTCGTTTTCCGGCACGCAGGTACATGCCGGCCATGTTGACAGCCGGCATCAAGCCATTATAAGAATATGGAAGGATAGGTACATGAAGGTACGTTACCGAATAAGCATGAGTAGCAATAAGCCGAGGTTGAGCCGAACAATATTCAACCGATTTGGTGAATGTGCCAAGACAATCGGGCCGAATTTGACCGAAATAGTGCGTCAAGGACGCGGCGACAATACCTATCCATGAGCTTCTACTATACACTCAATTTGCTACAATTTCACGCCCACTAGATACCCAATCATCAACCAAAATTTACACTCACAAATCAATCATAATGTCTTCCTCCAACGTTGAGATCAACCCCTTCACCGCCAAGGCCTACAGTGCCAACTTTTTCGTCTTGCGCAAAATGGCGCAAAATCTTCCTGTCTCGCAGCAAATTCCCCGGCTGCTTTCAACCATAAAGCAACACAATATTGTAGTGATTGTTGGTGAGACAGGCTCGGGCAAGACTACACAACTGCCCAAGGCGATATTGCTCGATGATGAGTTCAGAAAGAGCGGCAAGAAGATCGCTCTCACTCAGAACCGCCGCCTAGCGGCCCAGTTGGTAAGTCGCCTTAAGCTTGAATTTAAACAAGTGCTAATCATCGGTGATCATAGGTTGCCGCCCGGATCGCAAACGAGATGGATGTGCAAGTTGGTAACGTTGTCGGTCTGAAACATAGAGGCCATGACTCTACCAACCGCACGACCCGCCTCGAGGTCGTCACAGATGGTTCGTGCATCAGTTTATGCGATAAGCTGACATCTTTTATTTACTATACACCAGGCTCGCTTGTTGCAGCTGCAAAATCTGACGTCGACTTGCGGAATTACGGTGCGATCGTCATCGATGAGGCGCACCAGCACACTGTCCCGACTGATCTACTACTTGGTCTTTTGAAAGAGCTTGCGGCGAGAAGAAAGGATGATTTGAAAATCATCATTATGTCTGCTACCATAGATGCGGACCTTTTTTTGAAGTTTCTGCCTGGCTCCGTGCTTGAGACAGTCAGCGGTAGAACACACAAAGTGTCCGTGTCATACTTACCGGAGCCACCTGAGGATGACACTATCGTGGAGACCATCTTGCAGGTGCATCTGTATGGCCTAAATGGCAACATTCTGGTGTTCGTGTCTGGCGTACGCGAAATTCACCAGATCATCGAGAAGGTTCAGAAAGCGCTCAATGGGCCTACAGCCCGATTTGGTCCTATGGAAGTTGGACCGCTTGAATGCTGGCCGCTGTACGCCACGCTCTCCCCGGAGGTACAGGATGATGCGGTAGAGACCATTGCGCCCGCGCCACCCAACGGCCTGCTTGGCCGAAAACTTCTGATTGCAACGAATATTGCAGAAACGTCCGTGACTCTTACGGGGGTCACTCATGTCATCGACTCCTGCAAAGTCAAAAGTAAAATCTGGAATCCACGCAATGAGTCATGGTGTCTCCGTGAGCAGTGGATCAGCAAAGCTGTAGCTCGGCAGCGCACTGGCAGGGCAGGTCGAACAAAAGAAGGCATGGCATACCGCATGTGCACTGAAGGGGGGTTCCACGAGCAAATGTTGGAGCATTCTGTGCCTGCTATCATGGAGGGCGATATGCTCAGTGAATGCCTGAGCATCTTGAAAATGGGTCGAAACCCGCTCGCATTTCCCTACATTGTGGCACCAGCGACCGAAACGATAGTGAAGGCGCTGGGAATCCTGCAACTTCTCGGAGCCGTGGACGCAAGAGGTATTAGCCTCACTCCTCTTGGGAATGATATCGCGGGCCTTCCCGTCGATGTCTACTCGGCGGTCGTGTTGTTGGAAAGCCCGCAATTTGGTTGCTCAGATGAGATGATCTCCTTGGTCTCGATGATTGAAGCCACCGAAGGAGGCAGTAGTTTGTTCAATAGCCCCTCCGATGACGAAGAGAAAGCGGCGATCAAGGCTATCCGAGAACAGTTCCGTCATGGTAGCGGCGATCATATCACTCTCTTCAATATCTATATGGCTTGGACGGCAGCCTGCACGGTCAACAAAGCTGGCGAATTCCTGTCGAAGAACAAGCTTAAGGGGAGTGTCCTGCGATATGCAGATCAGATTCGTCTGCAATTGTTGAACACGCTGAAGAGGGTCAAGAACTGGCGACTCAACTATTTAGTTGCGACTAAACCAGGCTACCATGCCCAAATGTTGAAGGCTCTCGCGGCAGGCAACCATCTTAGAGTTGCCAAGCGCGAATCCCCGAAACAGCCCAAATCGCCGGCATCATATGTGACCGTCCGACACGGTGCTCTAGCGAAATTGACAGCCGACACTAATCTTGGTGCTGTATCTCATAGCAATGAGTGGGTCATCTACAACGAGTTTCACAGTGACGGCGTTTCCAAACACACTATACGTCTCGTGTCTGCAATCGCACCCGAACTCTTCATCTCTGCACGTCCTGATTATTGGTTCGACCTAGAGTTCCTGTCAGAAGGTACAATTCGAGACGGACTGGTCAACATCATCGCTGGCATGACTGGTAACACTAAGGACTTTGTTCGTGGAGGCATGCCAAATAATCCTGCAGGCGGGCAGTTCTAGTGCCAAATGACTACACCTGCCACTGATTTAGTTCTCTAGCTTTCTCTTTACATGCTATTGATTCTCTTCTCTAGCTTTCTCTTTACATGCTATTGATTCTTTTCTCTAGCTTTCTCTTTACATGCTATTGATTCTCTTCTCTAGCTTTCTCTTAGCTGCCTATATGTACTCTTAATTCAATCTTATGGTTTTGTGCTATATGCGCGAAATCTTCCTCTTAACCGCCCTTGCTACCTCTTCTATGTTTTTCTTGACTAACGTTGAAGATGCACAGACACACATTCGTATCCGTGAGATGGCTTCCGGTAGGAGTGCAACGGGCATCCGGTACGGCGCAGTACAAGGACTCCGAATCCAATTGCTTATGGATATTGTCGCACGGGAATGACGAAGCAAGTGCCAACCGTCATGGCGGTGGGCACTTGCTCAAGTCGTGCTATCCACGGCAGGTCAGAGAAACAGGAAGGACCTGCCTGCCATTGTTACTTCGGCATGAGGGGGTGCCCTGACTTTCAACTCCTACACCACAATCCAAATCATTCTGCAATAGTCTGCAAAGCCCCTTCAAGCTTCAAAATTTCAATCAAATTTCCACTTCGCACATAAATCAACATGCCCGCACAAATGACCTCTCCCCTTCGCCGTAGGCTCGAGCGGATCTACCCCGGGCAAAACAACAATTCGATCAATAGCTATCGAATTCTCTCGTCTAGCAATGAAAACGACACTGACGAGTACGACGAGATATACGAGCCCGAGATTCGACACGATCGCGCGGCCCCACAACAGCCTCTAAGAGAGAGGCCTCAAAATTCGATCAATCTGCCTCGACATGGTCGACCACTTAGTGGAGTCCTTAGTAACTCCAACACTGCAGCCGGACAGAATACCCGGCGTAGTGCTCGTAAGCCAGCGAGGGTCACAAAGCCAACGCCTGCTCGGCCGTTGCACCAGACTAGGTCAGTCTTATCACCACCAATAGTGTCCGAAGCAGCTCAACATAGTAGCTTACATGTTCCCTCTAGTCATGTTGGGGAAAAAGAAAAAGAAGAAGAGGAAGAGGAGGAGGAAGAGGACCAGGTTGTCTTCCTTCCAAGGAAAAGAACGCGAAACGCACGACCAATTATATTGGACTCCGACGACGAAGAGGACGGAGGGGACAAGGAGGTGGAGGGTGGAGTTTCACTTCCGGCCCATGTAGCCAGGCCACACAAGCGGCTTCGACGCCGATCCAAGACTGCAATTTCTGACACGGAGGGCGATACAGCTTCATTCATCATTGGCCCATCAAAGAGAAGAAGAGTTAAGTCCCCTAGTCGCATTGTATCGCCCCCGACAACAGGTAATCCCCGGCACTCAAAACGCGTCGCAAAATCTAATCTAAGTCACATTGATCGTCAAGACCCTGGCGCTGAGGATGACGGCAACGAGACGCTGGAACCTCGAGATCTGACCATTTTTGAGGATGACCCTTACGCTGAGGAAGAAACTGACGAAGAAGAATACGAGTCGGGCCTCGAAATAGAGGAGCAGGAGATCGACCAAGAATTGCAGCCGAAAACAACTTCTCGTCTGAAACGTCCAGGAGCGGTCAAGCTAAGAAAGCCAAACCGTCCACGTGAGCCAGACACTTTCACTCGTCTTGACCTAGGTTCTACATCAATACCTTTTTGCTTGCAAGACGAATCTACGCAACGCCGCTCACGATGGGCTTCTCGCTTATGTGCCTGCTTGAAATCGTATCAAGATCAATGTATGGCTACATATAACCAACGTGGCGATTATGACGAAGCAATGGCAATTCTGGCCGATCAGCAAAAAGGACCCCTGGCGAAGACCGTAGCTAACCTACTCCTAAGACGAGGTCTTAATATTGTGGACGTTGTCCAACAGGAATTACTACCGCACTATTCGCAAGCCGTCACTGACATTCTGGGTATGGAGTCCGTCACAGTAGAGATGCTTCTTCAACTACCACGACTTTCTGACGCGGACCTATACACCCGAGGCGACTATATGAAATTGATCGATCTCGATGGCTGGCGGCAGTATTGGGGTTCTGCCACGGGCATGTTCGGCACCGTAAACCGATGGAATAATTATGACTCCATGATTCTCAACGGCAGTACGCGAGAAGGTGATCACAGTAAACTGATGCTTGTGCCTGGAGCCAAAGTGCACGTTCGAGCGGTGGCTACTGGATTTGCGGAAGGATCGAAGATCTGGGCTGTCATCAATGAAGGCTTGCTTATGACCATATTCGGCTCTGTGGAGAACGAAAACAAGCTAGATGGGTTTGCAAATGCCAAGGTCTTCGATTTCATCCAGCAGGCTCGAACGGATATGGGCAAGCTGGTCATCACGCTCAAGCAGGTCCAGGGACTTAATCGTACTTCATCCTTGAAGCAAGGAGTCAGATTCAGAGGCAGTATCCCGCCTTGCTGCAATTGCTCCTATGAAATTAAATCCGGCGAAATGTATTTTTGGCAGCAGGGTATTCCGTATACTCAGTGCATTTGCAGACGCTGCTATCGCTACAGTTTAGAACATCCTGGCGAGAACCGGCCCGCTGAGTACGAAGGCAGGCGCATTGAGTTGCAGACACTCCGGGCCAACAAGTCGGCTGACACATCTTGCGCCGGAAATTGTGGTACATACGGCGATAAATGGGGATACATATCGGATCTATGGGTTTGCGCAAGCTGTTTTGATCTTGAAAAGAAGACTGGCTTGCCAATTACCAGTCCCGAGAACGCCAAGAATTGTGCTATACGGGCAGCAGCACGTCCAGCTTTCGGCGTAGCAGTCAATAACTGGGCTGTCCGCGATGCTGGCAAGTCCAAACGATCCCCAGACAACAAATGTCAAGCGAACGACTGCGGCGCAAAGGCTCTTCAACGAGGCCCGGTCTCTGGGCTATTTCTTTGCACAAGTTGCCGTGACTTCGAAAAGCGCTATGGATTCTCGATCAACAGCGTTGAAAGAGTTGCACACCTCCAAGAGAGAAAGCAAAAAAATGACGCAAAACCCAAGGATGGTATATGTGAAGCCATTCAATGCGAGAACAAACATGGCAAACGAGGGACAATCTCTAAACTCTACTTATGTGGTTCGTGCATTGGATACGAGTACACGAGAAGGCTTTCGATCAACAGTGTTGAGGGTATCGAATGGCAAGTACAGCGGAACGAGAAATCGCGCTCTAAGCTCAGCCGTTGATTCAACTCTCTGGTTTTTCCCCTACACACCATTGATTTGTTTCTTTGGTTTTTCCATACACACCATTGATTTATTTCTTTGGTTTTTTCCATACACATCATTGATTTAGTTCTTTGGTTCTTCCTATACACACTATTGACTTGGTTCTCTAGTTTTTCCTTCACACACTATTGACTTACTTCTCTGGTTTTTCCTTCACACACTATTGATTTAGTTCTCTAGTTTTTCCTATACACACCATTGACTCACTTCTCTGGCTTTTCCTATACACACCGTTGATTCAGTTCTCTGGTTGTTCCTATACTCACCATTGATTCAATTCTCTGGTTTGTTGTTGATTTCATTCTTTAGCTTGTATGTGGATTGTCTATTGATTTAGCTTTCCAGACTTTATAGCTAAGATAGCATGCAATGAAGTCTTTCGCTGTAACAGCAAACCTGTTAGACATGGTCAAATCTATTTTCCTCTCTTGAAGTGAGGTTTATTCCTCAATCAGACGAGATAGTCTCGCCATTTTATTCAAATTTGGTAGAACACTCTTCTTGCAACATACTTGACCACTCTGAGCTGTGGAGGATGGAAAAAAGAACGCGGAGTGTAGATAGGAGATCTCCATCCATGTTATGATGAAACTCGAGATCTCATTCCGAGACAACCTGTGTATGCTATTCAAACTTTTATTTGACCGGAACCAGCCACTTGTCAGCGACACGTTGCTACTCGACAAATCTGGCCTGCATTGGCGATGTTTTTTGTTGAGTATAAGGTTGCGGAACGAGCATATGCATCACAGCTAGGGAGAATATACTATTAGCAATTTTTATGTTTGTAGTAGCGAGATCGCCTTTAGATATATGCTAGAAATTCTGCAGCTATCGGAAATATTCGCGATTTGCCAACGTGCACAGTGAACCTCAGTAACGTGTCAGCCGTACGCATTTTAGCTCTTTTCCTTAAGTGACACAGGAATGAAGTAGTTGAGATGCTTTACAGTGGGTGAGAATAAGAAGCTACGGAATGGAAAGACCTTAACATCTCTGACAATAAAGCGAACGGTGATGCTGAAGACAATCTCGATACTGGAGACAATCTCGATGCTCATGTCAAGAAGAAGGTCTGGTCTCTCAGATTTGAGGGTAAATATGGAGCGAAATTCTCTTTTATAAGTTTTGCCCTACGACAATAAACGAGTAGTGTTATTGATTATGTTATTACGCTTGGCTTGCTCGACGCAGTAGCCCTCGTAAAGAAGCAAATAACTTACAATATAACTAATCGACTGATTCAAAACGTTGGAGATTCGAATATAATAGAACACTACCTATGTCTTTACTGTCGGACTGCCCCGACTCCAGTCCAGAGGGCATCGTAGTACGCTTTGTGTCCTATATGCTACCGACCGGCATGGCTACAGTCCTTAAATTATTAGAGCCTGCTCGCTAGAGGTACTGGGCTATTGCAGACATTTCTCCTCAAATCTTTGTGTACATTACAGTGACAGGCAGCATTCTGCCTCCATATTCAAGTGTGCAGCTCACGGATAGACTAGTTCTACTCCCGTCTGGGCAAAGTCGATGGCCGAACATGCACCTGAGTGCTCCAGATGTGACTGGGTTAGCTGAGGGGATCTCTTCCGCGCGTGCTTCATTCCTGGCGGACGACGCAAGACCATTGCTTTCAGTATACAGAATCAAGGACGGTGAAGTCGAAACTTATCTTCATAGAATTTTGCCTGCATCCGACGCTAGTAGATACATGGTGACCTTGGACAATACGCACCCTGGCGAAGGTCTCCTCCAAAAACTCTACAATCGTGGTGCTCAGAGGCAAGAAAGGAACATGATTGAAGTGGTGGACAACGAAGTAAATACAATACTCAGTGGGTATAATAGTCTCTATACGGATGATTCAAGATTCATACGTAGGCTAGCAGCCACCCTTCCTCCATGAGTAACGCTACAGCCGGCGAAGCGGCTTCGAAAAGCGCTTTATGGTGCGTGGATGGAAATCCTACCCCCTCAGATTCGACAAAAGGGTGAGGTTGGCAAATTATTGAGAAGATACAACAAACAGGCCATCTATACAATCTTCATGGGTGCTCCCAAATCGCTTGAAACAAGACTTGCAAGACATCCGGAACGAAAATCCGTATAGAACCTATCGCTGGCGCAGTACCTTGCGCGCATTCTCTTACTCACAGAACCGCGACATGATGTGCCCGCATACGTTGACGCGCTCGCCATTATGGGGCCACACTGTCGTTCTTGCAGGGTTCTCGACTTGGAATACTAATGGAACGGTCATGCACTCTAAGATCAGACTCCTAGAAGCGTTAGCATCAGAGGAAGTCTTTACCTATCTATCAGAGGAGGACCTGGCAAAGTCTTAAGAGCAAGATCTTGCTACTAATAGAGAAGTAGAGTTTTGTTACGTAATCTGTGCCGGTAACTGGATTGATAACGTGCAGTATACTCTGCAGTATTGCACACTTAGAAAATAGACACAGCTAGCAACTAAGTACAGGACAAAGAATTAATCTTACAAGACATTACGCCCTCAACCTACGCCTTAGGCTATTATAGTCAACAAGTTATCAAATCAATTAAGGCTATTCATTGTCTTTGCTATACGCTGTAATAGTGTTGATGCCGGCCACGTTAAGGATGCGGATTCGCTTGAATTGCTTTAAGAAGCGCGTGAAATGCGTATTTTGTGTGCTAGATTGTTCAGTCCTAGGTACGAGAAGAGCCCTACTCCCTTCGACAAGAAGCATAACAGCTTGCTTATGTAAGCTAAGAGAACGATGCAGACGCCTTTTCCAATTACAATAGACTCTTCTCCTTGGTGGCTATAGTAAGCATGGACGGCGACGAGGAAGATGGGGGCAGTGATGAACTTATAAGTTATGGATTATAAGGAAAATGGATAGAGTAACGAAGAACTTAGCCTAATGTCTAACCAATGGATGAGGATATGGATTCAAACATGGATAAGTATATATTTAAGTGGATTACTCCTTTTAGGATCATAGTCGCGGGCACAAGTTTTGTGCGATTTGTGAGCAAATCAAATACCTGATTCAAGAACGCGAAAGACTGCAAGCGATTAAATCAAAATTCTAACCAATAGCTAGATATAAATGTAAGGGTATACTATTGCTTAGTTATATAGATCGTCGAAGAGATTGAATTTGAATAAAATCTATAGATAACAAAAATGGAACTTATAGCGTTAATTATTATGTAAAGACTCTATGTTAGAGTGCGTAATTGTATCTGAAGAATAAAAAGACTATAGGCCTTATACTCATCGTATATTAGCCGGATGTGTACACAACAGACGACGCATACTAAACGGATTCTAGACACTCGAGAAACTCCTTCCTCTATACTCTACGCCTTTTGCAACCCCGGTCGCCCAAGAGTAGCGGATCGTGGTTCGAGAAGTTTAGTCTTGTCGGCCAGCTATGGCGATGCTGCTAGGCCACTCAGACACTATTAGAGTCGCTACCGGTAGTGGCCATATCGTACTCATGTTCCACGCCTTTCCGTAAAATTTCGTGTCTAGTAACATGGCGGCGCTCCAGATATCACTCGGCCCGCTTATAATCCGTAGGTACCTCGTAGCTTTCTGTTGTAGGGACCGCACGCTACTCGCACTACGTAGTGGATGTGCGCTACGATGTTGTACAGTATCTAGGCAATAATTGCCTTAGCGTGCTAAGTATCCTTTCCCTAGCTATCAAACCGACAACAAGTATATACAAATTTGACAGTCATATCATATTAGAAAGAATATTCGTATACTATCTTATCCGGGTTAAGACAGTAAAGGACTAATCAAGCAGGCAAGACCTAGATTTTACACAGCTATCATTGAATTGCATAAAATCTTATGTAATCTTAAACAAACCACCATAGCTAGAGTTACATAATTATAATCGGATATTTTAAGTTTTGCTTCCTGCTAGCATGTTTGTGCTTACGCGAAGATTATAAAATAGAGAGCTATCTACACGAGTACACTCAATCATAAGGCGTGGACTGGTGTCCGACATCTGGTGTAATATGATTTTACATTTGCCTATCTAGCACTATACATTCTTACAACCAAATACCATAATGTTAGGCTAGGGCCGTAATCGCTGCTTCTATAGACCATGCGTTCTGCGGAGGCAAATCTGCGTATTTGTATCCGAATCTTGCTATCTAAAATGGCTTTCGAGAGCAAGAATACGCATGGTGGTATGACATCTATTAAAATTACGAATAGTGTCATTTAGTTCTTGCCACCGTCTCTACGACGGATAGCCACGACTCTTTATGTTAATGTTTTGTGGCGTCAGAACTTTGCGACTTCCTATTCGACACTACTCCTAAGGTTCAGCAAAGAACATATACTACTGAACTGGAGCTGGATAACATTTTTGCCCGTCTTATAACAAATGGAATCTCTTCAACGCAAACCCAGTCTACGAAGCCTGATACAACCATACTCTCATCTCAAGAGCGTGTCGACATAAAGTACGGACTGGCCGAGCCCTTCGAATCCGTTCCGTTGCCCAATATTATGATTCTCTACCACGCATTACTGATTGCTGCGATCCTTGTGATTGTCGCCATCTTGCCACAAATTGCGTAACTTTGCCTTCTTTTATAGTCAAACAAAGGTGGCAATTTGCAGGCTTTTGTGCTGTTAAAATCAGATTTCACGCGCCCTCTTTGATTATGGCGTCGTCCAACTTGTTGCTTAGTCCCCAATGCATACTATAAAAATAAGTGTCGTAGCAGGACTTCGCACCTAGTTATCCGTATGGCTCCAAATCATGCTGATTCCTGCTTATATCCGCCTATACCGCTGTCCGTACCACAACGAGGCATTCGTCGTTAATGTCAAGATCACCGTTTGGTTTACCAAGCCCGCTACCACATTAGACGAACCCAGAACACAGCAGCCACAAATCGCCCAAGAACTGCATTAAAAGCAGCACAAACAACGATGCTCAGTCATGCTTAATATTAAAAGACGGTACAAGATAAAACGTAATACTGTGGATGATGATGAAGACCCGTGGTTATACCGCGAATCGCATCAGCTGTGGTAGTTAGACGATCAACATAGCACGCATGGGTCCTGCCTACCCTACCTATGTACCGGTAGCTACCTATGGTTAAACGCTTAGCAGAATTCTGTTTGGCGAGCACTCTGCGTGCAGCCATATACAACGATATATTTGTACGAGACACGAGTTTATTTAAACATAAGCTTAAAGCTTTGATTATCGCAGGACTACGCCATATCCATCTGCAATATAGCAACTATTCTACCTTACAGGGTAGCTATTGGTCCGAGACGTGTTTGCCTTGTGAGGAACCATGTAGTGTGCTTATCGATTTCAGGCTGCAGAGGCAAGACCGAAGACCATCAAGCTGAGTAGAAAAGAAGAGGACGAAGGCAGCCCCAGCCGCAAATCGTGAGTTGTGCTCAATATCGGTCGAGTAGCATCTAGCTTGTGGCGGATGTTGACGAACAAAAAATACATCACATTAGGGGATTGATATTGCTGGACAATAGAGAGACTATCTTTAATGTTTTGGATAAGTAAGGAGAAAATCGATAATAACATTCTTTATGATCACAATTATAGGCTGCAAGTTCATTATGACCATACAAAAGTACAATACACAGTTCTTAAGACGCGTGCATCGTGCATGGTTTACAGTCTTTTCTTAATATTTTTACCTAATAGGATCGTGGCAGTGAGGGTTATCGATTTTGTGCTACTACAAAGCATTAACATGAACGATGGTCATGAGCTTGTTGCGAGCGGTAGCGGCCATCGAATCGTACTGAAGAGGACTAAAGACTTCCGCAATTACCAATATAACTATGTCTTCGGGCCTGATATGATGAAGCCGATATTCTGATGGTAAGCGATACTCTTGCCGCGTGTACAGTCTTGACCAGATCGAAATGCGGTTATCATAGCCAATGGGTACAGCGGGTCCGGTAGATCAGCGACTACCAAAAATATTGCCTCGTCTACAGGCTTAGTGCTTCTGATGCTTCTGGATGTCCTAAAGAGACGATGCATCGACAACTTGACTACCTCCAGTATACCAATTTGATGAGACGCTATTGAGGCACCAATCAAGTATTGCTCCCCCAACTGGTGGTTTCTCTACAACTTCTAGCATTCAAATGGAGAGCACGCCTCTGAGTGGTACCCAAACCGCGTACATGTATGCTGTCTCCATTCTAGAGGCGCTTCGTACTCTGCTCTAGCATGTGGATCGATCTCGACTTATTAGTAAGACACCTTGCAATCCCAACTCAACCCGTGCGCACATGGATTTTGAGTTTATCGCTAAGGGCCTTACACTTGCTAATAGGTCGACTCCGCCCTATGTCGACTTGTACGACCTCGCCGGTGCTGAACGGTCGAGTGACCTCGTGAACCTCAAGGAAACTTAAGCTATTAATTCATCGCGATCAGCTATTACGAGTCTTCTCGGACAATTCAGCCGCCGAAAACAGCTAGAGGATAGCTTAGGTTATAAGGTATGACATAACTTAGGGTACATCTTGAGATACTCTTGACTAATAGGCACGGCTCTTAGAGAAGTACACTAACCGCATCAGCCCTGGATGCGTTTCGTAGTTGAGCATCCCGCAACGCGGCCTACTCCTGCTGCAGGCTCTTTCTTGGTACGCTCCTTAAGTAGAGCTTGCAGGCTTGATTGCGAATGTGAAGATTTGTGTGGTTTGTCTTCTCTCTACTCAGCTCTTGCCGAAGCGCAGTGTACGCTTCCACCCTAGCGTATTCTGTGATTGATCATATTTTAATGCAGCTTGCTGCTCTAGTAAACTCTGTGAGTGCCTAGCTAACCGAGCTTGCAAGCGTGCGCACTTCGCGGTCGCCATGTTCACTTGTTCGATGAGCCTAGTCACCATCGCCGCACCAGCTCTATCGCTTTGCCGCTGAATTGCGTCTCTTCTTGTTGTAGCGTGCCCAGCATAGTGATTATAGTGTTGACATGTACAGCCCTCACTTTCGTAGTTCTCCGTGGTTGTGACATTTTCGCGACGAAACTGCTTAAAATCCCTGTCGTTGTCGAAACATCCAGCATGTTGACGGTTGCCATTTAGTGTACTTTGGGTATCTTGGTCGACGGCGAGAGGTCGAGACGCGACATTTGGTTCGCCAACGGTAACGTTGCTGTGTATGATATTGATGGGTGCGGCCAAATAATGCACTCTGGAAGCGTGATTCGCGAACCAGGCCAAAATTGGCTTGTTTTTGCTGGCGTGATGTTAGCACCAAATACGAGCCTGATTGCAGGGTTGTAAGCTAATTAGCTCTTACAGTGCGAAGATGTTAGGATGCTAAGGACTTAGAATGCACGTTATGTAGATCTGTTAGACGTAAAAAACGGCTGAGGGTGCTTCCGCAGGAAGAATAATTTGTTAGCTTTAGGGCCTACGTAAGAGAGCCTCTGTGAAAGCCTACGTGTAGCCTGCCTATGATAGCCTACGTAAGAGAGCCTACGTATGAGAGCCTCTGTGTGAGAGCCTTGGTAAGAGCCTATGTGCAGCCTGCCTACGAGGACCTACGTGAGAGCCTCTATATAAGAGCCTACGTGCAGCATCTGTCTTGCAGATAAAGCTGTCTCCAATTCGGTGTCGTTTAGAAACCAACAAAAGTTTACATTAATATTTCAGTAAAGCGCATTCGGTAGACCTCTATCTCCTCTCAGTGTAATGATGTGAATGTATGTAGTATTAGTGCAAGTATATATGCAGTAGTATGGCTAGAGCAACAGACAACTGTCTACACTATGAAAGCATTCATAAGAAGCCTGCTTTTCGACTTCACCATAGTTAGCGTTTAGTATAGGGTGGCATGGCTTGTATAATTATGATAATATAGTAGTCTAGGAATTGATTTAGGATGGGGGTACAAGCATAGGCACAGTCACGCAGTAGGTATGCGGTGGAGAAAGACCAGACGTTGGAGACACAAATATGAAGTTACCAGGACAAGGTAAATATATATAGACGCATTTGTAGCGGGGGTGTTGAACTTACTATTAGGCATGCCATGGACTGTAGCGCTGTCTTAGACAGCCCCAGACAAGACCCGCAAGTGTCCCGCCATTATGCCGCTCTCGTGCCATTTCGAGATCTCGACATCTCTAAAATGCCCCCGAATCTCTACAGGCATACCACGCAAGACAATTCCTCTCAATTCATTAATGTTGAGTCGTTATGTCGCGTGATTTGCGCTCGGCTCCTGGGTATCTCCGCTCGTCCCTATAGCGCCCATCGTCCGAAGGAGACGCTCAGTCTCTACTCACAAACACGGCCACCTGTACTTCCCTCCATAGCCTACCACCTCTCTAGGACGCGATGATTTGGCAAAAGTATCTAAGTCTTCCAGTATCTCGCGCAGCACACCTGACCGAGGCAGCGTACCGGTGTAGGGATCAAACACCAAAGCCAAAGATGCACGACTGCCAGTGAGCCGTATTTCCTCCAGTTGTAGCCTAGTTAATTATGTATGTCCTGTTCCGTCCACGTTGCGGTATACTTGTATATTAAAAAAATCTCGTACTTAATCACGCTGGCACGACGCCGCAGTGCATGAGCGTGAGCTGCTCGTGTCAGTGTTTGCAGGTCTGGCCCTTGTTTTCAGACCCAACAAAGCTGATTTAGCGTCAGTAAGATTAATTCAAACATGCAGAGGCGCAATGGATGGACAATATGCTTGGTCTCCCTGTAGCGTATCGTTTGAGCTATGATTGGTATTCTCCGTGTCACACACATGACTGGTGGCATTGACGCTGACCATGATCGTGACAAGGCGACCATTGAGCGATGACATCTCGTATAGAATGTCCACAGTGTCAGTCATCTTAGTCTGAATCTTATCATTGTGTTTGACTAACCGCAGAGCGCTGGTCATGTTGCCGTACATGTAACGACGATAATTCAAACCAGGCGCCGTCAAAGGCAGACTAGGAGCACGGTATCGGGAACTTGTAACAGCCCAAACAAGGATTGCAGGTATAGTTGCCATTGTGGTTATTCGCCTCTGATATGCTTTGCGCTTCTCGTTCTTGTCGTGCAGCTGATATTTGTGCTGCCTATCTTCGCCATCCCAGAACCAGTCCAGCGCTCGAAGGATGTAGAGGAATCATGAGTATATTCTCCCATATTTTTCGTCCCTCACTGCGTTGCTTATAGCTTTTTCATTGTTGCTTATAAACAATTACTTTTGCTTCTACAGTAGATGTTTGTTGTATTGTGTCAATTTCTGCCTCTATTGCTTCTTACTTAAATATCGCTATATCGATTAATCTTCACGATGATTAGGAATGCATAGACTCTATAGTGGAATCTAGCTCTTTTGATAAAACAGAGATATGGAAATCAACCTTTGTTGTGAATCAAAACGACAATGCTCTGAAACATTCTAGACGCAGGTCGGCCTTTTCAACTATGAGACCCAAGTCCACGCGAATGCGGCGCCTCCCGATCACGGAAAGGATGCAGTATCTCCAAGTGAGATACTGTTGCGTTGGGAACTACGTAGTCCTCAGTACTCTGTTGCTTAATCGGCTGCAGCACTATGTAGTTAACAGGCGGACCTGACAGTAATACAGAAAAACTAACCGTCTTTATATGTTGAGTGCCGGAGACATAGTGTATGCATATTGAAGACGCAACGCAACCAGGTTGGTACTACAAAACACCGATTTGGCCCTGGAGCGAGAGCGAGAAAGTCTGCTCTTTAGCGTGTCAAGTCTAGTAACAACCTTTACACCCTTTTCCATTCATTGTCCTAAGCGCAAAAGATTCACGTGGGCGAGCGATAATAGTTCCACTGCCAACTACCTTAATAGCGTATAGGAGGAGGAGCCTGAAGGGTATGTCCGACATGATTCCGATGACAAACCGCTGTTTGTGCATTGCACATGCCGAGCGGTTCGATAAATCCCAGTAGACCTAACCATTGTCCTGGGCTCCTTACACCATACTATCGATACAAAAGCCCTAGCACGGTCAAGCTCGTATCATCTCCGGAAAGGTGCGCAAGACTTGCTTTCCGCTTCCGCGGGACTAATTAAAATAAGGAATTGGAATAAGGTACGCGGAATACAGTACCGGCGGCGTAATCATCATGGACAGGAAAGGTACGAAGTTCTAGATTTACTCCTTTCGCTATGGCGCAGTGTGTTAAAAAAGTAAATATTAGCACTACAAAGCATTGATTCTGCCCTCGAGCGAGAGCGACGTAGGTTCACGAAGACGCTCGTTTTTTCTGTGCTGCTAGGCTGAGTAAACTAAACTCTATATGTTGACTACAACACTACCGCCTCCTATCTGCTACGAGGGAAAGTAGTAAGGGTATCTGGGAAGTCTAAAGATAACAAACAGATCACAGTAAAGAGGTGCTTAAAGGAAAATATTTAACCTCTAAAGATTGCAATAAGGACACTGTAAGTACATTAAAAGGACTTATATAATATCCCTTGCATACCGGCGAGGGAACTCGAATGACCTGTTTTTGACGCTAGTGGGCGCTAGTCCCGTTTAGGTAATCAGCTCACGAACACCAAAGTAGTTGCTGTGGATAGCTCTAACCTAGCAATTAACACCAACTACAACCACGTATAACGTCCTATCTACAACGCCGCCTGTAGTTTTTGACATGGCTAAAAAACGTAGGGCTGACGACGATCTTGTGCCTAAAAATCCTGAGCCGAAACGGCCTCGAACAGAGCGACTTCCATTGCCTAAACACCTCCGCTATGTGCCATCTTACAAACATTCACTACATTTTACAAACATCTTCTACTTCTCTATTTTTATTGTACAGCAGCCAGGAAACGTCTTTTTTCGAAGTTTACAATGCCTTAGTCGTGTAATTCGATTGGCTCGGCGATCGCGTTGATTACAACGCTAAAATTGCAGATCTCGCCGGTATGCAAGGGATAATACATCGAAATTATGTAGAGTAGCATTAGTATGTACGTATTCTAATGTTTTAGGCCTGGCAACACAGAGGAACAAGCTTCTTCGGAGGTCTTGGACGTCTTGAGTTGACGACTGTCTTTCTCCCTCTTATTTGTTTGTCTTGGATACCAAAAAGAGAATAGCATAGGTCGGCAAAAAATGGCATAACTGTGGCCCTGAATGGATGGAAGTAACAAAAAGGCAAAAATGATATGGTCACTACGAGGGTCGAACTCGCGACCTTGGCGTATCAAAGCAACAGCTTATTAGCACCACGCTCTAACCAACTGAGCTAAGCGACCTATTGGTTGTTCGATGAAACATTTGGCAAAAGAACGTTATATATCAAGCACAAAAGACGCTACGGGATGCATCCGTTTTGTGATGGAAATCATATGGAGGATGAGTCAAGTTCGCGGGCATGGATGAGGTGCTTCCCCGTCGAGCGAGATTGCGGGAAAATCGAGCGAAGTGGGGTGGACTTTGCTCCGCTATGAGATTCAGCAGACGAGTGGGCCTGTCGAGTATCATCGGTATCTGAGAACATTCGAGGAGGACCATCTTTATTTATCCAGCTAGCGAGCGAATATAATACTCGGAGTATTTCAGAATAGTTGGTGCTCGCAGACTACTTCGTACCTCGCGCCGTTCCCCCTGAGCTCACTCGTGGATGCTAGGTCCGCCAGAACGATGTCAATGCTTTGGGGTACCCTTGCTTGTGCCCTGCAGTTCTGAGGAAGCCTTCCGTGGTCTTTCACATCCAAGTACCAAAGGCGATGTGTGTTGTTGCATACATTATTGCTGTTGTGGCTCTTTGAACAATGTGTCAATTTCGCTCCTGACAATATGTATTTCCTTAGTATCCCAGCGCCTTCACGCCATCTTCAAATTGTATGGCTTCATCCACGGATTTCATAGGTCCACCCCACTTCACGATGCCTTGAGCATCGGCCGCATATGCGCCTCCAATCTGCCATCGGCAGCCACCTTCTCCCACGCCCGGCTGTCCCCAGACGCCCTCCTTCTTCCCAAGCATGTACTGGTTGTATCCATTTCGCGGGTTGAGAACATGTCCCCAGTTTGAGATGCCCAGTCCCCATGAAGCATACAGTTCTCTATTCTGGTCGATTATAACATCGATGTTCCAGGCTCCACCGAGCTTCCTGACCCAGTCGTCCGTGGACTGTTGCGTGCAGTGCGATACAGCGATGAAGCGGATGGATGTGTGACGGTTCGCGAGGCTTCGAAGCTGGAGGAAAAGCTTCTCCGTGACTAGACTAGCATTAATTGATGTTCTTGAGCGAGGACTCTGTTGGCTACATTGATGCGTTTTACTTACATGGACATCCGGTGAATCTCAAGAACAGAATTACAGTCGGCCTGCCGTCCACGGTGGGATATCTGAGCTTCCCATGTGATTGAGCTCTTTCGCCAATTAGAGGTGGCTCTCGCACGGAATTTGGCGGCGGTGCAGGCGTGGACCAAGATGAGAGGGACTTTGGCATTCCCCATTGTACATTTGCGAAAGGATTCGCGAATCCACCGTTCCCCTGAGCACCATTTGGATCTGCGCTCTTCGCATTACCACCTCCGAACAAGTTGTCTGTCTTGGGGAGAGTGATGCCTCCTAGACCTGCTCTCTGCAACGCGATTTTGGTGCCGAGTTTGTTAAACATGTTGGCACGCTGGGGTGCTGAAGGTGTCCGCTAGTGTCGTGGCTCGAGTCGCGCTTCGATGCGATGGCAAGAAACGTTGGGAAAGATAGCCGGTGAGGCAGCAATGTGCGCAATTGAATAGAGGTGGCCAAAGGAGAAGAAACCTCACACCCGTGCAAACATGATTTGGCTGACAGTCTCGCATCCAAGTGTCTGGTGCATGCAGCTGAAACAGACGATGTGGCACGGACTCAGGAGCTGTGGTGTGTGGAAACACAAGTCAGATTCGAACTCGAATGCCACGTAGCTGTCCAACGGCGCGTGTGCGTGCATCATGGTAACAGCGAAAACTTTACCAGTTGTCGGAGTGAAGATCGTTTACCTTGCCGTGTTGCCCGGTATCACGGGTCGCGGTAGCACGCGCTGCACTCGCTAAATTCAGTTCACTGCAGTCCAAAGAAACTCGTTTTTTGTGTATTGCGGGGCTAATAGTAACAATTCTATGTATCCACTACACTACTAGAAGATATACCATTCTAAACCCTATTTAGGAGACTACTAACGCTTTTAAAAATATGTATGTAGCATTTCAAACTATAGCCATAAGATAGGTTTGTCAAGTATATAGGTATTTTATTGTTTCTAGACCTGGTAATACAGAAAACACGACTTTCTTCGTACTGACGATCTCCAATATGTATGATACTGTTCAGACATATTCGATCAACGAACTACAATAACTACGCTTGACGGCAAATCGCACGTCGGGTATCCTAAAAAACTACAGCCGCATGAAACCTCATTGCGCGTTCGCCAGTGACGAAGAGCTTCACGATTCCGCCCTCGTGTATCACCAAGAACGACGATCATCTTTTGCGTGCAAAGATCGACCTACATTCAAGGCGCGTGTCGCGTTGCAAGCATTCCTGTATGATGGCCTCGTCTTCCCACCACCAACGTGTCTCGTTGGTACTGTCAACAACAAACGGGCCCCACAAGTCTTTCCAAAACGTCCGTCCGATCATCATTGCAAGCTCTTCTTCGACATCGGAAGATGCACTATCGAAGGCACAAGGCAGTGTGACATTACTGTTGTGCTCCAGTGTAGCGATCTCGAAGCCGGCTGCCTCCAACCAAGTAGGAACCAAGGAGGAAGGCTTCGAACATCTGAACAGTCGTTCCAGTTCTACAGAAAGTCTGTCCTCAATCCACATGCGCATGAGAGGCCCGGCTGTATTCCGCAAGGGTACAGCATCCATGATCCTGATTTCGAAAATTCCCGCGGGTGCAAGTAGTTTGTTGCATTCATTGAAAAGCTCGGGCAACTTTGCGGAAGGCATGATTGACGGCAGAGTCGATGCCCTAATGTGGGAGAAGTACTGCTCTGGATAGGGCAATGGTATTGTTTCACAGTCGCGCACAGTGAGGTAAGATACGTTAGCGGGAAGTGGTAGCGAACGTTGTGGCTTCGTGGTCAAGAAGTGCACCATTTGAGTTGGGTGCATAGCCGACAGCTGGTACACCTCCGCTGGCGAATGCTGTTAGTTGATGCACAGCAAGATAAAGTGCCACAAGAGAACTTACAAAGACTACCGTACAACTCTAATCTCCTACCCGTGTCGCATGCGGGTGTTGGCATGATCCAATCCTTACCCAGGGTTCGCATTTGGTATCCTGTCAACAGCCACAGCTGTTTCTCAAGAGCCACCTGTATTCAGTCAGTCAAGTATTCCCGAAGCCAATTCCGAATCATTACCTCCTCATCGACCACACAACCAGGAAGTGGTCGCCAATCCTCCTTCAAACGATCAAGGACGATTTTGGGACTGGCAATTTCCATCCTACGAATGAAACGCGGAAAACAGCTGAGCTCTAATGTGCTGTCATGGCGAATACCAGCTTTGTTGAATATAGAATTTATCGGAATCTGCAACTCCTCAGGCACTCGACGAGGTGTGAGACAGTCCCATTCCGATAGTGGTTTTGGATTTAGTCTTTGACTCGAGCTTGTCTTTGCAAAGGAAGCATGCCTCTGCTCTTCCGGAGTCCTGACTTCTTGAGCGGAATCACACAGCTTCAAGCTTTCAAGGTCTAGATTCCCACCAAAGTCCAACGTCTGAGATCTTCTGGGTTATCGTAAGTACATGCCATACAGGATAGGACGACTACAAACATTTTCCACGTCTTTTGTGAGGAACGAGTAGACGTATCGACAACTTCGTCTCGCTGTGTACTTGCCGAGCTACCCCGACTCCTGGTTTTTGCAACTGAGGACGGGCTGATTCGATGTTCTACCTGTGATGTACTCGTAACGTCGACAGTTTCTGGTGTAGTTACTTCCCATCGGCCGTCCGCTGCACAACGTCATCAGCAGTGCCTGCTTGCAAGGGAAGGTAAACGCTCCATACCTGAATGGCGCAACTCTGTGGAGTTTGTATATTGTGATGATGCATCACCTTCTAGTTCAGGCACTTCAGAGAGCGGTGGATCGAGTGGTATCCCAGATGGCAGATTCGGAGACAGGGTAGTTGAGTATATCCATCCTGGTTGAAGTGCGGGATCTCTGACCGCTGGCGCATGTGAGAAATTCGACAATCTAGGCTTGAATGATACAGCCTGCTGCGAGCCTGTGCTGCGACTTGTTGATGGTCGCAAAATATTTGGCCTGATGCTCTTTGCTTTCCTTAACCCCGATGTCCACCAAAGCTCATTGTCGCCAGAAACCGAGCTTCTCGAGCTGACAGGTGTGTCGATCGATGCTGCTCTTGTAGCACGTTGTCGTGCTTTTCTTTCGCGTCGCTCTCCAACCGTCTCCGTAGTTGGGTCTGACCACGACAAGTCAGCTGTGAACATCTTCAAACAAAGCGAAGACGTTCGACTTGCGAGAAGCTGGTTTTCTTGCGATGTCTCATTGAGGAACAAAAGAAGAGCGAGGGCG
This sequence comes from Coniothyrium glycines, assembly GCA_025742365.1. NCBI lineage: Eukaryota > Fungi > Ascomycota > Dothideomycetes > Pleosporales > Coniothyriaceae > Coniothyrium > Coniothyrium glycines. The sequence goes on from JAMXIJ010000013.1 coordinate 36,446, forward strand.
AGACTCGAAACAAGGTGGAGCACAAGCCAGGGACACGAATGCTGCCAGGGACTTGGACTATTCGGGTTTGTGCGCGGGCGATGTTGCAGCCGTCCAACGGGTCACGCAACCGTACACTATTCCCTGAGCAAGAGTGATAGTCGCACATCTCGGCCCGTGGCGTCACTAGAGCATAAGCAAAGTTATACACAAGGGCTTCCCGGAGCCAGCCACCATACTGCACTAGCTGCGATGCTTAGACCCAAGCTGCTCGGGCCACGCAGCGCGCCTTGGAGATTTTGAAATGACTTTGCTCCGTTGCTGGAGGATAGGTTCACACGTGGATTCATCGTAAGCAACATCTCGGATACACATAGGCACTATCGTAATTGGACAAGGAGAAGCTCAACCTGAGCCATATCCAGTGATTCCAGTCGCTAGCATCTTCGCTGCCGGATCTCCCTTGCCTAGTCTTTTGGCGCCTGGAAATCGTCTCAATAGTGGTGGCTAGCCATGTCCTCGCAACGTTCTTTTGCAGGATTGCGGCAGTCAAGGCCGGCTGCAGGCTAGCGTTGAAATCGCGACTGGGGGATGGGGATTCACCAGCATCAGACGTGATAGAGTTACAAACTGCATGGCCAGATACTTCTATGGACTTCGCTGGTAACTCTGCCGAATGGCTTTTGTTGCAGCCATCTGTCGATGATGCGATAAGACTTGAAAGGCCGGCCTATGAGAAGCTGCACCATTTTCTTGCACTTCGCCATGCCACGGCAGGGTTTCATGCCCCAGGCTCGTTGTTTCGTCCTTCTGCACATGCGGGACGAATGTGTAGATCACAAGTCCTGCCAATCAAGGAAAGACAAGATCTGCCCTGAGTTGTTCCTGGCGGGACCCCTGACTCGTTTCTTCAAGCCACAGTAGTACAAGCTAGTCCACCTTGCTCCTGCCGAACCCAAGTGCGAAGGCACTATTTCCACTGCGCGACAAAGCCCTGCCGTTGCGGCTATGTGCTGTGAGCCTGTGACACATGAAATACCCTTGTAGTCTTCGCAGGCGACCATGCATGCGCTCTCTGCATGGGCATTTCCGTCAGGGCGATCTTCTGGCCCGGAATGTTCCTGGCCCTACCTGATCACGGAGTTTGCGGCCGCCCAGGCACTTTTTCTTGCCTGCATATACGGTAGACAACGCCTCCGATCGAACGTTCAATTGATCGTCATCGCCATCGGGTCGTTGTGCCTATCTTGGTGAACTTTTTGCTGATGGCTTCCATTTCAACGTCTTGCGCAATCACTCATTAGGACGCTTTCCCTGTCGTTGGCTCATACCATCCAAGTCTAAATCAGATTCTCGACTTCGAAACATATATTTTGGACAAGTCTCAATTCGTGGTCTTTTGCACTGAAAGCAAAGGCACCACCCGCGCCAGGATACATTTGAAGTCGTATAGGCAATGGTATGACAACATGCAGGCCATTCGCAAACGTGTTGAGTCTGCCAACCGTTGGGTTGGTAGGTCTACTTTTGGTCAAGTGTTCCGTCTTGAAGGCTGCGGACATGTATGTCTGAAAACTCCACGATTTGATTGCCAAGCTGACTTCATCTGAAGCAAGACGAGATCAAGCATGCAAAGCTCACCACAGAGATTCGAGCAGGCTTGACCACTTTCTTCACCATGGCGTACATCATTTCTGTCAATGTAGGCTTCGTGTGTTGTACCCAGCGAAGAAATGCTCATATGGACAGGCCCAGATTCTCACCGAGACGGGAGGTAATTGCATATGTAGAGGATCTGCCGACGATCCGCTGTGCATATTGAACGACGACTATTCCGCCTGTAAACAGGGTATGGTCTCAGCCCTTGCTTGTGGTGTATGCTAACGATTGAGCAGACCTCAATCGCAACTTCATCACCGCGACTGCTGCCATTGCAGGTTTCGCATCGTTCTTGTTCGGCCTTCTTACTAACATGCCAGTAGCCTTGGCTCCAGGCATGGGCTTGAACGCATATTTCGCTTATCAGGTTGTTGGCTTCCACGGAAGTGGCCTGTTATCCTACAATCTTGCGCTCACAGCCGTATTTATTGAGGGCTGGATATTTTTCTTCTTGTCGTTGATTGGCATGCGTCAATGGTTGGTCAGAATCATACCGGTCTCTCTGAAAATTGCAGCGGCTTGTGGCATAGGACTTTTCCTTGCCGAGATTGGTCTCAGCAGCGCATCTGGTATTGGTGCTATCACTGGGGCAATCAGCACACCACTCGATATCGCGGGCTGCCCAGAGCAATACAAAGATGATTTCGGCATGTGTCAGAGCCATAAAATGACTTCGCCGACGGTAAGAATAGGTCCTACTTTATGCAACTCTGGCAAGATGGCTTACAAGATTTTAGATGTGGCTAGGCATCATGGGTGGCGGTATCCTCACGGCATATCTCATGATGTATAAAGTCAAAAGCGCCATGGTTATCGCCATCCTCCTCGTCTCAATAATCTCATGGCCGTACGTATGACTTTGACGTAAACAGACTGAGGCTGACAGAGTTAGGCGCGGCACTTCTGTGACCTTCTTCCCTGACAACTTAGCGGGCGATGATCGCTGGGAATTTTTCAAGAATGTGGCCAAATTCCATCCACTCAATCACACTCTTAACACTCTCGATTGGAACATTAGCCAAGAACCAGGGCGATTTGCTCTAGCACTCTTCACGTTTCTGTATGTAGACATCATTGACTGCACAGCAACTCTCTACAGTATGGCTCGCTTCTGTGGCGTAGTAGATCCGGAGACTGGAGATTTTCCTCGGTCAACAGTGGCTTATTGCACCGATGCTCTCAGCATATCTGTTGGAGCGCTCCTAGGTACTTCTCCTGTCACTGCATTCATTGAATCAGGAGCGGGAATTGCGGAAGGCGGCAAGACTGGACTCACTGCCATGACTACTGGCACCTGCTTCATCATTTCTATGTTCTTCGCACCGATCTTTGCTTCTATTCCGCCTTGGGCTACGGGTTGCACTCTGATTCTGGTACGCCAAAATGTTCGATGCTGGAAAACTGTCTGCTAACATGGCCAAGGTCGGATGCCTCATGACGCGTCAAATTATTCAAGTCAATTGGAGATATATTGGGGATGCCGTTCCAGCCTTTGTCACTCTTATGTTCATTCCTTTCGGGTACAGTGTCGCATATGGCCTAATCGCGGGCCTCTTGACGTATACGGCTCTCAACGGTATGGTATATCTTACAAAAATTGTCTCAGGCGGCTACATCATACCTGAGGATGAAGATCAGCGCGAGTACTGGACTAGTAAGTTCTACTCCTTGGCCTTGTTGGGTTCAAACGTAATGCTAACGCATGGGCGAAGTCAAGCCACACGGCAGACTGCCATGGTTCATCGCAGCAGGTCAGACACTAGTGGGTCGCTTGAATGATGGCGCTAGTAAGTCCAAGAAGGATACTGCTTCTGTTCGCAGTCGCGGATCGTGGACATATCATAATCGGCTCGGCTCGAATGGTTCTACTCGCGAGATGGACACAGTCGTTGTCCACCCGATAGCGCCAACCGATCCAAGGAACGAGAAGGTACTGCGGAAATATTAAGACGATGCGAGTATACCACATGCGGATTTACGTTCTAGAGACCATCCAATCATTACGTTTCATGGCATCTTATGTATGTATTGAATTCTGACGACCATACGAGCAAAAGCCTCTGAACCTGCTTTTCCTATTGGAAACAACGAAGTTCACGCGATCAGTCATAGCGTTTGACGGTCACGACGATCTCCCGTTCAGCGCGACGCGCACAGACAATAAATGTGGCTAACATAGTGTGATTCACTGATGTGGAAATCACATTCGCTCATCACATTTCTTATTGGCATGCATTAGCTGCGGCGTAACCATTAGGATCAGTCCGGTAATTCGAAGAGGCTTAGCGTACTTTTCGCCAACAGCGTGCTTTCCGAGGATACCCCTCGGGCCTCCCCACAAGACACTGAGCACCGGCAGCTATGTTAACAGCCCGAATCACATTGAGACTTCTTGCTTCGCACTTCACTGACAAGTTCACGGACAGAGCACGGCGTCTTGCACAACTTCATGGATCGCAGGCCGTCGGGACACCTCTAGAGCGTGCAAGCGCCGGACTACATGCTTAGAACGAAACCGGATTCAGCAGTATCGTAAGAACAGGAAAGTCTTGCGACGCTTTCGTTGCTCTTGAGTCTTGACCATATGCTGAGACAACTACGACTAAGATTGAACCACTACATACTTTATTTAAGGTTCTTGAGGATAACGGAAGCTAAAACATCCTAAAGACAATCCAAGTTCATTATCGCCAGCATGCTAATCAAGGAGATCACACGAGTAAGCATGCCTGTCCATCAACAAGCAACGCTCTATTGTTTCAACCTTCGTACAACTCCCTACCGAAACCGAATCGGCACGACTCAGCGAACTCCCTGGCCCCATCACTTTCCCGGATTGCAATAAAAGTTTCACGAGGTTGATGTCCGCAAAATAACTAGTAGATCTTTCCGCTTTCGGTTTGAGACGCTGGTTCGGCAGTATGAACTATCGGTGCGAAACTGATAACGGATTAGCATAGCGATATGCTCGCGCCGGCGTCGCCGAACCACAACCATGAGGAACGACATTTCGATATTAGGTTCTCCCCTTGAGCGCGTACCCATGCAAGCAAGCCGTACATGAATCCGCTGCTTCGGAATCAGCACGAACATCTATCGATAGCGCTTACTGTCCATGGTACGACGGTATCTATCCTTTTTCTTGTTGTCTGACGAATAAAGCAAATATGGTCTCTGCATGCTGAGCAAAAAAGTAGACGCATAGGTCCGACATAAGCCCAAAAGAATCACCGAGCCGTTACTTCCAAACTAGGCCCTACAAAAAGCAATGACGCAGATCTCGCCAGAAGGTGCACCTCAGAGGAAGCTCGTTTTTCTGTGTTGCCAGGCTGAGAGTAGTAATTCTATGTATTTCCCACAGTGATATCAGAATTACTACTTGATTTTCTCAATATTGGTCAGGAGCCTACTGATACTTTTTGAAGTACCTGTATAGAACTTTCAAGTGCAGTTATATAGGTTGCCTTTCACATACATGTAGCTGTTTTCAATATTTCTAGACCTGGCAACATAGAAAAAACGGGCTTCTTCGTACAGCGCGATTGGGCCTCTCGCGAGCCTCAGGTGCTCGGAAAACAGAGCGCATATTACCATTATGCCTCAGCAACAGCTTGCTCCCGAAATTCATTGTACAGTGTCCAAGATACTATTCATCATTGTTGCTCTGATGTGCACTCTTTATAACGATGTAGATAAAAAGTGGTATCCGAATGGGTCCCGGGCCGTCTTCAAGGTATATGAGATTGTGCAACGACTACAATGGGTTCAGACGTGTATTGTTTCTATAGAACTTGGACGAAAGGCCAAAGAAAGCATGTCTATCCAGGTGTCCGTATGACGTCGTTTATATAACTGTGTCCAGTCGAACGTGTTTCGGGCCAACGTCGTTGGGCACGTCGTTACATTTTGGAGACTTTTCATAGAGCATCGCAGGAGTGCTCTGTTGCCGTCGGACAGGTCTCTTGTTTCCGGCTATGTTGGCCTCATAAGAGATAGTTTTCATGCTGACAGCACTCCCTGCTTCTGCGCCAGTGGCGCGACATGTCGATATGAGAAGAGCCTACAGCGAAAAGCATTAGATAAGATCATCGGACTCACCAAACGAGTCAAGTATTGAGCTTTACGCATTCAGACTCACCATAAACTCTTTCGTAACAGTCTGCATTCTTCGTTTTGCAGATACGCAACAAGACGTCCCAACCACGGCGAAAGACAACGTAGCTTTGTAGCCTACAGGATCGTTTCACGAAAAAGTGTCTGGATGCTCGCATTGACATGTCGGGACCAAGGTAGATCCTTCAATACAAGCAAGTATGTAATATGCTACTATTGCTTTGAACATCATGGAACGATCTCTCCAATCATGCCAGACTGTGCTGCAACCATTACCTTCTGATGATCTGAATGATGCGCGCGTCTCCCTTTACTTCTTCGCAAACAGTTGCCCTGCTCGCAATCCCAATTGACCGAGGAGAGCATCGCGTTGGCGCGTCCCTGGCAAGGACACTTGTGGTTGTACAACTTTATCCTGACAACAGCTGCATGGAACGGACTCCTAGGGATTGCAATGTCCCTTTGTCATCGGCGTCCTAGCAATGACCATGTCCTTGCTTCAGAATTGCTCGACCGTCATCCGTATTGCACTTCACACATGGTTTCTTTTTCCCTCCTTTGTACCACTTTTAGATAATCTGGCCCGGTTTGAGCGCGGAACACCGTACACCAAATGATGTGGTGTAACATTGCCGTTCGGCCAAAAACCTAGCCAGCGACCCTTAGATTGAGACCTTTCAGAAGCGATAGTATCACCACATGGACGCCACTGACCTATAGATCTGTCATATTCACAGTGATGAGGGGTTCGGTACAATGTCAGTTTACTTCTGTTACATTGCTCTATAGACGAAGAGACTTGTAGAAAGCATTGTTACTTGGCAAACGGATTGAAGTCTGAGTACGCCTGGACGTTATCTGGATAATCAAAAAATGTGTAGATTAGAGCCATCGACCCCGGATCTTTGGTAGAGGGCGCCAACATATGTCGACTACAGGAGACATCTGACAAGGGTTAAACTTTCGAGTGACTTATGGAATTTCGAACGTTGCACATTGATGCTACCAAGAATATAGTCTGGGTCAGACTGAGATTGAACAATGTTGTCCTTACGATGGCTATGCACAACCTCCAGTTGTGACTAGTGTCAAAGTCTTGGCATTCGTCAATCTAGCAATCCGCAGCTTTCTACTCTCTGCGCTCCAAATCCAGCACGCACGACCATGGCCGACACAACGCAATCAAAAGAGGAGAGGATCGCAGCAGTGATTGGTGTAAACTCGTCCGAAAAAGAAGGCGCATCACCAGAAGACTCGCCCGCAACCACGTCAGATGTCGCAGCAGCCTCCGATGACGCCCGAGCCGCCCTCGCAGCTCGCATGGCACGCTTCAAATCCTTACAAGCACAAAAAGCTTCGGGACGCAAAGCAACAGAGCGCGAAGTCCGCGACGCCGAAGACCGCTCCTCCCGCCTGGCCCAAATATCCAAACTTCAAGACGCACACGAGAAAGCCTCATACAAACTCCTGAAAAACGACGACCCAGACTTCGAGCGCAAGCGCAACTGGGACTATACTGTAGAAGAGAGCGAATCCTGGGATAAGCGCATGGCGAAAAAGGCACGGAACCGCGACGGCGTCGCATTCGCAGATTACCGAAACGAAGCCAATAAAGTCTATAAGCGCCAGATCAAGCAAATGAGCAAAGTGGACCAAGAAGCCTATGCTGCGCAAAAGGCACAAAAGCTCCAGCAACAAGTTTCATCAGGACTGCTGCAGCTTGTCGAGACATCTGCTGGGGAGATATACACAGTCGATGCGCAGGGTCGCATAAACACGCCTGTAGAGGAAGCGTACCGCCACGATCATACGCCGAGCAAAGAAGCGGTAGACCGGCTGGTAGATGATATCGAGAAGGGCGAGCGCGCGAGATTAAAGGCTCGGGCTGCGAGGGGCATCAGAGACGAGCAGGACAATGGAGACGTCACGTACATCAACCAGAAGAACAAGCAGTTCAACGATAAGCTGGCGAGGTTCTACAACAAATACACGAGCGAGATCCGGGACAACTTTGAGCGGGGCACAGCTATATGAGAAAGCAGGCTGGAATGAGAAATATACCCAAAATTATGCGCATTGGAGTACTGTGGAGTTTTCTGGTATGGGGCGCATTTGTATGGTGAGATATGTATGGTTGCGTCTCTGTATCATGAGAGGCAGAGGCATCAGCGAGTGGAATTGGAAACATATGCTATTTTCCACACTCGGATATTATAACCTAAATTCTATATCATGCTGCTCAACACCCTTTGCACATCTTGGCCCGGTTCCGGTTTCTTTAGCGCTTTGCTTGTCGCTGTATGCTGCACGAATTCCAGCTTGCCCTTCCGCCTCCTCGGCTTCTCTGCATCCATACTCTCTGGCCGCACAGCCGCGGCTTGATTCATATCATCGCCATCCATATCCTCTCCTCTTTTCTTTCTTGTCGCCTCGATACCGCTCATCATCTTGCCCCTCTCTACGTTCTCCAAGAAAGCCTTGTTCTCCTTCTTCCCCTGCGAGATCTCGAACCGCAGTCTCGCCGCACGCTCCGCATTCTCGTTCTGGATCTGCTCGACCAAATGGCTCCACTTGACGCCGCTGAGGTACTTGATATTCCATACCTCGTCGTGCCAACGCCCTCGCTTCTTGCCGCCCATGGTCTGCGCGTTCAGGCTCTCTGCAACGAACTTGGCGTCTTTCTTCTTGTGGAACTCGACCCATCCGTCTAGGAAGAGTTTTCTGCGTGTGCCGCCGTTACGTAGGCGCTGTGTCCGTGAGGTGCTGGGCTCGGGTGTGAGGAAGATGCGTCCGACGCTGCCGTAGGGTGTGAGGAGAGAGCGCAGGACTGTAGGTTTCATGAACGGCGGCACGCGCGAGAGGTATATCACGCCAGATTTGTCTTTCGTTGGCTCGGATAGTGGGAGTGCTTTGCCTAATTTTGTGGATTGAAGTTTGAGTTCGGATGGGAGTCCTGCGGCAAGCTTTTCGAGTCGCTTTAGTTCGACGCTCTTTTCGTATGGATCATCCGTCAGTAGTTGCTCATCGTCTTCATCTGCTTCTCCGATATCGTCGTCGTCGCCTTCTTGATTTTCTGCTGCATCATCGTAGTCGCTAGTATCATCCTCGTCTGAACCGTGGTCTACTTTCTGGCGTTTCGAGGCAGGTAGCATGCGCGATCTGCTCTCCTCCTCAGCAGACTCATAGCCTCGTTCATCGTCTTCGCTGTCCCCAATATCGAGGAAATCGTTCCGTTTTCGAGTCGCCATTGCTGGGATATGGTTTATATTATACAGAGAGCGCAAGTGTTCTTGTGAGCCTTCCTTTGTCCCTTGAGTCTTGCGATAGCGCTGTAACAGTGCCCGGGCTATGTCGTAAGAACGTTCTTGTAAACTAGAAACTTTTGTTGCGGAGCAAATCGCGGAGATGCGTCGATGAGGCTAGTCACGATAAAGCTTGGCAGAGTGGCGCACCTGCCAGCCTCTTTCCCAAGCCTTGCACATTTCTAACTCTCACCCAATATCCCCAGTTACGGCGCATCTGCATTAAATTGCGCAACAACCCTCATTCTCTCCGATTCGAAATTTCGTTTGGATCGTGTATCTGGAACTACAAGAAATCCCACAACATCCACTGAATCTGTCATTAGGCCGCAATCATGGGTGGTGACCTCAACCTGAAAAAGTCATGGCATCCCCATCTGCGCAAGAACCAGGAGCGCGTGTGGAAAGAGGAGAATTCGGCTCTCGAAGAACGCAAACAAATCGAGAAGTTGCGCAAGGAGCGCGAGGAGGAACGCCAGATCGAAGAACTGCAGAAGTTACAAGAGACTGCCGGTGGCAAGACTATCACCAGACGCGTTGACTGGATGTATGCGGGCCCAAGCGGTGACGGTGCTGGAGTTACTGAAGAGCGTGAGGGCTACCTACTCGGAAAGCGAAGGATCGACCAGCTCCTACAATCCAACGACACCCAAAGTCTGCAAAAGGGTGCCGCAGTCGGAATCGACAAGGTCGGCGACGCGAATGCAAACACGGCTCGAGATACGCACAAGAAAGTCCTATATGACCCGCTCCTTATGATTCAGAAGCAGAAGATGGAAATGCAGATGAAGGCCATGAAGGATGCGCAAAAGGAGGCTAAATATGCGGAAAAGAGGCAGAAAGAAAAAGAGCGAGAGAGGAGGCACAGAGACAAGGGCAGAGATAGGGAGCGAAGCAGAGATAGGGAGCGAAAGCATCGCAGTCGACGAGATCGGTCACGGTCTAGATCCAACGACCATGACGATAAGGACACGCGGGAACGCAAGCACCGCCGTCAAAATCGCGACGACCGGACTGACAAGGGCAGTCATCGCAGGCGTTCAAGGTCGCGGTCGCGGTCGCGATCACGATCTCCATATCGTAGGAGCCATCGCGACGATACAAGAAGGCGGTCGCGGTCTCCACGCCGGCGGGAAGATCGTGATGACCGCGACAGCTATCGACGACGTGATCGCTCGCCAGCCCATCGCTTCCATGACAAGCCACGCCATGACTGGCGCGATGATCGACCAACCCGAGCAGAACCACCAGCTACCGAGGTTGAAGAATCCAAGCCAAGCGCTGCTGATCGTCTGGCGGCCATGCAGGCAGCCGCTTCATCTCTGGAAGAAGAACGCGCTGAGCGAGTCCGCCAGCAGGCTACAAAGGATGCTGAAGAGGAGGACAAGCACAAGAAAGAAAAGGACGCAGGCCACCGTTTCATTACTGGTATGCGGAACCAGGCTCTTAACAATTCGGATCTGGGAGATGCTGTCGCGCGTGGGCGCAGGAATCTCGTTGACGTTTGATTGGTGCTCTGTTCTTATCAGCTTGTCAAAGTGATGGTTTGTAGCTCAGTAGTTATCCATAGAGAGATTGATACCCCGGCTAGGCTTTTGCAAAGAGCCTCACACTTTTTTGACATGTTTTCTAGATCGCATGGTGTTACCCGACATAGCGGAATGATGTATATACTGGTGTCGTTCAAACTGATGAAACCTATCGTTAAATACAATCCTGAACCTATTCCTAATAACGCCAACGCTATGCATGATCTAAGTTTCAAGGTCGTGGATAGGATGATTCGTTCAGAGCTTGACCTTTTTGACCGGCTTCACATCCGCAGATTCGTCCTTCTTCCGCTTGAATATACTCTGGCTCTTCATCTGCCCCAAGCCAGCCTTGTTCGGCGGTGCAGTCTTTGCCTTGAGCCCAAAGCTCAGCTTGACAGGCGCTGCATCGATCTTCTCTGCCTCTTCACTGCTCTTCTCTTGCTCTTTATTCTCTCCGTCAAGCACGTCAACCTTCTTCTCATCTGGCGGAGACGCACTCCCTTCTGCGGGCGGCGTAACCTGTTGTACCGTCGCTGCATTCGCAGCCGCCCGCTTGGCCTCGATCGCCTTTTTCGCTTCCGCCTCCTCTGCCGCCCTCTTAGCCATCTTCTTCAACATCTTGTCTTCTCCCGCGCCACTCCTTGCCTCGGCAGCCTCCATCTCCGCAATTTCATTCCTCCGCTGCACTGCCGCCACACTTGTATCCCTCCACGCAATCATCAGCCCATCCTTCTCATCCTCCTTGACATGCGCAATACCCTCCCTGCCCAAGTGTTTCGTGAACTCGGTCAGCGAACTCCATTTCGTCGCATTCATATGGACGTGTTCCTTATCGCGGATGTACTCGTTATAGAACTTGTTCGCGCTGATCCACTTCTCGCCGTGCGCCGTGCGCAGCAGGCTCACAAAGTCCCGCTGGAAATCGGTGCTGAAGTTGGCAATGTACTTGCGCGGGTCTTCGCCGACGACCTGCATTTGCCGTACGTGCGACTCGGATTGGACGTGGCATTTGAAACCGTTGGCGTCGCGGCATTGCTTTTGGCAGATTTCGCACCACCAGCGAAGGCGCTGGAGACCTTTGGACTTCATCTTGTTGGCGACCCATTTTGTGCTGCCCGCTTCGGCTTTGGGCATCTTGGTGGTGAGATATGTGATCCGAAGGTGGAGGGAATTGCAGGTGATCTTGTGGAAGACCAAAGACGTTGGTGAGAGGCTTTCTTGCGGACGTTGAGGTAGTGAAGTGTGTTGGACGAACAGTGAAGTTGCGATCCGGAAAATCGTAGGGCTGAGTAAAGCACCCGCCACTCACGACGAAATCAGGGTCTGCTCACGTGATAATTGCAAATGAATGGGACTGGACCGCAGCCCGTTCTGATGTAGTTGTGGAGAACTTCACGGCGAACAATGTCAAAGGAGATGAGTTTTGCTCCATAAATCGGCTACATATTAACTCGTCTGTCGTCTCAGGTCAGCCGCACGCTCTTGTCTTTGATAGCCTCCCAATCCTTCCTGCTGAACGGGACGTAGCGGTCACTGGTCACTGGAAGCCAGTATATCTTATCGTTTCCAGTGACCTTGTCTGGATCGACGCCTTCCGCCTTCAACCTCCCTTTCTGAATCTTCAGTGTGCCTGTGTACTCAAGCGCTGGCGTCAGCCTTAAAAACAGTGGCACCGCGTAGCCCGGTAATACCGCGCGTGCATGTTTTGCCAGAGCTTGAAAATCGAAACTGGATTCAGTCACGCCGTCTGCCATGACAATCGAAGCAGCTCCGGCACGTCCGTCGTAACCGGGTACCATGACACCATATGCGTTAGTCTCTGCAACCTGAGGAAAATTGCCAATCATATCTGCAACCTCGTTCGTCGAGACGTTTTCAGATTTCCAACGGAACGTGTCGCCCAATCTGTCAACGAAGAAGACACGACCGTCAGCGTCTTGCCTCATCATGTCGCCTGACATGAACCACCTGTGTTATGTCAGTCTTACTCATATCAGGTCGGACGGAACATGTACATGTCACCCTTCCGAAAAACGTCCTTTATCCTCCGTTTCTGCGTCGCATCGTCGTTATTGTAGTAGCTAGGTGCGCTGGGCAGTGTTTCTTGTGTCATTCTATGTAGCACTTGGCCAGGCTCATTCACACCGCAACGTATCGCGAAGCCCTCCTTATCCCGCATGATGTCTTCGGTGTCTACATCCATCTTGACTCTGACCTCCTGGTCGCTGAACTTCCAATTCCATATCAGACCTCGAAGACCAATGGCATGTGCGGTGAATGGTCCTGCGTTGCGATTGAACGTCGCACCGAGCCCGTCCGTGGCAGCGTATAGTTCGTTGATGATTGGTATATTGAAACGTTCGCGAAATGGCTCCCATACATCTGGTCGCATACCATTGCCCCAGGCAACCTTCACCTTATGCTTTCGTTCATACGGATTTGCTGGGCCATTCAGTAGGTAACGACACAATTCACCAACATATTGTATGTGAGTCGCGCCCGATGCCGCAACCTCTGGCCAGAACGTCCTATGCGAAAACTTTCGTCCAAGCACAATAGTGCTGCCAGCACGTATCGATGGTGTTGTGCAAAGGCCGTGAGCTGCTCCATGGTAGAGTGGCTTTATGTATTGAGTTTAGTACATGTCTCGCATGCAATTCACATATACAATAACTCACCATGCAGGTATACATTCGATCTCCGGGTTTGAGACCCAGGTACTTTGCTATATTGTATCCAATCAGCAGTTCATGACCAGTACTCATGACAACGCCTTTTGGAAGACCCGTGGTACCCGAAGTATACATCAAAGAACGCAGAGACTCTATACTGATGTTCTCTCGACGAGCTTCAGGGATGGCGTTTCGATCATTCAACGTGTCGAAGAATGCTGGGTCGTAGTACTGGATCTTGATACCGAGTTCATCGAGCTCTCTCCGGCATGGCTCGACATTATGTTTGACATCAACGTCAGTGATCAGGTATCGTGCATTGCAGATCTATCACAAATGTCAGTCCCGCGGAATCAAATCCACTCCCATAAATCCTACCTTGGCACAATGCACGAGACCTGTTCCCGTCAAGTTCCAGTTGACGAAACTCGTTGCAGCACCAATCGCGTCCAGAGCAAACCACAACATCATGTACTCTGGGCTATTACCGCCGTCGATAGCAACAACCTCCTCAACCCTAACGCCGAGATCATTCATCAGCCAATTACCCACCCTGGTTATCGATTCGAAGAAATCCTTGTAAGTCCATGTCCTGCCTTCAAATACGAGGAATGGATGGTCTGGCTGGTTGTGAGCGTGGTCCTCGAGCATGTGATACACGAGTACTCGTCTGCGCGCAACATGGTCGCCCAGGAAATCGACAACGTCTGGCTTGGCATTTTTCAAATCATGCGCGAGGTGGAATTTCGCGTTGGCATACGCGGCGAACGCAGCTGCCCCAGCGGCTCCGGCGAGTATAGGCACTGTGGCATTGTCAGCACGTCTGGGCGACGGACTGCTTCGACGGAAGTGCAAAGGCTTTGGTAATACTCACGTGGCATTATTACTCGGGGTCTCAACTCGATGCTGCTATGGTGTACAGAACCGATTGTAGCAGGAAAGGCGACGTTTAGTCAATGTCACTGTACACTTTTCAGGAATGGAATGCGGGCCCTGGACGCGCCGCTATGGCGGTTACGTTTTCCACGGCTATATGCTCGTCCCATCCGTTGGATCGGCGTAGGATGGGGTACCCGTGCACACACCGAGGTTGTTGTTGATATTCGTTCCCGATTCAGCGAATGACAAGCGACGATGTTGTAGCTAAATGACCAATCGTGGCATGGGGAAGGCTTCCCCGCCCTCCGCATTGAGGGTGGAGAAATCTTATGTCCAGTACATACACACCGCAACAGCATCATCGATCATGAAAGTGAGAGCCACAATTTTGATATATCGTCGTATGCGCCATGCTATATTCTGTCCTTTCTGATATCTAGTGCGAATCTTGAGACATTCGGGAAATTCTGCTTGCCAGTCATAAATTAACGCCGGCAGTATGCGAGCACTCGTACTGTAAGAATCATTCGTGCACTATGCTTTTGTTCCTTATTTGTATTTTGAGAGTGTCATATTCTAAGAATAGCGACAGAGTGCGAAGCGCACTCCCACAAAATTGTCCTCCAGGGAGTCACTTTGCTCCATGTGCAAGTCCGTGTAAGATGCCTATAGCAATACTTTCAGCTCATGTAGCTCACGGCGAGACTAGGAGGCAGGACACTTGGCCCTGAGACGTCCGAAGTGCTCTCAGACTGTACAGGTAACTTTCTATCATGGAGAGAAAGCGCAGATATTTTCGCAGGTAGGTCTCAGTTTTCCAGTCTTTCTAGAGGTGAGTACTCGTCTAGTCAAGTACGCATTACCTGATGACCTTTAGATTCCAGTGATTTGCGGCTGCCAAATGATCAAGAGTGAAGCGTGTAGTTCATACCATCAGACGGAGAATTCTTAGCCTCGTTGATCTCAAGTTGCGCGGGTAATACAAGATGCCACACACATGAGCCGGTCAAAATGAGTCGGGAAGTCATGGGACTAGAACAGGGCCGTGCAGATCTTATATGACAGCCATGTGTAGCGCATCCGGCGTGCCTTCAAGCCTGTCTTTTCTTGCCTCGAAAGCATTCTGCAGCTCGACTCCGACAACACTCGCGGGCCACGCGATAAGGTGCCACCTCTCTCGACCGAGCGCCATGGCGACGGCAGTGACGAAATCTGCCCCAAGGCCCTCGAGCCACCATACGTTTCTTACTCGCCCTGGCAAGATGGCATAGTGTGCCAGAATAACGAGGGCGCCGTGGTTTTTGCTTTCTACAAGCTGCATAAACTCTCTCGAGATTCTAGCTGCCCAGACGAATACAGCACCACGATCGGTGAGCACTCCTACCGTCTTGTCGTCGACGGAATATGGAATCGCAGTCATTGGCGGGTATAGCTCAGGCAGCGTAAGCTGACTGATAAGAGAGAAGACCTCTCGCAGAATGAGGAGAGCTTGGCTCAAGTATTCCCTGTTGTCGTTGCTTTCCAAACCAGTCTCTGCCCACAACTCCCCAATCTTTTCAAGTCTTTCGTCCTCATCCATCGCTCGTGGTGTCGCCGGAAGAAGATCATCGGGCCACCATGTCCTTGCTGCCACTGAACTCATTTGGCCACTGACGATGTGGTTCCAGCCACTCATCAGCACGGTCAATGGTCCACGGAGACCCCAAATCGTGCGCATTGCACATGATATCATCTTATCAACGACATCTGTGGGCGGATCTGTAGTGCTAGGAGGTATAGATGCACGAAGATTTTCCATGTCAATAGCTGAGGTGCGGAACAGATAAACAGCCGTGAGCGTGGCGCTCGCAAAAAGCGCTGTAGCGTTATCTTGAGTGATATTTTCTAGCTCAATTCGATACTTCACTAGAGCTTTGTTCATTCGCGCCGCAGCTAGGGCGTTTGCGCTTGTCCTTGCGGCTCGATCGTCGTGTAGTCGACCCATGTGTAGTGAAGCAACTGATAGAACACAATTGATGAGAAAATCATGGTCATGTGCTATCTCTGGCACACTCAAATACCATGCAGCCTTTGCAGGATCATCTGAAGCCAAGGTAAGACTGGTCGTGTACTCGTAATGCGACAGCACATCTTGCAGTCTTGGCGGGAGCTGCGTCCGAATGTCTTTCCAAGGGTCGTCCAGACGCAAATATGGCGGAATGCTCAAATCCATCAGATCGACAGAAGAGATGGGAGAAACATTCGGTCCTGCCAGAGAGTCTAGGAGCACCTGTTCCGAACTCAATTCAGTAAATCGTGGTGTCTGTGCTGCCAGGGCCACCTCATTACTAAAGACCATAAGACTATCAGGGGATGTCGCTGAAATGATGTCTTGGTCTGATGTCTGTGATCTGGGAGAGACCGGCGAAATCGCAATGACCGGCGAAATCGCAATGACCGGCGAAATCGCAATGCTACAAGCCCTCACCGGCGAAGGTGACGTGTTCGAAGTCGTGAGTCTCGATGTTGGCGCCAGTAAGAGGAAACTGCAATTGTCGCCCCTTTTGTTGCAATTACTACAGCTTGGATGTTGTACATCACACTGAAAAGCATTTTAGTGCCAATTATCCTGCAAGGACATATGCGATCGCTCTTGTTGTCGTTATACGTGCCCGAACTGGGCGGCCGTGCATGCATGAATTGAATAGAGCGCGAGTTATGTATGAGAAAAAAACGTACCTTGATTCGTCGTCTCTTACATTGGTGACAACCGAGCCGTGTCTTGTTGTGCGATCTTCTTGTTGCCATTGCTGGCCCAACGTCGCTAGACGGTGGATACAGGCGAGAAGACGACCAATGGCGCAAAGCAAGGAAACTGACAGCACCAAAGATAGTCTCCCATTGCCGTGAATTATTTGGCTGACCGGGAAGACCAGAGTTGCTTTTGCAGCGAGAAATGTGCGAGAGAGTCAAGAGTGAGAAGGACTTGAAGCATGACATCTGAAGTTCGAGGCGGTGCGACGTGACAGCTCCCCACTCAGCATTGAGCTAACGCGAAACGGTACGCCATCGTACTGCGCGCGATGTCATTGGGTCGAATCTGAAGACCTTCAAGTCCCCGATGATGTAGTAAGCATGTGAATCGTCCGAAATCGTTCATGTCAAACTATCTTTGACCTTCTAGGAAACAAGGATAGAAAACACACTGTAAAATAGACCGAGTTCCCCACACCAGCCCCTCCCTGGCTGGATTCCCAAAGCCGTAGTAGTTCCAACTACAAGCATTCGGTATTAGCGCTTAAAGTTTGTGATCCTGGTAGGTCGGTACCGGTAGGTACTTGTAACCGGTCCCTGATACTCTGTAAGCCGCCGAGTGTGTCGAGATATACTTTGCGTCCCCACCCCCTTGACATGGAGCATACATTTGCTTCAGTGAATAGATACACTCTCCCTCCATTTCCTCATCCACCCCCGAAATATCCCTATGCCGCTAATTCAGAATCGACTACGCATAACCCTACCTACTTAGATAACGGGCCTGCGCCCATACCCACCAGCTTTCAAGGCCCACAGATGTAGCTTTCGAGTGCAACCTCGTACTTTCTCTAGAAAGCAACCCCAAACTTTATTGAAAGGTCAGCTATACTCCTTCTCCAAATCAGTGAAACAGTCGGAGAACTGTTTTTCTTCCAAAAAAAAAAGAAAAACCCGCATTGTAACAACAACATCTACCACAACAGTTTCCACCGCGCGTTCGTGCATACCAGTTTACTACTACCAACACAACGACTCCATTCCAGCGTTGCGTGCAGCCGCAGAACCGCCACGTTCGACCACACCAGTTCAATAGATCAAAGTGTGCTGCTTACGCTGCTTTTGCATTTCGTGACAAGCAGGGGTAGAAACGCACGTAAAAGGGGATGAGCATATAGTCGCTAGTTCTGATAGTACGTTCTCTACAACGGGATGCATGCAGTGTCGTACCGCCTATTTCGGCATATATGTGGTGCGAGGGGAGAGAAAGTCGCAATAGCTCTCGGTGGAGCACGACCCGTGTGCTTGTTTGCAATGGACTGGACGAGGTATATTTGAAGAAGCGTGGTATTGAGTAGAGAGTGGGTCTAGAAAGGAGTACAGTAATCCGCGTGCGGGATCGAGATGACATGGTCTTTTGGTAACGTGAGTCGCCTGTCCGCGTACCCAGTTATGGGAGAGCTCTGCTGGTGGTTGGAAAGATCGATGTAGTCTCGATTACGGCCAAGCACATGGGCAGACTGATGATAGGAGTGGCTACACGTCAGACATGCTCGAGAGCTGCAGCCTAGCATTGACTATGTCGCACACCATTACAAGTGCCAGTAAGACGGATTCGGCGCATCACGTGGCAAGTGCTCTACCTGTAACGCGGGCGATTAGACCGACTGTACTGCGTAGATCACGAGAAAGAACGTCTTGCGTACAGTGTAAATCATCTGCCGCATGAGGAAACCTTCGCGAAGCACAATCGATACATGCATTCGAATCCTACCGCATATGACAAAGAGAGCAGGAGTATGCTAGACCGCCTAGTGAACGACTGCAGGACGCGCGGGGTATTGAACATGAGCCACGGTGATTCGTCTCAAGGAAAGGCTGATCGAGCGACTTAGTTGTCTCTCTCGCTAATCGTCAAGGACAAAGTCTTGGGTCGCGAGGCATTACCTCGCCGCCTGCAGGTTGAGCTCGCCGTCCTCCTACACAGTATGCAAGTCACGACTTGCGCCACAATCGTGACCCGACTAGCGCGATTCGCCGTGGACGCGAGGTTGTGGTGCATACAGCGTGCACGCACCTTGTTGTCGCAAAGCCTTCACGGTACAGTAGACTTGCTCTGAGGGTTGTTGGACTGTCCAGGTAGTCTCCAGGTCCTACCATCTCGGATCGATACAGCGTTTGCTGACGAGTTGCGTTCATGGTGACGGCTTGATCGAGATTCATGTTCTCAGAGGCAGCGCATGTATGATAATGGCTCGACTACGGGTGAATATATGAGGTTAATCAATGGCTCGTCACATCCCTGTAGCGTCTCGGGTCCCAACCGTTCACCGGCGGATCAGTTCCAACAGCCAAAAACTCCTTCGAAGAGCGCTCATTGGTTATGTGTGAGTTGGAAACATGCACATCTGGAATTCCGTCTCGATGTCCGTTTTGTGGATGTCAAAGTGTGGGTCCTGAATGCATGTAGATTACCCACCGCTAGTATTGTACTTAGGGTATGGTACCGCGGGTTAATGGTTATCAACTTCTTGTCATTAGACATATTGTCTTCACCGGTTCGTGGGAAGGGTTGTCCTTGGATTCTGGTATCTCGTCTTCGCACCGGGATGACAGTGCGGTTTCAAGATGCGAAGCCTAGGCCACGAACAGCTTCGTCGTCTCCAAGCGCGAGTCGAACCTCGTCCTCTCCAACCCCTAAACGTATGCGTCCAACTCGTTCGCCGTGCCGGGCCTCCATGCCTATGATACCTGCTTCAGCGAGTTCAGTAGCCGCGATCGCAAGACCCAAGGCTCGTGCTGCCTTAAGGTCCGATTGCTTGGAGCTTAAAACGGAAGTATCGCGGTGCTTCGACGGTGTAATCGGCCGGATCAAACCTTGATCTCCTATTGTGTCACAATGCTTTTCGGCCACAAGAAGATGTTGTTGGATGGGTTTCAACTGGCTCATCAGTCCGAGCTTTTTGACTTCGTCAACCACATCTCCCAGTACGGCTTCACCGATGCCCGTACGCCGTAAACGTGCCAAGAGTGCAGCAAGGAATACTTTGGATGCTAGAGACAACGCCCGTAATGCTTGCTGCAAAGGACTGCTTGTGGCCTCGTTGATTGCTTGTTTGATTGTCGCCATAGTCACAATGCCTTTTCGACCTGTGGTTGGTGCTGCAGTCCCAGTGATGGCTTTCGCTTTGTTTCCCCTGTCGGTTCTACTCGGGGTAGGAGGCTGCGCCTCACCGTCAAGGTCTCGTGAATTCGTTTCCGTCTCCGCGATTTCCACGGCCCGTCTGCAAATATCCAAAGCACGGCGTGCATCGCCACTAACAGCTGCAACTTTGCGCGCCGCAAACTGGACGGCGTCCGGATGCACGATATTGCCAGGAACGCCTTCAAGACGAGACTGAATAATTTGCATCAGTTGTTCATGTGTGTAACCCGAGAAAGTTATTCGCGTAAGACCTGGTAAGTACACGCGTTAGCCATGCTCGGAATATTTCAAGACAAAGTATGCCCTTAGTGCCTAGAATACGATCAAGTCTGTCAAGAGAACTCGTTGAGAAGTGTCCGTGCTTTGCTGGATTGGAGTAGGTTAGGGGAAGGGCTAGTGGTCGATCTGGTACGTGCCGACCACGTCGGCATGCAGGGAGAGGGGAAGACCCAAAACGTACCTAGACGGCTACTGATTTTGTTGCTCAGTGTTCGCTCTGGAAGGTCCATGGTATTTGCTACCGCCAGAACGATGAGGCGGCTGTGTCGTAAGCCAGGCCAATTGAAGAAGTTATACATGACAGATTGGGTTTTGGTTACGAGTTGGTCTAGTTCGTCCATCAATACGACGCATGGCACGCGGCGAGGGCTCGGCGTAGAGAATTCGCGCTCCAACAACTCTAAAGCATGGGTTGGGCTCACTCTGTCCCCGCGCAGTGCTTGCCACAATAGCGAATAAGACTGGTGAGGATCAGTGACTTTCATGCCATTGATCTCGACGAAAATGAAATCATCCAGCTCTTCAGCCTGGACCGAAGCATGCAGTTGTGCTACGACTTCACGCACGGTGGCTGTTTTGCCCGTCCCAGGTGTACCAGAAATATAGATACATGAGCCTGAGGCCTCCGTAATGGCGGCTTCCAAGTGGCTATACACAGTCGAAAACTCCTCTTCGCGACAGGGTAATGCAGTAGGAACCGAGGAAACATGGAGCTGGCTCCGAGCGATTTGGAATGGAGAATTGAACGTTGAAGGCGATAGCACGCGGGTCCCAAGAGGCGTGAACTCAAGTTGTTTTTTCAGCACGATCCTCTTGTGTGTTGGCGTCAGGAACTTTCGAGTAGCTGGGCTCTTCCTCTTTGAAGTAGGCGTGGTCGCATCGGCTAGTTTTCGTTTCTTACGTGGAGTTTTGGGTATGCCGTCATCGTCTGAGCCAGGCACCACAAACTCGTCGAGATCGTGTTGTGGTTGCTTTTTGGGCCGACCGCCTCGGCGAGTTGCCTTTGTCTGGCACTCTACCAGGTCTATCAATGATTGAATGTCGTCCGCGCCATTGTATACGTCCTCCCACGTGAACTCAGGTGTGTAGGTGGTGGTACGTGTATTGCAGCCTCTCCTGCACACAAACACTTTGCCGAAGTCTTTTGAGGATTTCTTTAGGCCTACCGGGTACGAGGCTTGGTACTGTGCGAGAGACATAATCTTGGCCGTTCCATTGATCGACTCAAGGGGGTTTTCGTCGAAAGCGGCTGATATATATAGCTCGTTCTGGGGATGTTAGCATCTGCAGACCAAGTACGTGGGACGACCTGCATACCGGAAGAAAATCGGTGCGCTTCTTGTTCTGGTTGCGGATCTCCTTTTCAGAGGAGAACCAGAGGAATTTGGCCATCTTCTCGTCCTGTTCGAAGTCCTCGAAGAAGTCGCAAACAATGCCAACCCATGCCTGGTTGCCCTCTGCTTTGAGCAAGACGGTATCTCCAACCTTGCACCGGAAGCTGCCCATGCGGGCACCGACTATGCGCCTTGCACTCAACGCCGCTGCAACCTTCCTCTTCTTTGGAGTAGCACTCGTTGCTGGCTGCGGCTCCTCTGTGGTAGCAGCATCATATATCCATTCCCATGGATGATCTTCGTAGCCCAGCTCGTCGTCTGAGTCCTCGCGCAACACAGCGCCATGCGTGAGAAATTGCCGGGCCTTGTCCACTCGCGAGCGATTGATTGGCGCCATGCAGGCAGTAAGAAGGGCAGAATGGGTGTTTTATGTGACGTTTCTTTGCACGCAGTCAATAGCGCGACGCGTCGCCGCGGTACCGGTACGGTAGGCTTGGCATGACAAGCGCGTAAAGTGCGCTGAGCGCACGCCGAGGCACCCTTTGCTTAAGCACTGCACCCCTTCCATAATTGCCATGATTCACTCCCTCTGCGAAGGTGCATCACAATCCACAGTCAAGCATAGCAGAAGAGATGTTTGGTAAGAATATTGTATTGCTACGTAAATGTACCTCAGGCGTGCACTGGCGCTGGGGAACAACCGTACCGTAGCCATCAGAGCCCGCAGAGCTGAGCCGGTAGCCCAGTCGTAAGTCATAAAACCTCGTGACTGTGAGGAGAGACGCCATACACCAGGGTCAAGCGAGGGACCTGTATCCAAACGACCGTTCGCTGAAATGCAGTACAACAAAATATGATCACAAGAATGTTGAGACGAAATGTCTGGGAGAAGAGAAGTCATCAAGAGTACACGATAGCAGATCCTTCACATTGTGTGGATGGGATGAAGAGGAGGTGTCCGCGGCGCTGAGTTGGGAGTGGTAGGAAAGCACAGGTCTGAAGGATCGAGAGGTGGCGTCTGCCCGAGGCTGTCAGCGAGTGCACGTCGAAGAAAGAGCGGCGCGTTGAAGAGGTAGAGGTCTATGCGTAGTAGGGCTGGCGATTGGGGAGCCTTACATGAGCGGTCGAGTCTGCGTAGGCATGTGGTGGGGGAATGTCGATGCCGCCGATTGCTGCGTAACCAACTCCAAATGGGCCCAGGTCGTCATCAGCGTAGTACTCGCTCTTCATGCTGGGCACGAGGCTCGGCAGCGTGGTGGGGTAGGTGGAGGAGAGCGGAGGAAGATAGGCATAGCCGGGGATCTCGGGAGTGAGTGTGGTTGGAATGGAGTGGTAGGGCGAAGTGGAGTATGGCAATGAGTAGGCACCTGCGTCTGGGGCTGGGTAGGCTGAGGAGTAGGAGGCTACTGAGAATGGGGGCGGGCTAGTGGACAGGACCCGTGTGTACTGATGCGAAAACATACGGTCCTCGGCTGGCGGGGTTGTGTAGGACGAGTCCGAAGAAGACGGAGAAGGAAACTCGTGGCGAGGCGACCTCTGTTGTAGGGGCTGCAGCTCGGCGGGTTTCTGTTCTGGCGAAGCTGAGCTGGAGGCAGCACGGCGCTCCTGAGACAATCAGTATGCCGTTCCGAGGGATGCGAGATACGGAACACGGGCAACTCACCAAGTCTTCGAGCCTCTTCTTCAACTTCTTGCGGTAGTTGCGCTGGGCAATGCGGTTCTGTATGCGGCGGCGCTCAGCAAGGTCTGAGATCTTGGTCCAGTCCTCGTTGGGGTTTGCGGATGCTGAGAAGGCCGAGGAGGTGCCCGAGTATCTTGTGGTGGTGGTGGTGGTGGTGGGTGCCGCAGTGGCGTACTGGTAGCTGGCGTGTCGCTGCATGGCGGACCAGGCAATGGCAGGCAGAGTCAGGGAGCGGGTCGGCGTCACAGAAGGAAGAGGGCAAGGCAAGATGGAGAGTGGGATGAGGGCTGGCACACGGTGGGATGAGGGGGACTGGCACCGGGGCTCACAGTATATTTATCTCGCTGGCCGTCTTGAGCGTCCGCAGTCGTTCTTGTGGAGCAGGGCGGGCTAGTGTTGGTCCCCAGCTTCAGGCCCTCGCATGCACCCTGGCCGGCGTGCAGGCTCGAGCATTTCTCCATTTGGTACGATGGAACCGTGCCCTCACCGACTGCGGCCCTGTAAATTTAGGATGGGCGCTAGCAGCAGGCTGGCGGCGGGCCACTGAGCGTTGGGCGTGGCAGGGCTCAGCCCGCTCTCAGTGCACGGCAGAGTCGGGCGCCGTACGCACGGGGCCGTAATGATACGCCGGGGCGCCGAAGCAGTCTATCGCAGAGCGGTGACCCGCCCTCCGCCCCCCTGCCGTCTCTGCACCGCGAGTCCATGGATCATGGCCATGCCGCCTCTGCTGCAGACAGCCCACCAGCCCTATGCCTCTTGGCCCGTCGGGCGTCACAGACTGGCACACTGGCACACTGGCACACTGGCACACTGGCACACTCGCACGCTCGCACGCTCGCAGCAGCCTTCGCGGCGCCGGCTCTGTCACTATCTCCGTGTCTGCGTGCGTGCATGCTGTCACGCCCTGCAAGCTGCCTCATCGTCACGCGTGCGCGCTCGCCCGACGCCTGGTCCTGGGGGGCCGGAGACTGCGCGCCCGCGACCCAGCACTCGTGGGTAAATGGAGCTGTTGCGCGCAGCGGCGAGGTCCAGCACCCGCCCCACCCGTCGTCGCCCGGCGTGGTGGTGTTGGTGGTGGGCATGGGGAGCGTGCGAGCGTGCGGGCGTGCGGGCGTGCTGCCTTGACCGGCGCCCTCGCACAGCCGGCGCCGATTGGCTGGCGGCGCCGCACTCGTCGCACTCGCAGGCTCGCAGCACTCGCAGGCAGCACGCACACCGCGACTCGTCGCCGTGGATGACGCTGTGCAGGGCCGCCGGCCGCGTAGCGCGTAGCGCCGCCCCGTTGTCACTGCACGGAGACAGCGCTGCGCAGACTGCTCCAGTGCTCCACACGTTGCCCGCCGTGCCCAGCGAGAGCACAGGAAGGGCTGCGGTATCCAGACCATATGCTCGTTGCGGCCTAGCGCGCGAGAGGCACCCCCCGGCTGCTTTGTAAGGCGGCACCTAAGTAAAGTATGTACGGCAGCCCGCCAGCCCACCAGCCCGCCAGCCCACCAGCCCGCCAGCCCACCAGCCCGCCAGCCCACCATGCCACCACGCCCACGCCCCCCGTCGTCCCCTTGTGCGCCAGCCGTTGGCCAAGCCCTGCTGCCTCCATGAGTCCATGCCTCCCACCACAAGCCACGCCGTGCGCCCCAGGCACCCTCATCAAACAAGCCTCTCACCGCGACCAGCCCTACGCACTGCTCCCACGCTGTGCCGCTGCCGCATCAGCACCTTACTGCAGAGTCGGTGAGCTCGCAACCCCAAACGTGCATAGCGGCCAGCAGCCCAAAGCTTAGCCGTCGTCTTCCATACCACGCTCGCAAATCATCGCCGCAACCGCATCATCTGGAAACATTTGACACACGCACTTCACCCACGCCTGCCGTTCATCAATCTACCTTGGCGTCCCAATCGCGGGACTAGCGGTCCAAGAGCTAACGGCACGCCCTACGCCCCTGTGCTGCACGCTGGGGTCCGCCCATCGCTCGTTGAAGCTGCGCCATCACTGAGCCACTGTTGGGTCGTCAGGCCTTCCACATACATACTACTGTAGCAGCGCAGCGAGCACGCACATAGGACCGTTCGTCGAATTCTAATCGCGCAGAAAAGCAACGCCGGAGCCCATGGCTTCTTGCTTGAATGTAGTCGCTGTCATCCGCCCAGCGAATCCCTCTTTCGGCCGTATCGACCCTATTTCCACAGTACGGGGTCTCCACTAGCTGGCAATCGCTGCTGCCGGGCGAACTCACCTGGACTCTCAATCTCTCCACTTGCGAATCACATCTGATAAAGCCTCGATCCTTGCTAGAGCCAGTGCACCGTGGTACTCACATGCTTGGCAACACGCTGGGATTTGTCAGCTGTCAATCCTGGTAGAAAGCGTGGTCTTCATACAGCTGAGTTGTCTCAGTTTGCATCGCCAGGGAGATCCTTCCGTCGAAAGGCGGTGCAAGATGTCTCATGCTTGTCGTCAATATGATGTCGAGCACTATGATTGAACCATAATTAAGGTATTATTTTGATTACAGAGCATTCTCCACCAAAATCCAGTCTGTTGGCCCTTCAGCTAAGACACATACACCATAGCATCATCCAAGGTTTAAGCGATCCTTATTTACCTGCTTCAAGGTAGTGGCAGGTTTGATTACCATGGCAAGCGGCAGGTGCAATTTTAGAACCGACGGTTCAGATCATAACAAACATCGTGGACGCTGTCTGCCAATTGGACATGTCTCACAAACTATAGCGGCATAACATTGGCCTAAAGGATATGTGGGTGGTTTACCAACAGTCCGTGACGGGCATGTTCTTGGCGCATCAGTATTTCAAATAGTCCAGCTCAGTCGAAAAGGAGACGGTTAAGGTGTAGCCACATGCAGTGTATGTAGTTTGTTCAAGACATGAACATAGTTATACAATTTATACAACTATGGGTATGATCTTGTCTCCGACATCGAAATCACCTTCATGGTGTTATCGAAACCCCCGCCATCAGCGAACTTGCGTTTCTACCATAGACATGATGCCAAGTACTGTTGCCATACGCTACTACAAATCGTCGCACACTTTCTGGAGATAGCAAAACGCTCAGCACAGCGCGCACATGTCCTTGAAACCTTCTATTCTATTGGAGCCTGACTTAGTCCTGCGCCCGTGTAATCATACATCTTGCACTCTGTTGCTGTATTGTTATTTGTGGTTTGTCTTAGGTTGTAGTAGCTTATCATTGGCGCATGGAACCTGATATTGCCTATTACTTAGGACATTATGACACGCAACCTTCCGACGGTCCAGGGTCAGCATACATGTAGATAGCCCAGATTTCTAATCGCACACTTTCGCTGCTTGCCAAAGTTTGCGCAATCGGACGATCGCTAATCGGTTTCCATCCTGCGCGCTGCTGAATGTAGCACAGCAACGTAATTTGTGTATTAAAATCCCCAAAGCGACGACGAACTGCGGAGCCAAAATGCATACAATGTACCGATGACCTGCGGATCCCAAGACTACATTTTCTTGAAGCGGTGGATGAAAAAGTCTTGCCGAGGCGTCACAGTGTACTCGAGAGGTGCTGTGTCGCGGTGAGGCTGCCAGGCGAGCGTGCCCTCGCATGCGGCGTGATTGGTCAGGGATGAAACGGAGTCGCTGTTACTGGGCGATGTGGTCGCCTGTGAGTGGCTCGCCCTATGTAGCAACGAATGACTTGCCGTTTCTGGAAGTTCAAGGGACCGCGCTGCTGGGGCGCGCCGCATGGCCACACCGCCCACCGCGAATCCCATGCTCATGTCGCTCCCGTCGCTTCGCAGGACGACACGTGATCGTTGTATCGCTCCTGTCCGCTCTGTCGGGTTGGCTCGAGGGCAGCCTTTGATGTTGGGCACAGCCTCTTCCCATAGCAAGCCCAGAGTGGGCTGGGCATGTCCCTTGGACGCTGCATAGACACTTGCATAGGTGTATGTAGTCCGTGGTAGCGCTGGGTTGTCAAAAAGACTTGGCAGGCTGCAACCGCAATTAGCGCTCAAGTCTGCCTTCTGATTCCTGAGTAAATGACAGTCGAGATAGACGCCGTGCAAAAACTACTTGGTCCAAATTTGTGTCTGCTTGCCAATATACAAGTCGAAAGCAGTCTGGCAGCAGGCCGCGCTAATTCGAGCGGCCTATATTTAGCGTCCGCTGTGCCAAGCCCAACGACACCATCGACGACCAGCCCTACAGCCCTACGATGCAAGCCTGCCAGCGCCTGCAACGCCGTCACTGGCCTCACGTCGCCTGCAGGACCACGACGCAGCGCGATGCAGCGCAGATCATTCCATGGGCACCATCGGCGGCACCCGCGTGATAAGTAACGAGAACAGACAAACGCGCGAACTCACTGATGCTGTGCGAGGTTTCTGCTGTCATGTGGCCTCGTCCTGGACACACGAGGAGGTGGTACAGCTTCTCCTCACCGATCTACTGGGCGCAGAGAGCCGCAGGGGCTGACCAAAACATTGGGGAACCGGGGGGTCACGCCATCCTTGTCGCCTACATTTGCGTCCATTAGAACATTGTGGGAATAGGTCATATTCCTGCATCTATAGTCCATCAAAGCACAACATACTGATTGCGTCCTAATCGCGCATCGCGTAGGGTCAAATGAGGTTGCTGCTCAGTCTATTGTAGAACTTCTGAGCGCCTACGCAACCGAACCAGCTTCACACTTCACCGGTGAGCGATGGGTCGCCTTACTTACGGACGCGCTCCACAGCAGTGCACTCGCATGGGGGGTTCCTCAGACCTCGTGGCGATGTTTGTTCAACGTTGTCTGGACCTTCCCGCTTTGCTCAAGCAATTTGAGCAGTTATGCACCGTACATACTGTATATCGTTATTATGCGACGCGAGGCAGACTTTACGCACGTACATAGCCCATCACATATTGCAATATGCCCGACCTTACCGTTTCAAGCCACCACAGGGCATATTCTTGGTAGACTGAGTTGAGCGAATAAGGAAACGTGCCGCCACAATAGCCGGCAGACCCGGTTCTGCAACAGTACAATTGCCAATCGCAGTTGGGCCTCTCAGACCTCAGTCTACTTCCGCACGATATGCTGTGGTGGGTGTGTCTACAAGAAACGCCGACATGATACAAGACTGGGACACATCGCGTAGCGGGCACAAACCACTAGCCCTACCAACGTTGAGGCTTGGTGGCGTGCCTCGCTAAGCAAGACAAGTCGCCGTTGCCCGCCGTGCAGGTCATCTGCAAGCACGACAAAAAGCCACGAGAATCCTTCAAGCCGTTCTTTCGAAACATGCCGATACCCTGTGCCTGGCCACGGCATTGTGCTGTCCACGCGAGCGGCGCAAGTTTCTTGTGATAGGTATTGTCCTCGCAGACTGTGTTGTGTTTCGCTTGACAATAATGCCATTTCCCGGTTAGTGCGATCACGATGGACGCGCAATGTGCTAAAAACCATGTTATCTCAGACCTGCACGTGTTCGCATTGCTGTCATTTCCTAGCATACGAACTTTTTCCTCACGGCACTATTCGGCGATGCCGGTTGCTGATATTGAGACGGCCGAGTGGCTTGCATCGGCAGCTTTTCTAAGGTACATCGAGCGTTTGTTGCACAACGACAAGTTGACCTGCTTCATGTGTGAGGCACACTACACTGCAGTTGTCACGATTAAACCATATATACCTGCTTATACGGTAGAGAAACTGCCAAGGCATGACTCAATGCGGTTCTGCAATCTCTTCGAAATATTGTTCTGATAGATACTAATAATGCTCAAGTTTCTTCCACACGATAGCTGCTAGCTCATTACAGCAGAGCCCAGTGAAGATCTTCTCCTTAATTATCCATCGAATTGACAGACTTGTGCATCCACGGCCGAAATGCTAAGGTTCGATTGTTAGAGTTCAGGATTTGACCATTCTGTTCTGTCTAAGCATCAAGGAGTCTTCGGCTCAAGGTGCATGGCTATGATATGGTTTTGTTAGAAACACGACTGCGATGCTACCTTAACTCCGAAGACAGCTGATCGCACGGTGACATGCTTATGATATCCAAGCACGTTATTCAGCACATGGTGTTTACAGTCATCACTCGAGTTGTTCCTCGACGTCCTCGAACGTGCAGCAGCCTAGGTAAGCAGGGCCTGCTTGAAGGGCTAGGGGTGGTCGATCACTGCACAGGGCTGCAGATGTCTCTCTCCACTTTTGCTTACGAAGCTGTCGGGTCCCCAACAGCTCGAGCATAGGTACTGCACTGTGGAGCTACTCACAAACCATATCAAACCGATTGATAGAGTGCCTTGTATGCTTCAGTTTCGTTACAATCATCCATTGCGAATAGTGAGGCCCAGACCTCTAGTCATGGAGCTCTGCCAACCCGTAAGATGATTAGAACTTCTGAGCAACAATGTGTTCTGTTTCAGTCAATCGCTTCAGCAGCCGGACAAGTTGCGCGGAAAGCACTTGTCCATTATGAAAACAACGCTAATATCCGGCTCTCATCGTCCATGCCTCTTCACGATACATCGCATCGTGTAACAATGCACGCATTTTCGCTAAGGGCGAGCAGGTATGCTGCGTTGTTTGTCTGGCATGTGCTTTGTCTTGTCATGCAGTGTGACAAAGCGTGCAGCAGGCCTCGCAAAGGCGCAAGGAGAGAAAGCCTGTTTGGAATATCAACTGACCTGCGTGTATGCTAGTTGCACGCCAGTGACCGATAAACTTCTCTTCAGAATGTTGTTTCGGAGCCTGGGACGTCGATCGCTGACCAATATCCAGCCCGACCCCGCGTCTCCAGCACGGGCCGACTAGACCAGCCAGCCGGGTGTCTCGATGATAGTCCAAAGCCTGCCGACCTTGGAACTGGTTGCTCCGACGTGTGCTTTGTTCCACTTCCACCAGTGAGCAGCCAGAGTTTACGCCTATCTTGGGAAATCTGGGACATCAGGCCACCCGATGCGACCACACGAATCTGCGAAGGAATGACAAAACATTCTCCCAAAGCCATGTGTGGGCTCCATTGGAACACACACAGGCCCAATAAGAAACATACGTGTCGTGCAGATCCAGTGCACGAACTCGTTGAAGGAGATAAGGAGCACAAGTGACAAAGACCGATGCTACGTGAGGTCCAAGGTAGCGCTCATGTCGCGACGCTTCCGAAGAGCTACTCCGCGCCATACCTACCTTACGATCATGGAGCGCAACGAGAATGCAGTCATTCACTAATCACCAACGACACTGCAAGGGCTCCATGGCAAGGTGAGTTTCACAGTTCACGTTGAAGTCGTCATCATCATCACGTGTGGTTGAGATTCAAGACAGTGGAGTCGAGTCCGGTGTGTCCAAAGCATGGGTAAGGACAAAGGAGGCTGGTACTGGCGAAGTAGATGGTGGCTCAGGTCTTTGGCGGTAGAACCAATCGCTCGGTGTGCTCACGTCTGCTTGCAGTTCTATTCTTGGCTTTGTGTGCGGGTACAATCAAGCCAAACCGACCTGAGCCAGGACCCAGGGCAGATGTCGTCGTCGTCAGCTAACCCCAGAGGGCATGAATGCCTCGAGCCATAGGTAGTATATGGTTTATGATTGGGATCCAGTACAGACTCAAGTCTCATCTCCACAGAAGCCCGCGTAGGTAGCTGAGTGAGTGGTTGCCTTGCCTCGCTTCCCGGACAGCTTGAAAGTTGATGGGTTACTCATCTAGGCTAGCGTGGCGCTGTACTGTACCGGTATCAGCAAAACCGGTCTACACGCAAGCTTTGGCTGACACCTAGCGCCGGTAACCACAGAACGCCCCCAGCCCCCAAACACCCTGTCCCTCGTTGGACCTCCTGTCTGGTCACAACGGGCACTGGTTGGTATTCGGTAACCACCTTTTCTTTTCCCAGCTTTGGCTCATAGTTCGCTGCAGGTATGCAAGAAGAGGGTTCCGCCCTCGGTAGTGAAGCCAGCAGGTTGGCCGCGAAGCTTTGGATGGACGCCCAGTGGAGGTCGAGCCTGCATATGGGCAGGCCGGGCTGGCGAGCACAAAGGCGCCCTCGTCGCTCGTGAATCGTGATTCATGTCGCAGTGGCACATGTCGCGGAATCAGCCTTGCGCATGGGCGCTATTTCAACGTGTGGACATGTTGACCCAGCGAATGGGGAACCGCCCTGGTGCGAGCGCCACCAAGCCCAGACGAGAATATGGAGATCAGAACGCAACGTTTGCCTAAACAAGCCGTCCGCGCTACCGGTCACGCCGCACTGAGGATTGCGCTGTGGTGGGACATGTATGTAATGCGCTCATTGCGGACGACGCGACAACTTCGTTTCTTCACTGACACGTCCTGTCCGGCCAGCACACACAAGTCACCGCGAACAAAGCAGGTACGTCATGTTCGTGAAAGCCACTCTACCCCAGGTTCTGCCCGTCAGCGTCAGCGTCAGCACTCAACACCGCCAAGCATCTGATGTGGACACTCTGGCGGCTGCTCGCGCAAGGGCTTACACATACGACGAGGCTCTTGCTGTAGGGCTGAGGCAGGACCGTCCACGCGGGATGCCTCTCAGCAGCAGCCGTCGTCTTCTCAGAATCATGCTCTTTCTCGCCGTGAAGATTGTGCGCGCACAACAGACACTCACCCCCCGAATGCCACTGCTCGGGTCCTCCATCCGTCACCTGGCAAGCTAACGAACCGACTTCCGTGCACCACACACGCTGCGGCCAATTGGGAATCTTGCCACGGCACCTGGCACTGCTTGCGGGCCCGCCATCATAGTGACTCCAACGGAACGTACCATGGCCCCGAAACCCGATCTTCGTAATCCGACTAAGTCCGTCTCGTCCGGGATGCATCCTCTCTCGCTCCGGCTCCCTCCACCATGGCGCATTGGCATCGCTCTCCTACACACTGCAATCCCTCCATCTCATCGTGACACGCTACCCAGACAGCAGCCATTCCGGCGCGTGCCAAACCTAAAATTTCCACAGCATGTTGCGGCGCGATTTGGCATGCATACGGTACAGGGCTGAGACCTGTGAGCTGGCCGTGGGGGCCGGGGGAACCCATCATTTGCACACGGCCAATTGGAGACTTTGGCTGAGTTTAACCTCAACACGTTACACAGGACCCGGCGACATTCTGTAGGCGGAGCAGTCCACAACTAGGCGACCAATTCCTGCCGTGATTGTGTCCATGCAAAACGGCGCACTTGTGCTATTACAGGGCGACGCGAAAAGTGCACAATCTCGGCTCCCGTGAATGCTGAACCTGGCACTTGAGAGTAGGTAGGGGGATTGAATTGATCAAGGCTATTCATATCGAAGCGCTCTTGGGAGCATCCTGGACGGCTGCCAAGCTTAGCGAGACGGCGAGCTCGAGCATCCTTCGCCTCGCTTCCAGCATCGCACGCATTAGCGTATTTGCAATGAAAAACATCGCACCATTTTGCTGCAGAGTCCGGCAGCCCAGGGGTATTTCGCAGCATCGCGGCATGCTGCCTAGTGCGTTAAGTACGCCATCGAGGGGGTCGAAGGATCCTCTGAATCCGCAACGTGCAAGTCACTAACAATGCGCCACGGTATACTGGTTACACAGTACACTAGCATCGTGGCTTTGTGACCCCAGCACGACTCGGAGGCCAAAGAGCCAGCAAACCCGTCTCTCACGACCTTGTCCGCGGGTCGTGCTGTCTCGTGTTTCAGCCTGCCCTGCCCTACCTGTTTGTACCGCATTTGCTGTTCTGAGTCAGACACGCGACGGGTGTCGAACCGACGGGCTAATTCGAGCCCGCGCCTGTGGTTCCCAGCAAACCAACGACCGGATCTACCTAGGTCAGACCCTGAAGTGATCCGCAGAAATCGTCCGACTCTGCCGATGCAAAAGTGGCATACCTAGTCGAGCTTTTGCAAAAAAAAAACATCCCCTATGGTATACCTCACAGATTATTGCGAATACTAAGTCAACTGATCCGTCCGTTTGTCCAAAGTATGTACTGCGGCACAACGGATTTCTCATCCATGCTCGCAAATACTTCTCAAGCGGGGTGGGAGAAATCGCTCCGCTTTTCCTTCCATGTGCCAATCCACACCACAAGCTCAACCCCTGCGCTCTTCGCCCATGGCCTACGCGCCCGGTCCGCCCTGGCCCCCAAATAACAGCAGACAATCCTTCCTTCCTGTCAGGCCATCAATCTCCGTTGGTTCGGGCTCGCTCTGAAATCCTGCTGAATCCTTCCCCATCCTTCCCGTGTCCCCGTTTTCTCTTTCTAGACCCGAATATACAGGAGGGCCTTCTACTGTGGACGCCTGTCCTAACGAAGAAGGGAAGTACTTGCTCAACCCTCCGGTTTACCGGTGCCGGGTTGAGCAGGTTGCTTGCACTCCACCATGTCGCCGTTTTTCTGTACCTCTTATCCACACAACACGGGATAGGTATCAGACTGTGAAAATTCCTGCCAGATTACCTAGCTCATTCCATTCCCCCCCCCCCGCCCCGTCCTCCCCCTTCGCCCTGCTCTGCCCATCCCAGAATGAGACATAAAACTGACAATTTGCCATGACGAAGAAACATCGCGAATGAGAAGCACAGTAGGCACCCGCTCCCCTTCCCTCCCCTTCAGCCGCCCTTCTCACCCCCTGCTCAGCCCCCGCTCTCCACCCGTCGAGACAAACTCCATAGACCTATACATACATACATACATACAAGAAACCCCACGGCACACACGCCCCAGCGTCTAACGCACCGTAACCTCACCCCCCAAACAGGCAAACCGCCAGGCCAAGCCCCCCCCCCTCACACAGCATCCCAAGCACCCTCTCCACACACATCTCCCATCCACCGAAAACCCTCCCCCCCCCCTAATCCGCGCACCCACACCCCTGCATCGCCATGCTACCCCCCCAGCCAGAAGCGAAAGCCACCGCGAAAGACTTGCCGCATCAGGCCAAAAGTACGTGCGCTCGACGATGCTCCGTAGTACGGTAGGTACAGTGGTGCTCAGAGCCCAGTGCACCGGCGGGGGTTTGCTGGCGGGAAACGAGTCGTTTCGCTTGTGTGCGCATAGAGGGGGCTGTGGATGTAGGTAGGTGGTAGGTAGGTGGTAGTGGGCAGTGTACGGTGGGAGGTAGGGAGTTGTAGGTACATGGCTACAGCGAGGCTACCGCACCGGTGCCGGTATGCCTTGTCTTGTCTTGTCTTGCCTCGTCTTGCCTCGTCTTGCCTCGTCTTACCACGCGCGGCTCCGTCTATGTATGTGTAAAGTCCAATTTTTTTTCCCTGATAAGAAACTACATGGGCGTGCTGCGCTGATGTCCTTTCTCCTTCATTCCTCTCTGCCCGTTCGGAGGTGCACGGGAGTATGTAGGCGGTGTCCCCCCGGGGGGGGGGATGCGTGCCAAGCAGTTCCGGCACGACGCCCGTCGCCAGCTGGGGCGGGGGGCTCCTCGGGGGCGCTGTACGCCTGTGGGATTCCGGGTAGATGGGGTATTTTACGTGTGCGTTGCTGCTCGGAGCGGCAGTGGCACAAAAGTGTTGATGCATCTGGCCCTGTTATGGGTGGCGTGTGAGTCTGACACACGGGCTGGTTGGGAGTGTTGTTTGGTGCTTTTTGGGTCTCCCGGGTCGGGGTTTCTGTGTGAGCTTGTCTGCTGCCGTTCGGGAGCTCTGAGATTTGGTCCGGGATGGCTGGTAATTAACGTGAGAGTAGGTGGAGGCATCGACAGGTTCTATAGCTTGTGGAGTGGTGGGCGAGCATGGGACGTGGAGCAGGTGCTTCTTGACCTTCAGTCTACCTCTGGGCGGTTCAGGCACAATATTCAACATTTTACAGGCTTACTTCGCACTCAGTCTGCTCCAGGTTATTGGCTTGCATGTCTCCATGAAGGTCGACTTCATTATGGCATTGTTGAGTTCTATACTCCACTATATTCGAAGCTACACTCTGTGTATAGCCCGTATCTTGGATGTTACCAGATTTTGCTCAAGCAGCATTATTAGGTTAAGAAATGTGTCACAGGTGCTCGCGTCTCATTCAAATCAACCAGTGGAGTGTTACCTGTCAGGGAAGAATAGGCTTGCAGTTAGTATACTGTCTTTGGGTGACTACTTGCAATCCCTCAAAAGCGAAGCCTACCCTGCATTCCTTGAAAACGTACTGGTACAGTATAGTGGTGGGTATGTGTTTTCATAAGAGCCATAGCGTCCAGATTCTGTTGGTTTGCTATAACTGCGACAGGGTTACAGTCTGGTAGTCAATCACAGTATTGCAGAAACTACATGCTCAACTATCTGCAACCTGTGTTGTTGAGCACGATGTGGATGACAACATGATCTATTCGAGTTTTTGATTTATCCCACGTTATGATGCATACGCTAGGCGATACGTGGGTAATAGTTTGCGTTTGTGTATGAATTGCTCGTGCTAGCGAGAAATACACACTCCAATTACACTTCACTTCCCCACGGAAACTGCTCATTTCTTGAACACAGTAGCCTGACTCCATCGACTTGACGCTTTCGCTCTGTAGTCGTCCTTCACTTGTTCGGCGCTCTTCCACTCGTCCAGTAGAGCCTGTCCAGCCACAGCTTGCTCTATTGTCACATCGTCCAATTCTAATGTGTTGGTAAGATCCTGTTCGTTTTGGCCTTTCGAGCTGTTGTCGAGGATGTATCGAACGTTGTATCCGCTTTGCAAGTGTGACACACTTTTGGAATTCTTCCTGAGGAAGTCGTTGTTGTATGCCTTAAGATCAGCGTCGGCCGCGGGGCTCGTAAAGGTTTCCTTAATGATATGGGAAGCTTGAGGAGAAAGATTCGAGACCTTGCCAACTGCGCCTTGTCAATCTCCGGAACGACAGTACTCCGTGATGGTCACTTACTAGCTTGTCGAAACCGGATACTCTGCTCATGCAGCTTTGGGTTTTCGAAATCGATTTGCTTGGCAGCCTCCAAACACTTCAAGGCAAGCAAATACTTCTCTGAACATGCTTGTTAGCATTCATCGCTGCACTCAATATGCAGACAGACAACACACCTTTTCTGAGATAGACTTCAAAGCCAACGTTTTGAGCCTCAATGTTTTGCGGGCTGAGCTCGAGCATAGGCCGCAGGAATCGTAAGGCGACCTCCAATGGCTCTTTGGTCCGCAGGAGCAGTTCGCCATTCGGATCTGTATCTTCCTTCTTTGTTTCTCCATCGTCACCCTTGGCAGTTGCCTTCGCCGCCGCTGCAGCCTTGCGCTCCGTCTCAGCCTTTTCGGCTTTCTCTCTTTCTTTCTTCGCCTTTTTCTCTGCCTTCTTCCGCTCAGTGGGGTCCAGCTTGTCAAGCTCAATCTGGTCAGCGTTAGCTAATCGAGGGTCGTCAGCTAATTTGAGATATAATTTCACTGCTTGTACAGCGGCTCGGGTAAAGAACGGGTGGTCACGGAGATGGTCCTCCCATCTGATCATGTTGATGTAAGCGCGGATCTGACCCTTGCGCAACGAGAAACTGTGAAAGTCGAATTGATCCTCATGCCACACTTCGAATATATCGGCGATCGCAGTGAAGCGCTTGAGAGCGATGCCGTATTTTTGTTGTCTGAGATATGACTCGCCATCCTCGATCAGATACCACATGCACTGCATGTCATGCAGATCACCAAGGGGTCCTCCGACCGCCTCATTACGGGTGAACTTGCTCATTGTAGCCAAAGCTGTCTCATTGTCGTTGTTCCTGAGCTGATATTTGGCACACTTTGTGTTAATGTAGCGATCGCCCTTTTCGAGTTCTCGCGCAGCATTCAGCGTTTCTGCAGCTTTCTGTAAATCACCGGAATGCTTGTAGATTCGCGCCTTGGTCTGTTGATAATCGACCGACTTCGGATCTTTTTCAATCAAGTGATCAATGTACTTTGTGGCTTTTTCGAGATCACGACTCGATACGTAGTTGTAATGTTGAGCCAGGAAGTAAAGCACTGCTTCGTCAAAGCGGTCGGAACTGTCGCCGTTGGTCTCCTTTTCGGCAGATCCATTGGCTTGCTTGTCTGAGGCATAACCCAGTGCCAATCTCTCAATGGCTGCCTTCTTCTCTTCATCCTTGTACAACGACTTTATATTGGCAAAGGTGGAAGGTACACCTCTGTTGAGCTTGCCCCTTAGGTACTGGTCCACGGCAGTGTTGAAAGCATCGCCTGTGAGGAACTCCAGTGGGATACGGCGAGCGGCATCGTTGCGAGGATTCTTCTCGGCGTATGACTGG
Organism: Coniothyrium glycines; assembly: GCA_025742365.1. Classification (NCBI taxonomy): domain Eukaryota; kingdom Fungi; phylum Ascomycota; class Dothideomycetes; order Pleosporales; family Coniothyriaceae; genus Coniothyrium; species Coniothyrium glycines. Next base: position 74,021 of record JAMXIJ010000013.1, read on the forward strand.
TACAGGTCGCTCAGCTTCTGAATATCTGCCTCCTTAGACCTATCCAGTCCCAGTGACTGCTCGAGGCCGCCGAAGTACGCGCGATACTCGCTGTTCCTGCTCAGAAGTACCCGATATGCCTTCTCAGCCTCTTCCATTCGCCCAAGCCCAAGGAGATATTTCGCCCTCAATTCTAACGCAGACGTGCGATCTAAGCTGTTTCTGACAGACTCTTCTAGATGTTTGAGCGCACGCTCTGTATCTCCCGACTCTGCGATGACGGTGTTCTTGTAAAGCGTGGCTTCGGAATGCTCGAGGTCTGATTTCGCAGGGATCTGTTTGAGGGTTTCTTCGTATGTCGTGAGGATGTTCTCTGCCTCGGCAAGGTTCCCTGCAAGATGGTATGCTACCGCCAGCGCAGTCCAGTTTTGACGCAATTGGGGCCGCTCCTGCATCATCTTTCTCCTGCTCTCGATGTAGCCTTCGTAGTCTCGAATCTGGCATTGGAGGAGCGCAAGATCGCGGAGGATGTTCAAAGAATTGGGTTCTATGCGGAGGGCGAACTTGTATGCTTTGATGGCTTCCTCGTAATTCTTGACCGACCGCCATAGCAGACCATAAACATGCCAGCAGATGTGTGACCTCATGTCATTCTTGAGCGCAAGCTTACATAGCGTGAAAGCTTCCTCGCCTTGGTGTTGGGAGTTCAGAATCAGCGCCTTCATCGCTTGTGTGTCGCCATGGTCGGGATGCTTCCGTAGGATTTGGTCAGCAGCCTTGATACCTGGTGGGCGTCAGTGGGATCCAGTGCCGAGTCGAGGGCTTGGTTGCACCTTTTTTGTACTGTTTGCCCTCGTAATGTTTAACGAGCGAGCGAAAGAGCGTCTGCTCCTTGCTGGGCAGTGGTTGTGGCATGGCGACCGGCGAGCGCGGGTGGTGGTGGGCGCGAAGCGGTTGCGCCCACGCACAGTGTCGGAACAGAAATTAACCTGCCGACAAAGGTGCGAAAGAGTGTGGGTGGGGTGGGACGGCGGTTTACGACAGGAAACCGATCATCGCAGACCGAAGACGCGTGAGGCCAGGCAGTCTCGCGGGGGTGGTCGAACGGCTGCGGTCGAGAGCTGCGCGACGTTACAGTGTGGGGAGCTCTGAAATTCCATGTCCGAGTACGATGACGCTAGCCCTCCCCACTCGTCTCATCAGCCTCGACGGACACGTGCCTAACACCAGAGCCCTGACCCTAGGACATCGCTGGTAATCTCATCAGGCCCCTGCCCATCGGGACAGCATGCATCCATCTGCCGAGCTGTACTGTCCTGCTTTGACTGATATGTAGAGGTAAATTTAATTTGCCTACATACAAGGTATGCAAAAAGTCCATCTTTGCGCTTGTCTGACGATTTGTACAATCTTTATTCGTACACGTCTATAAGGTAGGCAACAAACAGTAGTTACGGGTATATTACAAGTCTTGCAATGAGGGCTGCTTGATCACACAGCATCGTCTTAATTTGATAGTCGAGTTGAACGGCGCTTGGGGCCCGTCTCCACGCTTTTCACCTCTTCCAACTTCGTAGATTGGGACGTTTGTTTGGCTATTGCTCTCCTCTTCTTCGTTGGGTGCAGCTCTCCAGTATTCTCCGTCACATCTTCCTCGAGATGCGTTTCAGCGTTCTTACGCCCACGCTTTGGCTTGGCAGGCTCTTTTGTTGCTTCTTTCTCCTCCTCCTCCTCCTCCTCCTCCTTCTTCATGGCCTTGGTCGTTCTCTTGGTGCTCTTCTTTGGCTTGATCTCATCGTCTACACCAGCGTCCTCTTCCTCGTCTGCTGCATCAGAGACATCGCCGGCAACGGCGGCAGTCTTCTTTTGCCTGCTTGGCACAACTGCGGACGTGCGACCACCCACTTTCAGGAACGTGATTTTGTCGCCGTTCGGCAACTTGTTACCATCTTTCTTGCCCTTGCCCCAGCGGTGTTTCATAAGCCAATCCTTGGGAAATTCGTCCGAGTCTCCATTTGCTGCGATAGCAGTGTCGCAGACGTACATCATTGCGTCATGAAGTCTCTGGATTTGCTCGTCGTTGAAAGTATTGCTGTACTGCTCGGGATGCAGATGTGCTTGATACATGATTTCGTCGCTGTCTCGCGTCAGTGCAGTCTCTCGTATCATACCATCGATACTCACCCGACCCAATTTCCGATACCGCTGATGTTAGCTAATTGCTGATTTTAGTCATGAACCCGGTATGCTACGGCGATGTCTGTATATACCTTGGTCAAGGAGTAGTGCCTTTACTGGGACCTTCTTACTCCTTAGCTTCTTGCTCAACCATTCCACAGTCAAGATATCTTTGTCGATCACGGGATCGGGACCATTCTCTTTGAGAGGTGACGTCTTCCTCATATCTTCGGCCTTTGCATCGATCAAACGGATTCTTGCAAGTCTTCTAGCATCGACAAATGCGACCTCGATCTTGGGACTTTCTTCGAGCTGTAAGACGAATTTCCAGAAACGTGGTGGCCAAGCTTCCTCTTCGGGCTTCTTTGGCCGGTAGTACGCTGTAGCATCGTTGCTGAATTTCATCCATCCGGACATTCCAAAATGCATCAATGGATGTGGAGGTGAGTCCATCTCCAACCAGAAATATTTACCTTGCTGTCGTGCATCAATGATCTTTTTGCCTGTAATAGCCTTCTGGAACGCTGAAGCTGAAGTGCCGACTTTGCCGTAGACAATCTGGAATATTGTCAGATTTGTATGGCACGAATCCTTCTACTTCGTATAGGGCCACTGACATCATCTTCAGTGGTCTTGACTGCTTTGACTGTCTTTCCAGCTACATATTTCTTCAAGAAATGCACGATACGTGCAACCTCTGCAATCTGATTGGCGTCAGTGTGGGTCTCGCGCGACGCGCACAGGGAGACGCGAAGTCACCTCAGGCATGGCTGTAAGCGATTGTAACACCCGTGTTCAAGATCGCCGAAAGATGTGTTTATGCGGTTAACACAGTGTACATGCACAGAACAACTTGAAACAAACAAGTAGAAAATACTGCATTCAATACATGTATGCAGCTGAGAAGTGAAGGGGCGTGGTCAATGCTCCGAACGCGAAACCGCGCGCGTTGTCACGGGACGTCAATGACATCATTGCTCACTCCAGATCCATCTCAAGCGCCCACGCCAATGCTCGACAGTTCTCCATTGCGTTTTCTCCGTGCCGTCGAGCTTGATGACAAGAGAGTGTCTTAAGAGTCAGCCTAGTGTATCAGGATGTACCTGCCGAAAAGAAGCTGGCGTGCCCCGCACTGCCGGTCGCGGAGTGACCAAGATCCACGATAAGGCGCGTGCTTGACATAATTCCGCATTTCCACTAAAGAGCGCTTGTAATGTACATGTTTATTCCAGCGCCTCTAGTCATTTCTCATTTGTTCAAGGCTTCGCGATGCTTTGGAATTGGCTGACTCTGCTCGCTGGTGCTGCCCGTGTGGCTTCTCACGCTACGCACCATGTTGAAGATCAACAACCACTTTCGCAGGATCATCTTGACGAACTTGAGAGAAAATGGGGAACTGATGTAAGCTTGTAGTTATGAAGTCGTCTCCTTCCACTGACGCAGTTGCAGTGGGGCTTCAGCGGCATATCTACCTTCGCCCATCTTCCTCATACGCGCTGCTTGACACATCCTAATACGGCTTATGACATCGCCATTCTTGGTGCCCCATTCGATACAGCTGTTTCCTACCGACCTGGTGCAAGATTTGGACCGCGAGCTATCCGTGCTGGTTCCTCCCGTCAGACGTCGTTTCGAGGCTTCAATCCGAGAGCGAACTTAAATCCATATACGTCATGGGCAACGATTGTCGATTGCGGAGATATACCAATCTCACCTTTCGATAATATCCTTGCTCTGAAGCAGATGAGCGAAGCTTTCAGCGAGCTGAGCAAGCGAAAACCGAGCTTAAGGAGCGCAGAAAGTGACGTAGAATATCTCAAGAAGCCAAAGCTGCTCACATTGGGTGGAGACCACAGTATCGCACTACCAGCTCTCCGAGCGCTGAAAGAGTTATATGGGCAGCCTGTAGCAGTTGTCCACTTCGATGCCCATTTAGACACTTGGCATCCAGCCAAGTATCCCTCGGCTTGGATTGACCCCGAGGATCCTGCCACACCATCCTTCTTCAACCACGGCAGCATGTTCTGGATTGCCGCTACAGAGGGTCTGATCAAGAATGATTCAAGTGTTCACGCTGGATTGAGGACGAGATTGTCAGGCGACGACAAGGAAGACTATACCGATGATTCTCAGCAGGGTTGGGTCCGTATTGCTACCGACGACATCGATGACATTGGTGCCTCGGGTATCATAACTACAATCTTGAACTGTGTAGGCACCGAGATGCCCGTCTATCTCAGTATTGACATCGACGTCATCGATCCCGGACTTGCGCCAGGTACAGGAACACCAGAGCCTGGAGGTTGGACCACAAGAGAATTCATCAGGATCTTGAGGGGTATCGAGGGCATGAACGTCATCGGAGCAGATATTGTCGAAGTCAGTCCTGCTTATGATGGCGCTGCAGAAACTACCGGTCTTGCCGCAGCACAGGTTGCGTACGAGGTGTTGACCAGTATGGTACGCAAGGGTCTGATTGAGCAAGCAAAAACCAAGACAACCGCGCAAAAAAATAAGGATGAGCTCTGAGCGTATATATATCAGTGCTGATGCTCCACATACGGGAGGAACGGTCATCACTGTTGTTGTATAAAGGCATCTAGGTTGCATACTGCGAGGCTGTGGTTCTGCTCGCTTTTCAGACAATCTTCATATAAGCAACCCAAAAAAGTTTGAAGCAGAGATCTCATGACAAAGCCGATCCGTCCAATCGTCTAGTCACATGAACTTGACAATACCTCCACAGGCATCCCATGGCTTCTCAGCTTTGTCGTCCTCAATTGCCTGCTGTAAAATTTCATGTACTTCCCGAGCTTACCCCAAGGAATGACATAGCGTCCGTTCAGCTGTCGCGATAATATCCGAGGACCATCCTACCCGTATCAGCTGATCAAGTTAACGTGAAAGACTTGTCGCATGAAACCCACCAGCACACAAAACAGGCCCAAGCACCCGTCTCAGTAGAATAGTCCAACCGACCCAGCCACCCACTTTTCAAACCACGTCCTATCCCTCACCAACTCACTCCTAACATTTCCAGGATTAAGACTACTACTACTACTACTGTTGCCCTCCGCAGCCTCATGCGTCGAAAGCAAGATTGTCGTGCGTCACGTTACACTGTCTGTCCGATACTTCGAGGGAAAGATAGTCTCCGATGTTGATTGCGAATACTCATCAGTTCTAATACTTCTCGCACGAGATGGCAAGGGCGTGTGTTGGCCGGGTAGTTGTGCAAGGCGGGGCTTATACTTTACCATCTACCCTAGGTATTTCTGAATTTTACTTACAGTCTTTCTATGTGTCTTGGTACGTCCTCTCATATTATCTTCTTGGTTCTAGCAGTTACGCTACCCAACCAAATGGGTTCAGGGGAAATAAAACCCAAGATGACACTTTCTGCAAGAACCGACGCGTTGTTCAGCAGCACTGAGCGCACAGCTGCGCGTAACACATCAAAGTCTACCACTGGATAACTCTCACCTTCTCCCTCCCTTCTCTCGCCTTCACCTTGCCCATCTCGACCGCAAAAATTTTCCCTCCTTTCCCCTCCCCGTCTTCACCTTACCCGCGTCCCTAAACTCCCACCACAACCGCCCGTCTCCACAAATCCCCCCAAACTCCTCCATCACGACGCCTTTTCCCACATAATGCCTTCCCCCGCATCCCTCGAGGAATCCAAAACTCCGGGACATCACCGTCCACGCGTCCTCTATACGCCCTCTTCTCGGCGCGCATCCCCTCCACCCCACCATGTCAGTGGCATCGTCACGCCCGCCGCCCTGCGCACCACGCTCTTCCCGGACACGCGCGCCCCGCTGCCCGCAAACTACATCGTGACCAAGCACAGCAATGCGTGGGCGTCGGGGCACGAGGCAGGGCTGGACAAATTGGGACAGGTGCAATTTGTGCAGGTGCTGAAAGGGTGGATTGTTGGTATGTTGGGGGGGTGATTTCAGACTCGGTGCGTCTGAGGTTGCTGACGCAGTGGTAGAGCAAGCGCCGCTTGCGTATGCGAGGGTCGACGCTGGCGAGTTCAAGGTTGTGGTAATGCAGACTGTGGAAGATCGCGTGTTGGGTGCGTTTGGGAAGCATGGTGTGCATGTTGCGAAGTTGGTTGCGAATGTTAGAGGGTATGGAGGGAAGGAGTGGGCGGTGGTGGAGACGAGTGATGGGGTGGAGTGTGTTGCGGATGCGGTGGAACTGTTGTGGGAGAAGGTTATGCGGAGGGCGGCGAACGCTGTTGGAAGGTTGCGGGTTGTGCAGATGTGAGCTGGTGGAAAGACTCAAGCTTGGGTACGTGAGATGAAAGGCACTGCGGATAATAATGAGTGGTATCTAGTAATGAAGGGGAGGGGGACCACAATTCTCCGAAGACTGAGAAGGAGTCAGAGCTCCTTGTACATTCAGATTCACCTACTCTTGTTTCTTGTGTATCCTGGGTAGGCACAACCACAAAGCTGCTATGACGCCGAGTAATGCCAGAACAATTGGTTGCAACACCTTCACACCATGTCCTTGTGCGATGGCGCCTACAGCGAACGGGAAGATAGCTGCACCGGAACCGCCAAAAGCTGCGGCAAACCCAATTGCACTGACGTGCAAGTGTCTTGGTAGCAGCTTTGTAGCAGCAACCACAGCAGCAGGGAAGAGGGGACCAAGGAAGAATCCTTGAAAGCTGACTGCCACAGCGGAGACATAAAATTGCGGAACCAGCCAGAAGACTAACTCGAGAGCCATTGTGATGGGCAGGTAGATCTGGAGCAGTATGTCAATCCTTGGACAGTTCTGATACTCGATGAAAAAGGCGTCCAGAGACTTACAGCGATAGCCAACTTTTCACCTAGCCTCGGTGTCACGAAGCCGAGCACAATACGACCTACGGTGATGCCCATCCAGAATCCCGTAGCCGTCATCCCGCTTGCGAACTCTTCACCATTACGGACTTCCAGCATGAATTTGACAATCCAGCCTCCAAGCGCGACCTCGACGCCGACATAACCGAGCAGAAACATAGCGCAGAGCCACGTCACACGTGCATTCGGCATGCGCAGAAGTGCCTCTTTCATGCGATTATCTTTGGTGTCGGTAGTCCGCGGATTGAGAGCGCGGAAAACCTGAGCAGTAGCTTTCCAGAATGCAGCGGTCGATGTTACTAGCTCGATGACTGCCATACCGATCTTACTCACATTAGCCTGTGCCGCGACCCAAAAGCGAGACAAGGCGATTCACCATGACATAGTAGAAGTAGTACCACGGCAGCCGATTGCCCTTGGTGATCATCGTGGTAGCAATCAGCGGCGCAAGAACAGCTCCGACTCCATAAAAAGCATGCAGGAACCCAAGGACCTCGTTCGGGTTCGCCATATTGCCAATCCACGCATCTACACGCATCAGCGCTCGTTCCATCACGCTTCAGTGTGGCAAAGCTTACTCCACGCAGCATCCGCAAGACCATTGCCAAACCCAGCAATCATGAAAATGACAACCAGAACAGGATACGGTGGATGAACCGCAATCACAATGTATGCAATGAGGTGACACGAGGGTGCTATGACCGCTACACCGCGCTGTCCAAACCTGAGATGAATGCTGTTGTTGAGAAGTGCAGACAATGTGTAGCCGACTAGTGGGGATAAAAATATCAAAGAAATGACTAGGAAGGTGAGATTGTAGTATTCTTGCAGCTGGAGCATGATCAGTAGCTGTGCACATAGGCTTCATGATGGAACGAACGACTTACATAGGGAATCAAGGCTCCGTATGCGGCGTCGTTGCTGCCCATGACGACGAAGCTCCAAAATGCCGCCATGGTGCGGAAAAGGTTCGATCGAGGAGCATTCCATCGTTCGAGCTTCGCTGCTGCTTGTGTGGTCGGCGAGGGTAGATTCTCTACCGGGTCGTTAGTTTGGACTTCCTTGGTGTCAGAGAGGCGAAGGCTCTTGTGCGAGTCTGCGAGTTTTGCGTCCTGTGGGCCGCTGATGTAGTTGGAGACATCCTGGAGTCTGACGGACGACGGTTCAAGTACATAGGTGGAAGAGCCGCCATTTTGATGCATTGCCATTGTTGAGCCAGATGCAGAGGATACTGCTGGTGACTGCAAGCGTACTTGAGGGATTGGAGATATCTCCAGAGGTTCTACGAAGGCTTGGACAGCTAACGATATATATGGTGATAAGGCTAGGTGGAGACAATCGAGATACAACCACGATGACGAAATGCCTGCGTCCAAACTTGAGCTCAAGGAAAGACACAACCACGACAAAGCTATATAGCTGAACCGCTCCAAAAACAAGACCAACGCCCCCCGCCCAGTGCGCCCAAAGCATGCACAAAATGCGAACAAGAGGTCACATCCATTGGCAAAACCCCATTTCCACATCTCCGCTTTACCCCACAAACAGGCCACGCAGCCAATGGGGTTTCGTGGCCCGCACTCACACTGGAGTTCGAGAAAGAGAAGACAGCACAGCGCACGGGTATTCTTCGGGTCTCGAGCACCCGGACCGACTTCTGGCTATGTACATGTAGCCACGCACCACGATGGGATGCCCAACAAGACGACGACGATCAGCTGCGATGAATCTGCTAACCGGAGCGGAGGGGGGGGGGGGGGGGAAGATGCATACACGCATCCGTTCTGGATACCCTCTCGTCGCAGCTTCGAACACGCAATTCCCTTGCTGGTGGCGTTGTGCCGAGGCCATGCCAATGACATACCGGTACCGTACACCAGCCCGTCGCAAGCTATGCCCAAAGCGTTGAAATACTGCGAACTCGAGACATTGCGAGTTGTGAGTAGGTAGGTACATGTAATTGGCATTGGTCCACCACAAGTCGGCATCAGTGATTCAAGTTTGCAAGGGTCACCGCCTCACGACGCAAGTCTCACTGTTTAGGAGGCACTCTTGGATCTCAGGATTGATTCATCTTTGTCATTTCATGCTATACCTTTACTATTATTACCATATGCTCATGGGATTCCCGGAATCTCCAAGAAGGCCGATAATCGCAACTGGGGTATCTGTGACTTCTCGCCGGCTTCCTCGATCGACAGTCTGACACAAGAAAAGGAAATAAAATAATCTGAAGATCAACGCTTGTATTCAACGACTGTAGAAGAAGGCAAATCGTCGTTCGTATATACATACTCGCTTTTCTGTTGTACCACATTGCCTTCGATGTCTAACGCTCGTTGGTATCTGTCTGCCCTGGTCCGAGAATTGCGACTATGAAAAATAGGCGTGTGGGGGGCGCTAGCTTCGTAGGTTTCTGCTGGAACATGTTTATGAAGGCTGGATGACGGAAGGACCAGCGAGGACTTCAGCGTCGGCGACAGACTTTGATTTTGTGATCATCATGTAGACCTCACCCTGGAGACCCTGAGGAACCACACAGTTACCACCGCTCAGCTGAGAGAACTGGTTGCCGCCACTACAAATGCGTTAGTTTGGTCATTGCTCACAGGGTTGATGGATGACTTACGGCGCGACAAAGGCGCAGAAAGATGCGCCCGCTGGCGAGGCTGGGTCTGACAGCTTAAGGTTCTGACCAACAGTAGCTTGAGCGGGGTTCTGGAGAGCGATAGCTGGGAAAGCTTGGATATTGAGGTTGGAGCCTTGAGGACAAGACTTGATGAACTGAGCGGCCAGGGTGAAGACAGCGCGAGGTCCCAGCGCAGTGTCGAATGCCGCAGGAACTGCCTCGGCACCCGAAGCGATTCGGATGAAAGCCTGGTGGCGGGCTTCTACAGTGACGATGGAGCCGGCGGCCGCGAGGACATCCGACGAGTTGATGAGGGGAGCGGCACCGAGGTAGGCTGAGACACCGACAGCTTCAAGGACACGCGCAGTCTTGACCATGCTGTCTGCACTTGCGAGGGCTGCATCAAAGTTGTACTGGCAGGCTTCGACAGGCTTCGCTCCTGCAGCGGTAATGGCGGACATGAGAGTTGTAACGTGGGTGGCTTCGGTCTGACCAACGTTCATGAGAGACTTGACTTGGCCCTCGCTCAGGCCCAATGCCATGAAGTCTTGCATGGAGAACTTGGCGAAGCCCTGCTTGTAGTACTCAGATTCAAGGTGTTCAGCCGTAAGGGCACTGTCATGGTCAGCCTTTGGTCATTATAGGTCGGTTCCATTCTGTGGCTTACAAGTTGAGAATATCGACATCGCTCAAAGTTGGTCCTGCGGCTGCTGCGGCTGCCACGGGCGTAGATCCCGAAGGAGGTCCAGCGGTTTCAGTGATGACAGCGGGAGGTGCTGACGAGCTGGATTCCTGACGAGCAAAGTTGGCAGGGGCGGCAGCTGCAAGTGGCGCCAGGGCGATGAGGCCCTTGAGGATAGTAGTTATGCTAGGCATGTTGTTGGATTATGATGGTGTTCTGAAAGATGACTCGTAACGATCGACGACCAGCAAAGGCTCGCTTTGGATTCGAATATTAATTAAGTTCTCGAGAGTCCAACCAGGGACAGATGAAGAAGTAGACCGTAAGGAATGTGGTGAAGTATTAGGTACAGTAGAATGGAGAGGAGAACTCTGTTCGGTGATGGTCCAACAGAAAACTGCGGTGGAAACATGACGGGTAGCCAATGGACCTTATAGGAGGTACTGCGACTCCTGGCCCTACCTGAGACGGCTTGATAAATTCGGAGGACGGATGCAGAGCTTGTGGCAGGATGGGCGGACAACTCGATCCCGCCCACGCTTTGGTGCCCTACCAGGTCCGGGACCAGTCAAGCTTTGCGGCTTGGCTAATCGACCCATTGATCGTCCAGGAACTGCCTGCTAGCTGTGTAGTAACCGGTGTGCAAGTTCGGGACGTTGCGATGGGGCTGAAGTTGGAGGCGTGTGTTGTAGCAGGTCTGGGAATCTGCGACGCGAGGAAAGCGTGATGAAACCATAGAGGTGCCAACACCACACATTTGGCTCAACGGAGACAATGTAGCCGCTCGTAACTGATTCTGGGTTGAGCGGTTGCGCATAGTGGACGATAGCGGTACACGATCCTTCCGTACGGATGCGTTGCGTGCTCAAGAGCAGAGGCTTGAGGCAGTTGGGCTTTCAGCATACTGGTGGGGGGCGTGTTTCCAGTGCGAGCGTTTCAATACCAAGCCTACGACAAGTCTTGTGTGATGTTTTTTGCGATGATGATTGCGCAACGAGAATATCTCTGTGTGCATGCGCTTCTTCGTACTGGAAAGCGCGCAGCGCGATTGCTACATGGTAAGCGTCTAGCGAGTTGTGGATAAATGGCGAGCATGCCCAAACACATTCCGTGCCGCCAAGACACGTTCAGGTACCACTTCCATTTCGGCTTTCATGCCTGAGGAACTTCCGGAGGATTTGACGCAAGGTTGGCTGGCCACTAGCGCACAATTGAACAAGAAACAGCCAAACGCCTCGCGTAAGAGTTGCGAGGAGGGGGGGGACGGTCGCCATTTGGAAGCACCAATGCGCAATGCAGGTGCCGGCATCTTTCTGGTCTCCCCCAAGCGGACCCGAATCATACCGTGTTTAACACACGGATAGCCACGCCGCTATGGCATTACCTATGTTACACGACCTTTATGGATGGGCAAACGACATCTGTGGACCTGACGTCTCTCTCAAATGCGGGAGTCACTAATAAGCTCACCGTCCGCGCAGCATGTCCACTCTCTGACAACAATACATTAACATACTACGGAGTACTTTTAGGAGTATGGCATGTTACAAGATATCGCAGTTTCCCGCATGTACATGAACAATACACCTTAGTGTCCGTCTTCCTTGTATATGTCCTCGCTATGCAATTTTTTTTACCAATACGCACTATTGTCATGAGTTATTCTACAATTCTGTCGTGTGGCATGCTCAGAGAGCGTATGGATTGAGAGATCGAATTGTGAGGCAACTGTTGGTCAAGATTAGCGGTCATCGGTCCGAATAATGAACGGATCAGACTTACGGTGGGCTCTTCGTCAAATCCGTCTTAAGGATCACAGGAACACGCATCATCTCGCGCACATCCTGAATGTAATCACCGTTTTGTTCGCGCAGGGTGAACCAATCAAGGTATTTCTCCTTGTTTGACAACTTAGCTTCAGGCGCTTCGCTGGCGCTTTGTGCAAGCTTCGAATCAGAGTTGACACGATGAGGTGCGCCGGCCAGGTCACGTCTCGTTGGCGAAGGGGGCATGCTCTGTGTTGGGCGATCAGGGTTCAGGGAGACACCAGCCATAGCGGAATTGAGATCGCTCGAGTTGTCATCGCTGTCTTCGTCATCAAAGAGCGCATCGACCTCATTCGTGGAGATGGTGCCAGTATCCATCTGTCTTCGCTGTGCCTCTTCGTGTTCTTTGGCACGCTGCTTGGCTGCCTCTGCATCCCGAGCTGCTGCTGCTGCGTTGGCAGCTCGGACTGAGCCATGCTTGGGTCTTTCGTCTTCAGGAATATACGCAGAAGAGGGGACACCCTTCTCCCAGAAAAGCTCAAGCAGACGCTTGTTCTTGTCGAATTCGGCCTTCTTCAATGGCAGTTGATCACAATGGACACGCTTCTCAAAACCCCACTCAGGGATGAGCACATCGAAAGCGGACTCATACACGCAAAGTACGATGCCTTCAGCGATCAAATCGCCACCCTTCTCTTGCCTGACCTTGTCCATCTTTCGGCATGCCTCAATGTGTACACTCTGTTCCTGAGCGGCATGAGCAGAATCTTTCTTGGTGTTGCACATCTCAGCGGTTTTGCTCAAAACCTCAATATCCTCAGTGAATTCGATGGTACCATTCGACAAAACTGCCTCAAGTTGTCGATGCACAACTATATCAGCATAGCGGCGAGATGGGTTGGTGAAATGGGTGTAAAGTGGGAGGTTCAAGGCGTAGTGCGGATACTGATCCTCAGGCAGCTTGCCAGCGACGAAATATTTAGCGCGGGGCATAGACTTGATGACCAACGTCTCCATTCCCTTGCGGATGTCATCGTCCTCCACCTGGAACAGGCTGTTTTGCAGAGCTCCGCTGCTTTCAGTATCAATATCATAGCCAATCGCACCCATGCGTTCGGCAATGGTGGTCAAGCGACGTGGATTTGGTGGAGGTTGGCGACGCAACAGAGCCTTTTCTGGTAGTCCAGCTGCGAGCTGCTTAGCGACGAAAGCATTGGCAAGATGGCTTAGCTCCTCAATACACTCGTGTGCGGGTGAAGAGTCAAAGATGTTCTGCTCCACAGGGACGTTCTCGTCGTCGAGCTGGTACATAAGGCGCAATGCGGGAACATCAGTGCTCCGTCCACCAAAGCGTGCTTGACGCAGTTTCTGAGTAACGTGATGGAGCATCTTGATGTCTTTGGCACGGGCTGCGGTGACTTCACCATCGCTACCGTTGATAACAGTATCGACCTCATCATACGACAGCTTGCCCGAGCTCTTGATGACAGCCTTGCCAACCCATGTATCTTCTTCGAACACGCGTCCAGATTGGGGATCAACCTTGAACACAACACTGACCGTGTAACGCTCCTCGCCAGGATTGAGACAGCAGATATCGTTGGACAAACGTGGTGGCAGCATGTTGACTGTGCGATTCATAAGATAGACTGCAGTTCCTCGCTTCCTGGCTTCCCGATCCACGAGTGAGTTAGCCTTGATGAAATGAGCGACATCGGCAACATGAATGCCAATCTCCACGCGGCCATCGTCAAGGTACTTGAAGTGAACGGCGTCATCAAGCTCTTTGCTTCCATTCGGATCGATTGTGAAGGTTTCTTCGTTGCGGAAATCGCGTCGACTTTGCAGGGTCTCCTCTCCATCATTTGCAACTGACCAGTCCTCGAAGCCAACGTTCTTGATGACAGCCTCAGAGAAATCATCGGGACCGAAGTTGTTGTCGCGCAAAAGAGCATCGGTTTCCACCTTAAGGTCACCCATGACTCCAAGTTGTTCAACAAGAGTACCGAAAGGATGCAGCGAAGTGATCGGCCATCGCTTGATGCACGCAACAAAAATGCGGTCGGCATAATCCTGGTGCTTCTCTACGAAGTCCCGTGGTGCTTGCTCTGTGGGGATAGCAATCAATGGTACACGCTTGTCGGTTGGCTTGAACCACACAATCTTAGGCTTGTCCTGTCGCTCTGGTTGGGGTCGGCCAGTGTTGCCCTCGCGGGCTTGACGCTCAGCTTCTTGCTTCTCCTTGGTGGCCTGGCTGCTAGGTCGTAGCAAGCCAAGAGATCCAGAGAACATCTGTCCAGCAACACGCTCGATGACTGCAACAATGTGACCAGCGTAGAGAGGCTTCAACTCGTCGTTGATCTCCTCCTCCTCCATGAGGAGCAGACTTTGTCCTTCAACTTCCACATCATCATTCTTCTTTTGTGTAGGACGCTGGCGTAGACTGCCACGTCGGCGAATGCCACCCTCAGAGCCGGTCTCAGGTTGGGTGGTGGCGTCATTCACGGCAATACTACCACCGCGAGGGTCTGCGTTGTCTTTGCGTTTCTTCTTCTCTTCTTTCTCACGCTTCTGACCCCAAACCTCATCGACATCAAGAAGCTCAACAGCAACCAAATCACCTTCAAGAGCTCTGTTTCTGTCCTTGCTACCACAAATGAAGATGTCAGCATCCAAATCTGTGGTAGTTACATAGGCGTCGCTACGGTTCTTCTTATTGACACGGAGAATACCGGCGACAAGCTGGCCATCACCGAGCAGTGCAGGCAAAGTTGCCTGGGGGAGATAAGGAGTGAAAAGGGTCTTGCGTTGTTGCTGTTGCTGTTGCATGCCCATTTGACCCTGAGGAGCATGCACGCTACCAGCAAGACCCATTGGGTTGACACCCATCTGACCTGCCTGGAGAGCCTGCAAGTGAGCGATCTGCATGGCGTTCAGAGGCTGGCCAAACATTTGCTGCTGTAAAAGTAACTGAGCCTGAGGGCTCTGCATCAATTGGGGTTGACCAGCATATTGGAAGTTGCCAAGAGAGCCGACCGACTGGTTGACGGATCCACGAGTGCGGTGTCCTGGCTGGAAAGGAGCGGCATTAGCAGTTTGGTTCATGTTGAAGTTGCCCATGTTCTGGGCTTGGTTGTTATTGGTATTGTCCTGGCTAGACGCCTGTTGAGTTGTGTTGTTTTGAGGCTGTCTCCAGTTGCCCTCGAAATTGCGTGACTGGCTGCGGCCATGACCCTGACTACCATGACCCTGACTACCGCGTCGTTGGAAATCAGATTGACCAGCCTGGGCTGGGGTCTGGGTAGGGTTCTCGCTTGTCGCTGGGAATGAGAAAGCAGGTCCACCGCGGCCAGCGCTGCCGCCACCGCGACCGACTGCCATGCTTTGACTGCGGCCATGACCTCCGCGTCCACCACGTGCGGACGACGTTTCACCAGATGAGGTGTTGCCACTCGGGCTCGCATCGCGGTTAGAGCTACCGGTGCTTGAAGGGATAGGGAACTGAAAGCCAGAAGTTTTCCTCTTCTGTTCCGCCTGCTCCGCAGCCTTCTTGGCATCGGCGAGCGCAAGCGAGTGTCGTCGAGTGTGACCCGAGCCACCAGCGCCACCTCCGCCTCGACCGCGAGGGTTGATGTTCTCCCGGCCCTGATTGCCCTGTTGCGCACCGAAGTCACCGAAACCAGAGGCACCAGAGGAAGGCGCAGGAGGGGGCCCCATGCCGACATTGGGAAGGGCGGACTGGTTGCGACGATGGGCGGAAGGCTGGGCAGGAGCGCCCATTGGAACGGCGAGATGCTGCTGCTGCATTGGCACCTGCTGTTGGAATTGGTAGTTGTTGACCTGGGGCGAGACGTTGGGTATCTGGCCTTGCATCTGGAAGTTGCCCAGTTGCTGTTGAGCAGGGATCATGCCCATGTTGACGTACTGCTGGTGAGTGGCAGCGATCTGTTGTTGCTGTTGCTGAAGAACTTCAATCTGCTGGGCGATGGCCAGCTGTTCCACTGGGCAATTGGTCAGCA
Organism: Coniothyrium glycines; assembly: GCA_025742365.1. Classification (NCBI taxonomy): domain Eukaryota; kingdom Fungi; phylum Ascomycota; class Dothideomycetes; order Pleosporales; family Coniothyriaceae; genus Coniothyrium; species Coniothyrium glycines. The sequence goes on from JAMXIJ010000013.1 coordinate 90,130, forward strand.
AAAGCAAGGCGAACCGGGAAGGACAGCCCACGTACTCATCAGGGGAGTCAGTTCTGATGGACTGCGGCGATGTGCGATATGCAGACGACGACCGGCAGGGCCCATTGGGCCCTGCTGGCCCGGCTGCTGCTGGTCCATGGTGGATTGTGGTGTGTAGGCGGGTCGAAGGCGGCCTGGGGTGAGTAGGTGCTGTTCGCAGAAGCAACAAGCAGCGAGGTAGGACGCAGGCTAGTCCGGGAAGGGTATTTAGATGTATCTGATGGGCTGTCAGCATGGGTATATGGGCAAGTGCTGTACTGTGCTGTGCAGCTCGCCGAAGCTGTGCAGCAACAACAGTAGCAGGGCGAGGGCGAGGGCAAGCAGGCGGGGGTGCCGTGGTCGGGTGAATAGCGGGACGGGAGAGCTAGCGGGGAGACTTACGTCGTGGCTAAGAGTGTGCTGCGTAGGCGGACGGAGCGTCTAGCGACAATGTTTTCTAAAGTCGATGCTGGCGGGCGGGGGTGCTCTGCTGGTGAATGACAGAAGCAAGCGGCGAGGCGTGGGCGGCCTGGAGTCTGTGGCGGGTGATAAGGATCGGGATGCAGGGGCAGGCGTGGGACAGCTCAAGGAGTGCGGTTTCCCTGGTGCGGGCGGTTTCTGGCAGAGACTGCCAGCAGAAAGGGTGCGGAGAGAGTGCGGCGAAGGAGGGAGCGATCGGGCGCGGGCAGGAAGAAGGGAGGGTGCAGAGCGGGAGAGTGAGATCAGTGTGCGTCTGCGGGCACGTCTGGTTGTCTGGCCGGTTGTCTGGCTGGTTGTCTGGCCATGGGCAGCGAGGGCTGGCTTACCTCCACTGTCTGGCGGGACTTGGCCCAGCGGCCCTCTTGGGAAGCGATCGGCTGCTCCAGTCCGCAAACGAGGCCTGAGCACACGTACGTCACCCGCCCGCCTGCACCACCCACCAGCCAGCACCGCCAGACAGAAGGGGGTGCTTGCGAGACTGCAGCCCCAGGCCCTGCAGCCCGCCACACGGCCCAGGGGAGGGGAGCAAGGCAGGCAGAAACAAACGACGCAGCACTGCAGCATCCGCAGCACGCACGTCGTCGCAGCGGGCGCAACGTGAGGCATCGTGTTTGGCCTGGCACGTTTCATGCGCCACGGCCTCACACGACGCAGGGCTAGCTCGCGCTATGGTCCTCCTCCCAACTTCCAAGCCACATCCTCACGAGCTCAGAGCCCGCGGCGGACCCGTAGCCTCCTGAGTCCTGGTCTTGTCTGTGTCCACTGCCAGCGCGCGGAACCTTGTCTTGGGCCTGTCTTTCAATAGCCCGCCGACCTAGGTATGTATCATATGTAATAGGTACATGTATGTACTGCTGCGACCGCATCGAGATGGCACCAATACGGGCGGCCGCCTAGTGTGCGTGCAAGCCTTGTACACTTTGTACTGTATGTACGTACATATGTACTGTATACAGCATGCCCAGCCGTCACGCTGTCAACAACGCGTGTCTTCAAAGCTCGGGGTAATGTTGCAGCAGCTCGCCAGCAGGATCAGCACATGCTCCACCGATCTGTGACAGCATGGACAGTCTGAGCGCGATGAGGCGCCGCGGCATCTCGTGTTCTCGTGTTTGTCCAGGCGCGCACGCGGGTTTGCGTTCCTGTCACATCTCCAGCTGTTGATGGCAAGGGTGTGGAATCTGGCCTGTCGACAACACTGTGCTGACACCGCCATTGATGCGCACAGCACCATGAGCAATGGGACATGGACAAAGCCACATGTGCAGTATGCGGCAGTGTGAATGCAAGCTTGCAGTGAAATCGGCTTTCTCCTTCTCGTGTCTCCAAGTCCACTGTCCGTTGCTACGCAGCATGGCCGGCGTCGACCGCGCGACTCGCGTGCAGTGATCCGACGTGCAGGGGTATGCGCGGTCACGTGGCCATGTTCGAGCTCTGGTCGGGGAATTATCCTTCCTCGGTCTCTTTCAGACGCGCTGCTGGTCAACCCTCCCTCCAATTCGAGCACCTCCGCCCTCCACCTCCTCACTCGTTCAGCACACAGAATGCCCGCCAGATCGGGTACTTCTTCCTCCAGTATGCACACAGCAGCGTCCTTTACCTCGAGTTTCCTGGAGAGCTCCCCGTCACGCCAGTCCCCAACACGAAATGGCGGTCATGCACACCGGAACTCCCTGGTTCGCGATCCCTACGAGAGTCCATCGCGGATCACACAATTGACACGCGAATTCAATGCGCGCCTCAGCATATCTGACCGAGATTTTTACCAAAAGTTGGACGAAGATCAAGCAGAGCGCGCAAAGCTACATACACAACAACTCGCACAGGCTGCAGAAGCGCACAGGAGAGTCTTGCGGGGTGCAGAGCTAGAGGTTGAGAGAATCCGGTTAGAGGAAGAGCACCTGCGTATACGCAGAGAAGAGACACAGAAGCGGGAGATTGAGCGGCTGAGGCAAGAGAAAGCCAGAGAAGAGGCTGAGGCACATCGCCAGGCGCTCGAGGCAAAGCAACGTCAAGAGGAGGCTGCCCGTCGGTTGGCAGAACATCAAAAACAGATCCAGGAGGCAGAAGCACGGCTTAGGGCCCAGAAGGAGCAGGACGCTGCCGCCGAGAGACAAAAGCAGGAGAAAGAAGCGGCAGATCGCAAGGCTGCTGAGGCCGCTGCTGCTGCTGAGAGCGCGCGAGCACAACAAGCTGCTCAACAAGCCAGCTCACAGACTCAGCCCGCTGCATCCGCTACACCGGCTGTGCCAACGCCCACGAATTCGTCAACTGCCGTACCTAGCACGACGTCCGACGTTGAGCAGATACATTCAAAGTATCTAGAGTTGCATGCTCGCATGAAGAAGTTCCGCGTCGAGTTCCAGAACGAGCACAAGCAAAAAACATCGCCCCTGAAGCAAGCAGTCGGCGATGCGCGAAGGGAGATACGTGTCCGTCTAGGCCAGGTTAATATCACAAGGAAAGACAGCGTGGCAGCCATTGGACGCCTCCGAGAAAACTGCTTCAATATTGCTCTCAACGCCCAAGGTCCAATGATCGACATTCGTCCCTTCATCATCTCCCATGCTATACCTCCATTAGCAAACGAAGTCGAGGCCGCGTATCCCGCGTTTCTCCTCTACATATGGATCTGCTTCGAAAAGTCCCTACTCAAGCAGTTCGAAAAAGAAGCTGCCAGCGAGGACGGTCGCACAATCCAGGAGATTGGTCTCATTGCAGCAAGTCTCCTTTCCGACACTAAATACATGTGGAAGAACACTGTGCCGCTCTCCGACATCATACTGGCAAAGCTCCACCGCATCTGTCCACCCTTGTTCGGCATTAGAGGCAACATGAGCACAGCCCAGGGTCAAGCGCGTCTAGGCTGGATGCCCATCGACAAAAATCCGCCAACACCAGAGACTTACAGTCAGCGTCTGCAAGGCATGGCCGCAGGCTACGCCGCCATGTCTCTTCGCTCCTTCAAGGGCAGTCGTCCTGCTATCCCAGCATCGGAATACTGGCGCGCAATCGTGTCCATCTGCAACACGCCCTCCGAGCAATTATACCCTGGACACTTCGCCCTCCTGATGGGCCTGGTCCGAGACTACTACAAGAAGTTCCTCGAGTTCTATGGCGTACCTGCGCGCGGCGTCCTACGTCGCGCAGTTGTTGACCTCCCTGCTCGTGCTCCGCCTCACGCAAAGGACGCCGCTGGCACAGTTGCTGTGCTGGCCGAGGGATGGAAGAAAAACAATCTTTCTTTGGAATAAGGAAAAAACAACACGCATCGTAGTGTGGGAATTGGAATCAGCAGTCAAGCATATACATCCATGATGACCATCTCGATATTTTGCATGGAAAAGGCGTTTTTCGCACCGTTAGCGTTGGCGAGATATAAAAAAATGCCGCTACACGTTTTTGGATTTAGATTCAGGAAAAATAACAACCATCTTCGCACATCATGCACACAACATTTCTCTTTCCGTAATGACGCGAGCTGGGTACGTCCCTTGATTAAGAAGTGATGCACAGTATTGGGGAGTTATTCAATGATATGAATTGTGGTGGTGATGATGACATTATGGCATGTGGCTTTGACCCGGTGGTGTAGAATGTAGCAGAAAGTGCTCAAATACAGAAGAATGACACACATTTACGATCCTGCGGTGTGTGATAGTGTTAATCGACTTCATCTTTCTCAAGGTTAGCGAATGGTTCAATACCAATACCTGAAAGTAGGTTCAGAAGGTCGGATACTAAAGCTCCACCAAGGCACCAGCATGACGCAGTACAAAACATCGTACATATCGTAGCCGAAGCGAGTGATGCACCGCTCGATGTCATGACAGCCTCTTGCATATCATGCTGTTGCCAGTGAAGTTGTAGAGGCGCAGTCTGTCGACCAAAAATAGCAGCAACTCAAGCGAGGAGACAGCGATCATCGCTGCGGCGCAGACAAGGGGCTAACATCAACTTGCTGTCATGGCTTGTCTCCTCAACACCACGCCCGTTAGCTCGCAATCTCGCGCACAAGAAGTCACGCGCATAATGCATGCTGCATCGTGTTTTTCTCACGCCGCAGAGCTGCAGGCGCCCGCTCGACGTCCAATCGTGTTCAACTCCGTACATTTCCCTGACATGCAGTGCGCCTCGTAGCTAGAGCTTGAATGCTCCCGTAAACTCAAGGCGCTCGAATCTGCTTCATCGTCGCAGCTTTGGCTACTTCACACCCATAGTCTTAGCATTGATCGCTGTTCGACCTACCTCACTATAGATCAGGCTGCCTTGCGGCGGCCTGAGGCGCTCAGCCATACTATCGAATCATGACCGCGCCTGCTCAGCTCATTTCCACTAAATGCACATGGCGGCTGGCCTGATGCGGAAGTCCAGATCCTTCATCGCGAAGCTCTGAAACATTTTTTGCCTTTGAACAACTCGTGCAAAGAGTATTCGCTTATACGACAGGCATCACAGGCAGAAGTGAAGAGCAATTGCCTACACGGTACGCATCTTGCGCTTTCTGTTGCACGAGCTGAACGACACACCTTCAGCTCGCCTGTATTGATCAAAGTTGACCGGACGCAGCTCGCACGCCATAAGATGGGACGTCCTTACTGGCCTATAGTGTATAAGGCTGTAACACAAAATCCAAGATGCATATCCTGCTTGGGCCCTAACACTCCAGACTGTGCAACCACCCGCTCACCACAACCCTTTTTTATTCCAGGAACACCATGTCGTGGCTTCTCATAACCGTGTTGCTCGCGTACTACTCGTCAATAAGCCAGCTATCTATCGAAGCAGTTAGGTATACACATGGGGCCGAAATCCTCCCTCGAGTTGATGCAGGTCCATTTTGAGGTTGAGGCTGAGCTTTCCCGACCACAAACTATGATAGGTCCGGCCTGGATGCCTTTCCTGAGGTCCAGCACGATGGACGGGTCCAAGTTTGATCCATGCACAGCCTGTCTTATTTGGAGGGCAGTTATATCTCCTGCCTGCTGTCCAGCTACTGAACCACCGTACGGGGATCCCAATCCAAGAACAAGACTGTGACGAGGTGTTCCAACAGCGTGCGGCGTAGTACTTGGTTCATGCTTTACTAGACCACCTCGGCGACCCTCTTGTATTCTACAGACGCCTATCTCATCTCCAACACCTTCAAAAAGCGGACAGTGTTCATCATACTACCAACAGTTTCATTCTCATCCAGTTTTCCAAAATGGCTCCTACACCTGTCAGCGAAGAGCTCTCGGCGGAGCCTTCTTCTACAGCACGACCGCAACAAGGCTATTGGACTAGAGCAAACATTGCTGCCACGGCTGTCTTCGCCTTACTAGCTCTGGGAGTCGTCCTCGCCTTGCTTTTGTTCTACTTGCATCGACGAGCAGAAGAGAAGAAGAAATCTAAGCATCGTAGATCGGACTTGGCAGGACTGCTTGACAAAGACAAGAGTAGCATGTTCAGTCGACAACGGGAAAGCAGCATCACGTTATGCGTTGACTCCGAGGCAGACGCACACAACAAGCGTGCCAGCACAGACACCATGGGCCTTGTCCCGCTCCAAAGAAGACCGGTGGAAGAAATGAGAGACCACGTCGACAGCAATACCAATACCGACAATAGCACAGGCAGTGGTGTAAGTGCAATGAGTGGAACAAGCGATGCCAGTACTATGAGCTCTATGCTCTTAAGTCCCATTCTCGGTGCGACAACACCAAACGCTGAGGAAGGTGACCTGGGCATACGACCGACCGGCAGGCCTCGAAGCACAAGTTCTGCAAGTCAAAAGGCCCGGTACTACGAGAGCACTCCCATGAATATCGACATGCCACCGATTCCCAAGATCGTCAGAATACCGTCCGACGAAGAGATGCGACAACGATGATAAAGCGGTGTAGACGAAAATTGTCGGACGAGTTGCGTAAACTCATTACGCGCTGGAGTTTGGGAGACGTCTGGTCACCATTCTGCGTTGTCGGTTTTCTCTTCCTTCTAGCTTGGCCTCTTGTTTGACGGCCTGCAGTCTTTGGAGTATTTCTTTCTCCTGTCGTTGTCAACCCGCCATGAGCATATTTTAGCATTACGAAATACCCATGCATACTCCTGCACATAACAGCGCACGCAGTCGAGGCAAAAAATCCATCATGTTTCTCTGTAGATATCTACAATAGGAATCGCGTACATTATCATCGTTAGCCTTTGCCTGTTTCATCTTGAGAGCTAAATGTTTCGCTCGCGTCACGACGGCGTTTACTAAGCGCCGCAGCTTCACTGCGTGACAACCTGGACATCTATGCCCTGCGACTAATCGGTCCTCCACAGATCAAGCGGGCCGAGGAGGAGGTCGTGTTCAGGCGCTGCGCAGTCTTTATGGAAAACCAAGAGCCGCTTCGCAAACCGTGCCACGAATCTCCCCATCCTTACCACGTTTGCACTACCTCCCGCACTACACACCCAGCATTTCGCCACGATTGAAGAAGATTTCAGAGCAGGAAAAGCAAACACCTACTACACAACAGCCTAACGTTCCTATTGCCCTGCTCTGACCTGCGCTCGTAAATACACTGCAGACCTTCATACCGCCCCCCCCCCCAAACCCTTCTTCCCAGCCCCCACGCGGCCCCACCAACACCAACACGCACTATGTATGTGCATCCCTTCGCGCACATAGCATGCAGCGTACATGTCGGGATTAAGCTTTCGCTTCGTTTTTACCGCCATGCGGGGCTGTGGCACGAAGGGATCTGCCAGACCGCCGGGTAAGACAGGACCGCGTTTTGACCACGGAGGTGTGTTAGGGGGAGGGGGGGAGGTGCTGTGCGTGGTGGCTATGCAGAGACGGCATGTCAAGTCTGTGCTTGGAGGGAACGGCGGTGAGGCGCGACGTTCGCGAGCACGGGTCCATGCCGTGCTGGGCGGGCGTAGTGGTAATGGTATTTTCATTAGTTGGATTGGCGTGGTTGTTGCTCGGAGCGGGTTTTTTATGATTTGTGGTCGTCTGTGGTCTATCGTCTAGGTACATACCACCCATTCTTAGCAACGAAGATATCCGCTGGATTGGAGCGCACGTAATTGGCCCCCGCGTGAGAAGAAAACAAAAGTGTGGCTTCTCCGATTGCAGTCTACAATTTGGATGGCTTCTTCGGGGGCGGCTTTATTATGGCATTAAGCTCTTCGGTGAAGCGCTCGCTCAAGAGACTCCGTTCAAAGCCCTTGCTGCCAGCCCATTCCGCTTCTGTTTTGCGCTCCCAGTCCCAGTATCTTGCCATGTCCTTCTCGAGCCATTTGCTGATGTGCTCAGCGCTCTCTTCGACCTTTTCCATGGGGATCAGGTGGCCGGCGTCTTGCACCATGACACTTGCAACGCGGCCTTCTGCGCGCCCGCCACTGCCACCGACACCGGAACCTGTCATTGCGAGTTTCTCCTCGATGATGGCGTCGTTTGTGAGGAACGATAGAGAACCGAATATGTAGAAGACTGATGGGCGGATGGAAGGCAACTGCTTAAAAACGATTGTGCTTTCGCCGCGGTAGAATGGGGATTGTTCGTCCTCGTACGGTGTGATGTCTGTATGCGTTCTCCTGTTGACTTTGGGGTTGCTCAATGTGAACCCTGCAGAGGAGGGTTCTGTGTCGCCAGGCCGAGCGGGAAAATTGGGGCGCAAGAAGGTCATGACTTCTTGGTGCTTCGTTGTGGTCAAGGTTACTTCTGGCGCTTTCGCATCGGGAAATAATTTTGTAGGCACATCGCGAAGACCGTGTTGCACCCAACGATCGAGCACGCGTGGATCCCATGTCTGATAGAATTTGCTTTTCTTGAAGCTCTTCAGAGCTTCTTCCCGAGAGGGCCAGCGCTCACGGCGGCGAGCTGATGCAGCTGCTGGAGCTATGTTGCCGTTAAGAGAGACTTTGCCTTGGATTACGGGGTCGATCAAAATCAGGCTTTCAAGAAGTCGGGGGTGCAGCAGTGCGAGGTTTGCGAGCTGGCAACCACCCATGCTATGTCCTACACCAATCAAAGGGCGAGGCATCTGATCTCTGAATACATTGACCATGTGCAGAAGGTCTCTGCTGTGGTCCAACCATGCCGCTGCAGTCACTCAGTATATAAGCGTAAAAGCCAGATTTTCCTGTCACTTACGATCGTTACCGAGCTTATCTTCATTCAACACACTACTCCAACCTTGATGCACGACGTCGGCTATCCAGATTCCGCGAATGTTGAAACCATGCTTTCGGCATCTCTTCAATAGCTCGTCCCACAGTGGCTCATACAGCTCCTTCGGGAATCCATTTGCATGCGCTGCGATGATAGTTATGTCTCCTGATTTGGGATTGGTGTTATCGAGCGGTGTATACTGCTTGATTGCCAGTTGTAATTTCTCCTCCTGTGTTGTAGATGTTGCTCGAGGAAAGCCACGAATATGGGATGCGTCTATTTGGTGTTCATCTATGCGAAAAAAACCCGAAGACATTCTAATCAAATAACGCGGTCAAGCGCGATGTTTCTATGTATCAAAGCAGAAAAGTGCGTGAGTTGAAGCAAAGCCTTGATACGAGATGGGAGCAAAGGTGCGCGTTCGAGGAGATAGTCACAATGAATACAGGGTGTCGTGACCAATTGCCGTAGAACCTGCGAAAGACTGCCGAGGTCCAAGGGGCAATGCTGGCCACCGTATTGCACTTCGCAGTTCGGGTACACGCAAGTATCAGAACAACAACCTTGTGACTAATGTGAGTGTAGCTCACAACTATGCGCACTGTACCTGGGCATCTGCACGCGAACTAGTCCTGTGAAAATAAGACAGGAATTTACCACAGATAGTGGTGCATCACGTGACTGCGTACGCGACTTAGCGGCATCGCGCGCGACTAGGCACGTAATTATGTCCCGGCGGGCGCATCGCGCCATCAACTCGACCATCGACCCAGTATTCAACGATACATCACGCGCCCCACCCTGGCCATGGAGGACACGACCATGGAGGACACAACCATGCAGGACAGCTCACAGGGGCTCTTCGAGGAGACCAACTTCATATTAATACCCAACGGCATTTCTGTTGAACGCATGCACAAGGTAAGCGACGCGTCTCCTTGTAGAGACAATATTGACACCAAGACAGATTGAGCACGATATTGCAGCTGCAAATGGAAAAATCATACCGTTCGATGCCCAGAAAGGCCGCATCGAGAGGCTAGACGAGATCAATTACATAGTCTCCGAAACATCAGACTTTCCCGACTACCATCGTGCCCTCGATCTCATGATACATGTTGTCAAGCCCATTTGGATAGACGCGTCTCTACAGGTTCAGAAGGTCAAGAACCCTCGTACATACAGTCCTGATCCTGCGCTATTCATGAACGAAGTCGTGATATGCTGTGGAGATATACCGAGTGGAGACAAAGAGGCAATTGAGGGTGGCGTATTGGCTATGGGTGGACAAGTCACGCCTGCCCTCTCCAAGCAGGTCACGCATCTGATTGCTCTGACACTCGAAGATCAACGATGTCAATTGGCTATCAGCAAGCGCTTACAGTGTGTGATCGTACTGCCGCATTGGTAAGACTGACCATATCTTGGAAGTGTGCTATCGCTGATTACTACAGGTTTGACGACTGTTTGAAGGTTGGTCGACGCATATCTGAGCGGCCGTACACACTGCCTGAACCGGAAATTCTGAGCGCCCAGAATGAGCTCCCTGCGATTCCCCCCACGCGAACGAGCCAACAGATTCGAGATGCAACAACACCAGACCCAATCAACCATCCTGTGCCACAGGCTGTACCTGCACATCTAGAGGCGCCTCGTGCAATCAAAGCTTTCGACGGCAAAAGTGTGAAACTCAGTGAAGATTTGGACATCAGCAGTAAGCTGCGGGGGGTAATAACAGGCATGATCAAGAACGGAGGTGGCACCGTCACAAGCAAGATTGAGGAGGCGGACATGTACGTCTGTGCCTACCGAGACGGCTCAGATTATGTCAAGGCATCACAACAGAGGAAGGATGTCGGCAACCTGGGATGGCTGTACTACTTGATTACACATGGCATTTGGACAAACCCAATGCAACGTATGATGCATTATCCACGGCCTCGTCAAGGCATCCCGAACTTCGCGAAGTACAAGATCAGCATATCGAGTTATACTGGTGAGGCACGGGTGTACCTGGAGAACCTCGTCAAGGCAGCTGGGGCAGAATTCACCAAGACCTTCAAACAAGACAATACACATCTAATCGCTGCACACAAGAATAGCGAGAAGTGCGAGGCTGCGGCAGAATGGGGCGTGAATATCGTCAATCATCTCTGGCTTGAGGATAGTTACGGAAAATGCAAGGAGATGCCTCTCACCGACAGCCGTTATACATACTTTCCACCGCGGACCAATCTCGGCGAGGTCTTAGGCCAGACTGAGATAGACCGCGATGCTGTGGAAAAGTTGTTCTTTCCTAAAGTGCTCAAGCCAGCAAAGGCTGCGAAGTCTGCACCACAAGCAGAGCCTGTGCCCGCATCAAGTGTGCCGGTCGCCCGCATAGCGACCGATCCAGCGCCACGGAATGCACAGGCAGCGGAGAAAACCAAGCGCACCAAGTCTGTTTCGAACGCGCAGACTCCCGTTGCGCCACGGCATACCGATGGCAAGGAGAACCAAACGCCTGGTAGTCGAGGCGCGAAAGACAGAGCCTTGACGAAACTGCACGATGCTGCACCTGATATTGCACAGTTCGAGAAAGAGATGAAGCGTAAGGGAGGGGTGATACACGGAGGACGGCGGCGAGCTGAGGATGAAACCGAAGACGTAAAGCAAACGAAAGACCGAGAATCTGTTTCGAGTAAACGGTCCTTTGATGAAATTGACGAAGATGAAGAGACAGAAGATGAATCGACCGATATACCTGCGAAAAACAAGAAGGCGAAGAAGGACAAACTCATGCCCATCAAGTTCCGTATGCTCGTCACTAAGTTGGAGTCTTGGACCAATAACGACGAGAAGGCTTCGAAAGACAAAGGACGGCTTCGCGAGCTCGGTCTATTCGTCACGGACGATTTCAAGAAGGTGGATCTTGTGTGCGCTCCACAGCCAGTGCGAACGAAGAAGTTCATCGCAGCACTTGCTTCCGCTCCAACACTTGTGTCTACATCCTATCTAGACCATGCGCTCAAGCACAACAAACTGCCTCCAGCCGAGAAGCATCCACTTGAGGCTCGGGACTTTGAGCAGGCCAATCACTTCCGACTAGCAGAAGCATTAGAGCGTGCGGAGCAGAACAAGCACCGCCTGCTGCGAGACTGGACGATATTCTGCACCAAAGATGTCGGAGGCGGCTTTGATACATACAAAGATATCATCGAAACCAATGGTGGCAAGTGTGTGATGTGGAAAGGACGAACAACTACAGTCTCTGCCTCAAAACGAAAGCTGGACACATTGGACCAGGAAGTCAGTCAGAATCAGGTCGAGGATGAAGGTGACGTCCTCTATTTAATCTCCGATGCCAACAAGAAAGAGTTTCCGAACTGGGTCAAGTTTCGGGAATTGGCCGCCAAACACGACATGGTCCCGCGCATAGTAAAGACCGAATGGCTGCTTTCTGTCGCCATGAGGCAAAAAATCCACTGGGACCCAGACTGGGAATTAAGCGAAGACATTGTCAATGCTATGAAGTAGTCGGCTTATTTAATGATTATGGCTTATGAGACCGAAGCAATAGGCGTTCCGGTACTGACACAATGTCTTTCGTAGCATTTTAGCGGGCTCGGGATGTCGAGAGGAGTTTGACATATCATGTGGAGCAGTTATCTGTATTGCTATTGCAGCATAGTTAGAATTTACAACAGCGACGATCCCGTTTCCTATCGCAAGATAAACCATTCGGTGCAAAACTAGGCTCACTTTTCAAACCGCTCTGGATCTGAAGGTTGCCGCAGGTCCCAAGCCTGAGTGGGCTTATCCATGAGCTGACACCGTCCAGGCATCCTTGTCTGTGCTAGGACCTTCAGCATCTGGTGGCAGCTTCAGATATGAAGTTCCACGGAGCGTGGAGCTTGCAGTCAGAGTCTTAGCCTCTCAATAGGTTTGAGGTACGCTGTATACCATCCGTCCGGTGTGGAGCTTCTGCCAATCATCCACCAATCTCCATGAACATACAGACTTCCCCCGTTTCCTTGTGCCAGTAGACCGTGTGAATACTTATCACCCACAGGTGTTACACAGCATTTTAGATCACACTCCCTTGGCGATTTGAGGACCTGGGCAGATCTGTTGTGTTGAGTGAGCTCAGTGTCCCATTTCTGTCATTATTTGGCCTCCAGGTGAACCTCTGCGCCTCCACATGTCGGTGCATAGTCTGACGATAGTTGTCAATTACCCCTGCAGTGGGTAAGGAACACCTACAATTCGCTAACTGTGACGGCCTCCTTGTAGCAATGCCCGATGGCTTACAGGGAAGAGTGTAGAGTTATGATGGAGGACGATAACGCTTTCCTTGACTGCTTCGCAGAACGTTGACAGAATGTATGAATGTAGGTAGATTTTATAAGGGAGATCATAAGCATTCACATCCGACCAAAACATGTTCAAATCTCTTTAAGTCCCATCTCCACACAAACATCCAATACTGCAACGATAGATGTTAGCTGCATGTCCGACAAAGAACTACGCAGCGGATATAGGGCTAATCTACGATGAAACATACCTCTCGGAAAACCACAATCTTGGAGAATGAGATGCGCAGACACGAACTCAGTTGTTCTAAGGAGAAAATGTCTGGCCGCTCTGTTGGCGCCGTGGACAAGGCAATTACTTTGTCTTTCTTGCTTGAGCACAACGAGGCTGCGTAAATTGTATGCGGTCTGAACGGGCGCAGCGCCATCACTCATCCTTCCCGTGCAGGGGCAGAGCATTCTTTTACAGAAGGGTCAAATCATGTTGTGAACTTCGCAACGCGTCTCAATCTAGGAATACATGTAAGGAACCACTGCATTTGGGGTGTGTAAGACTTGAGATTCCTTGGATATCTTCATAAGTCCATCTCTATTCACTATGATTCAGCCGGAACCTATGTTAATTACAGATTTTAGATACCAATGTAGTGCGTGACAACTCCATGGCCTTGTCACCTTTGTACGCTAAGCATGAGATACATACTACGTCATGAGTACCGCGACAAATGAGCAACGCCAACCACGCGCATGAGCCTGTCAACACACCGCAAGCTAAAACGCAACCTCCAATAACAATCGACAGCTAACTCAATCCACCAATCCTCCCAATCCTTTACTTGGTACGAGAGATACTGCGGCAATTCAGTCAACAGCTACGTTTAAAGCATATCAACCAAGTCCGACAATTCAACGACCTCAAACCATGTTACAAAAGCTCCTATCTGGTGGAACTAGCATGCAACACCATGCTCCGCATCATGGTTCGCAATTCGAAGGCTTCTACTCCAAGTTCGATCTTGCTAGTGGCGCTCACATCGCCTTGATCATCTGCTCAGTTCCCCAGGCCAAAACACGCCCACATATGGTCTCTTTCACATACTACCCTGCATCCGGCAAGTCCATTTTCCAGCGCGAGCATTTCGTCGACAACATCGAGCGCGTAATCATTGACCAATCGACAAATGCATTCGAGCTACGCGTCCCAGGAATAGGATACATGCGCACCGAGGCCGATGGCACCACGAAATACGAGCTCGAAGCAGACGACGGAAGCTGGATACTTCACGCACAAAGCTCTACCCACACACCCTGGCGGCACGACAAAGCCACGCCAGAAGGCATCTTCATCAATTTGCCATTCCCTCTACACTGGCACGTGCACTCTCTCTGCTCACCCTCGACATTCACTCTTAGCATCCCCTCTCTTGGCTCTTCCTTGCCCGAAGCAGACCGCAAGAACCATGCGACCATCCACCAAGAGAAGAACTGGGCAAACAGCTTCCCCGATGCGCACATGTGGGTGCAAGCCTGGGACGCCGCGAACAACAAAGGCATATGTCTTGCAGGCGGCAGTATCCTCTACAACACAGCATACATGCTTGGCTACCGCTCCCCAGACCTGGACATAGATTTCATCCCCCCGTTCTCCATGTCTTTTCTGAATCTCCTCTCGCCTTTTATGAGCACGAAGAACGACTGGTCGACGCGGACGTTTAGCATATCAGTCTCAAACTACTTTTACAAACTGGAGTTGAAAGCGCAGGCACCGAAGGAGCCGGGCTGGTTTGGCCTTGCGAGTCCGTTTCCAGATGGACATCGGCCGAACTTCTGTAGAGAGAGCTTCATCGCGACGATTGAAGCGCAGGTGTACGAGAGACATGGGTGGTGGCCGTGGAGCGCGTGGAGGCAGATCAGGACGGAGAGATTTGAAGGTGCAAGTTTAGAGTTTGCGGGTGGCTATTACCCTGAGAGAGGCGAGAGCAAAGAGCAATAGCAGAGCTCTTTCGAGATTGTACAGTTCGGTTACACATATACCTAGACATGGAACGTTTTCAATTCAGGACAGACTGAGCTTCACACATAATCAACAACCCGTCACGACGATTCAAGCGTATAGCGTCTTCATCAAGTTCATCATGGCAATCACTGCTTCTTCCTCAAGCAGCCGGCAAAGCCGGCAGTCTCAATGAAAAAGGTAATTCGCGTCAGCCAGAGATAGTGCGAATACTGGCGACACTGTGCCGACGGATATGAGCAAGCCCAGGGATCCATCAGCGAGGTCCAAAAATAAGAATAATCTTGAATGATCCCGTAGGATCGTTTCTGGATGGAATTAGCATCAGCTTGCCAATGGACGACATGAAATGGACGTACCAGAGATTAAACTGAAAAGAACAGATACTACACTTGATCTAAGCCAAAAGGCAAAGCTGCAACACACGTTAGCAAATGTTGAGTATATGGAGGGGGAGGGAGGTGACTGACAGAGCTAAGGAGCCAGAAGGGAGGGCGAGGGACAAGGTGTATATATATGAGTTCTACTTGGCTCGTGCGCGCTCGCTTACGTGCTCACGTGATATGGCAGCCTGGCGGTGACGAGGTTGGAGGCTAGAGGTGTGGGTCGAACTCCACTTCACCGCGCTATTTCGTGATGACTTGGGAGGAGAGCGCTTAAGAGGTTTGTGTTTGGGGTCGTGTGCTTACACGGTTGTGTCTTGGGACGAAGTAGGCAAGTTTGTGAATGGTCTTGTGTCAAGCTCTGGAGGCGCTTGTGTACAGTGGACTTTAGCAGCATCATCTAGTTTGAGCGCTTTCATCACGCAAGTGCCATGTTGCATAATGTCTCACAGCATCCAGGGCAGATTTAATCAAGTCATGGATGAACAGGCAGCCGTCACACTTGTAGGCCGTTGTTTTATTCCAGACTTATGGAGGCTACCACATCCTTGCTTTTTGGTTCTCCATAAATTAGGCTTTACATCATTACAACAGAACAGATCTTGTTCTACCATCCGCCATGGTTCCTTTCATTGCCCATTACTCGGTGTCATGCTCGAAATGAGTCATGGTATCTGGAAGGCATCAGGATTATCTTACAACGCCAGTACTCAAACTCGACCCTAGCTCTTGATGCTTCCGAGGATTCAGGCAGAAGCTGCACTATTGTAATCAGGTGATTCGGAAAGAATGGTACAGTGCATCGTCTTGCGGTGAAAAGCAACTTGTTCTTATGCTGCACACACTTCAAGCGGTGACTGAGCGAACAGTTGGAAACTCCCTTGTACAATATTCCAGGATGTATCTACAAGCCATGTTCGACCTGGACAGAAGACACGTGGGCCGTTTTGCTTTTCGTGGCGATGGACAATCCGCCGACGATACTGTTTGAGTGATTCCCCAGGGGTGAGTGTGCTTTTGTATGCGGGACACAGATATTGGTCGCGTACGATATTGGCGTCTTATTTGCGCGTTTTTGCAGGTCCATTTCTGTTACTTGCAGACTTCTCCTCGGTCTTGTCCTGCCCCTTCTTCTCGACTGCCCTTCTCTTCGCGCTTTCTTTCTCCAGAATCTCAACTGTCTTTTCGCTGTCTTCCCAAAGCTTTTTCTGCAATTCTTCATCATCAATTTCTTTGCGAGACCAGGAGACTCTCCTGCACTCTTTGAGGAAGTAATTGCCCGCTCCACGACCCCACTGTGCTTCCATGGCTGCGTATAGAAAGGTCTGTGCACCTTGGTCGCCGCTTTTCAAGACCAGCCACCAGAACGGCCATGTGATGAGATATATTACAAGACCCCACAGCGATCCGAAGGTTAGAAAACGCCGCATACCAGGGCTTCGTGTCCAACCCGGGTCGACAATGATGACTCGCGCATTCATTGGTTTCTTATCAGGACGAGCGTAGTTGGAGAGATGCTTCTGGAACGCGGCAGCAAATGTCATAAGGGCAAGTTTAGACGTCGCGTAGACAGCTGATGATGCAAATTCGCTTTGACCCGGTTCAGTCTTGGTACTCTTTTTCCCCTTCTGCGTGTTCGCGATGTGTTCAGCCCAGGGCAGCTTTCCTCCCACGTATGCAGCACATGTGCCCAAAATGATCCGGACATCACGGTCTGGGGGCTGAGCGCGCAACGCCGGGCTCAAGATGCTTAACAAATGAAAATTCGCAAGAAAGTTGACGCCCCATGTCGACTCCAGGCCGTCCTCGGTTATTGTTGGCTTTCCTCCAGGTGGTGTCATTGTGTTCGCGCACAGAATGATCATGTCAAGACGTCGTGGCGGCGCATTGTCAACCCACTTCGTTGCAAACAGTCTAATGCTATGAAGGGACTCCAGATCGACATGTTCAGCAGTTATAAGCTCGTTGCCCGTCTCGGTGCGGAGGTCCTCAATGTAATCGACGAGGAACGGATCGGAAAGTGGCTGTCGAACAAGGAGAATAATTTGCGCGCCTCGCGAAGCCAGTCCTTTGACTACCTCAGCACCGATGCCAGCAGTCCCTCCCTAGTAGCACGTCAGCAACACTTCCTGGTGCCGGAGCATCTGCAGTGGCTTACCGTGACCATGACAACCTTGGAGTGCATGTTCCGCTCCGAACCGTTCGTTGCGCCATTGAAGAACCATTTTAGCAAGTACAATACAGCAAAAACACTGACCGCCTTTACAACGGTCCAGCCGAAGGGAATGCTGTCAAGGCCCTCAGAGAACGCCTGGGCGAGGATGTTGACGGGCATTATTGATGGTTGGTGGGACGGAAAGGGTTAAGCATCGCGGAACGTTGATTCGAGCCAAGCAATCTACGCACGTGGCGTCATCGACATGTGATTTCGTGATGTCGCCAAGATTTCACCGTTGGTTCTTCTTCCACCACGTTCGCCGCAGGCGGTGTCGCTCTTTTCGCCGCCGAGGCCGCCAATATCTAGTTCTCATGATGTTCAAGACGTCTGATTATTCAATCACCGTCAGCCATGAGCACAAACCCGCTAGAACATCGACCGGAGGACGACGTTGACGAAGATGAGGCTGACATTTCCACCATACCCTTCGTTCAGCAGCCAGCTTACGGTCGCGGGCTATGGAAGAACCCTGTGCAGTTTGTTTCAGCAGCACCGACAGTCACGCCTGCCGCTACATCGACAATGACCGGCAAGTCGATGGCAGAGAAATATCTTGCGATAATGTTTCCGAACGGTCAACCACAACCAAAGGCTGAAGCATATCCACTATGTGGCATATGCGGAGAATCAGTGAAAGAGACAGATCAGCGCACGCACTACCTCAGTCCCACCCATCAAGCTGCTCTACCACGCGCCCCAATACCCTCAGCCATCGACCGCACACGAATGGGTCTGAAATACATGGAGAAGCATGGGTATGATGTAGATGCCCGGCTTGGGCTCGGCGCGAGCGGTCAAGGCATGCTGTTTCCCATAGTACCCAAAGAAAAACGAGATAGGCTAGGCTTGGGCATCGACAAGAATGAACACGTGCAGAGAAAGCGTCTCGGAGGTGCAAGCGCATACGAAGTGAAGCAGGGCAAGTTAGACGCTGGTAAAATAAAGAAGCTGGAAAGTATGCAAAAGAAAAAACATAAGAAATATCAGCGGATGTTCTATGGTAATGATGATGTGGAGAGGTACCTGGAACAGCTTGATGGTTAAGTGAGGTGGTGATCGTGACTTCGAAGAATAGCGAAGGAGCGATTCACATTGTTTAAAAGGCATAGCGGTGGCGTCAGATTCTCTTTACATTTCCAAGATACCCCCGGCCCCCGCTTAGGGAAGCCTATAGAAAATAAGTAGACTACAGACACTTGTCATCGATCAATACGAAAACAGCTTGTTATGGTCTGGTGGTTCTATTCACTTATTTTGCAATACTATCATCATGCCAGTCGTTCCACGCTTTTCGCTCATTGTAGGTATGTCACACTTGCTCCTTCCTTTACACTGCACCAGCAAAAGTCTCCACATTTGTTTTTCTGCTTTCTTTCTAGCCGCAATCTCATCTATACCAAAGATAAGTTCCCAGATCTCTCTTCATGCCATCGATTCTCCTATCGTCAGAGTTCGTGGTCCAGTGGTCAAGACGCTCACACAACGATAGCCTATGAGTAAAGAGCGCTGTGCCTACCGCTACTTCGGAGAAGTGTGTCGGTTCATATGGGCTCCCTCATCGATGGGTTCTCGTGAGAGACGTACGTTCGAATCGTACCGAGCTCGTTCTTTTGCTGTTACTTGCTTGCTGTTTACATTGCTCCTTCCTTCTTCACCAGGCGAGCTTGGAGAAAGCGCATGCGGTATGTCGTGCCAAACAAAACATTAAGTACCCGCAGCACACTATATATAAGTGGGTGATTTTTTTGAGTGCTCCGCAATCGGGTCATACTGAATATTGTAAACAATCAAATCTCTAGCTTGTTGTTTTCGTAGTAAATTGAGCTTGTGGTCAGGCCCATCCTGCGTGAAGTTGCTACTCCAATGATGCCGGCCATTTCACTTATACAACTTGCCATCACGTGAGCGAGACCCTTCATTCATCGGAGAATTTGGTGATCGGAGCAGGAAACTGCCGTGGAAGAAGTGTATTTATTCCACGCTAAGCCAAGCGCTTGCTTCAGATGAACTTCGATCTCGCTACATTCAGTCGACACAGATGAAACATTACTCGATTTGTCCAAGCTATATCACATGGGGTTCGAGAGACAAGCCGAAGATACCATACTGTTCTTCGAGTTTTGGCAATCAAGAACACATGAGGAGTATGCCACAGAATTGAGAACCTTATTTCGCACTGAAGTCTGTTAAGGAAAAGCTACAAATCGCGGTTTGTTTGTTGATGTGCAGAGCTTTCACAACTATACCGTGGCTCTGATATATTCGTATCAGCGGATTCAGACCCTCAATTGACTGAGCGGATATTTCACATCACACTCGCTGTCTTCTCTTTTCCTGTTGGCAGTGATTGAATGACACTCAGGTTGGAAAGGTGGATTGGAGGGTATCAGTTGCAAATTTAAAGTATTTAATAACATAGACGAAAGAGAATACGTCAAATGTGACTACCCAGTAGGTAGCATTTAAATAATTGTCGCCACCACTTGTGACATTGTGCATTGACAATGGTAAGGTGTGAGCCAAATTAAGCCGAAGCGTCCATCTAAGTATGCCGACACAGCAATTGCCAATGATAGAGAAAATACATTCTCTATTGCCAGAATCTGGTAGTCTCCAGGGTCCTGTGTTAACGAGAATGGTGAGCTACAACTACCATGGTACACGATACACTAATCTACGTGAACGCTGTGTCAGCACAACAATTCGCAACCACAGGTCTACTATGTGAGCCGTGGATACACATTATGGGTGTACATACATATGTAGAAAAAGGCATACCTTTTCTTCTGGAGTTCTCCAAAGTGAATCACTCAACTGCAAGCCTTCTCAACTACCTGCGTTTCCCAGTCTCCGGTTCATCTTCTTTCGTCTTACCGAACGAGATGTCCTTCTGCTCAGAGGCACTCTCATCATACGACATTCCAGTGTCTCAAATGCGTCCTCCCACGCCAATGACAAAACGCCACGCCAGGGAACGTTTTCCAGAGCCGCTTGATGAGCGTTCTCCTCGCGCAGCCTCAACGCCTATACCGATCCCAGGTCGAGATGTACCGCGCTGTCATCTAGGCGAAGATCGACTACCATTCAACTGGAAAGCAACAAAGTCTCGCCCCCATCACTATACCGACAATGTGACAGACTACTTTTTGCCTTGGAGCAATGGCTGGGCGCCAATGCAAGCGTTGCATTTGGCGGAGAAGGATAAGAATACAGGGAGAATACTCCAGGGAGCTTGGCCGCCAACAGAGCGATTCCACCGTAGGAGAGTTGTGCGAAAGGAGATTGTGATGGAGGACTCGCAGACCTCCTCTAAGACCAGTGACTGGGCAGATGAGCAAGATCGAAAGCAGCAACTGCTTGATATGAAGAAGGGCGTAAAGCAGCGAGAATCAGAGATGGTGCAGGCTGTCTCGACAGAGGACGAGAATGAGGATTCTGGATATAAGACGGCCGAGCAGCGATGATGTTATGCTAAACTGATCATAATCGGCCGGTCTGTTTGATGGTCGTAGCTCTTGCGTGTGTTTCTAGTAGAGATACCCTTGCGTCATAAAGATCGACGCAACTCTTTGATGCAGACTATTCTTCCAAATCAATAAGGTTGTTATTGTTTCCGAATAATGATATTTCCCACGAGAGATCGTATTGTGAAATTTTGGCCCATGTGAGTGTTGCCGGGAAGATACACGTATCTGCCCAGCGGAGTTGTACTTGACGTGTATAATGCCATTGATCTGTGCAGTCCTATATTATGAGATACTCAGTAGTGAAGAACGCCAAACTATGATGATAGGGAGGGGCGCCGCAATCGTGCGTCGGGAAGTATGAGGTTCCCGCAGCGCTCCGATCAATACGCCCTCTTGGCCAAACATGGTGTAAGTCGCTTTGGTATTCTTCGCGCAGGGGGTTCAATGCCTTGACTGTCGTAGACCATGGTCAGGTCCGCCTGTTAGCTACATGGTGCCACAGCCGATTGGAGCAACAGGGTTTTGGGTATACGTAGTACTCCACACAACAATATGTGAATCGAGATACCGCATCCTTTTTGGATCCGGCGAGGCGGCGTAGTAGCGTGTGTTCGGGCCTAATAACGATAGTCCTTTCAGTCACTCTCTGCTTTTCTGGTCGCTCTACCAACATAACCCTGTTACCTGCCTGTTCACGGTCCGCAAGGGGGTGCCGAGCTCTGCAGTCACTACGGTAGGCAGCAAGACTCTTTCTACTGCTACAGGCTTGCTCGACCGCCGAGATCATGCATCTTTGACTGGCTCCTGTAACACGACGGTGGAGGGGGAACAATGAAGTAATTTGAACCTCCGATCTGCCCTCTTATCTGATTGGGCTCTACCTATCGAATTCCGGACATATCTGACAGGTGCGTGTACGGAGCGCGAGCTTCTTTACTACCAGTACCGGACTATTTCCCGTGCGAATAGCTATCTTAGTATAGGTACGCAAACACAGCCCGCAATGTGGACTATCGCTCATTTACACCGTGCAGCCTATGCATGTCGCTTTTCCGTGCATCCCTGCACTCCCATGAGTCCCATCCCACCAGCTTCCGGCTTCCGGCTTCGAAGGTGCGCACACTTAAAAGGGACGATTAGTCGAGCTAGAACCCTGCTCTCGTGCACTCTAGGTTCAAAATGTAACAAGTGTCAAAGTACCCCACTGACTCAGTGGCTTTCAGTCTACTGAGCAAGGAGTGAGCCTCAGGGCGATCGAGGTCTGGTACCACTCAAGCTAAGCCAATTAGCCAACTGACCACGTTGCGCGGACCGCTCTCCAGCTGCAGACCCTGCGGTCGTCCAAAAAACGCCGACAAGTCGGAGGTTGAAAGCTCGTGCTGAACGTCATCTTAGCCGCGCATGGCCTCCATGCCGTGTACGGTGTTCTACTACTACGTTGGAAACAAGCATGTGGCAGTGGTATGGTGGATATTGTACAGCCGTTGTATTACGCACGGCTGCAAACACTGTCCAATCAACGCAAACTGCAAATGTTCATGTGCAGGAGTCTGCAAAGCATAAGGTCTAGTCGGGACCTGGAAGGATGGATCGCTGCTGTCGAGAGCTCGATCTCCAACCGTCCAACGGCTGCCCTTGTCTGTCCGAATCTTCACCGAGCAGGAAAAGCCTCACCCCGCAAATTTTTGGTAGGCCAAGATTCTCCTCCAGCCGTTCACTGGGCCGCTAGCTCTCGCCAATGATGTCTCGCACCTGGTGTTATCTACCATGTAACACACCACTTGCTAGAACTGCCCTCCCTTTCCTCCGAGAATCAGCACACTGAAGAAGCCATGTACTCGTCCCGTATTGCGCTGTCATCACAACGAAGCACGTTCTCGGCGCATGGACGGAGCACAATGTCACTGAAAGCGGTCAGCGCTGTCCAACCAACGCTGGTTAGAAGACGGCAAGCACCATACGCCCTAACGTTTGCAGCTCAGTCTCCATTGGAATGTGCATCGGAGGAGTGGACCATCTCCGATCAACGAGCAAAAAGGCGCACTGCAAATTTGCCCAGATGGGTGCGCATCCGTCACGTGTATCCGACGCGGGCTAGCAGCTCGGCTGTTCGATCTAGAGCTATCTGGCCTGGTCATGGGCAGCCCGCTGTCTTGACACCAATCATGCCGCACTTGGGAAACCATTTCCGCACTCTACCGCCCCAGGCATGGTCGTTGGGCCTGGGCGGGTACGAGACTAAACAGGCTCAGCCCTGAGCCGACCACGCACCCTCGTTGACTACCGACATCACTCGAATCTAGCATGTCAGTACGAGCACTTCAGGATCCGCACGAAAGCCCTGGCTTGGGATTTGGCTGCTGGAAATGGAGGAATGGGCAGGGTTGCCTTCAAATACCTACTTGGTCCATGGACCGCGGCATTTCCGCCTGGTCGGTCGTAGCAGCTGACGTTGGCCAATGCACTCCGCCTCTTTGCTAGGCCATTGTCCCGAGAGCATCCGAATAAGACCGGCGTCTTCACGCCAAGGGTAAAGCGCCTGCCATCCGCATCTGGGGACTGGGGTATCCACTAACGATCCCCCGGTGGGGACGTTGCCGGCGTCATGAGCATCAAACGGCACCAAGATGAATCGCGGCATTCTGCGTGCCCTAAGCACACGACTAACCCTGGCTCGAGATCCACTTTGTGTGATTTGATCCTGTACATAGTCTCCGCCCTCCCCCAGACCCCTCGCGTGCGTAATAATAATATCAATCATTCACCCGTTGCACGTTGTGGTTCCCACTCTTCAGACAAGCAGAGATCACAACCATGTCTGACTACTCTGGATCACTGTCCGATCATCAACATGACTTCCAACCACCAAAACGAAAAGCTACCACCGCTGGCCTCGACGGACACGCAACCGGACGTTCAGTCAAGCGGAGGGCTTCCAAGGCTTGTCAGTGTTGTCGAGCTCGAAAAGTCAGGTGCAACGTTACAGAGCATGGCGCACCATGTACGAACTGTAGATTGGACGAAGTCGAATGCATTGTGTCTGAAAGCAGACGCAAAAAGTTAGTACACCCTCTGTCAGTGCAGCTTCCGATTACCCCTCCAAGAAAACAAGCGAGTGTTGTATGCATGCAATGCTCCCGAGTTTCGACAATGTATCCCATGTCGTCACGAGAAGATGGCATCGAGTTCGGCAGTTCTAGGCAAGCCACACGTAATCCACTGCCTGGTCACGTTCCTTCGCCGCCACTCAGCCAACAACCGCCAATGCGCCTAACCACCTATGAAAGCCTGGTACTAACACTGTCAGGAAATGGAGTAAAGATGATGAACAATGCACGGACACGAACACATCGGCGTCCATTCCCAGTCGCAAATTAGCATCGCGCGACACGCTTGAGAATATTCCAAATTTCAACTCGAGCTCCTCCAGAGGGTCCAACGAAGCTCAGTGTCGCCAAGATGAACACGTTCCTCATTCGATCTGTATGTGCTTGGTGCAATTCTTGCATATTGACCGTATAATAATTGGTGCCAGATCAAAGCCATGGTAACAGAATCAATTCAGCAGCGAGCATTTCTGATTTCAACCGCCGATCCTCCATCACCTCGCAAATCAATGGTCTACCAACATTCCCTTTCTCGCCCTTCGACAATGGATCGGGCACACCATTTTTTGGCAATCTACAACAAAAATCCCCAGAACTTCCACGGTTCATCAAACCAATTCCTAGCAAGATTGGTCCAGACGAGGTAGCATATCTGGACAAGAAAGGCGCGCTCACCCTGCCCAAGGGCAGACTTCGCAGCGAAATGCTCCGTGCTTACGTTGAATTTGTACATCCATACATGCCACTTCTCGATTTGCACGACTTCTTGACAGTAATTGACCGGCCCGATGGGAGCAAAGGAAAGGTCAGCTTGATATTATTCCAGGCTGTCATGTTTGCCGGCTCAGCTTTTGTCGACATGCAATATTTGCATGCTGCAGGGTATGCCACCAGGAAAGAGGCTCGCAAGGATTTTTTCCAGAAGACTAGGGTAAGTCGAAACCTCCTTTTCGAATCTCTTGGGACTCGGTGTGCTTCGGCCGACGGGTGTGCTGCGTCCCGACCCACCGAGATGCTCGGTCGGACGCACCCTGACATGTGAACATCTGATATTTCCACGCATGTGTCAGAATCTAGGCTGGAGTACGCGATGCTAACAATTTGATTAGATACTGTACGATTTCGATTACGAGTCAGATCGCGTTTCGCTAGTCCAGGCTTTGTTACTGCTGACGTACTACTATGAGACTCCTGATGATCAAAAGGACACATGGCATTGGATGGGTGTTGCTACTTCTGTAGCGCACACCATCGGGTTGCATCGCAATCCAGATAACACGAATCTTGACTCGAGGCGCGTCAAGCTCTGGAAACGTATATGGTGGTCCACATACATGCGCGATCGCCTGATCGCACTCGGTATGCGTCGACCAACCCGGATAAAGTCAGAGGATTTCGATGTTCCTATGCTCACCCTCGACGATTTTGAAATTGCTCCACTGCCAGAAAACATTACGTGCATTCCAGCAGACTGCCGCGTGGCCAGAGATGTGGACGTTCAGCGACAACTGGCTGTTATGTGTATTGAGAAGGCTCGATTATGTTTGTGCATTTCGCATGTGCTATCGAAGCAATATTGTGTCCTGAACAACAATCACGGACCCCAGAACGATCGTACCACGATGATGCTACTTCCCAAGAAGCTGGACTCTGAGAATAGCGAGGTGAAACTCTGTGATGAGAAGCTGCAGAGATGGGTGGCCGAATTGCCTGAAGATGCCAAATACTCGGACACACCTAGTGGCATCGCAGCCATCGATCTCGCGAAGTCACTGCTGCATATGGTGTTTTTTACTACCCTTTCAGCTTTGCATCGTCCACAAGTGCTACCGAACTCACAAGGAGGGCCCGCCAGTACGCCAGCAAAGATCAATGTCGAATCTGAGCTTTTGGATGTGTCTCGCCGTAACGTACGCCGCGCGGCGTCCGCCATCACTTCGATTGCACAGCGTCTGGATACTAGTGGATTGGTCAAGTTCTTGCCAACCACCGGCGTAACAGTTCTCCTACCAGCAATAATCATTCATTTGCTTGACATCAAGGCGCCTGAGGAAGAAACGCGACGCTCGTCTCTGCGTGGGTTCTGCCAGTGTATGGCTGTGATGGGCAAACTGCGTGATTTATACGCTGCGGCGGACTATTCTGTAGCATTTCTGGAAGCTGCGATTCGCAAGGCGGGCATTCATGTTGCCCCGACAGCGGTGCAAACTTCGCCTATGCCTAAACCTTCGCCTGTTACAACAGTGGAAGATCTTGTAGACGCAGGTCGACGCCTCGACATGGCAAACTCTGCACCATCAGCATCGCAGGCCTTGCACCGCTCCACGCTTACGCCCCCACCAGACAACGGTACGACCAACATGCTCGCTCTTGAGAAACAGCACAACGAACCTAACGTCACTGATGAAGAAGTTGCGCGCCGCCTAGAGACGTTCCTCGCGTCGACGCCACCAGAGTCCGATCACGAGCACATGTCCAGCATCACCATCTCAGAGGACACGCCCATGAGCACCGCGACTGCACCCGGTTTCCAGAAATGGAGCATGTCAAACATGCACGCAAACGGCTTCAGCAACATCAACCATCACCAGGATGACGAGATGCTCTTCTCAAGCCTTCCCCTCAACAACGAATTCGATGACGGCGATTTTGACCAGCTGCTCAATCTCGATGCAGTCGGCGAGACTTTTACTTTTGATGACAGCGCCTTGGACACCAGCATGAACATGCCTGGCATGCTCAACGATGCGGATTGGTTAGGCACAGGGGATGCGGGACTCTCTATGGAAGCATAATGATTTGGGCGCATTTCCAGCCACACTTTGGCTCTCTAAAAGTCTTTTTTTTTCCTACACAGCATTTCCTAGGATCGGTTATCATGTTTATACTAAGATACCAATTTCACTACTGGTCATGCTCTCAGGGTACGGCGTTACGCTTTGGGCTGTGTGGTTGGTATAACAGGAGAGGAAGCCAGGAGAATAAGATGGTTATGATGATCTGAACGAAGGGAAGGGATTGATGATCCGGGTGTGTTGTGTTATACTACTGTACTACAGCGGAACAAGGAGAAAACGACCTTACACCAACATTCTCCCAAGTGCGCTTTCGTGTGACCAACCCACTTTCTCGTAGCAGCAGCAAAACTAATAATTGTGTGGCCGAGCGCTTCTGCCGTGGCAGCATGCCAGCATCATATCGCCGTTGGAAATGGTGTCTTGCTTGCGCTTGCGAAGACTTGACACCGAGCAGCTCATCCCAGCCACAACTTGTTCATCTCGTCCCCAATCCACGCCCCTCGCAGAACCTTCCACAGCACCTCCCACCCCCAAGCATACATGCTGCATGCACTTATAACGTATCCCCCCCACAAAACCAACCCTGCTCCCTCCTCACTACATACGCTAGATATCCACCCACCCAACCTTGCCCAGTCCAGCAAACAGCAGTGTACCTACTACAGTACCGTGACATGCATGGAACGACAACGAAGATGTAAATGCCATACCACCCCAGAAAAGGAACCCCCCCCCCCACCGCCAACCGCCAACCGCAGCTCAAAATTTTTACCCTCCGGGCGCGATCGCCCCTCTGCGTTCCCCCGCTAAGCCCCTCTGGAACGTTTTGCATCCTGCATGCAGAATGGCGTCAAGTCACCCGCCGTCTCGTTCCTTGTCCGGCGTGGCGGTTTTTGGTCTGTCTTGGCGGCCCCGTCGTCGGGGGGGGGGGAAGAGACGGCGGATCGGTACTTTCCCCCGGGACGTGCAACGGGTTTGTGGCAGGCAGCGGGATGGGGGAGTGACGTGGAGCGGGCCGATTGTGGGTTGGTGGAGAGAAGGAATGGTACTATTGTATGATGATTGGGGTTGTTGTGCTTTTAAGGGGGGGGGTTGGGGTGGGGTACATCATACATGTATGATGCAGACGCAGCAGCCTCAAGTTCGTCTGGTGATGCGGGATCGAACGCTGGCAACGGAGGAAAGAGAGAGAAAGTGTGTGTGTGTATGTATGTGTGCATAGAGCAGGGTAGCGGTGCAGGAGATGCTTTTAGTGGAGGTTAACAAGACAAAATACTTATTCATCCACGACGAAGATTTAGGCTTGCTTGTTTTGCTTTACCGTCTTCTTGGTGGTCTCGAGACACGGAGGTATAACAGTCTGACATGCCTCCAGCACTTCTCGCGGCACTCAACACCATCCACCGCATCCCAAGCAACGCGGGAGCAGCCACCCGAATCGAAACACAGTAAAACACAATCGCAGGTCGTGAGTTAGGCCGGTGAACTGGTCTCTGTGGGATCGATTGAACTCAGGGCCGAGATGTGCTGGGATGTGCTGGGTTAAATTCTGGGGAAGTGCTAGCACATTTGAGAACTTAACAGTGAAGACCGTTGTGCAGGGATGTTGTGGGCTTGGATGGTAGGGTAGGGTAGGTAGGTAGGTAGGTTGTCGACGAAAGAGTGCTTTGCTGTCCATTGAGAGTGCTGGGTTAGTGCCTATTTTTTCATGAAGATGTAGTTGTGAATACATGTCCATGCAATCCAAAAGCCTGATAGGCCTCCTATTTCGGATGACATGAAATGGAAGCCCATGAAATTTTCAAGTTCGTCGAATTCAAAGTGCAATGAGACAAATTCAACCCGTGTCCACCGTGCATGAAGGCGAATAATACGCAGGACTCTATGCAGTAGTATTAAACATAATTACAAGAAAAAATAAATGCCAACTGACAAGGTGAGTGCCGCTCACGAAAACGATACGCACAAGAAAAGTCTAGCGCTCCCGAGACGCCTTAACAGGGTCCTCAATGAATGTTGAATGCATGCACCAACCACGTGATATATTGTGCTTTCCCTTATTCGTCCTGCGCCCACATCTTTTCCCTTAGAGTCTGCTCGCCGCTCTTATCTCCTTGAACGGTCTTCTTCCACGCCCAGTACTCTCCTAATCTGATTTCAGCATAACTTGCGTAGTCAAAATCAATGAGCGAGATCTGTGCTTGTATCAATGCCCAAATGCCCCAGTAGAAGCCGGGAACACCTCGGAATCTATCAACCTGCTCAAACAGCTCTTCTAGCTCTGTTTCCATGTATGTTCGGTTCTGGTGTGCGCTGCAGCTTTGCAGATATTCACGGAGGAAGGCTCGGCGGACAGCACGTGTAGGCATGGCGGTATAATCGCAGTCAAAGCCGCCCCATTCGGCAAAGTGGTTGACAATGTCGAATGAGGCGGGTGCAGGAGTAGCATATTCGTAGTCGATGAACGAAACACATGCTGCTGTTTCTACAGGCTCTTCCGACCCGCCCGAGGCACTAGATCGGCGAGACGCAGCCGCAGATGAGGGCGATGGCTCGATGATCACGTTGCCGGAAAGCAGGTCGCAATGGGCGAAGACAAAGGCGTTTGAGCCGCCGACGCCCGGAGTATCGCCTAGCAGCCTTGTCAACCACTCGAGTTCGGTCATCAATTGGTCTCTCCGGGTCGATTGCGCAGTGGTGCTTGTTGGGAGCGCTCGAATCCACGACTGCATGGTGGTCCACACATTCGGTATGGGCTTGCCTGGCGTGAGTTCTGCCATGGCAGCCAATGAGGCACGCTTGTTGTGGGGAGTGAGTTGTGAGGGCGCTGGACACGTGCTGCTAATACTGGATATAGGTAATGTTGCATGCCATTCTCCCAGTCTTTGAGCTACTCCGCGCCATACCTCCGGCCGGCGTAGGTCCGCCGGCGCACACACGCTTCCTGAAATGTACTTGTAGAGCAGACCATTTTCAAACCGGGCGTAGAGGGATGGTGCGAGGCCGTGGCGCGCAAGGAGCGAGTGCGACCGAGTCTCCTCTGCGAGCACATTAGTCCAGACACTGTGCATTGCCGTGGCAGGCACCTACTCTCGCGGTCTATCAGGACATCGGTGCCTTTGCCGTATGCGCGGAGCAGTATGGCATCCTCGTCCACCTCTGTCTTGGACAGTCCTGGCCGCTTGTTCACCGCCTTCAGAAGCTGTTGTCACATCAGCCGGCGCCCAAAGGGGAAGCAGGGTGATTGATGGATGTTGAATCCCGCCTACCGTGTTCGTGATGCCGTCAGTGAAGCGCACAAACTCCACCGTGTCCTTGGTCTCCCGCCAGTCGGGTCGAAGCGCAAAGATGAGGCTCAGGGCGGAATTGTGCGAGTCCGAGTTGTCGTAGTACTGGGGAATGTGCCGCAGCGAGTCGTAGGGCGACTGCGCCTTGCTCATTGTGGTGGTGGTGGGGGTGGTGGTGTTGGTGGTCACTGGTGGGAATGGACTGCAGCGTGGTCGGTCAGTCGTGCGTGGAGGAACAGGCGAATGGCAGCAGCATGCACATGCGAGCACCTGCCAGGCGCACAGGATGGGGCAGGTGCGATGTGGGAGCAACCATGGACTCGAGGAAACCACAAACAACGTACCAGGCTAGAGACGTGCAATGCGCGTATACAGAAAGCCGCAGTGTGTCGCTCAGCTTGCAGCACAGACGGAGGTGTCAAGCCAGGAACGCCCACGACCGAAAGTTGAAACCCAGCCAGGGCGTGGTGGCCTGGGGGTCGCGTGGGCCACTTTCAGGAGCGGCACAGCGCCCCTGCCTTTCTCGCAAGCCCCGCAGTCGACCGCCACAGGGCCGGACCCTTTGCCCTTGACCCTTTGCCCTTGCGCCCGCCGCCACGAGTGACGTCTGCTCAGCCTGTCCACGCCGAACACACCCAATCCTCCTCCGCCTCGCCTTGGGCACATGTCGACTCCGGCACTCTCTCACAGCTCCTCCATCGCTAATGTGGCTATGTCGCCCGTAGCCTTGCCTTTGTGGCGTGGTCGTGCATGCACACGACTACTTGCGGCGCTTGTTCACCGTCACTATGCAGTCAGTGTGGCGCCCATTGGTCCATGGCGCTCCCACGTCCCCATCCGTTGTTAGCACGTGCACCGCCGTACATTGCGGTGCTCCATGCTCGGTGACGTCGACGTGGGTGTGATTGCCGATTGATCAGGATAGCATGCTTCATTGCGACTATCAAGATCGCCCGGCTGTCTATCGTACACTTCTGGCTATGCTCCGGGCCTCGGTATGGACCGACCTCATATTCTCACTTATGCTGGCTCGTGAATTACTGTAGCAGCCTCCTATCACACTTGAACGCCCAATTTCCTCAAAGTCTCTTTCCCACTAGCAATCTTCATTCCGATTCTGGAGGCACCGTTAGTTTACCCTGGAATTCACACAAAGGTTCTAGAGCCTGTTCCTTACCGAGCATCCAGATTGAAGCTACCCCAATTCGTCACTTCGTCCAGCCGATTCTTAATCTGTTCGAGGACCTGCGGATGTTGCTCTGGGTGGCCATCAGCTTCTGCCTCACACCACAAATTAGCCGCCATCTCGTAGCGGGCACAAGGTGCTGTCCAGTCGTCCTTGAGCGGCCCTTTGAATAACAACTTGTCGTGCGGTAGAATCTCCGTAGCCAAGAGCTCTTTCGCTTCCCCGGTTTTGTTCAAGTTCCTTAGCACAACTGCGCGAAGCAGAGCGAGGATAGACTTCTCATCAATGTCCTCCTTCTCCCAATAGGGGTTGGCCGACGATTCACTCCAGACAAGATTTTCAAGCGCTGTCTGAAGATGATCTTCACGCATCCTCTTGTGACCATTCCAGAAGTAAATCATTTCCTCCATAGGCGACACGCCAATTGCATCGATAAGAGGGCAGCCAAACTCGGTTGCACGAGCCTCCCACTTCTGGAGCTTGCGACCTACATAAACATCGAAAGGTAACTGGCGAGCCATGAACTTCTTCTTCCCAAGATTTGGTGTGACATTTTTGAAAAACTCCTCTGCTTTGTCCGCATACACCTTGGCTGCCGCGGGATCTGTCGTCTTGTGTCGTCGATACTGCTCGACCTGGGTAGAGGCGCAAATGTACCAGTAAAGTCCATGACTCCAGTTGTTGAGTTCGATGCACTTCTGGAACGCCACTGAAGTACCTTCGTAGTCGTGCATATACATGCTGTTCAAGCTGCGCTCGAACCACCCAAGAGCCTCGAGTTGGCGAAGTGGTGACTCGCCGGCTTTTGAGACAAACTCATTCGCCTTCTCCAATTCTTTGGCGGATGCCAACATGCGCGCTTCCTCAATCAGCCAGAGATGACTCTTTGGATACCGTGCGCGCATTTGTTGAAGCAATGCCATGCATCTCTCGCGCGGGAACGATCCAGGACCAATTGATGGGACGATGTCGCAAAAGCTCGAAAACCCATTCAAGTAGCCCATGAGTACAACACCCGACATGGCTCCATGTATGTCGTCAAATTTGGTAGCTTGCCACAGCATCTGCATTCCGCGCTCTCTGTCGCCCTTGAACCCCACAATCTTGAGAAGACCAGCAAAAGCAGGTGGTGTGAATGACAAAATCAACAACAGCATCCCGAAGCAAAAATTGGAACCGGCAAGGATGAACCTGTCCACTGGATTGTCGCTAAAGAGCGACATGTCTACTTCTGGATCACCAGAATTGTTGGTGGTGAGTTTCTGAAAATCTTCCACAATTTCTGGCACAGAATCGGATGGATTCTCGGTAGGTGCAGGCAATTTGGATGCGGACATAGGCTGCCTGTTTAGTTTCTTGTCGGCGTTGTCCAATTCGAGAGATCCAGCTTGACCAGCTGGTGCATTTGTATGACCAGCATACTCTAGAGGCGTGTGACCACCAGATCGATCTTCCTTTGCATCCACGAAATCAAAGTCATCGTCGTCGCTATTGCTACCAGATGCCTTCTTCCCAGCCTCTTTCTGCGATATGGACTTCTGCAGTTGTTGGCTCTGGCTGAGACTTTGTACTGATGGCGCTGCTGAAGGGCGTGTCGATAGGACAGGCCTCGACGCCTCTGCAGTGTTCGAGCGCACTGAAGCCGCTGTGAAGGAGCCTTCTAAGCCTGCTGAATTCACACTACTTGTACTCTTTTCTTTCAAAAATTTCTTCTCGTACTCCATGACAGCCTCTAGCGCAAGGTATGCCTTTCGCAGTTTATAGAAACTCTTAATCGCCTCGGTAAAACTCTCGTTCAACATGCCAACGACAGCGCTCATCAACTGTGCCTCAGCCTGGCATACTGCGTATTCGGTGCCTGGTGGGTAGATTGCTGATTGGTGCGAGTGGTTACCTTTCTTGGCTCGTATTTGATGCTCGTATGCGGAGTTTTCTGCCTGGTAGAGTGCATGCCCAGCTATCAGTGTGATTAGCTGCAATACCCAACCCCACTGGAAATATATGATGCGCACCTTGCTTCATTATATCCTGCTCGAATCCAAGCGTAGCCCTCATAAATGTACAGACTCCGACACCAAGCTGTGAAACATGAGTCGTCATAGTCCCTCAGCTGTCCTTCCCAGACAGGAGCATACCTGATGGAACGGTGTCGAGCCTTTATTAAGATGTTCCTCCGCAGTTACTAGGTCGTCATCCATAATGTATGTGACCGCTGAATTCGCATCAGTACTAATCGCAGGCAATTTGTTGTTGTAGGAGTTTGACCGTACCGCTCATGGCATCCTCAACTATTCAATGTCAGTGATTGAGGTAGACATTCTGAAAGGCACTCAGTCCTACTTTGAGCAAGCTCCTCCAGAGCATTGAAGCTCTTCGTGGTATGTACCGGAGCATGGCCCTTGAGCCAGCCTCCAACCTTGAACATGCTGCTGATTAGATATGCTTACACCGAAGCTGAAGTGGAGGGGCGAATGGTCAATCAAGCACCAAAAAGCGCAAGGCTAGAGAAACAAAGATGGCAATGAAGGAAAGGTGAGGAGAGTGATGAAAGGAAGAAAGCTTGCGTCACGACCGGAGCAGACAGCTAAAACCCGTCGGCGTCGTTCTGGTAGAGAACCCACCAAGCTCCCTAACGACGTCCCGCTTACAGCTTCGTCCGCCGGCGTGCCGGCCCATAAAACGAGTACGTCATGCTCAATTCTCCGAGCGTACAATCAGTACATACCTCGACGCATGGCGTGTGGCTATGCAGAAACCTACGCTATGATTACAATAGAATTGTGAGACCCACCATGCACACTATCACTTCGGCCCGGGCATCGCTGCCGCCGATACTGGTTGATCTGAGTGAGGTACCTACCCTGCAAGTACCATCCCGATCACGTGATGGTGGAGCTAAGCATCGCCGCCCGCTTGCTCCGCCGTGGGAGCCGCATCTCCAAGCAGCCCGAGCTCGCAGATCCCGAATCACACCACCATCCCACTGTTATCAGGCCGCTGCAGTGATCACGCTAGGACATCTCCCTTGACACAGAGTCGCATACCACCCACGAGAAGCCCTTTGCGCCCACCTTCGATACCGCCACAATGTCTGGCGCCCCGCAAAGCAAGAAACCCAGCGACCCCAGCGCCCCCAAGAACGGCGAGCAACCCCCGTCTTCCACCGACAAAAAGCCTGCCACGCAACTAGAAGAAGACGATGAGTTCGAGGACTTCCTCGTCGAGGACTGGACAGAAGAGGAGACACAGATCCCCGGCGGCAACGCACATTTGTGGGAAGAGAGCTGGGACGACGACGACACGAATGAGGACTTTGCGGTGCAGTTGAAGTAAGTCTTGTCTTCACACTCTGTTTCTTGTTCGTAGGCGCGTGAGCAGGGGGTTTGGCAACGCATGTGCTGACAAGGTCGCTTTAGGGAGGAGCTCAAGAAGCTGGGGAAATGAACGAGCGATCTGCTACGAAAGACATAGTTTCATGCTTGTGAGCAGGACTGATAGACGGCAACGAATAAGCCTATGAGCAGGTAGAGATGGAAGGCTTGAGTATCTAAGCGGGAGTGCTACTCGAAATAGAGGGCATATCCCATATCACGATCGCAAAGCTTGGGCAACGGAACGATGGCCAGGTAAAACAGCTGTCAGGGAACGGAAAGCACTATAGCTACAGAATTATAACCTCGGAAATATTCCTTCCGATTTCATGAGCTTTCCGTCCTTTGGAACCCTCAGCGCTCTACTTACTTGAAAGGGCCGACACACCAGGCAGATCCTTACCCTCGAGCAACTCGAGCGAAGCACCGCCACCGGTAGAGACGTGGGATAGTTTGTCTTCTACGCCATACTTGGCAGCGACTGTTGCGGTATCTCCACCACCAATGATGACAATCTTACCGCTCTGTGCAGCCTCAACAGCAGCATCGAGCGTTTCCTTTGTGCCCTTTGCGAATTTGTCAAACTCAAACACACCAGCGGGCCCGTTCCAGAGAATCGTCTGTGCCTCGCCAATAGCGTCCTTGTACAGCTTGATGGACTTGTCACCGCAGTCGAGACCCATCCAGCC
This sequence comes from Coniothyrium glycines, assembly GCA_025742365.1. Taxonomy (NCBI): domain Eukaryota; kingdom Fungi; phylum Ascomycota; class Dothideomycetes; order Pleosporales; family Coniothyriaceae; genus Coniothyrium; species Coniothyrium glycines. Next base: position 125,586 of record JAMXIJ010000013.1, read on the forward strand.
GTCTGGGATACCATCCTCGTCTGTAGCGTAGCCAGTATTCGCATCCTTGTCGAACTTGTCGGCTGTGATGTAGTCAACGGGCAGGACAATCTTGACATTATTCTTCTTCGCCTTCTCGACGAGATCTTTGACAGTCTTGCTGCCGGCCTCATCAAACAAGCTGTTGCCGATCTTGACGTTCTCGAGCGTTTTCTTGAATGTGAAAGACATGCCACCACAGATAATCAGACTGTCGACCTTGCCCAGGAGGTTGTCGATCAGCTGAATCTTGTCCGAAACCTTGGCGCCACCGAGAATAGCGAGGAATGGTCGCTTAGGCTCTTCGAGTGCCTTTGCAAAGTAGTCGAGCTCCTTCTTGACAAGGAAGCCCGCGGCCTTTTGTGGAAGATCAATGCCGACCATGGAGCTGTGGGCACGGTGGGCTGTACCGAAAGCATCGTCTGCGACGAAATCAGCTTCACGTATCACGGCAGAATACAGTCTCATCACTCACTAACGTAGATATCTCCAAGTGCGGTCAGCCCCTTCCTGAACTCCTCGATCTTGCTCTTGTCAACCTTTTGCTTCTTGCCCTCATCATCCTTGTAGCTGCCCTCCTCCTCGGGATGGAAGCGCAAGTTCTCCAGCAGGATGACTTGTCCGTCCTTAGCAGCATTCACGGTATCCTCGACCTGCTTGCCGACGCAGTCCTCGGTAAATGTGACGCTCTTGCCTAGCAGCTTCTCAAGTTCGGGAACAACCGGCTTGAGGCTGTACTTCGGGTTGGGCTTGCCGTCTGGACGGCCGAGATGGGACATGAGGACCACGGCTTTGGCGCCATTCTCGACTGCGTGTTTGATCGTGGGAAGGGCACCGACGATGCGCTGGTTGTTTGTGATCTTCTTGTCCGAGTCAAGCGGGACATTGAAGTCGACCTGTTTGGAATTGAGCAAAGAGTTCGGTGCGCACCATGTCCTTGATCTGTGAACATACGCGAATAAGGACACGCTTGCCCTTGAGGTCGACGTCGGCGATCGAAAGCTTGTTGGAAAGAGACATGGCTTTGTTTGAGTGCTGTCACGAATAATGTTAGTTGGAAGCTTGATGCAGATGCAGATGTATAGAGCTGTTGCAGGAACAAAAGCAATCGAAGCGACGAACACAAATAGGAAAGTATCACTTACGTCAAGAAAGTGTCAAGAAAATGAAGCGCGTGGGATCCGTCTAATGTTTATTGTTGAGCTCCGGCGTCATAGGCTGGATCCTTGGTGGGCTGGTGGGGTGAGGTGAGAGGGGTAGATCTCAAGCAAGCTACTTCCTTTGGCTGTGCCTTATCGAGTCACTTAAAAGCAAATAGACCCTGACTATTTAGATTGGTCTCACAAAGATTTTCTACAGAAACAAAGCTAGGGTTGCAAGGCTGCAGTTCCGGCACCGGCTCGTGAATCATTACGCAGTCCGTTCCCCGCGGCCGAGAGTGTCTATGCATAAGTCGAGCGTGCATGTGTTTCTTGGGACGGAAATCCTCGATGGAACCTTAAGCTTGATATTGGAGAAGTTCGATACTTTCAGGATGATCGAGAATTGTATGAGTATGATCAGATATGATTGAAACAACTGAACGCCGACATGCGATGCAAATCTAACAATGTCCCAACCGTTTATGCATTTGCGCCATACAAGACTACCGGAGGCGCAAGTCAGACCTTCCCTAAGATGTATAGTTTCTACCAAAACAGGGTTATACAGTAAGTTGCAGAAATCGATCGGCGCGGATTTAAACTAGGCTTCATCGGCAGAGTTGGTGAGAGAGAGATATGCTGTCCAAGCGATACCGACGGTGGATACAAAAGGCTACGACAAAAGTTAGCAAAGGAGCGGACAAGGACATTGAGCACTTGCAATCTGGTACTGGATGGGCATAAGTCGGAAGTTGATGACCTGCACTGCCGGCCAGACCATGTAGTTGGCTTTGAGTGCTGGCACATATACGTCCTGGAATTTCCGCTGCACAGCACGTTTCCCGCCGCCTTCGGCAAGAGTCATGAAGGTGAAGAAACAGGCTAGACCAGCAGGAGCAAACAGGAATTGATCGAAAGCCACGCGCTTCAGTGCGGGCAGCCAGGTACTAGTCTTCGATAGCGGAAAGGTCGCAGAAAGAAACTTGAACCATCTAAGCTGGATTGGCGACATGAGGAAACCATAGGACATGAACCGGGTGGTGCGCTCGAAATCGAACGGGGGAGGTAAATTCTTCGAATCAGGAATCAGATCGTTGTGGTTCAAAGGATTTCTGCGATCGAGTTCATGAATCTCAATGGCTAGGAAATCATCCTTATCCAGACCACCTGTCTTGCGCACTGCGCGCTGTCGCACTGCCGTTAAGGTCTGTGCAACTGTGTCTGCGACGCCGCCCAACACCTACTCCGATATTAGTTCCTGGTTTTCAAAGCGTACAGACTCAGCCGAGCAGGCAGTTGCGCCGAGATGCGCAGAAACTCTGAGACGATGTTGCGCGGTCGAAATATGGCTCTCGTAATAGTAGAAGATCGTACGTACAGCGTTGGTGATCATCGTGGTGAGAACTGCGACAAGTCAGCTTATAGTGAAGCATGAAGAGACGATGGGCACCGACCTGGTCGCTGCGCATAGTAGCTGTTGTACTTGCGAGCAAGGAGAGAAACGGCAGCCATCTGCAGAAGGAAGACAGCGGCGTGGAGCAGAGGCTACACAAGCAGGGCGGTTAGAGAACTGTGCAGTAGTACCGAACGCCTATACTCACGATCTTGCCGTAGATCCAGCGGCTGTTCAACTGGTAGAGCACCCTGCGTCGTGTGCTATCCATGGTGATGTCTAGGACAAGGTAGCGCCTCTATCAGAATGCACTGCTATGACGTCCGCGAAACGTCGAATGTGAAAGGTGGCCCGTGAGCACTTCGGTTGCCGATTGCCGTTCAGCCACACACGATCAAACGCATTCACTCAGCACGAGGAGAGAGGATGTCCGCTGTGCACGACAACAGGAGGTGGTGTTGGAAGGATCGTAAGCTCCTGTGGATGTGAAAGCTGGGGTACAGACGGGTGGAACCTCCGGAATTCGATGAAGAAGGTCTGGTGGCGGAGAAGAGGCGATGCAGCGTATCAGAACGGGCCGCAGCCGCCTTGCGACAAATCACGTTCTAACATCTGCATGACAAAGTCCCAAACATTAAAGCGAGACAAGGCTACTTCGGTCCGCAATAATATCCGGCGGCTGCGTGCGGTTCCAGGTTGTCGCTGCACTTACATAAGGCTGCCGGGCAGATGTCACGATATTATCTCACAACAAAGCATCCTTAACATCTCTCAAACTCAATCGTGGTACTGCGCTTCCATACAAAGAGGTGTATGCTTCTCAGCTTAGGATTCGGACACGATGGACATGTCTTGCAAGTGCCGCTAATGTCAGAGTCAAGCTGCATCGGCAGTCGATATCGTAGTCTTATGTGTGCGTAATTTGGGCATGTCAACCCTTCGGTCCTGTGCTGCACGAGCCTGACGTTCCACTATTCCGCCTCTTCAGCTACAATACTTGGAAGTTCCCGAATATCTGCAGTCTCGTTCGTTGCCAGGTCTATCACACGCACAGATTCTACGCTAAGCACTCCCGCAGAAAGGGCAAGGAACTTGAGGGCGGCGGTATAGCACGAACCAGGAGAGAGTTGTCTGCCATTATTAGTTGCCCGGTATCAGCAAGTGTGCTAGTATCTACTCACCCCAATCGAATATCGGTTGTTAAGCATACCAATTCCGCTGTTTCCGTCTTTGCACTCTTCTGTTTTGCGTACACGATGTTCTCGTCGAGTATGGCAGAGGTTACAAGGTTCTTCCTGTCGACCTCTGCTCCGTCTATGGATGAGGCTGACGGCTGTGCTTTGTGTCTATCGTAGTCACGTTTTCTTTTCGCTATCACCAGTATCGCCAGCTTCCTGACTTTTGCAGAGCGATTCACGATGAAGACATCCCATGAGAAGAGCTTACCGACCTGTACTTTCGGCGGTCCGGTGATAGTAAGGGTAATACCGATGCTGTTGGTTTCAGCTTCCCGCTCTTGCTGTGTCTGTGAATCGTGTGCTGGTAGAGCATCCGGATTCGCTGTTGTCGAATCATGCGTTAACGGATGGCTCAGTCTATGTGCGGCCTTCAACACACTCGCAGCTTGCTCATTAGCGAAATCGACTGGTGTCTTCCACTCGATAGCTATGTTTGGCTGACAAGTTTCAGAAATCACGACATTGGCTTTGACGTGTAGGATCAGACAGTGACCTTTAGTAAGCGTTGTGGAGCCGTCAGGTCTCTGATCAGGTTTGATTTTATACAAGTAGGTGAGTTGATCACCAGGCTTGTGCAGAATCGGTGCAAATTGCATGCCGCCAATTTCGTTGACGGCACCGCCATGTAAAGCCAGGTCGATTTTGTCAATCCTGACATTATACGAACCAAATTGTGCTACCTCTACGTCCAACGACGCGATGAGGGACAAATCACTCAGAGAGCTTTGCGGTCTTGAATACCTTATGCGCCAGATCAGTGCTGGCAACACGCGAAACAAAAGACGTTGACCATTCCGAATAGGTCGTGTCAACTCTCTGACAACAGGAGCGCTTGGAGTGACTTTGTTGATCCTCATTGCGGACAAATAAGTGTGAATACCAGCTAGTGCAGGGTCATTCTCGAATGACTGCAGCAAATTTATCGCTGTTGGGACCCTACTTGGGAGGTAGTCATCTTGATAGTCGTCCCTTCCTGGTTTCTCAGCAGGTTTGAAGGATGCTGAAGGCTGGAAATACACTGCAGGCTTGTGAAATCTGCCCTGGGGCCGTGCTATGGAGGTCAGCTAACGCACATTTGGGCGAATAGCTTTCAGTATTTACCCATGAATATGTCTACCTTCCAGATGACATAGGTGTAAGTCGCCTCCCCATGGTTACACTGCACAATGATTGATTTGCTAGTTTCCGGAATAATCTCTGAATGAATGAGCTCTTTTGGTGGGGCTGTCTTGGGATCGCCTTCAGGTGGCGGTGCAGTACTGAATGCAAACGCCTCCACATTAACTGATAGTCTGGCGAGGTATGCTTTGAGAAGCGTGTCTTCGAGTAATGGGGTTCTGAACACTACAAGGACTGATAACAGTTCATCTATATGCCTATGCATAAGTAAGAGATATGCCAAACGAATTCCCAGGTCTCAGACTCACCTAAAAGAAGCACCTGTCTTTGTGGCAGGAATGGCAGTATTGATCCGCCGTCCTCTTCGAGAGTCCCTTGCCAGGAGGTAAGCTCTTCCTCAAGGTTGATGTCTAGCCTTGCAGGCACAATTGCCTCCAAAACTGAACTCTCCGCGAAATCTGCACTTGGGCGCGACTGCGCTTCGAGCACATCGTCAGACATTGCCATTATCACACAGATACTGCGTATCGGCGATATCACATGGATATAAGCTCTACCTAAAGGAGTCCAGATGCTCGAAGGTTTTTGCCGCAGTTGTGCCGAGCGAGTGTGGGTCCGAGCTTCAAGATTAATCTTCTACTTCGTAGGTCGCGCGCATGGACCGTTGCGATCAACCTTCAACGCGACAGTCATTAGCTGTCAACGTGACGAGGATGAACGGCCACGCGCCCCCGATGGCAACCCCTTGGAGAGCAGTGAAGACGGCAGAAGGCAAAGAGTATTACTTCAACGCGACCACTAATCAGACTACCTGGGAAAAGCCTGATGAACTGAAAGACGAAGTCGAGGTAAGTACTGTGCCCGCCTTCCATCGATGCATTGCGCTGACGGATATCAGCGCGCAATTGCTGGGACCGGCTGGGCAATTCATTTGGCAGATGGGAAGAGATATTTTGCCCACACGCAGACCAAAGAAACCACTTGGTCCATCCCGGATACTGTCCAACAGAACATCGATCGCAACCGACAAAATCAACCACCACAGCGGCCCCCACCATCCGCTGGATGGGCGGCGGGACCTTCCCCACATCCAAACCCCTACGACAATCGCCGACCCGAACGCGATGAATACCGTCCCGATAGACATGATCGTGACCGAGATCGCGAGCGCGATTCAGGCTTTGGTGGCGACAGGCCAAATATCAGCTTCACTACCGGCACCGAGCTGCAGTTTTCCAGTGCACAGGAGGCAGAGGCAGCGTTCATGAAGGTGCTGAAACAGATGAAAGTCCAGCCTGACTGGACATGGCAGCAAGCTGTTCGCGCTGGCATCCACGACACGAATTGGCGCGCCATTCCGGAGCCAGAAAAGCGCGAAGAGGCTTTTAAAAAGTATTGCGAGGATCTGCGAGCCCAAGAGAAGCACAAAGAGCAGGATCGCCAAGCTAAGCTGCGTGCCGACTTCACAGCCATGCTTCGCTCTCACCCTGAAATCAAATATTACACACGATGGAAGACCGCACTCCCCTTCATCGAGGACGAAACGATCTTCCGATCAGCGAAGGACGATAGTGAGCGAAGGGTGCTCTATGAGGAATTCATAATATCACTCAAGAAAGCTCATGAAAATGAAGAGGCCGAGGAGAGGCGCTCAGCTTTGGACGAGGTTTTGTCTCTATTACAAGGTCTAGAACTGGAGCCGTTCACGCGCTGGCAGACAGCCGAGGAGAAATTGGAGCGTAACGATGAATTCTTAAGTGAGAGGTTTCAGTCGTTGAGCCGCATGGACGTACTGAACCAGTTCGAGAAGCACATTCGCCAGCTTCAGCGCGAGCACAACGATCGAGTGCAAGCCGATAGACGCATCAAGCATCGGTCGGAGCGCAAGAACCGGGATGCATTCATCGTGTTACTGAAAGAACTCAGAGATAGTGGAAAGCTTCGAGCTGGCACCAAGTGGAAGGATATCCATGATACTATCCAGGATGACCCTCGATATCAGGCAATGCTTGGACAAAGCGGGTCGTCTCCAGTTGACCTATTCTGGGACGCGTTGGAAGAGGAGGAGGGCAAGTTCCGTACTCTGCGCCGATATGCACTAGATGTGCTGGAAGTATGTTCGTTCCACGAGCCTGAAAGACTCGCTTGCTAACTAAGTGAACAGCGAGAACGCTTTGAGGTTACGACGGCTACTCCTGTCGAAGAGTTCCTAAGTGTCATGCGAACAGATCCTCGCACCGCTAACATTGACGAGCAGTCGATGCACAGTATCTACAACTACGTACTCGCTAAAGTCAAGAAGCGCGAGGAGGAAGAGCGTCGAGATGAGGAACATAATGAGCGCCATAACATGGACAGTCTCCGCTCTGTCATTAAACGGCTCGAGCCGCCGGTTTCCTCATCGGATACTTGGGAAGTGGTACGTCCCCGTGTTGAAAAGACAGACGAGTATCGCGCACTGAAATCAGATACCCTTCGCGAATCGGTCTTCGACAAGTACATGCGTCGTCTTAAGGACAAGGAGAGCGATCGCCGAGATCGCAGCAGACGTGATGATCGCGACCGTGATAGGGATCGGCGTGACCGAGATCGTGAGTATCGTAACGGACATTCTGATACTCATCGCCGTCATCGTACGCGCACCCGCTCACCAGAACATGATCCTTATGCGGCAGAAAGGCGCCGAGCCCAACAGGATCGTGAGGCACGTTACAGGAATACCGATGGCACAGGTCTCTCACCCACCCCTCGCCGCGATCGTCGAGATGATGATCGCTATGAGCGTCCGCGCCGTAGCCCAGGAGGAGACCATTACGGGCGAGAGCGTCGTGAACGAGAAGTTGAGCGCGAACGATCTTACGTTAGCAGAGCCGACCCTCGTGAAGCAAGTGTCAGTCTTCTCGACTACGGTGATAGCGGTGGTCGCACTTCGTCTGCAAGGCGCCGTCGGGAGAGCGACGAAAGCACGAGTCGTCGTGATCGTGATTCAAAGGTATGCTCGGCTCTATTCTCAAATCCAAAGATTGTGCTAATCAAGACAGCGTGCTCGATACTCCCCACGCCATGACCGCAAATCCAAGACTCCGGTTCCTGAAACGATCAAGAAGGAAGAGGAAGACCACGCGCTTAGATCTGGTAGTGAGGAAGGCGAGATCGAGGAAGACTAGCAGTTTCCGTCGGGGTCTTTAATTCACACAAGGATCAGACTTGGGGGTGTGCGTGCTGTAATTCAAAAAGTAAGTCGTTCAGTGTAATTGCTTCTCTTCTGTAGGTATGTAGATGCTCGGCCAAGCCGCTGTGCTTCTGACAGCTCGGATCTGGCTCGGGCTTTGATGATCACAGTAGATTTTGGTCACGTTGAGCACATTCCCTTCGTTGCCCGTAATAAGACATTTCTTTCGACGATCTCACCGGTACACCCTGTTGCAAATAATAATACTACTACATGAGCATGACTACACGAGACCCGCCTGGGTGTCATGATTATTGTTTTTGCATCGCCTTTCCAATATCCGCAAACACCTGGATTCCTTTCCTCCCTAATGCAGTACCCACGCCAACTGCTACGGCACCAACTGCTCGCATGCGGTTATATCCCTCCAGGTCTTCCACACCCCCTACGCCGATGATTTGTATTCTCTCCAGCGCACGATGCTGGAAAAGCATTCCCTTGATTGTGTAAACATTGCCAAGTGCAAGAGGGTGCAACGGCGCTCCAGCCAATCCCCCAATACCGGTACCTGACGCCGATTCCAGAACGTGATGGAACACAGAATGCTCTTCACCAGATGATGTTTTCTCTGTGGTTGGTGCAAGCAGCAACGCCGAGCCTAGCGTATTGGTCGATGTAATGAAGGATATCGGACAGGGCTGATGAGATGGCTCTACGTTTGCGCTAGCTAGTAATGCATCGATCAATGCCCGGAACTGGTCGTGGTAGGTATATGGTGGTGTCTTGATACCAATTGGCACATGAACGTGGCCTCCCAGTGACTGCGAGGTCTCCGATAGCTGTGACTGTCTGGCGATTTCTTTCTTCAAAGCAGCGAGATACAAGAGAAGAGACGCGGAGGAGTATGCTGGTGGGGGCTTCCCGGGAATGTTAGGGCATGAGAGGTTGATCTCCATAGCCAGGGCCATGCGGACTTGCTTTTGGTGTGCAGCAATGAGGTTGTAGCATTCGACTACGTCTTCCACAGAGCCGGTCACGGAAATTATAAAGGGCTTGTGGCGAGTGTCTTGAGGAAGCAGCAGTCCATCGCTGATTGTCTTGATGAATGAGAGGTATTCTGACAGGGGCTTGGGGCTGTACCCTAGGGTGTTCAGACTTCCAGTCGTGGAGGCATTTCCTGCTAGATCTTTGTTTGGAACGGACGCCAAGTGTGTTGTAGGATCGTAAAATGCAAATTGGTGAATACTGGGGTCGTGAGCGAAGCCATAGACCAGAGACGTGCGTGTTGTTACAGCACCGGTGTAAGGGCTGTCATAAAGCTCTTGAAGCTGTTCAAGGGTTGTGCACCAAGGATTAGCGGAATTGAGCAATGGAGGGGTGATAGTCAAAGGCATCATGTTGGTAGTGGCCGAGAACCGGAGTGGAGAGACATGATGCTTTTTGGATATCCATTACAGATAGATAAGGTAACGTCGGATGCTATCGCATGAGCGTAATTGCGACCTTTGGGTGGGGTTGATTCGCACGTGAACGCGTGCAGCCGCGCTGGCGTGACTCGCTTGTTGTTTCCCCATTTGAAGATATGATGTATCTGCTTATTTTTCAAAATCTCACAGGACAGCCCACCCCTTTTGCTAGAAATTGCTTGGACCTGCTCATATATAGCATATGCATACATGGTCCTAGGTGATGGCAAGTAGACCACTCAAGAAAAGCCGGAGAGGTGGTCCCCGGAGAAGGACAGGTACCTTCGACTAAATGGAGCTTCTTTACGCAAAATCTGATTGTAGCCAGTGCCAGGTTGGTATAAAAGTCCGAGAGACTGGGCCAGAGTCTGATCGGACTGTAGTCAGACCTATAAGCGGCGACACACTCGATGCGACGAAGATAAGCCTATTTGTGGCAATCGCAGACGACTGGACCTTGAGTGCAAAACAATGAAGACGTGCGCTGGATAATTACGCCGAGTAAAACTATGCCCGACACGCTTGAGTAGTCTACTCAGCAGGCGCTCTTGCTTATCGATGTGTTTAGACCCCGCATGGGTGATCTTGATCACACCCTCGCAGACCCCTCGATTTATACTCCTATCACATGGAGAACATCACCTGGGGAAACAGACGCGGGAGTGCCTCACAGGAAGGTGCACTTGAATCATTAAGGTGTCTGTCTTCTCTAGACGTATGTTCGTACTGTCGCGACCTAGATGGACATCTTCGATCATGAAAGCACATATCAGCACAAAAGCCCGCAGCTGGTTTTAGCATCGCCACTTCTTTCCCATTGCGTGTGTGTCTTCACAGCCAACCACCTAGCATTGTCGAATTTGTCAGATTCCAAGTCATGGAAGCTGACATCGGTACGTCACTATGGGGAAGCGTTGCGCTTGCTCATCGAGGATTTGAGCATGTCATTATATGAACATGCATTAACAGCAAGCATGATACCCTTGAGCTACGAAATTCACGAAACTCTTCACTTTGATGACTACAAGCGCCACTTCCTAGGTTTGACCATGTTGATCAGGAACCGAGGTAGCAATGCGCAATCATAAGGTATTGAGCTCGCCAACTTTTGGATTCATTTCAGACATGAGATTGTGGTCGCCATGGTGAATGAGCAGCCGCTGGTATTGGATCCGGAAGACTGGGCGGCATCGTGGCATGAGAATGAGACACGGGAGGATGTTCTCGGGAACCACGTTCTGTGGATACTAGCACGTGTCCTGAATCTGATCTTTAGTCTAGATGGTAGGACTGAAGAAGGCAAAGTCGAACGTCAAGAGTTTTCACTGGAATCGAATTGTGGCGCGCAGTGCTATCCGATAGGTTTTTTTGTTGGCTACGGTAAGAAGGATGAGGACGCGTTTCGCAAAGTCTATTTTCCAGTTGTTGCTGCTGCTGCTGCTGCTGCTGCGGTAGCGTTTTGTAGGTCTTGTCATGGTCCTTTATCATCTTCGCCGGGAATACTAACCATTGTTCTGCTATTGAAGGGCTACACATCGTAGATATACTTCTCTTTGCCGAGCCAACACTTCAAGATGAGAGCTAGACAGACACCTTTGATTCAAGATCAAGCTATGCGCATTACCAATGCTCCCTCCAGCATTGATGGTTTTCTCGACCCACGGGCTATGCTACGGATTTATCAGGTCCCGGTCATTACTTTCAATTCAGACAAAACTAAGGAAGCCTGATTGATCTGACTTGTACCTGCGAAACACATACAAAAAATTTCTCGAAAGGCTCGCATCTGGCGAGTCCTGCGGAATGTTGTAATACAGACTGGATACTCGACAAGAGCAACAGTGAGTGTACTGAAAAACCTTCTGGGACAGAACATGTGAGCTTTCCAATGAATGAGGCACATGATGAAAAGACCTTTGGCAGTATTGCTTGCTGCGCCGCAGGGGCACAGCCATTGCGTTACAGAGTAACACAGTCGGCGCTTAATTGAACCCTATTGCGGTCCTCTGGCACTCCGGATCCCAAACATTCAGAAGGTAAGGCATCTTGAACCAACGCTTTAATCCAGTCATTCATTCTACAATGCAGTGCTGTATCTATTTGTGCGACAGACTGGTGCATCAGCTGCGCTTGGCTCTACCGTACCGGTACGGTAGGTAGGTACCCCAAGCCCCGCATGTCATGCGAGCAGGGATTACGGTACCAACTCATCCCAAAATCAGGGCTACATGGTGCAAACAAGAGGCCTTAGCACGGACTGTTGTATGAATCCGTTGTGCGCCAATGTTTGTCTAAGCCACAAGTTTTTTTCTACTTCAATCCCAAGGTGCCAAAGCCCCAGCACCACAGCCAGTAACTGACCCAAAACTCTGGAGCCTGGTTGCATTCTCACCTGCAAAACTATAAGGGGCTGTCGTAGTATTACAGACTCAGTATCTCATGTCAACATGGGGTTTCCGCTCAGCTCAGCGGAAGACCATGCAGCATTTCTGCAAGGATGCATCGAAAAGAAGCGAACAATGAAAGATGTTTACGAGAATCTCGGTCTTTTTAGTCACACATTGGTTCCTCGGAGAGATCCTGACTTACACCCAGCCGAGGCTAATGAGCTGTACACGGCGATTAAACAGACAGCCAAATCGGTTGCATCATCCTGCCGGGCTGCTGGAATGCCAGTCGAGTATAAGCTGTCTCAAGAAAATACCCTTTCGAGCGAAGCAAAAAGACTTGGCGAAAAATATGGACCTGCGATATGGACACCAGAGAACAAGCCCAACGATACAGAGTGGCTCAACTGGAGCGAGCCAGCGCACCGCGATACGTGAGCAGAAATTGATGGCTTTGAATTGCAAAGCCTGACTGATCGAGTAGCATTCTTTTCTACCTACGTTGCTGGATCGTGTGTGTTGTACTCAAAGGCGTAAACACAACCCCACAAAAACAGAAAGGCAAAGGTCGAGTGACAGGCCTCGAGAGACAGGAGAACGAGTCTGTTGTAAACAATGAGAATGAGAATAGCGACGCTTCTGAGGATGCTCATCGTATTCCTCGGGCGCATATGTATTCTCCATCAAACAATCCGAAGCTGACATCACCTCGAAACAATAATTCAACACCAAGCAAGCGCAGGGCTATAGACATCGATGGGACAAGTCCATCGAGAAAACTAACCAAAACGCCGAGAGATCCGCATACACGAGGTATCCCAATTCGGAAAACGAATAAAGATATGTATACCATACCTCCATCGCCCGTGTCAACTCCACACATGGGGGCGACTTTGTTCCGCAGTCGGACACAAAGACAAGATACACAGGACACAGACTTGACCTGGAGACTACGTGGAGAAACTGTAGATACTGAGACTGTATTTGACAGTAACGAGATATCTCAGACGGAAATCCGTAGTTACCCCCTACATCTGCTGTATGGCTATCAGAATTAACATCATTCAGATGAAGTGTTGGAGGCCGCCACAGGCATTCATCAGCGAGCAGATTACGATGTTGGGCGTCAAGCTTCAGCAGGCCCCTCAGGCACCAATACTGGTTCATTCCGACCAGACTCTGTCATTCCAACCGAGCCAGAGTATTCTCCGGAGTCGGCTGCAAATACAGTTGGCTCTGGCAATGACATCTCACCCGGTGTACACGAGGACGAAGAAATGTCTCATGCTTTTCAACCCTCAAACATGGTAGTTCCAGCGGCACCAAACCACGACTTGTCACAACGTTTGCAACGGATGGACTTATTCAAGCTACTGGTCTCGTACTTGCATAGTCTCAAGCAATTCAGCAGCGATACATATGACGCCAGAGCAGAGGACAGGATGGATCAGCTGCTCAAGGACCTGCGACACCGTGACCAAGAACGATTGCAAGCAAGATTCGGCGATGGCTTCCACATTCTCGATGCAGCTTTAGATGATTGGATAGGCATGCGCCAGCTCCTCTCTGACTTTCGCCGGACCACAAACTACTTTGGAGAACCAGGCAGAGATTGGGAGGCCCAGTTACGACGCATGGAAAGTGTTCCACGCGCGCAGGCCACTTTGGCATATGTGGACTTTCAAGCCGCTGCAGCTATCGGGAAACTCACCTGGTGGTCGAGGAACACGTTTGATGATGAGCTCATGACGATGTTCGATGCGCTGACTATGCTGAAGGGATGTAATGGCAAAGAAGCTTTCCAGGGCGTTCGACAATTCAATACTACCTTGTTACAGTGGTTTCCTGAGGACTAGCGGACATAATTACAAGAGGCGAGGACGAAGTCACGAACAAAGTGAAGTCACATGTGATCTAGATAATTGCAACCATAACCCGTTCTCGTATTATGAAATAGTACGTCAATGTTGTACATCTGCAACGCTCGCGTGGATATCAAATAAAACGGAAACATACGAATACTACGGCAACCCTCTGCCCGAATTCACGGCATCTGCCAATCGGCTCGTTCCCGGCCGATTCTCCGCATACCGCTCATAGCTGTCCAAGTACAACTCATCCGTACTCGTAGTCATCCGCACGCTCTTCTCCCCCTCCAGCGCATCAAGCCACCGCTTGAGCCGCGTCCCTTCCTCTGGCATTGGCCACCCGCGATATGGCACCAGCACGCGCTTCAGCCGTAGAAACCACGGCGCGACTTGTACGTCGACGAATGAGATGTGTGGTCCCAGGAAAAACGGGCCGCTGCCATCCGCAGCATCGACGAGTTTGCTGATCTGCGCTTTGAAGTCTTTGGCATACTCAGTCTGCTCGTTGGCGTCCTGTGCCTGAAGCAATTTGTAGAAAACCGGGACAATATGGCGATTTACGTGGTCTGCCCATAGACGAGACGTAGCGCGGGACTGCGGGTCTTGAGGCAAGAGCGAGGGCCCTGAGTGTAGGTCCTCGAGATACTCCATGATGACGGTAGATTCGTGGATGGACCATGATGGCCCGTGGCGCAGAGCAGGGACGAGGCCGCGGGGGTTCACCTCGAGAAGGCTTTGTGGCTTCTTGTAGGGATCTACTTCGATGTACTGGTAGAGGATTTGCTTGTACTCGAGGGAGATCCAGACACGTTGGACGAACGGACTGCCTAGATGGTCAGTGGATGTGTGGTGTGACGTCATTAGGTATGAGAGTGAATGTGTGGAGAACCCTGGGACATGTACGTACCAGAAGGCGCTGCCATATAGTTTGAGGTCGTCTTCTTTGGAATGAACCTTGACGGTAGTCAACGCATTGCCGGTGGCTTTTTTGTGGTACGTCTTTTTTGATGCATCTCCGCCCTGGTTTGTGTCGGTCATTGTGAATCAAATAGACGTAGAGATTAGGGAGAATTGTGAGGAGAATTGGGAAGAAGGATATAACCTGCAAGAAACCGTGCTCTTGAATGTGGGACAAATGCAGTGTGAAGCAAATGATGTGATAAGAGAATTAGGGGCATAAATACGGAAAGCGGTTGGGAAGTGTTCCGCACATGATGATAAAAAGAAGGTGGAGGCTCTCGGCGTATAGTCCGATGAGGTTCCGTTGCACACAGATGACGTATGAAACTGGTTGTTGAGAGCAGTAGATCACTCGTCATATACGCAGAAGCGCTCTGCAAGCATATGCAGGAAATACTTGGCATAAAGAGAAATAGAGTAGGATGATGAACGTGACTGCAAAAGCTTACCTGCGTTTTCTTCCGATCATCTTTGTCGACTTTCGCTAGCCATCTGAGAACACTGTTCTTCTTGACTTTGTCAGACTCCTCAAGCGAGTGCTTGTGTGGTCCAGCCACACCATCACCTTTACCGTTCCCACCGTTACCATTCACCCGTTGAAATGTATAGAATTTCCTTGCCGGGGGCGCAAAGGCAGACAAAGGAGCCGGTCCATATTGCGGCATGCTCATCCCGGCTTGGACCATACTTGCAGACAGATCCCATGGACCGACGTGTTGCTGCTGTGGAAGCATATGCGTAGAACCAAAGAATTGATGATCTTGTCCAGAAGCTGTGCCTCCACCACTTCCAAAGCTTGAGACCAGCGGACTTGTTGGATTGAGAGCTACACTGCCGGGAGGAGGCTGACCAAGTTGCTCCTCGTACTCGCGCTGATCAAAGAACTCGGTGATCTTGATCTTGACATCGCACAGGTCTCGCTCACGAGCCACCCGCTTCCGCTTCTTCTTGTCCGGGTCTGTTGATTTCTTGGTACCAGGAGGACGTCCTTTCAAGCGACAATCCCAGTAGTGTGATACAAATCGTTTGCGTTTATGCCGCTGTGTCGATCGATGCGAGTATATGTTGTCAATATGTGGAAAGTAAGTCTGAAACCTGTAGGCGTTGTTAAGAAGTGATGCTGTGATAGGATCCAACAACATACTGCTCCTCTGTCAAGGTGATCATATCGTCAACATTGAATAACTTTTCTCGCCAGTCGTCCAAGTCAGGAGGGTCAGGTATCATCTTCAGCCCCTGGAAACGGCCGTGGTTGGTGTTTGATCCATCATCTCTGGAATATAATTAGCTTGAATTCCACATCATGCCTTATGCATGAGAAAGCATCGCGTATGAGTCTCTGTCTTCGAGGGACGAGAAACTGTTCTCCTCCACAGCGGAGGGGCCTCGACCATCCATTTGTCCAAAACGTACCCTTCACCATGTAGTGCTTGAATTTGCGCGCGTGCTTGCGGCTGCACATGTTCGACATGCTGCGCAACATGTTGTGATGCTGATATGACTGGTGGCGGGGGGCGAGGTAGCGGCGCGTGTTGTTGTGCGAGTGGTGGCTGTATTGTCTGGGGTGGGGAGGCGTGTTGGTACGATTGTGCCGGCCCTGGAAGCGGAGCCGGCTGCGCATTCAGGTACCTCGGGCTCGTGGCCTGCTGGTAATTCGCTGGGTAGGCAGAGAACGAGGCCGAGGAGGGCAGGCCATGTTGCTCGTATTGCACTGGTAACACATGGGCCTGTGGCTGCGGGGGCGCGCTCAGGCCGTAGGGTGACTGATGTTGGTGGTACACCTCGTGGGTGTGGAGACTCTGCAGCTCGGGGAGATGCTGCGGCGGCTGGCAGAGCGTGCCATCTTGGTTATGGTGGTGGAGAGCGTATGGCGTTGCCGATTGTAGGGAGCGCAGCTGCTGGAGCACAGGCGATGAAGCTTGTTGCATGATGGCGCCCAAGGTTTCACGCTGCTTTAAGAGCGATCCACGAACCACCCTGCTGCGGAGGGGCAGATGGCTCCGATGGACTCGGAACAATGTTTGTGAGTAAACACGGATAGAGGGGTGCGGGTGCATGCAGGTGAAATGAAGCAAGGCGATGAAGATGGAGATGATGTTGCTGGGGTTGCAGATTGCTTCTTTGTCCGATTCAGCGCTTTAAGGTGGCAATAATCGCTCTATGGCTCGAAATATCGCAGAGAACAACCACCAAACTTCCACAACCTCCAACGACATCACTTCACGTTGCCTCGGCGCACAAGCCATATAAATCCGCTTCATACTGGCTCTGAGCATCTCTTAGAGTTCCTCGTGTAAAGATTCCTGCCTCCCGGCCATGTTGGCCTTCCTCCTTTTATCTGAAGCTGCAATCCCTTAACGCCGTGCCCATGCTTAGACGAAGAGAAGCATAATCATGAAACATACACAAAGCCTCCCAGTTTACTCTCCAGGGAGAAGGTTGCTCTTCACGGCAAACATTTTGGCAGTGACACCCGCTGTGAATCCATCGACTTGCCTCGAGTATTGCTCAACCTGCCTCGAATTGAGGAGGGTCTCGAGTCTGCTGGGTTCTTGAGGGAGCTTGAACAGTCTTTGCCACTCATCCTCGGGTAGGAGTGTCTGTTTTGATGCGGTACGCGCAGCATTCTCTGCCTTGCGCTTCTGTTGCCATGCAGTAATCTTGGCCTGCTCACGAGCGAGGGATCGCTGGTAGTACTGATAGTTGTTGATCTCGGTGTGGTGGTTCTCAATGCTTTCGAGAAGAAGGTCGCAGGTCTTCTCGAGGTAAGGGTCGATGGAAAGATCGAGTGACTCATAGTTGGGGAAAAGTGGAGGCTGAGGGGTATTGGGGTCTTGTTGCAAAGCAGCGAGGTTTGGTGGGAAAGAAAGCTCCTTTGTGGGCGCATTCGATGGTAGTTGATGAAGAAGGGATGTGAGGAGGTGGGAATTGCGGATCGTGACGGGGAGTTCGATCAGGATATCGTGGTACCTGAGTCCGCTCTTTTGTAGGCTGCTAACGTCAGTCTATGATGCATGCTACATCTAAAAGATTGCCATACCTTTCAGTTGTGAACTTGCTCTCCTTGTAAGCTGCGACAAATGAAGGCGAAAGCCTGTATGCTCGCAAGTTCAGGCTGCCTTGAGAGCTCCGGCTGACGTCGTAGATCAAAGCCACTGTCCTCTCGTTCGGCTGAGTCTGGTAAAAGAACTGGTTTTCGATGGTGTTCGAATTGACGAAGTTGCCCATGCTTGTGCTTGTGTACCAGCCAACGTTGTTCGCGTCAACGTTCACTTCCCTGAGGAACTTGATCATCTCGTTGCCATAGGCGATGTTCTGCTTAGCGCGAGGAGCGGCTGCAGAGAGGTTCGCGGCAGTCTCATTTTGTCCGTCGGCCTGAGCGGCCGAAATCTCTGGAAAGGGAAAACAATTGGTGATTTCGAGGACGCCATTTTTTTCCATACCAACGATGCTACCGGTGGCCAAGGAAGGGAACGACTTGCCGCTGGCAGTGGCGATCTTGATCGCGACCTATAATCCGAAGTCAGTTCTGCATCCTGGTCGCCGCGAGTTTGGAATTCGTGCGAGAAGCGCAGTGGAGGGGCGTGTAGCGGGGTGAGTGCGCTTAGCAAGTTGCACGTACCAGAGCCTCGATCTGAACAGCCTTGAAAGGCACATCCTTGGGTGCGTCCGCCATGTTGAGCTGGTGGGGGGAGTGTCGTGGGAGGGGTTGGCGGGGCGATCGCGGTGGGCGTCTTTTGGTGTTGCTGGGTAGAATTCGACCTGCGTGACTCTGCCAAGAATCACCATGCTAAGCGAACATGTCCCACTACTTCGGAAACAGCTAGTCCGTGTTCATTCTACTTGTCCGGCATCAACTCCGCAGCAGTATACACAGTACGTTGTTAAACTGCACCTACGTCCGGTTACCGGGCAACCTTGGAAAAGCAAGTAGGAGTCAGCGTGTATATAGGGCTGGCCTCGAATAGCACACAATCGAGTTTCTTGCACTTTCAACACATATCAGGCACGCATTGCAAGTCGACGACATTCCTTAGTTACATCTGTCGATCATGAATTACAACGAATACGATCCTTACCAGGACCCACGTTTCCAATCGATTCCGCTTGATCAGCTCATATTTTACAACACCGCCAAGAAGATATCACAACTACGAATGAAAGTCATGTCTCAACCGGATCCTGTCATGCAACAAGACAGTATGGTCGTCCACATTGACGGTGCCTGCCGTGACAATGGTGGGCCTAACGCCCGCGCCTCATATGGTGTATTCTTCGGACCGAATTCTCCCTACAACTCCTACGGTCTTGTTCCCAGGAATTCACCACAGACCAGTACACGCGCAGAGATCGAAGCACTGGTTCAGGCCCTAGAGATCATTTGTGAAATCACTGACCGTGACTTCACGCTGTCGGATATCAAGATTGCTACAGACTCAAGCTTTGTGGTTAATGCAATGAGCGAGTGGATGGAATCGTGGATCGAGAACGACGGCATGAGCTACAGTGGACGGCCTGTCGCACACTGGCAGGTCCTTAAGAAATTGAATGAGAAGCTAGAATACATGAAATTCAGTGACGACGGTGGTCGAGAAGTGCAATTCTGGCACGTACCACGCGGACTGAACAAAGAAGCAGACGCCTTAGCTAACAAAGCGCTTGATGAATTGCGGATTACGTCGTCGACACAGAGGAATAATTGATCGACCAAAGTCGAAGACGGTGACATTGCATGTTGTCTTCACATATGCCTACGTTTTGTAGCATCGCTAGTAATGCCAACAATGAACTCCAATCATGAATGCAAGGGTATCCAAAACGCCGGAAATGATCGCGAATGCAAATTGCGCCCCTCTTCTCAGCTTTTAAAGCATGTCTTGATCTGTCACTCCTTTGACCTTCTCCGCCTCGACCTCCAACTGTTGTTGGCCCTTGTCCTTTTCTTCGTCACTGACACTTTCCATCACTCTTTGAGATACGCAAGATGCGTCTTCGACTGTGTTCTTCCGCTTGGAACCATATGGTGTCCATCGTGGTATGATCGGTGGTCTTTGGGGCTTCCGATTATTGGCCTTTGGGTTCTTCAGGATTGAGCCGTCGTCCATACGCTTAAACTCTGTGTCTTGATTGTCCACGTGATCAGATATGTCTGCGTCGCTCTCGTCTTCCCAGACCATCATATTGGTGCCGTTGATTTCGATTGAGCGGCCGCCGTTCCGAGGTACGAAGAATATATCAGATCTTGCTTCGTTGAAGTCCTGTTCCCATGTTTCCTTTTGCTGTAGCATCAAAATGTAGTCCATCGGAAGAGCATAGAGTACGTTATCGTCCTTATCATACAGCTCTTTGAGGGGATAGTCTAGACAAGCCAACCCAAATTTGCAGTCAATGCGGCTCGAAAGAGGATGTATTCGTCCACCGAACACCCTGGTTTCGAACGCGATCCCGCTCTCTGTCCACATACTGTCGCCAAGAAAGACTTCCGGTTCAGACAACAACGGGTGGTCGTGATGTGGACCGGAAACCTCGCAGAAATGGGCAACCTCATGAGCTAAACAGGTCGCAAGGAACATGTTGAAACGCAAGACCATTGCGGGTTCCGGATACTGTAGGAGACTGAGCTTCTTTGCGGTGGTGTAGAAATCCGAGTGCAGGCAAATGCGGCTCGTGTGGCACTTATGATTGATCTTGCGCATCAAGCCATTCTTGTAATCTTTAACAAGTCCCATGGAGGCATATGCAGTCTCTGGAGGCAAAGGGTCGTGGTGAAAGTAGAAATGAACAGTATCAATCTGGTTCCCCAGGAAAGCTTTGAAAGTCTCGTGGTGCTCGTTCGACCAGGCCACATCTTCCTTGATACGTGTACAAGGTTGACCATATGCTAACGAGGTTTTTTCGCACGATTCTCGCTTTCCAAAGACCAACGTGTGCCAGAAGTGAGCAGTCGCCTGGGACGTCAAGAGGAGACTCGCAAGTCGTATCCCAGGCTTCAGCACTTCATAAATTGCATCTGAGCAGCCATGCCAATTTTCTGGGCGAAAGATCGTATGTATCTCATTGTCGAGCGTACATTTCGACTTAGCCATATTGTCGGCGAAGCCAACAGCTTGTTTCTTGATGAGTTCGACCGGATCGAAACCTAACTTGACGGCTTTTCGTTTTGTTGCATCTTTGCGATGACCCAAGAGCCTCCGGTACTTCTCCAAGGCCTTACGATCTGCAACCTGAGCAAGGTGATGGTTTATGGAAATGCTTAATTGCAGACCAAAGTCCTTAGGAACCTCGATGGTGGATGGCGTGAAGGAAAGTGAATTTTCGTACGTTAGAACGTCCGGTAGATCTTTGACGAGCTTGTCAATGCACTCATCCATGATAACCCCCTCCTTGAGCTTGTGCAAAAGCACTACATTTTCACCTTTGTCTTCGACTTGAAGATCACCATCCCCTCCTGCCGGTAAGAGCTGACGAATCTTCTCGGACAAGGCTGGAGCTGGTCCACAGACAGCCGGTGGTGGTGGAGGGGTTCCAGTCGGTGTCCAATCCATACCGTCCGGGTCTTCTTCAGGAAAAGAAATTTCCCCCACTACACCTTGCTCATCAACCCTGGAGTCATGGTTCAAACGCTCTTCGATAAGCTGTGTTGTATGAAGCATGGCCTCGTATGCCTTGCGATACCGAAAAGGGTCCATATTGGTTCGAGATCGATGAGCACGATGTCCGGGAAATGACGTCGTTCAATTCGATTGGTGGAATTCCAAGGCACTCGGAACAAGCCAGACTACCAATGCCACGCCCAAAATAATGTGAAGGCTCTCGGAAGTGTCGAAGACAGCGTACTCATCAGACTGCCGATTCTAGTGTTCCGAGACAACAGGTTGTTACGAAATGCTATTCACAGAGTGGTGTTTCATCTGAGTTTTTTCGAGTCGTTGAATCTTTTATTCGGTGTCGGCCGATCAGCGAAAAGAGGTTCAAACAGTCGATCCCAGCCATGTCACCAGAGCCTTGTTGCAGAGCGCACAGTCCAGCGGGTACTGGACTGTAAGCGTGATGACGAGGAGCGTGTCTTACTTAAGGCCGTGAAAGCGGTCAAGGCCCGCCAAGAATTGGGAGAGTCTCATTCAAAAAATGGTGGGTCAATCTGCAAGAAATGTTGATAGCATTGTGGATGTTGTGAAATCGTGGAGGTCGGTGAGCTGTTTAGCGCAGACAGCAATAGGGTTAGCGTAGGCGGCCAGGCGTCGCTTCCCGCCTCTTCTAGAAACGACCCACTTGCAGTCTCGCGCGTGCCAGTCTAATGCCCTGCGAAGTATCAAGTTTAGAGTTCATGGCCAATAAAAGCTTTGCTTGCAAAAACGCGAAAACACTCTTCACAATAGTGAGACCGTGTCGTCTTAAGCATTTCATGTCTTCAAATGAGTTATAGTCTTCATTACATTGACATCAACAGAGGTTCTCCTACGTTTTGACGCTGTCATAGTGGTTCCGGAGCTAGTACTCAAAATCATCATCAGCGCTAGGACCCTTGCTCTTACTCACACTCTCCTGTCGTTGATACATCTCAGCGATCTGCTTCGCTGAACTGGCCTCATCCGGCTTCTTGTCGTCTCTCTCCTTGATGAATCGAGGGAATCGCAGGCTGACGCCCTTACCACCGCCTTGTAACTCATTTGCAGCAGCCTTATACCTCGGCGAGAGCGTAAGATCGGCTGTCTTGACTTCCCAAACATAGCGTGGCTCAAACCATACATCTGGTTGATCTTTGTTGCCCGAAGAATGATGATAGAATGGCTTCGGCCGGTCGATTACAATGTCGGACAGTTGTTTATGCAGGGTTTCGAGTATGGCTTCTGAAAAACCTGTGCCAATGTTGCAGACTGTCTCATACTTTTCCGTACTAGCATTGTAGCAGGCAAGCAAGAAGGCACCATACCAGCTAGTTCGCTTGCCCTTGCCGTGATAAGCTCCAAGCACTACGAGATCAAGCGAGTCACCAACTCCCGCGAGATAGTCTTTCTTGACCTTGAGCCAGTTCTGCGATCGCTTCGACGGTTCATAGTACGACTCTGGACCATCAAGCATCTTGACCATGAGACCTTCGCACGATGCTTTTACAGAATCTTCGAGAAGCGTCTGAATCTCCTCGAGCTCATTACTGTTACCGTATTTAGCAAAAGCAAATTCTCCCTCAATTGGGATGAAGGCCTCTTGGAGGTGCTCTCGACGCTCACGGAACGATTTGGTGACAAGCGCCTATATATCTTAGCTTGAGCTATAATCATTTGATTGGATTGGCATACCTCGCCATTCAAGTAGAGCAAATCGAATGCGAACACACAAACCTTAACAGTCACATCTTCGACTTTGACATCCTTTCGCTTACGTGTCATAAGCTGTTGGAAGGGCAGGACCTTCTTCTCGACCATATCCCAAGCTACTGTTTCGCAGTCCAGAACAAAGCTCTTTGTTCCTTCGCAGACCCATGTAGGTAGCTTCGCAAGAATGTCCGGATACTTCTTCGATAGATCTTCTGAATTCCGTGAAAAAATGTTCGAAACGCCGCGATCGCTCTTGCCGGCGCTCGGAGCCGCAGTTGCCAGCTCTTGATCTGCATCATGGGCAACGAAATGAATCTGAGCTCGCTCGCCATCATACTTGTATTCGCATGTGAAGTCTTTGCCTTCAAAGCGATCAAGCACTTCGGTGATCGACTTGGTCGGCTTGGCAAGCATAGGTTTTAAAGGTATACCGGGTTGAAGTCGGCAGTTCTCGCGCACATTCATAATACCATGCTTAAGCATAGCTGGAATGATAACTTCGTAGCTCGGAAGCTCACTAATAGCATGGTTAGCAAGCGTTAGGCACCAGATAGGGCCAACTTTACCTGTAAACCGTCTTGAGCATTGCTTCGGCTGCAGCCAGATCTGCTGTGGATGGAGTCTTGCCATTCTGTGACATCTCATGGAAGATCATCGCTTGAGCTACAGCGACGACCACAGTCTTCTCGGCCAGACCAAGCCGCAGCTTGCCCTCTAAAGTCCGAACAATGAACTTTGACTCACTTGGCCCGCCCTTATTCTCCTCGATGTCGACGTGCTTTCCAGCGTTATGCGCGTCGGCCGCTGATAGAAGCTTTTTAATGCCGTCGATTTTTCGTCCTTGAGCGCCTTGACCTTCGACAATAGCAATGCCCATGAGACCTTTGCGCACGCCTTCAATGGTCAATGGCTTTGGTTTGAACATTGTCGGTTGTTTCGATCGACTCTTCGCAGCCACAAGACCTAGATCACCAATCTCGTTCTGATCACTCTTGATATGTTGCAGACTTCGCCCGGTGCTCTCAGAAATGGCTTTCATGATTAGCGATTCGCCAATACCAAGTTCGATACCAGCGTAGTCCGCAGCAAGCTTGTTAACCATGAGCATCACCGTTGGCAACAGGTCGCCAGGTGACAGACGTAGCACTTGCCGCAAGAATAGCGAGCAATGTGCAAGAATTTCTAACCGCTTTGTAGTCATCTCAATCTTGGAAAATGTCGTGCACAGCGCCGCATACGGTACAGGCTCGCCAGGTTTCCAGTCCGGATAGAGATCCTTCGTCTTGGATGTCAGCGTCGTCTGGATCTTCTTCCGCGCCTTGGCTTTCGCCTCCTCAGGCTCTTCACCTGAACTCAGAACCTCGTCATCCGCCTTTCCATCCGATTCAGCTTCATCCTCTACAGCTGGAACAGGTGAAATTTTCTTATCTTTCTTGCCTGCGGCGGCCACCACTGGCGCTGGGTTCTCCTCTTCATTTTCACTAGACTCGACAGGCGTCGCTTTCACGATTGGCTTCTTTGACTTTGGTGCTGTTTTCTCTGCTTTCTTCGAAGTAGCTTTCGCCCTCTCGGACGTCTCGGGTTTCATGACTGGCTTACGTCTTTGCCGCTTGGTAGGAGGCTCGTCCTCTGAGTCTTCCTCTTCCTCTTTCATATGCCTCTTGCTTCCAGATACCGACGGAGGACTGTCGACTTGCATCGCATCGCCGTTCGCTGTTTCGGCACCGTCCTGGGCTTCTTCTTTGATCTCTATCCCTCCATCAACCTTGCCATTTTGCTCGTTCTTTACTTCTGACGGCGAAGATTCTGGTTCTTTTTCAGATTTAGCATCCTCCTTTCCGTTCTTGGGCTTGGTAGAGAAGGCTAGTTTCGATTGTTGCTTTGCGGGGGCGCCGTTCGCATTCCCGAAGAACTTGCTGTAAGCCACTACTTAGCATTATACTCTACATCTGGGTCGTCCAAGGGTGTCGCCGCACCCTAGAGTTGTCTGAGAAGACTTCACATACCCAAGTGTGGCCTGTTTGGGTGCCATGGCTCTGGCTGCCCGAAAATTGTGTGCAGTTCCACGTTGACTGGCGAAGTTACGATGCAAGCAAATAGCTGGCAGGGGCTTGAGCCGACTTCGGGAAATGGAATTGCGAGCTAATTGAATAGGCGAAGCGGACTGAAAAGGAACATTGAAGCGGATTTGCATGCTCTGTTATAAGGTTGTCTCAGCATCATCTTTGAGATTCGGCAGCCTAGAGCGCGACGCGACTGCCTCGCGTCACGACAGCTCGCCGGTCCGTGCTGACGTCAATTAAGCCAACATGGATTAGCTCCCACCGCATCGTGCTATCATCATCATTGTCGAAGGCAACAAGTCGTTGCCTAAAGCCAAGGTCCATATAACGAAATTATTCAACACGACCGTCGAACTGGCGAACTACTTCTGGAATCGCTCTCCGTCAACGGAGGCTCATTCACCTGCATCTTCGAAGAGGGCACCGCCCAATATGTCACAACCATCCGTGCATCCTCGTCTTACGCCACAGTTCTGCTTCAATCAAACTGCACTGCGAGGTATGCAATATGCGGTATTGAGGTGTCAGCTCACTAACTAATGCGCAAGCTGGCTAACAGACTTCCTTCGCATATCACGCGGCACTATTGACGACTCCATAACGCAGAACCTCAATGCACTTTACACTCCTGCACAACAAGGCTTCGATCCTTCATCCACGTCCACACGGCAGCTGAACGCACTCGATCACGGGCGAACATTATTACCCGAACAATGTGACGCATTTAAGGGGAGAGTGCTGTTCCCCAGCTGGGCTGTGCGGTCGGATGTACTGGATTACTGTTCTGCGGTTGCGACCTCTCCCGACCCAGATGATCCAGACAGCATCTTGAGGCAGATTGAGGATGCAAAGGCACGAGAACGAACGGTCGATGAGAGGCTAGATCCTTACTCGGGTCGCTACTTCCCCCGCGAGGCAAGGACCGAGAGCTTGGCTATGCTGATGCGCAATGAGAGGGCTGTGGAAAAGATCATACGGACAAGGACATGGAATCTACTGGGAGAGAGGTGCGGAATGAGCAGTGCTTCGGCGGAGGAGGCTTTCGACAAGTGGAGGAGAACGCAGAAGCGGTAACATGAAGTTTTTTCCTCTTTCAAACATTCTCCCCCATGTAAATCCGCATCTCGACTTGTATAATAGAAGCATAAAAGGCGTTGACTATTTGGCCGGTCATACAAGAACACGATCATGAATTCATTTTAGTAGCCATTCAAGCAAAGGTGCAATGCAGTATATCAGCTACGCGACGGCATGACACAAACACGCGAGCAGTCGCCGCCCTAGTTCTGAGACAGAAGTTGCGCAAAAACCTCAAAACCCACAACAAAGCGGCTCGAGGCCTTCAGCGCACACCCTCCGAATCAAAAACCCAACCGCGAACGCGACCTCTCCACAACCCTCACTGCTCACGAGCGCCGAAAAAACCACCAACCAAAAGCGCACCTTCCAACAAGAAAGCGCGCTGCTCACATGCAAATCACGATCCAGCGTTTTCTCGCAAAAAAAAACTTGCACATCAAAAGTATATATGTCCCACACCATCCCACAACTCCAATCCATCTTTTCACGGACAGCAATTGGTAGGAAAGACGGGCGGAAGTATTTCACTCTACGGGGCCGGGAACGGAAGACTATCCACGGGAAAGATGGGGATAACCCTCAGCAAGCCGCTTGCGCGGAGCCACGGTGTATTAGGTATGTAGATTACCTGACTGATGATGATGAGAGGGAGAGGGGGATGGGGGAGCGAAGGCTTTTATGGGAGCAGGCACGGACCAGGAAGTGGGATTAGGTAAGCAGGTCGGATTTTTTTTTCCCCTGCGCAAAGGAGGGTGGATTGCGTGTGGGGCAGGACAACGGCGAGGTTGGAAAAACGTGAGATCGTTCAGTGGGATGGCTGTGCATGGCTTCACGTAAGGCTACATACTGTGAAAAGCGAATTGGTGTTCCGTCATCACATCCAGCCACATATCGATTGGTAAATGATTTGAGGCGGGTTCATGCATGCAATTAAGCTAGACTACACCCATCCTGCATACTGTTGAGATTCGTAAGATCATTGAACGTAGCGAGCCACTTTTTTGACAGCCCGCAGCGACATAACCCAGCGAACACAGACCCCGACTCTCTAGTACAGACGCTTGGGAGGGCTCATGGTGGCCTTGATGGTCAATGAGCCCACATTCTGCCAGCCCTTCTTCAACAGAGACACGAGGTAGTTGATGGCCAACATGATGTTACCGATCAACTCGTCCTCAGTCATGCCGACGTTTCCGACAGCAACACCCATGCAGAGCACCTTCTTCAGCTGGAACTTGATAGTGGACTTGACTTCGGTCATCTTGTTGGCGAGGTCCTCAGCGTGAGAGACAGGAGTGGGGAACTTTCCGGCCTTGGAGAGACCAGGACCGAGGAGACGGGGGATCTGCTTGATGAGGGCGTCGGAGGCAACGAAGGCATCATATTTGCGAGCAAGCTTCTTAATAAGCTTCTTGTTCTTGTTGAGTTTCTTCAAGTCGTCGGTGCTCATGGCGTCGACGCCATGGTGCTTGGCACGATCGATGTCGTGCTGGTCACCGAGAACGCAGATGGCCATGCCTGTTGACAGTCAGATCCTTTCCTGCTTTCGCGCATGAGACAGTCTGAGCTTACGAGGACGGGGAACAGTAGGCAGCTTGACGGTTCCAGAGAAACGCTTATCACGCTGGGGGTCGTAGTTCTTGAGGCCGATCTGGAGCTCGACAGTCTCGAGGAAGTTCCTCTTCTTGGTCTCATTGGAGTACTCGAGTAGCTCCTTGACGTTGGTACGAACGCCAGCAACAGAGATTTTCGACATTTTGGCGATGTGTCTCCCAGAGGGTATTCGGCTCCTTTGGTGGCTCGGTTGCGATGGTGGTTGAAGAGAGCAACTTCGTGGTAGCGGCGGTTTTCCACACTGTGGGATCGCTAATCCTACGCTAGCCACGTTCGGCGAAAGTTCGGCGAATTTGAGACGGGCCGAACACCCCACTGTATGATGTGTGAAGACAGAGTGCGAGGCTTTTGACCTAAGTCTGCCATCCATTTCAATATATACATTATGGAATTCATTACTGGATGTCGATATGCATCACATGCCACGAGGCACTTATGATCGACACAAACAGTGTATCTAGAAGCATATGCCGCCATGAAACCTTCGTGCAATATCAGAAGTGCAAAACTATACATCGCTTTTCATCACTGCCCTTCTGCCAATACAAAGTTCACGCCATGTAATGCCCAAAACTCCTTGCCATGACCTGTACCCAATAACCAAAGATGCATGTGAAGGAGCAGTGCCAGGCCTGGCGCACTGTTACTACGGGTATCGCATCGGAAGTGGTAACGCCGGTTCCTCGCCGTTTTCATAACCAGAACGCAAGTGTATGCGGTGCAGAAGCGCCCACATGCAACTACGTCAAAGAAGTAAATGCCATCGCCGCTAATGTACACTGAGTCGATGAAGATCCTGGATGTTTCGAAAACTCGTATCATATCATGATTGCTACGCAAAGCTCGCCCTGATGCTACCTCAGTGCATCAGTTGTGGGTTGTTTGCGGCATCCACCACGTTATCTGAAAGGTTGATCAGGAGCTGAGCAAGGCAGCGCTTCGTAGCTGCGTCGTCTCGGAGGACCGACGAAAAGGTAGCATCTCGAAGGGGCTCAGGAAGGCATTGCCTAAGTGCCTCTCGAGCACGAGCATTGTCGCTTAGACTTGGAACGTCAGCACATGGTCATGGACAAAATTGAAGAGTTCAACTTACCGAAGGAAACAGCGCACGACATGCTTGAGCAGGCGTACAGTCTGCTGCTCCACCAGCTGATTGACCATGTTACTAAGAACAGTCCCGACAGCATAGAAGCGCTCATAAGTCTGACAGATATATGCGAGACCGATATCGTCGAGAAGAATCTTCTGAACGATGAATATGGCAACAGTTTTGCTGAGTTCCGATCCCGTCTCCATGATGCGTAGGCACAGAGGAATAATTTCGGTTGTGAGCAGGAAGTTGATAACCTCGGAAGAATCATTTTTTACTAGTGCTCCAATGACACCCAAAGAAGTCAAGCGAAGGTACTCGAACGGTCGTGACTTTGATGTTGTGTTGAGGAACGGATAGAGAAAGAGAGGAATGTGCGCTGACATTATATTAGCTTCACTTGGACGGGTGCTGGTTACAACTCACCACTGAGAAAGAGCCCGCGGGTCTCAGTGTGGGAGGCAACACATTGGAGAAGCGCAAGGGCGTTACAGACACGGTTCGAAGCAGCGGCCGTCAGTTGCGAGGGGTTGAGTAGCGGGTAAACAGAAATGATCTCCTGTAAGAGCGAGGCCATAACACCTACGTCTATCAGTTGCAGTTTCCTGGCTGGGTGGCTCGTCACGTACCAAATGAATGCCAGAGAATCAAAGCCAACTCTGGCACTTGCTCACGCTTTTTGCTCAGCTCCAGCAAGGCGGCCTCGCGCGTGGTCGGTTTCATCAATTGCGCGATCCACTCCAACACGCGCCGGTTCTCCTCGGTCATACCGATGTCAGAAGCTTGCGCATCTTGTGCTGGCCCACGAGGCACACCTATGTTGTTTCCAGGAAGTGTCGTGCCATTGTTGCCCGCGATGCGATTGTAGTGCTGCTGCTGGGCGGCAGCCGCTGCAGCAGCAGCAGCCTGCGCCTGTGCCTGTGCCTGCGCCTGTGCCTGAAGTTGCTGGCCATGTTGCGCTACATGATGATGCGGTTGCTGGTGGTGGCCCTGCGACCACTCGCCCGGGTACTGTTGCTGGTGCGTGAATATATGTTGCATTGGCTGCTATTGTTTTGCGGTTGAAGAGCTCGTGATTGCGTGTCGTGAACAAGTATTGGCGGAGGTTGGTGCAGTGAGAGATGTCAAGTCGAGCAGGCACTAGTGCGATTCGTGGTCAGGTGGCGCAAGGTCGGGCTTGTGGGTGAGTGCGTTTGGACGATACTCGAGAGGTGAAGTCGCGAAACCCCACTGGCTCGAGCGCCCCCTTGGCGGCAGTTGCGGGAGCTCGAGCTTTGGACGGAGATCGGACACTCGCCAAATGCGGATCAGGTGAAGGAGGGCAACTTTCAAGATCACCAATCTCCTAACGTTCTGAAGCAGCTATATAAGAGCGGAAGCACTTCATGCTTAGAAAGATCAAGGTCACAGAGTTATGTTAGTCATGTAGTACTTCACAAGTTTCAAAGGGTTGTTGCCAAAAAAAAATGAGAACTAGAATTTGCCCGCCTCGTTTGCAATAATAACACCAAAGAAGCCGAGAATGGACGTAACAATGAACAAAGACTCGTTGATGATGACGGAGCACCTCCAGCAATTCGCCTTACGATCCCGCAGGAGGCTAGGATTACATGCCAAATATTTGCAAACTAGAATGCCCGGTCCACACTGCTAAATGATCCGAACGCCTAGATCAGACCACATGTCAAAATCAAAGATTCAGCTCAGACAATATTGTCTGGGCCATGTTCTTATACTGCCATGTACCACCGTCGACTTTCTTGAACTGAATACCATGCAGTGTCAAAAGCGGTACCTTTACAATCAGTATTTCGAACACAAGGACCATACTGCCACCCATGTCATTTTGTACATGGGTTGACGTCTCTCCAGCCGGCATTGGTCTGCGTGGACGACGCTCATCTCGATCGTCACTAGCATCAGACTCATCGGTATTGGTGTAGCTGTGCTCTGCACCTGGCCGTGATCGTGACTTCGGCGTGTGCAGCACGCGATTCTGGTCCCTGAATTCATCACGATCTTTATCGCCGCCCATAAACCCGCTGAAGCTGATTCTCCTTCGATGGCCACCACCTGGAGGAGAGGCTGGTGAGTCAGCAAATTTGTTCAGATCGATGCTTGGAATGTGCCGACATCTAAAACCGCCCTTGATTTCAGCCCACTCCACGCCAAGCTGTTCTAATACACGAATGATATCGTCCTGGATGTAGGATAGTGGTCGAGTACTGGTCGTGGAGACGCTGAAGAGACCTTTCAGAAAGACCGGCTTGACTGCGTCCGGACTTCTGCCAGCTTGCATTTGTGCCTCTGCAAGCTCAGCATCGGTTTCTTCGGGAACATTCGCTTCCTTCGCCTGTTCTCTCTTGGCCCTTCGAGCCTGTATGCTCTCTCGCCGAGCGTGTCCCAGAGACTTCGCCCGAGACGTTGTCATGGGTCGTGGGCTTGTCGAGCGCCCCTCAGAAGCGGCGTCGTGAGAAGCGCGAACTCTTTGTCCACTTAGATCTGATCTGTCAGACCCACTTGTAGGCGGAGGGTTGTTAGGATCTTCAGAGGAACGTCCCCTACGACTCAATCGTCTGCGTAAGTCGGCAGAATTAACACTTGTTGATCGTCCCAATGCCTTCAATTTTCGAGCAGCACTGTTGCCAGTCCCGGTCGGGGACAGTAACTCTGGTTGGTTTGCAGCACTCGAGCTCTGAAGGTGCGAAGAAGATCCATTGTCTCGTTCTCGCGGTCTCCGAATACTGAAACTCTTCCTCGGAACTGTGCTTGGTCGGCCTGCGGGCTCCGGTGGTCCAGAGATGGCCAGGGCCGGCGTGGGTGGCGCCTCCGTACGGTCTCGATCGTTGCTGCGGTACTTCCTAGTACTGAATCTTCTTAAAAGACCTACAGCACCGCCCTCTTTCCTAGATTGTTCGACAGGGGGTGTGAGCACAACTGACGAAGCGTGGACTGGTGGATTGTTAAGATCGACTCGTTTCAGCCCGTCAGCGATCTCATCCTCGCCGTGTGTTCGTGCTCTCGGTCGTGATCTTCCACCTGTAGGCTTCTCGCCTGCCATCTCATAGGTTGCAGTGTTGGTGTAAGCAGCCGGAGGCGGAGGCAGCTCAGGCATCTTCAAGGGCTTCTCGCCTGGACTATGTGGCAAAGAGACAGGGCCTGGATTAGCTTCCATTCGCTCGCGGTCTCTCTTCTCTTTCACGAGAAAGTAAACAGAAATCAGAGGACTGTATGCATTGACAGGGTCCAGCCCTCGTTGTATGTCCTCGGAAGAAGATGTTGTCAACTGCTCGCGGCTCGAGATTGAATTTCGCCTCTTGTAAAAATCAAACATGCCTCGTTTCTTCTCCGTGTCCGGAGTCTGAGCAGTTGTTCGTCGTGCTGATATGTGGACGGCACGTTGATATTCTTCAGATTGAATGATCTTGGTCAATTCTGTTGTGATGTAATCAGAAGGCCCAAAGTCAAATCCAGTCATCTTATCGATGATCTCTTTATCTAGAGGTAATTGCAGAGGCTCGCGATGCGGTAAATAGTTCTCCGGTGGACTGTTGAAGCCCTTGACAAGCCATGGATGACTCATGATCTCGGAAAGGGTCAGCCGCTGGGTAGGATCTGTTTGTAGCATCCTGTGGATAAGATTTCGGCATTCTGGCGAACATTAATTGGTAAACATTGCGACTGGACTTTGCGGCTTACCGGCAGATAACCATGGCGGATAATCTACATGGCCCTTTTTGATCTTCGCATGCAGCTGCGGCATACTTTGGTCATCAAAGGGCACCTTACCACACACCAGTACGTAAAGCACGATGCCAAAGCTCCACACATCGACTTCCGGACCAGTATATTGCTTAGCTTGAAGCAGTTCCGGAGCAGCAAAGTAGAGGCTTCCACAGAAAGTCTTCAATTGACTACGGGGCGAGAACAGGTTACTCAGACCGAAGTCGATGATCTTGATGTCGCCCGTCTTACTGATCAAGATGTTCTCAATCTTCAAGTCTCTGTGCACAATGCTGTTTCGATGACAGTAGTCTAAAGCGCTAGCAATCTGACGGGCGAACTTGCGTGCCTGCTTCTCCTTCAAACGGCCGTGAGAGATGATGTAGTCGAGCATCTGACCTCCGTTCACAAACTCGAAGAGCATGTACCAGTGGTAATTTGTGCGGACAACGTCTGTCATACCGCAGACGTAAGGATGGTTCAGCAGACTGACGATGGCAGCCTCTCGTGCGGTGCGAATTTCCTTGGAGAGGTCGGCTCGCTCACGGTCGGCTACACTTTGGTGCTGGTCTTGGGAAAGTCGAGGCACTATTTTGACGGCCACCTGCAGTGTGTTAGCTTCCCGCCAGTTTCAAGAACACGGTTGATCTGATCGGTTGAGAAACGAGGTGATTCTTGGACTCGGATGGCGGTTCTCCTGGTTGGGAAAAGCAAACATACCTGCTCTCCGGACTCTGAGTGCTTCGCGAGCTTCACCTTGCCCATGCTGCCGGCGCCAATTGTCTTGCCCAGCGCCCATGTTCCCGTGCTCGGTGCTGTGATGGTGGTCCTCCGCTTCGTGGTGGGCTGGACCTGGCCGGATCGTGGGTCGGCAGCTACGCCGTTGAGTGGCATTGCAGAAGCTGTGGACGCGTCGGACGCATACCGCGAGTGTGTTCGCCGGTGAGACTCGTTGGCGCGGGCTGGGTCTTCGGAGCGGCGTGGCGGCTGGTCCTGGGCGATGTTGCTCTGCTCGTAGTCGCGGCGGGCTACGTTGTTGAGGCCGGCGTGTTGCTGCTGGCGGGTGTGGGAGTGGCCGGCGGGCCGGGCGCTGGTGCTCTGCGAGCGCTGGGGCCTGTCGACGGAGCGGCGCGAGGTGGACGGGGTGCGCACGATGGCGGGCGATGTTGGGGCCGCAGCGGACATGGCGAGGATGCTCGTACGCGACGCAAGGAGCAGAAGCGGGCCGGCGAGGAGAATTAGCGCCCTGAGCGGCGACGCAGCGTCGAGTCGGTCGAGCCGGTCGGGTCAAGTGTCTGCCCGGATGGCACGCGGCAGCGCTGTGGTGCCCGGGACTGTGCTGGCTGCGTCGCGAGCAGGTTAGGGGCCGGTGCTGGATGGATGCGCTGCTCGCCAAACTTGGCACGCCGGAGAGGTGTTGGGCGGGCGGCAGCAGGCTGTATGCAGGTCCACTGGGCAGATGCCAGCAACGTGGTACGACAGCCCAGGTCAGCGCAGACGCTCACAGAGGGCATGGACAATGCTTTGCAATGCTTGCATCTTCGCCGCTGAGGTGTTTACGAGGCGTGGAGGCGTGTCGACCAGCCTTCACACATAGGCCATAGTGATAGCTAGGCCGGCACTAGCTTCGCACGCCAGTGTGCTGCATGCCCTTCGTCTTGGGCCGCCCACGGTGGGGTAGATGCCCACCAACACCTCGCCCGACTCGCAAGCATGGCCGCCACGCATCTCCAGGCCCAGAGCAGCCTTTCCACAGCCTGCCCACAAGTGTTGTCGCAATACCTATACATATGCAGCCAGGCGAGACTTTGTCTGCGCAGGCTAAGCATCAAGTGCGGGCGAGGGCTCATCAGGGTCCCTCCCAGTCTTGGCCGTGATACCAGCCACATCGGCGTGCCCCCAACATCGCTAGAGGCTAGAGCCACTGCCCTTGTATGTCATGGTTTCCATTGGCCACGATTCCAACGTCGCAAGCTGTCTTGACTCTTGAACACCCGTGACGGACATCGACCTACCCTGAGACCAATGAGAGGACAGTGTGCGTCTCTTAAACATTACCACTGGCTCGGCGTGCATTGTTCCCCATTGCTGGAGATTACTATGTACCTACTTTTGGCCATGTGCATCCAGCCAAGAGAACCCGCGCTAAAGGTGCTTAGTAACACAGACTACTCGTGATCGGCCTGCCCTGTCAGCGTGCCTCTCGCTAAAAGTCAAGCAACGCCAGCCGACGTCAACACTCACAGCGCGTTTCCTATGCTCTCAGTATCCAATGGCCTACAAAAGACCTCGAGCGGTGTCGCCATCCGAGTCGCAGAAACGTCCGCGAGGCGGCGCGGCGTTTTATATATCCCTCGGCACCCAGCTCCCAGACGAGGATGGAGATGACGGGACTTTTGTGCCGGTGTGGAAGCAAACTGTAACGGACGAGCGAGGACGCAGGAGACTGCATGGTGCCTTCACTGGAGGATTTAGTGCAGGGTAAGTTTTGGAGCTGTCATCATGTTGAGCGTTAGACTTCTTGACTATGCTAAGATACTTCAATACAGTTGGATCTAAAGAAGGATGGACACCCAAGGCATTTGTCTCTTCCCGCGCCCATCGCATCAAGGACCAGGCGAATGGTCAAATACAACGCGCCGAGGACTTCATGGATGACGAGGATCGTGCGGCTGCCGCAGAAACCCGACAATTGGAGACTGCCCAGACATTTGCTGGCGTTGGGAATGCCGGACAGGAGATCAGCGATGGCGTGTTCGGGCTCTTTTTAAATCAAGAGGAAACCATGGGTGTAAAGATTGCCCAGAAGATGGGTTGGCGACGTGATCAAGGCATTGGTCGAAAAATCCACCGTGATGCTCGTCTTGGTGACGTTGGCGGTGCCACGAAGGATGGTTCCATTCATTTTTTTGCACCAGAAGACGCCCGCACCATGGTCATCCCGCAAGGAGAAGTACGTCGTAAAGGACTAGGCTATGCATCCGAAGTGCGCCTAAGTGCAGACGCGAAGGGCGGGAATACGCGTCCAGAACCGAAGTTTCACTTCCTTGAAGAATCGAAAACGTCTCTGGTATCGAAGAAGCTCGCAACAAAGAAGTCCTCGTTCGGTGTGGGTGTCCTCAATGATACTGGGTCGGATGACGAAGATCCGTACGACTTGGGCCCGAAGATATCGTTCAACAGGACATTGGGTAAAGAGAAGAAGACGGCAAAGGCCAGCAAATTCGCAAAAGTAGGGCAAAGCGACAAGCACGTCTTTGTCTCGAAGAAGGGCTCAAGCCGAGCTCTTGTATCATTGAGCCGGCCATCACGTGATGGTAGGCAACCCCTAAAAGGCTTTGTGTTGGCAACAGACGTTGCAGATGTCGTAACTAAATCGAGGTATCCTCCTCCGGAGATACCTTTCGGATGGAAGTCTGCCAAAGGAAGCATAACCACAGCGGAGTCTCACCAGTATCAGTCTACCGCTGATGCTGCCAAAGCATCAACGTTGGATGTCAAGGGTCGGTCTGCCCTACTAGGCGAGAAGTCACTGCCAGGAAAGTCTGTGTTTGATTTCATTTCCAAGGATGCTCGAGATCGATTAGCGGCGATATCTGGAAAGACCGATCTTCCCCAAGGGCTCGGTCAGGCGGCTCCGGAAGGCCATTTGCCAGTCGATAAAGCACCGCCCAAGGATCTATGGAGTCTTGTGCCATCACTGGAGAAGGGCCTAGCGGCGGGCGCGCTTGCTAAAGGTGCAACGGGGTGGATGCCGTATGCTGAAGACTTGTCAAAGCGTCGGAGATATGTTGGCTTCCTGGAGCTGCGAGCTGGTCTCAAAGACGATCTACCAGAACGCCCTCATAGCTTTTCGATCACAGAATGGGTCAAAGAGCTCCAAGAATTCGCCCATGCTGCACAGGTATTTAAGCCGACCACTGGCATCATGGCATCGCGATTTACGTCCTCATCATCTTCCATTTCAGGTACTAGCGGTAGCAACCCACTGGACGAACGTTTACTCCGTCAACCTCTTGTGAAGCCAGAAGACCCCGCCGAACAGGCAGCAAGACTGGGTATGTATGGTGCAATGACGCGAAGCAGTTTTCCATTCCATCCTTCAAGACTGTTGTGTAAGCGCTTCAGCGTTAAGCCGCCACCCGATTTACCGTTAGAGTCTGACCACAATGAGAGCGGCTTCAAACCACCAACGGAGGAGGCAGTGTCAAAGTCGGCAATGGATAAAATGCTTCACGAACTGTTGACGAATGGCTCGATTCCCCAGCGTCCAGCTTGGATGGGAGCAGCGGACACTAGTGCCGAATCAGACGTCCTCACGCAGCACGTCGAGCACGCACAGGTGGACGTGGAGAGGAACGAAGCTTTGCAAAATGCGCGTGCCCCAGAAGAAGTGTTCAAGGCGATATTTGGAGACGACAGCGATGATGACCAAGTGTAGTTGGGAAAAGCGGTCGGTCAATCTATATGCATCTTACTTATTTTTATTGGATTTTTGGGTAGGTATATATATTAGTTGATGCGTGCTTACGGGATTGACGAAAACGTCGGATGAAGCTGAGGCATTGGTAGACCCTTAACACACTAGTGCGTCATGGAGTCAGTCACCAGTACTGTGCGTTCGACGATCAGGGTTCAGCATATCTCGCGGCTACTTATGGTGTCATCTTAGATGGTTCAATGACATTTGGAGCGCACAAATTGATCCTCTCTCCCGTATGTTTCACTTGCCAATATTGGAGATAAAGTGGATTGCACTTACAACCCCAGATGGGAGGGGACTCGGACAGCACGTGCTTGCATTCAACTCCAGCAGCGTTTGGCTCCATGGCCTGCATACTACATAGGACAGTAGGTCCCACCAGTTCTGGCTTCAGCCGGGCAAACACGCAACGCTCCAGCCCCCTCCAGTGATTGCGATGCCCACGCTTCGGTCTGCTCTGTTCTCATTCGAGGCGGCGTGGGAGGCAAGATGTGCTTTGCTGCGCGAACAGCCAATCACAGGGCTGTCCGCAGCGCGTGCTCAATGAACGCATGCTGCGACACAAAAGAGCCCACGCGACACCCCGACAATGCCATCCGAACGGTGCTGCTGCGAACCTTTAAGCCCCTCTCTACCTGTCCCCGTTCTTCCTCAGGAGCTGGACCAAGGCTGAAGCCGTTTTATGAGTGCCCATCACGCTCATCATGCCCCGCCCTAGTCTGCCCCCGACACCCCAGCCGTCCACCGACATCACGGGCAAGAGCAGCATCAGTGCCCCTCAACTGGAGAATGGCTTCGCCCTCCCGCCTGCGGCTCTAAACGGCAGAGGGAGTATCGTCAGCTCCTCTGAGCCATCCGAGAGTGCCTCGGACTCGTCCTACCGCCCGCCCTCTCCGTCGTCTCCGGTTGCGACGTCCAAGCCTGGTCATGCGCGCAAGCGCTCGAGCACCGCTGCTCAACAAGGTATCATCACCAAGGACGACTACTCCCTGCCACCTCCACCCACTCGATCACGCAAGATCATCCAGATGAAGCCCAAAGACTCCCAAGAGCCGCCAAAGCCGCAAGCTCCCGCGCAAAACAGTAAGACCACCACCAGTACGACCAATGGCACCAAGAGGAAGCAGGCAAACAACACCACAGCTGCTGGCCGCAAGATCGCCCGGAAGACTGCGCACAGCCTTATCGAACGGCGACGACGGTCGAAAATGAACGAGGAGTTCGGAGTGCTGAAAGACATGATTCCCGCATGCAGAGGACAGGAAATGCATAAGCTTGCCATTCTCCAGGTGCATACATATCCTTTGTTGTTCCAATGATTGCAGCACTAATCATGAGCATAGGCGTCCATAGAGTACATGAGATATCTAGAGCAATGTTTGTCCGATCTCAAGGCAGCTCATTCACGACGCGACTCGCCGTCTTCCATCGCCTCAGAGTTGCCCCCGCCCCCAATTGGACATGCTTTTGAGGATGACGAGGATGACAATGATGATCAGGACGAAGAGATGGAAGATGCCATATCGACCACATATGTCGATCATGCTCCTACACAGTCCCGGTACCAGTTGGCGACTGTGTCACCTGCCATCTATCCATCAGATCGTGGTAGCGTGTATAGTCACTCCACAACCACGTCCCCAGCGATCATGCCCCACGATCGCAGCAGCTATTCAGCAAAGCCGTCTCCTGCCCTGCAACCATCGGACCCACATCACTACTCGCTCGCCTCATCCTCTGTTCGATCCACAGTGGCGTCACCATCTATTCATCCCTCGCCTGTATTCAGCGCCCACACGCCTTCTGCAATTCATTTTAGCAACCCCTTCCACAATGGTCCACCCAGCACAGGCCCGATTGCTGCTCCTGGTTCATCACATGGCTCGGCGCACTTCTCCTTGACATCGCCGGCTCTTGTACCGCAAGCAGATCGAGAAGATCAGGAAGCAACCGAAGCTTTGTTGATGCTGAATACGGATCGCAGAAGTTGGAGCGGTGCACGTGGCATGAGCGTGAAAGACCTGCTCAGCGGCTAGACCAAGTCATGTGTTGATGAAAAGGCCAAATGGTGTTTTGGGAAAGTAAAAAAAGGGAATCATTATACCATTGAGGTTCTGGGAGGAAACCTGCTTATTCTCATGGCGTGGGAGGTCATCTGCTATGCTCTCTGGAGACATGTAGTGTTACGTTGAAATATCTGCATGCAAATGTTCATGCTCTTTACTGAAGAATTTATCACTGCATTTAGGCCGAAAGGTTAATCGAATCCTTTGCTTTAGACATGAACTAACGTGCTGAAATGGTACACTTAGGGTGTATTGAGTGGACCCAGGTCCGAATGGGGAGCCGGTCACCGACACAATGGTCATTATGCCGAGCTTCATAGCCCGAACTCCATGTCTTCCATATAGTGACGTCCCTTTCCGGTTGATTGCTTTGCTGTAATCTTGATATTCGTTCTCTGGCCTTTTGCAGCTTCAACCTCGCTGGGTGCGTCTATGGCTGCTTGCTGACGTCAGCACGAAAGCGAAACTTGACCTTTGTATGGCTAGCTGTAATCCACCAACATCGTCACACAAAAGTCAATTTCAACATCAAGATGTATGCAAGCCCTCTTCTCCTCCAGGTTTGCATTCTGGAGGCGCAAATGATCTGCAGACTGGCTGATCAACACTGGTGCTCTTGGTGTAAGTTGCACGATGTAGGTGTACGGTTGGTGTAAGCAGTACGATGTTTGTCTTGCTTGCTTACTTCCCTTGTCCAAGTTGATTTCGCGTCCTCTGAAGATCTTTATCTTTGCTAGAAATAAGTCCCCTAAGCTCACCAGTAAGAGAAGGACCGAGGATGAAGATTACTCGTTGGCACGTCTGGTGTACATTGTACAACGAAACACCGATAGCGCCGACCCAGACGCCGGATGTCCCGCGACCTCCGCTAAGCCTTCCCAAGACTACTCCTATGAAGACACCATGCGGGTAGAGCTGTCGCGACCGCCGGGTCCCAGACGCTCTATGAGCAGGTCATCCTGTCCGACCTTTGTCTTCTCTGCCTAAGCGCAGGAAAGAATCGTCAAGAGAACGAGAGTCCTTGTCGCACACATGTCTTCATTTCAAATCATTAACCTTGTCAGTATTGGAGTCGGGGCGGAACGCGTGTCCACCATGCGCAAAGGCAAGCTGCACCGTTACAGCATAACCATAGCCCCACGTCGGAGCTTCGCGCTTTACTAAACACCGTTGACCGAGCATCCACACGGCAAGATTGGGCCTAGTCTCCTCGGCCTCCAAGACCACTCCTCCAACTTTAAGAGAACGATGTGTGTTTCCGAGCCAATATCGCGTTTTAAGGTGTTCCACTTGTTTGTCTTAACCCTGAGAGTCTTTTCCTTCAGAAATGATTTATTCTTAAGCCATCTTTACAAGGAGAGACTGGATTCGCTTTAAAGTGCGATCGCAACGACTTGCACCATCAACGAAGACGCCACCACCGCGTAGACAGAAGCCCCATAAACTAAACCTCGATAAGATCAACAGGTATTCCGAGCTACCAAAGAACAGTCGCCATCCAGAATGTCTGTCACAGAGAAAGATCAACACTCGAGGACAAGTTCCGAAACGCATGCTCCGGACTTGGAAAAGGGCGAGGCCAAACACGCGAGAGAGGAAGAGGAAGTCCTTGCAGAGAATGTATGCACCGCGTTGCGCATTGTCGCATACACGTTCACAGGTCTCGAAAACTGACGCTTTGCAGAATGTACGAGAAACTTCAAACGAGATTGGTGCAGACCTCGGGAAGCACATCTCAAGGAAAAGCACCAAGAATAAAGACCAGCTTCCGCAGGAACAGTATCCGCTGTCAGATCTTGACAACAACTTAGTCGGATGGGACCATCAAAATGACCCTGCCAATCCTCGAAATTTGCCCAGCTCTAGGAAATGGTTGACACTGGGTCTAGTTTCCGCCATTACCTTCCTGAGCCAGTTTTCTTCATCAATCCTCGCACCTGGTATTTCTTTCGTCAACGATGATTTCAACAACACATCACAACTTCTTGCGTCCTTTGTTGTCAGTGTCTATAATCTAGGCTTTGCCATTGGCCCTCTTTTCCTATCGCCGCTTTCGGAGATCTATGGGCGCTGCATAGTGTTGAACAGCTCTAATATTTTCTGGTGCGCATTTACTCTTGGGTGTGCGCTGGCACCGAATCTAGGAGGTCTGATTGCCATGCGTTTCTTTGCTGGACTGGGCGGAAGTGCTTCTCTCACTATCGGAAATGGTGTCATCGCTGACATGTTCGTCGCTACTCAGCGTGGAAAGGCCGTTGCTGTTTACAGCTTGGGGATTCTTTGCGGGCCCATCCTAGCTCCCATTTGCGGCGGCTTCATTGCACAACAGATAGGCTGGTATGCGCTTGAGCTATGGTTTCGCTCAATCACTAACATCGCGACAGGAGATGGAACATGTGGGTTGTCTTCATCGTTGGCTGCCCATTGATTGCTGCAATCGTCTTCCTCAACCGTGAGACCTACAACACTTTCTTGCTAAAGCGCAAGACTGAGCGTCTCCGCAAGGAATTGGGCCGTCCTGAGCTTCAAAACATCTTGACATACGATAAGGACGCAACCGCTACAAGCTCACGGGATATCCTCAAGCACGGTATCACCCGTCCTCTGAGACTGCTCTTTACGTCACCAATTGTCCTTTTCTGCTCGCTTTATGTGGCTTTCCTCTTTGGTCTGCTCTTCTTGCTCTTTACTACACTCACGACGGTTTTTACCCAGACGTATGGCTGGTCGCCACAGTTGACTGGCTTGGCTTATATCGGTATTGGTGTCGGTAACTTCATGGGCATCAGCATCGTAGCCAGGACTTCCGACGCGACCATCATCCGTCTTGCGAAAAAGAACAACGGAGTCTACGAGCCGGAAATGCGATTGCCGCTTTGCGTCTTCTTCGGTTTCTTGATCCCCGTTGCGCTATTTTGGTCAGTCCACACATTTTTTCACCTCATCCCAACAGCCCTCATTTACTGACATGATCTCAGGTACGGCTGGGCGTCTTACTCCGGAGTTCACTGGATCGTTTCCATTATTGGTCTTGCGCCCTTTGGTCTAGGCTTTATGGGCCTCTTCGCGCCACTACAAACATACATCATCGACTGCTTTCCCCAATATGCCGCCTCTGCTGCCGCGGGCTTGACGGCGCTTCGTTGCCTCTTCGGTGGCGTGCTGCCGCTCGCTGGGCCGAAAATGTACGAATCCCTTGGTCTTGGCTGGGGCAATAGCCTGCTTGGTTTCATCGCCATTGCGTTTATTCCCGTTCCTGCACTGCTGTTCAAATATGGCAAGGTAATTAGAGAGAAGTACCCAATCAAGCTGTAGAACACGTAATGTAGTGCATGGAAGGGTCAGGAGATGTGTTGTCCGCACATGATATGTAATAGCCGAGCTTCGCAGGCGGACTGGCAATGGCATTTTCTCGAGTTTTAGCGCACATAGCATGGACATTGTATACAAAGTCTCTATACACAGTACCTTACTTCCTTGACTGACCGCGTTTTGTACTTCAAGGTTTGTTTCATGCTCATTCGCCAAGACTCGCACATAGCGCGATTCCGTTGTACGAAGAAACTCGTATTTTCTGTATAGCCGGGGTCTAGAACCATTCGAACTGGCTACGTGCATTCAATAGCCACAGGCTATGTTCCTCAGGTACATAATTAGGTAGAGTTTAAGATTATCTATAAATATTATTAATTGTAATAGTAATCTCCTTACTCAGAATTTCAAGAGTATATATTACTTCTTGAAGCGTTGTAATAGTAGGTAGATAGAAATCTTGCTCGCAGCCTAGTAACACAGAACAAAAAACCAAGCTCCTTCGTACTACTCCCCGTGTGCTAGCTCAAGCCGACCTCATGCGCCTATGAGATGGCAGAAGAAAGAAACAATCTTCACAGCCAATCGGAACAAAGACTGCAGGCTTAGGGTGTGTTGCTCGAGGTGATACGATAGCGTCGATAGGGTAGTGCAAGGGATCCACTCCCTCGGGCTTCTTCACTGGTCGAAAAAAATCCACGCCTCGCAAAAGAAATTGCCAAAAACATACAACAGCCGGGATTCTCACCTGGTCACCCACGGTAATACTGATCGGCCGGTACACTGCTTAAGTACAGCTGAGCGAACGGGAAGCTCTGTTTTCAGTGTCCTATGGTCGTATGTGAAAGAGTTGTGGTGAGTTAATGTATATATTGCCGCGACCGTCAACCCAATGCTTGAGCATGCGAGCCCCCGAGTAAGCGTAAAAAATGCTTCCGAGTGTCTCCTTCAGCCTTGCCTTATGGTTCGCGTACCCTATTTGCTGAATTTGCGGGCATACGTGTGGCGCAGAGATGCATTTTTTTGGTGAGAACATCTGCATCCTCTCCGGTACAGAGTTGTCGCTTTAATCACAGCATGTCTTCGCCTTCACGGAGGGACTGCGTCAGAGGCGGATTGCGAAGAAATTGCAAGTTCTGAAGGTTCTATGCTTGTATTGGTGGCTAGCTTGTTGGGCACGATGGTATGAAGTTCGAGAAACATTGTTTGTATGCATATCTTCCAGTGTTGATAAGAGGATAGCTTCCGCGATATGGATGGAATCAATCATCTGCACACTCGAGTGAGTGAATAAGCTGCCGCAATGACGGCTTCTGGGTCTTGCTTGGATTCTCATTGCCACTGCTGCATCGGAGTGTAAGCCTTTTGGACGACTCCGTGCCCTGCTGAGACCGGCGGTAGATGTACATCGCTATTTCGTATACGTGATTCTCGACTTGAATAGCGATGCAAGATTGTGGGTATCGTTTGCATGCACTGGAGACTACCGATCTCAGGCGACATGATGGCTACAACGCATTGAGCCCGTTGTGAGCAGGCGCGCGCTGATGCGCAGAACATTTCCTAATCATCACGAGTCAATGCTTTCGAGCCCATTGAGGTATTGGGGGTGCAGAAATCAGTATGCCGAACTCATGCAGATAACGCGGCGAGTGTTTTGGTCGAAGGTACAAACTGTCACGTGTCGGTGCTTGGCACCATTTGTATAGGTCCTTCCTAGGCATAGCTGAGATAGTCAATACATACCCATATTTCTCATCATGCTACACAAACGCTATTCGCTTGCAATGGGTAGAATGATTCAAGAGTTGCTTGTATCCCGCTGACCTGTCGCTACTCACTGTCACTCATGCTGTGCAGCAGTATAATGCCTTGACTGGTCTTGCCGCAAGGCATTCTCGTTGTGATATACTGTTAAGATCTCATCGACCAACAATACTCCTTGAGATACATGAACGAACCTCCCAATCGCGACATAACAAGAAAACTTCCATAGCCTTGGTCCTTGTTCTGGGAGTTCTGGTCGTGCTCGTTGGCATAGGATCTGGATGTGTGCTTCGCTGACTGTGAACGAAGCTTGGAGGTAGGTGTAATGCTGTGTGCCAAATAGCTGGAACAGGGTGTAGCATGACAGAAGCTACTGTAAAGCATGTTCGGACAAGAGTGGAAGGAACTAGATATTGCGCGCAGACGAACAAAGCTGGACTGCCAGTCGCCAGTGCAAAGTATCCTTAACCATTGCAGCAGCCATGCGTGGAAAATAGTCGATGGACCAGATCAGAATCTAGGTTTACCTTGTCCCAAACTTCTCGAAACCGAGCCTACGATTCGAAGAGGTTGGTTCTGTGAGCGCGCACCGAATAGCTGCGGAAATAAGTATTCCGACACGTGCAGTGAGAGTATACGTTCTTTAATGAAGACTGCCTCGTCGATG
This sequence comes from Coniothyrium glycines, assembly GCA_025742365.1. NCBI lineage: Eukaryota > Fungi > Ascomycota > Dothideomycetes > Pleosporales > Coniothyriaceae > Coniothyrium > Coniothyrium glycines. The sequence goes on from JAMXIJ010000013.1 coordinate 170,532, forward strand.
GTCATCATGCATAAGGTTTTGTAAGTATATGACCCTGAATATGCAAAAGCTTCGGATTTCCTGCCGTGACAGTATGCTTTACTATTGACACGGACCATCGTTTTTGGCACCCACAAGCCTACAATACTACATACTCTGTGTCTTGCTAACTATCTCCTTATGTATAGCGTAGAATATCGCAAGAGAGCGAATATGTTTAGGCAAAATGCACCAGACTCCATTACAGCATATCACAGCCTCACTGCTTTCATACCCAATAGCGTCGTCCTCCTAACGCGACCGAAGAGTAACATACTGCTGAACCCGTGCGTGCATATAATATCTTACAGTCCTTATCCTTATCACCAAATATATTATTCAAGCTATATCCTTAAAGGCAATCCCCGTACAACCTACTACGCTAAACTTCCTATAACAGAATATTATAAAGGTATCAAAAGAAATAATAAATAAATTATAGGCAAGAGTTACTATAGAGATAGGATTTGATTTAATTTTTTTTAGACACCTCTGCATATCCCGCCGTAGAAGACAAGACGTAGTACGTACTATTAATGTTTACCGTAGTAGATCCGATGATAGTCACGTCTATTCATTCCAGTGAGTCTGGGGGTCTGTAGTATACCAGTAATCTACACGTTAACTATCTAAGTGCGAGTTCATCGCACACAGCCACCCCGACAGGACAAGCCCTTCGACTCCCATAGCTCCGACTACAAAGACGTCCACGCCGTCTATACTTGCATACAATACACAGCTAGGCTGATAAACTATAGCCACGGGAGAACAGTGTAAGTATTCTATTCCCCTCTGCTAGCCACTACAACGTCCGCCATCAGAACCGATAACGAGAGCAAAATTCCAGTTCCGGGATATGTGTATGTCGACTACTCTACACTACAGATATAGCAGTTCCACAGCGCCCTAGTCCTACTCGTCTCTCCGCAAGATGCCAAGAAGATCATGCATGAATATGTCGTCTGTCCGGTACCGTAAACTCCCTTCCTACCACCACTTAACAGCTACACGGGGAAGTAGCAAGGGCGTCTTGGGGAGCCCAAGGAAAAATCACAAGAGCTGCTCAGGGGACTAGTGTTTAATTCATTCGTAACTTCTTTGTCGTGGCCCTTGTTTAGTTCCCCTCGTAAGCGTCGTAGTTGACAAGAGGGAGTGTGTAATACTAACCTCCATCGCACCAACACTACGTATTGTTTTTATTCGTTTGAAATTTTTTGGTTTGTAGGTATAGGTATAGCGGTTACGGAAAGAAAGTAAATTAACGCGTTAAAACACACCCAGCGAACTAAAGTTGAAACGTACCTAGTATGTGAGAAGAAGAAAAAAAAGAAGTGTATAATAATATTAAAAAAAAAAAGAATGATAATACAGGCGAGAGTGACATGGGAAACGTGTACTTTTCTAAAAGCAGTCTCTCAACCTAGCCATAGCCACCACAGAGAAGAGATCAACAACAACAATAATAATAGATAGTAAAAATCGGACAAGCTTCCACATACGGGAAATTCGTCGTCTACTTTACTCATTCTTACCTTGGGGAAAAAAGGGGAGAGGGGGAAAAGAAAAGAAAAGAAAAGAAAGCAAAGTCCAGCGCGACAACAAAAGACATGGCAGGAGCTCAGCTCAGCTCAGCTCACGTCAAGACTCGAGACTCGAGACAACGCACGTGGACCTTTCCACGCGAAACATGTACCTAGTACGACGCCCTTTGTCCCCTATCATCACTACCGTCATGTGTCGAGGCTTTTTTTCGCGCTGCGAGGACCGTGAAGAGCGTCGATTTGGGAGGTCCTGCGGTAATCGCGTCTACTGACTGGTACTGGTGGGTGGGTAACGGAGGAGGTGGTGGGAGGGCTGGGGTTGGATTTACTAACTACTACACTACTACTACTGCTACTACTTACTACTACTGTGCGCCACGGAGGTACCAGATACCACGAGACGATCTCGATAGCGGGGATACGAAGAATCGTCTCGCGATACGAGACTTACCTACTCACCTACTGCACTGCTCTTGGGAAAAAACAACAACAACAACAACAACGCTGTTTGTGGTGTCGATTCATGCTCGTGCTTGGGATCGGTCTGCTGACTGCTTCCGCCATGGGATTTGCCGCAGTGTAACTCACGCACGCACGCACTCACTCACTCACTCACTCGATCGCGCTGGCTGAGGGTCAAACAAGGAAAGCATCCATCATGTGTTGCGGGGATTGGATGTCGTCATTCCCCGATTGCAGGAGGTTGTGTCTATGTACACCGCAAGGAGGTTTTGTGCATGGAGGACAAGGCACGGTCATGCATCTCCTCGAGCAGCAGTCACGCTGGTTCCGCCTGGCAAGGGAAGCTGCCTGCGAGTCATATCAATATGGGCTACAGGATTGCGGTCTTGTTTGCTGCTTGGCGATTTCCTTTGCCTTCACGAAGGCTCGTATACCTACTATAGTATACTTGAATTTCGAGAAAAGCGACTTATCCACCACAGCATGGCCAACTGCCGCGCACTCGCGATGCATACCTGCTAGCTTCAACACCAGATCGAAGCATGCACATGCGTCGCGCCGACTGAGAAGCATTCCCTGCGACTCATGTAAGCCGCAAATTGCCGTCTTGGGAATCCTCGCAAGACCCTAGGGCCTACCCTACCTCATACAATCATCTTCGGTCTGATCACCGATGGGATCTACAAACATCGCCAAACAGCCGCTTTGCTCACGATCCTCGCCTCACACTCGATCAGGCAGTCCATCGCGCAAATTCACCAATGTCCCACGATTGTCTCGTCCCGATCCTCACAACTGGCATGCATAGGGTAGAATTTTCACAAATTTCCAAGGAAAACGCGAGCCCCAAAAAAAACAATTCCCATCCTCGCGATTCAAATGTCCCTCCCCGCTCGTGCTCGGGACCAGGAAAAAAAAGCTGGCACGACGCGCGATCGGCGGAATACTACGAAACCCGAGGAGGGGTGACGTCAAGCATCGCAGCGGAGTTGGCCCACGAGCATTTGGCGCTGCCCGTCCGGGTGTTGACGAGAAACGACACGGGCGCGCAAACAAAAAACCGCTCATGCCGAGTCATCCGACGCTGTTGACTCGATACCTATCCGAGTGAGCCTTGAGGGTGTGTAACACACATCCCAAACAGGCTGTCTCGCGTGGAAGCGGATGTCGATGTTGCTTGCACTGCAAGCACTTGGTCAAAGCAGTCCGTGGGGCCAAGCTTAAACCAACATGGCAAATACCGCGATAGGAAGGGTACGGCAGCCGAAGGCGTGCTTCCAAGAACGGTGCATGTGGTTTGCATGCTGCGGCAGATGGGTTACGGGTATCCTATGGTGCGGGATGCCGAGCATAAGCGAACATTGGGGCACAAGGGAATGGCATTGGCACGGTGGCTGAGTTGGTGGGAGGGAATTGCTAAACACTGACATCGTGAGAGTACATATCGGGGGAGGGGGGGGGGGATGGAGGGGTGCATACACGGCTTGTCTCTCTGATGCGGAGGTAATCGTCCGGTATGTGCTTTCCGGTAGTGGTAGGTCCATGCTTGTTGGATAGAGCGTCGCGGATCAGGGATTTGCGAGCCGCACCGATCAAGACAGTATGAGCAGTTGCTGTGGCATTGACGGGGCTGTAGACGGGTGATCTGTTGCAGATACGAAGAAGTGTAGGGAGAGTGTGCAGCAGCGGGATCCGTTCCGTGATTCCTGAATCAGTCGTCCGTCAAATTGACCGTAGAGACCCTTGTATGTGATGTCTCAACAGCACGTATTCAGTACCAACTTGCATCAGCACTTTGTGTGTAGAGGGGAGACAGGAGTAGGAGTGTAAAGATTTCGCCTGTGTCGAGAAGTACTAGCATGAAGTAAAACCTTTCCTCAAGAACCACATGTTGCCCTGTGGGCTCATGGCATTACTACCTCCTGTACCAAGGTGAACAAGTTGCGCAAAGACAGCTCGATTTACTTTTCTCGTCTCAATCCACTGCAAATCGAGTTGGCTCATGCTCCAAAGGCCCTGAGAGGACGGCCCAGCGAGGTCCGATTATACATGGTTGAGGCTGGCGAACGTGCGGGTTGCGACGAGATTGCCCCATCTGTATGAAAAGCCCAATGGGTGCCATGGACATCAAATCAACAGAGCGAATGTATGAGGCAGCTCTTTGCACCAAGTGTGGGCACTAATTCGGTCCAACATCGCAACCTCCTCGGGAAGACTACAGTGCGTTGAGCACAGAGCACCGTCGCAACAGAATGTTGATGGAAGATAGGGTCAGTCGAAATTGGTCCTGGAAATGTGTACCGGACGAGTCCCAAAAACCGATACAGTCATAGGGACAGTTCATCTGTGGCTGCTCCATGCCTCGACAAAAACTTGATGTGCTCATCCTTGTTAGCCAACGCACCCTGAGCTTGATGCGGAGGAAGGTTTAGAGAAGGGTCGGGACCTGCCTCCATTAGGTGGCGCTGCGGCGGAACACCTGAAGGCCATTTGTAAGATGTCCTGAGGCGGGTTGGAGTTGTCTTGTCTTCAGACTGCCAGTAGTATCCCTGTATCTTCGTCGTACGATGTATCTGCGCAGGGAGCAAGCTATTGTGGCTGGTTCCCTTCCGCTTTGTGCGATCCAGGGTGACACGGATAGCTCAACGAAGGTTGAGGACAATAGAAGAGTTGTATCGATTTCGGCGCCGACAAGTGAGTTATTCAATGATTCAGGTTCGTGTTCCCTGGGAACTCATTGATGTGTAACGTGATTGGGTATCGTGGTATGTGTTTGAGATATTTCGGCACAGCCATGCATACCGATGTCCAGTGTTAGCCAGTTGCTATCATTGCCTGTTGTCGCAACCACACTAAGACTAGGCCGGTTGTAATCCAGCCGTAGTCCAACTTGATAATTTCCATGAGGTGCAATGTTTCTCACTTTGACGAAGTCCTTAACTTGCAAGATACTGCTGCACGGACAGTTTATTACGTGGTCGGTAAGGAGGCAAAACCTCCCCGGTCGGCCATGATGAGACCTTGTTGCAATCATGATCGAGCTGTACACGAAAGTCGGCGTTGTGCTCTTCAAACTGGCAAGGAAGCATGAACCCCTAAGCTATGCTCGGAAAAAGGCCCCTTCAGGACAACGGGGAACAAGACTCCGAGATCTGCACCGATGCTGCATTTTGCTACCTAAACCTTGTTAACCTTGCGTAAGATCAGGGAAAGCCCGAAGATCATGTACTGCTCGATAAAAGGGGGGCATTCGGAGGCATGCTCCGGATGATTGCAAGCTCATTTCATCGAACCTACGATGATTTCATTGTGCAATGGTGATGACCAGGGACAGGGAAGCACACCCATATCTTTTTCTAGGAGGATTCGGCTGGCCGCTGGATTGACTTTCGACGTGCTGATGTTCCCTTGTAGGGCATCGCGAGGAATCGGAAGGACCGTTGTCAACCTTCGCGAACACAGAGGATCCTTGGCAACGGTAGTATTGGCAGCGCTCCGGGGCCGATCGCCGACCAACCAACCTACATCATGACGAGCGCTTATGATTGATTTCTAGCACCGGAATTTGTTGCGACACAGCTGAACAGGCGTCAGAATAGTAACAGAGGAAGAGACACGATTCGGAGAGCGAAGTTGGTTTGCACAAACTATCCGGGTGCCGCCTGGGTCATAGCCTGATCGACAAGACATTGAAGATCTTGTCTTTCCCAATGCACAAGCCTGTCAGCAAAGTTTTGAAGAAATGGACATCCTTGATTTGTGTCGTGCGATGCAATGTGTTTTCCATTTTGAGAATACTGGCTAGACTGCAGGAGGGACCTAGCGCTGCCTCTACGAGCTCGTATACATCTCGCTGTGATGTACGGGCCACGGCATTCCACACAAATGAAACTTTCCGAAAAAAACAGTGAGAATGATTGCGGTCAGTTTGAGCCGGAAAGTCAAAGGCTAGACTTCCGGTAGTTGCTTGTGTAGGGCCGCGGCCTTGACTTGCCAGTAAGTAGCACACGTATGCAGGGCAAAGCAAATCGTCTGATTGAACACTGCCTTGACGATGAGGCTTCGTAGTGTCGGTGTTGCCAAAAGCAGTCTGTAGTAGATTTTCGGCGGATCCATTGGCCCGGGAAGCGAGTCCATATGTTCCTACCGAATCTCAACGTTTGGCAGTGTGGTGCAGCCTAACAGGCATTCACATGGAAAAAAAATAGTCCACATCCAATGTGGGTGCTTGCTGCTGCGTCTAGCTAGTAAGACCCATTTGCAGGACTGTGGAGCATGGTTTGGCAAGCGATCATGTCCTGATCAGCCGCCTCATACAGCATTGTGAGAGCCTGCTACATACTCCGTTTGCAGCCCTTCATTCACGGGTGACGAGCCGCAGGATCGTAAAAGCCCTGTTGGGCCGATCTGGGGGTCATCAAGATGCGGTACAACATTCAACAATGTCTGCGAGGGATGATTCCTTCGTATGCTTTGATGCTGGTCCCTGTGTTCGCAAGTAGCGGCTTGTTCCAAAGTTTATGTAGACCTCATGTTGATATTTGTTCGTACGGGCGTTACTCGTGGTGTAATTTGCAGCGGGAATTGAAGCCGTGACTAGGTAGTTGAGATATGTTCCCGGTCCCGAGCATAAGCGGGGATTGCGGTTGCGAACTCCAAAAAGAGTCGACCACAGTCCAATCGGTCCTTTAGCGAGCATGGAGTATAGCTTGAAAGATGCAGTTGGTATGAGACTACAGTCGAGGTGAGTTTGTGTAACTGTATCGGGTCTAAAGCAAAGCTGCAGAGATACGACGCAGACCAGGGTGGTGCGGATTCGTGAAGTAATTGTTATGTAGTGATGCTCTAATCATTACCACTACAGGCGTTCGGCTCGACTAGACAGCGGGCTGCAAGGGCTCCAATGTTTGCATAACAAATCCGCAATAGGGCCGTGGTAGGATTTGCAACGAGTTGCGGCGACGGATTGCGAACCTGTTGCTGTGTACAAGCAGAATATTGAAGGTCATTGCGCGGTCGTCAGTGTTCTGGTCGTGTAACCTCGGAGCTTGCAGGGCAGCAGGGGGTCATGTACAATGAGCAGAGTGAGAGCTGCAGCCTTGCAGCCTTGCACTTGACGGTTGGATAGATCTGCGATGCTACCACTTTGGCGGGAGAAGAGTGTCGCGGGCTGGCTGCACAATCTGTCGACTAGGTAGGTACATAGGTACATGTAGGTAGGTAGGCAGTCTGATTGCTCACTGCTGATTGCTGATTACCTACCGCAGCCAAAGCAAGAACATGCCCGACCCCCCCCCAACACGGCGGGTACTAGCACCGTGAATTTGCGAGAGCCATGTTGATTGATGGATAGATAGTAGAATGCGCTGATGGCATTGGTCGGAATATCTTGTTTGGATTTCTGTGCTGCATATGGAGCGATATGCTTGCATGGGATCTCTGCCACACGTGGCCGGCTGCTGGGACGATTGACGTGTACAGATAGTTATCGGCAGGTGCACCGTACTTGGTAACTAGGTACACCGTACTGTGTATTTGCAGCCAAGGTGCGCGGGCATGTCATGGGACAGAGGCAAGATGGAGGCTCTAGCCATCTGGGCTCGGACGGCTAGGACGGGTTGGTCAAGCAAGGGACGGAGTGCAAGTTCCAAGGCTCGTGATTCGGGACAGTGGTGACATCATGTAGCGTAGGTAGGCTGTAGGGCAGGCGAGAGCGGAGAGTCGGAGCGTGGAGAGTGGAGAGTGGGAGAGTGGAGCGTGCCGAAAGGGGAGGCGTAGGGGAGGCGTGCGGGCCCTGCATAAAACAGCGGTGGCATGTAGGAGCCACAGAGGCTGGTGGGGGATCTCGATGGCAGGGGTCGAGGGGGGTCGAAGGGGGGTCGATGTGGTCGATGTGGTCGATGTGGTGCAAAAAGTCGATGGGGCGGGGCAGTCTGTGCGCTTGGTGGACGGAAGGATGCCGTTTGAACTCTGCTGTCCGCGTGGAGGGCGAGTTCTGGACTTGGGCGCGAGGGGTCCACTGCCCAGCGCGGGCCACTGCGAGGGTGCACAGGCTATTCGTACCGGTATGTAAAACAAGGGCAGGCGCCAGGGGCCCTGTGGCTGAGGACGCGAGTGCATGGGCAGCATCATGAGCATGGGCGGCATCATGGCATGGGCGCGTGACGTAGGGCCCGAACGCGTCCGCCCGATCTGCTGCCAGGCGTCGATTGCGCGCCGTCTTCGAGCTCGCGGGCTAGGCCGGGCCGGGCAAGGCGGGCGAGCTGCTGCAGGGATGCCCGGTGGAGCGGACCCTGATCTGTGCAGTGCGTTGCGCTGCACCAGGCGCTGCCAACGTTCTGCCGCGCCGTCGCACTCGAGTACCGGTCGCAGCCTCGCGCCGCAGACCCTGGAACGCTGCTGCTCACTGCTGGACTGCTCAGTGCTGGCTCTGGAGTCCTGGAGTCCTGGAGTCCTGGAGTCCTGGATGCGCCGTGTCTCTCGACAACGCGGCCAGCCATGCGCGCAGGCGGCCGGCTAACCTGCAGTGCCCTCGTTGCACCGCGCGCGCACACGACCGCCCGCCGCAGACACCCAGACCCCCAGAGGGCGGCGCCGACAGCACCTGCGAGGCTGCGACTCTGCGACTCTGCGACTCTGCGACTCTGCACCTCTGCGACCGCGCGCGCCGGATGCTCGAGGAAGCCAGTGCCAGCGTGTGTTGGCACCGGGCACTGGCAACAGCCTGCGCGGTGCTGGCAGCTGGGTTACGGGTAGCAGCTAGCTCAGAGCTGTTTGATTACACCATGGTATCCCACCATTGGCGCCTGACAGCTGCAACAAGTTTGGTGCCCTTTGCCCTGATCGCGATCGCGATCCATCCTCCGACCGTGGGAGCAGGAGACTGCGAAGCAGGCAGGGCGGCACCTCTCCGCCAACCAACATTGGCCGTCTGGGCATCTGCGAGTCTGACTCTGCCACGGCCGCCGGAGAGAGAAGCACCCAGCATCAAGCATCAAGCATCGCCCTCGCCCTCGCCCTCGCTCTCAAGCTCGCCGCGCGCAGTTCGCTCTGTGCGGCCGCCCCAACCAGTTGCGCCCACGGCATCCGCATCCGGCTGGCTGACGCTGGCAACTGGGTGGCAGGCTGGCAGCAGTGAGGGGCGTCGTCGACTCCGCGGGCGCAGAGGTGCGCTGCTCGCCGCCCGGTGCTGCCACTGCTGCGCAAGCGACTGATCGCCGGGGGCCCTGCACTGGCTGCTGCTAGCGGAGGCGCGCACCTGCACGCTAGCCACTGGGCCCGCGCTGCACAATCCCATCTGCCCTCATCGACTTCTTGATTACCCTGGTCCTGGTTGTGTGCGAGGAGCCCTGCCCGGCCAGGCTAACGCCTCAAGGGAGCAGGCCCTGTCTGTTCCTCGCCCATTATAACTGCTACACGTCCCACGCTTTGCTGCGCGCTGCTCCAGTAAGCTCACGCTCAATCACTCTCTCTTCTGCTCTGCTCTGCTCTCTGCTCTGCTCTCTGCTCTCTGCTCTGCGCTGCTCCTGCTGCCCCTCTCCTGTCCACTCTGCCCGTCCCCGTCTCTGGCGCCACCCAATTGCCCGCTCTCTGCTCCACGGTTCTCGCCCGCCCAACAACCACGGCGCCCACCCTCTCCGCCCGCAAGTCGTGTCATCACCGTTGCGCCTGCTGCTCTGCTGAACCGTGTGTGCCCCCTCGCCCTTTCTGCCCCTCTGGTCGCATTCCATCCACCGGCACGTGTCTGTACAAAATGGACGCCTTGTCCGGCAAGAATTCGACAGGTCGCAGAGTGTCATTGCTAAACGACGGCCCGCCCGCGCCCCAGCTCCTTCGCCTAAACTCCATCACTCCTTCCCTCCCATCCAGGACCTCCAGCTACAGCACCTCCCCCATCACCTCGCCGCCCACTCCTCGCCTTGTGCGCAGTGACTCGTCCGATTCCGTCACCATGCAGACCCCCTCGCCCATTACTCCCGACTTCGACTTCTCCGCCTCGCTGGGGCCCGCCATCGACTCGCCCACCTTCTCCCAGAACGGCTTCTTCCCCCACCACAAGGAAGTCCACACCGCCTATCCCCCGCTGCCCCAGCCCACCGGCCCGCTGCCCTACCAGCACGCAACTCCCATGCCGCCCCAGCCCATCTACCAGCCGCACCAGCAACAGCAACAGCAGCAGCCGCAACACCATCTCGCCCGCCCACTGGAAGACCCCGTCGCACAAAACCCAAAGCCAAAGAAAAACAGCTATCCCTGCCCCATGGCCAAGCAATTCAACTGCTCCGACTACTTCACCACCTCCGGCCACGCTGCTCGCCACGCCAAGAAGCACACGGGCAAAAAGGACGCCTACTGCCCGGAATGCAACAAGGCCTTTACCCGCAAGGACAACATGGAGCAGCACCGTCGAACCCACCAGAGCGGCCGCAACTCTGCAAAATCCGCCGACCGCGATGTCAAGAAGACCAAACCTGCTAAGCGACCCCGCCCCTCGCCACTTCAGGCGAATGCTATGGGTCTCTCACCAATGCCTTCGACCCTCGACCCTGCTTTGCCAGCCTCTCCTGCCGGGTCGTTCCAGATGGCTCCGATGGCTCCGATGGCCCAGCCCACTGACTCCTTCATGGACTTCACCTCGCATGCTCCGCAGCGATCACCATACGGAGACCCTGCTGCCTACGCGATCAACGGCTACAACTCTGCGTCCTCGTACGGCGGCCTCGATGCGCTCGCCATTGCTGCCAGCGGAGAGAAGCGCAAGTTCGAGTCATGATGCCTCTTCCATCTTCATCTTCTATTCATCATTCTATTTTTTCTTTCTTTCTTTTGGTCAGTTACCCGGCTCGCCAATCTGTTTCTCCCTTGGCGATGTCTCCGTGGCTACATGTGGCGTTCAAAATCCCTGCAACAATAGACGCATGCCGTCAAGGCTACGAAACGGAACAAGGAGGAGTTTTGAAAAAGCGGCGTTTTTATCGCACGCATGGGTCTCATTATTCTTTGTATAATTTACTCTGATTTTCTTTTTTTTGTTTGCCCAAGGGCGTGTGTATCGGCGGCGCCTAGTCCTCACAACTACTGCCGAGCCCCATGGGACTCGGTTTGGGCAGCAGTCTGTTTCTGGGACAGATTCGAGGGTATAGGATTTCTTGCCACGTCATGGACAATACCGGATACCCTGCTCTTGTAACCAAGAGACACAGCATTGATTTTCCAGCCGGCAACGATGTAATGCACAACGGACAGAAATGGGCGAGGCACAGACATTGTAGCATAGCATGCCACTGTCGAGCAAATCAAACACCTCACTGAAATCACAACAAGGCATTTTTTTTTCCAACCCGAGTGAATTTTTTTGCTGTGACGTGACTGGCATCAAGACTGGGTTTCCGCTTGCCGCTTGCGGGCTTTGCCAGCACGGCTTGCGGGCATCGGAAGAAGCCGAATTGTATTCAAGTTTGTCGAACCGAACTCGTCCGGCACCAAGATTTCGCGCATTCTCATGGTGACGACAATCAACGGCGACGACTAAGATGCAGTCAGCCCCGCGGCTGTCAGACTAGGTCTGGCGCTACCAAACAACGACTATTGCCCGCTGCCCAGCCGTGGTGCGCTGTGCGTCGAGTGACTGCAGTCCAGTCCATGGTCAACCTGTGCTCCGCTCTCTACCAAACAAGCTGCAAACTCTAAATATATCCAGCACGAAAGAAAGACGGGCAGTGTCAAATCACAAGAGCGGAAGGCTGCATGTAACCAACGTCTGCTCAACGGGCCTCTCGCTACCCTGACCCTTGTACGACTGGAGATTTTCCAAACCTTAGTCTGCAAGACAAGACGCAATAGTTGGGGAGTCCATGCCTGAGCCGTGGATTGCAGACCCTGCAGTACTGCCGCTAAGCAGGCGATCTGCGCGAACCCTCTGTCGGGAGCCCCGGAACGAACAGGAGTGCCGTCCCTACCATGTGATTGGGTCGCATGTTCCCAAGAAATGAGCTTCGACGCTTTGTTGCAACGACCTGTGTACCTATGCATGTGTCTGCGCCCGCCGCCGAGTGCTCTTCACGAGCCACAACGAATCGCCATTGCTCCGTTGCGAGAAGCTCTGCTGGACGCGTACAGCGCCTGCTACTGACGACTGTCCACGAAAAGGCAGGCAGTGCCGCGGCCTAAACGGGCGCCGTCTCCACACGAGACCCGCCACTTGCTTCTCGTCAAGGGCAGGCTTACAGTTTACTGCCGTCACAGGTCGGCTTACCTACCCATTTGCACGCCTTTGCGGAACCGGAAACACTGCAAACGCCTCAATTGCCCCATATACGAAGGGACCTGGTGCAAATCACCATGGTATCACCGCGCGCCTACGGGCCGTCTTCGCTACAGCCGCGGCCAACTCTGGCGCCCTGTGGCCTCGACTGGTGCACCACACTCGAGACGGCAGGTTGCACCACCCCACCCAGCTTGGCTGCACGGTATACCCTGGCTGCGGCACGGCGGATGGACTTCCTCGAAACTTTAGAATGCGAGCTGTCATTGCAACACAACTCTGCAGACTGCAGCTCATTGACAGCAACACGGGAATAGGAATACCACACACATGGCAGAGCTATGGCCGGCCCGCCAACACTCGCCGCCATGAAGCGTTGATGCCTGCTTTGAGCCAAAGCTCACCATGACCAACAACAGCTTCGGCATTTCACTACAGCCCTTACACATCATAGACTCATAGCAGCAGCTGCCCCTCAGCTGCAATGCACGTCAACCTTGGTACAGCTGTAACAAGTCTTCCCTGTGCCGCGCAAGAGCCATGCTTAGGTACTACTAGGTAATGGGGACTATACTAGTCGGCTCAATACACGGGATGAGCATCAACGCCCATGCGACACGGCAGAACCTCGAACCATTCTTGTGGACCCAACCCACCTGTTAGGTATGACTGCGTTGAAGACGCTGCCACCGCGCCAAGTGGCACACAAGGGTTGCGGGATGGCTGTCATGCCGTGCAAATGTGGCACGTCGTTAATCTGCCTGCAGATCTGGGAATAGTTAAGACAGCATGGGCCGGACGCGAGTGCGGGGAAGCCATCGGATGTCTCGTTGTACTCTGGTGCAATTCGCGTAGGACATAGGTTTCATATGTCCAGGTCAGGACTGGACACTGCCGAGATCCCTGGGTTTGTGGACATGTTGGTTGGGATTCACTTGCAGTAGTAACTACCGTGTTAGAATCTTGGATAGCCCAACACATCTTCTCCCAGTGGAGGGCGCAACCATTGGAGAACTTGCTTCTCTATGTTTCCAGTGTCCGTCAATGAATATCAAAAAATTCTTCTGAACTACATCTTCCAGGTGCCCTCAGGGTCTCCAAGGAGCGCATCTCTTTCCAAATGTCCTGTGGGGAGAGCCACCTAGGTAGTCGCCCCGCCATGTTCGATGCATGCGTCATCCCATGTTACGTTATACAAAGTCTCCCCTTTTACGAATAGGTAAAGAGCAGAAGCGCCAGCCAAGCTAGCTAGCTATTCATCAGCACGGTGAACATGTACAATCACGTGCAAGTCTGCAAGCCATGCTCGAGAAGAGGGCGATGATGATGATGATGATGATGATGATGGTAAACACTTGTGTTGCTTATCAGAGGGGAGGGGGGGGATTCAGGAACCTCGAGCACAGCATGGGTAGAAGGTAGAGCTACTGTCAGGATCTTGTCACTGAAGTAGGGCACAAAGAATCTTAGTACCTACTGGTATCTCTCTCATGCGTACGCCTACGCTTTCAGAAGAAGAAAAAAACACGACCAATTCCTCCATTCCAAGTTGAGATTTTCTTTTCTTCTTCTTTTCGAGAAGATCGATACATGGAACATGCCCATGCCTTAGCCGTCATACTCTCAGCATCTACCTTACCCGCCGTGCCCCAAACCCTTTCTTTTCCGGTTCGGTACCGCTTTCTGAAGAACTTAGCTACATACCTACCTATGTACCTACCTACCTACCTACGTACCACCCCTTCCCGGGGACATCAGCCTAGCAAGCAAACCACAGACAGCATATCCCACCAAGACCAGCTCGAACCCGCCCCTCGTGCACCGCAGGCCCCCGGATCTAGACCCCCCCCCCTTCCCTTTCCCAACCTTCCCAACTTCCCAACTTCACATCGCACAGCCCGCCCCACCCCCTCTCCAAGCAGGGCGTGCGGCAAAACACGCTCCACGCTCCCCCCCTTTGACCACAACCCACATCGCCGGCGCTGCAGACGCGCTGGGGACACGCTATGCGTCCGTTGTGTTGCGACGCGGGGGGGGGAGGGGGTTCGGGTGCCGTCATGCAGGTCCCCCGCCTCCCTCCCTTCCTCCCCGCCTCGCTCTCAAAGGTGTAATGTATTTTTAACGGGACGGGGCTTTTGTGGTAGTGTGTATGTGCTGCCATCCCCGGTTGGGGGGAAGTGGTGGTATATGTACGTACACGGTACGTAGGCTAGGTACAACTTTATTAACTCATGAGTCGTTCTGCGGTGCGTGTCCTGTGTGTACTTTTTTTTGGGGGGGGGGGACGAAGGGTCGAGGTTGGGTAGGTGGGTGGGTTAGTTAGTTAGTCATATGGGGGGAAGAGCGGGTTGTGGTTTCTGCTTTGTTTCTTCTTCTTTCTCTTCTCTTCATTCTCTACGTTGGTGGGGCTTGCAGACGAGACTCGAGTCATCAAGAACAGTGGGCGGATCACGGTTGTAATGGTAGCATGTATGTATGTATGGACATATGTATGCGTTTATGTATAATGTATAGATGTATAGATGTATGTATGTATGATGTATGGATGTATGTATCCCTGCCGCATTATACAACTATAATTACTGATCGCCACATGGTCTGATGGGTACTTGGACCCAAGATCAGCTCAAAAGCCGTACATGCACTTGTGGAGACTTGGTCACTACCTACCTACTTACCTGTACAGAAGTGGAAACTCTAATCTCACACGACATGAACAATCAAATGTGGGTACGATAGCGGTAGAGATGATTCGTACGTATCTACGTTCTACTCTGACACTTTGACAGGCTGACAGCTAAATCCCACTCTGGCATGTTCCTTGCTTCCTCGTTCTCGTTCCCGTCGCGCTCCCACTCTTTCTCTCTCCCGTCTCTCTACCCTGCATTGCCGCCGTGTAACCACTTCGCGGCCCCTCCCCTCTCCTCCCGCCGGAGACAAGAAAGGATGCATGTTTTTTGTGTCTCGCGGGCGTAGTCCGAGACAGAAGGTGTTGCAGCGTCCCCTTCTTCTCTTCCACGAAGAACCATGTGCATCAAGCCATGGCGGAGCAAGTGTACGCGGACAAAAGTGACACGTACGCGCGAGCAGGGCTGGTTATGGAAGAAGGAGCATGAGATGAGGTGAGTGTAAAAGAGTGGAGTTTTCCTGTGCATTCTCGTAAGATACGACATGACCAGACAAGATAATTGTGGTCGAACCCAGGTCGAGGCAACGAGGCACGACGTGTCTTGTGAAAAGGGCACACGTTCCGGCCCGTCCCTCTGTCTGTCTCGCGCCTTGCAGCTCCTGCAAACCTGCACATGTGTCATGTGTGTCTGTGTCTTTGTGTATCTTCGTCCCGCGTCGTCAAACTTTGTAACCCAACACATGCAAGTCCTCGTGTCCTTACCTCTGCGTGCGGGTTTTCCGAGCAAATCATTTCCCATACTCTTGGAGGCGAAGTCGCACAAAGCATGTTACGAACATGATCATTGTATGCAAGGATACCCAACATTTTTCTCCATCTCTCTCTCTCTCTCTTGTCTTGTAGGGTTGCCATAGCATCAGGCCTCAGGTGAACTTCGCGCGCTGCACATATCGTGCAAAACTCATGTCCTCGTCTTGTACGGCGTTACTGTCACGGATGGCTTGCTGGTATCGCTGCTTGAGCCCGTGCTCTGCGTCGTCAGAATCGTGATCCTCGTCGTTGATCAAGTCGTCGTGTTCAATCATGGCGCCCTCGTCTGAATTCTCTGCATCACTGACGGTCTGAGGTTCCTCCATTGTGCGGCGTGACTTTGGCTTGGTGCCTGCGCCCCCGACACGCATGTCTTTCATCAGCTTGTCCAGCTCGCGCTGACGAGTGGCTTCCTTTTCTCTCTCACGCTCGGCGCGGCGGCGATCAAGTTCGGGTCTGTAGTCTCGCTCAAACTCCTCCTTCTTCTGGGCCACGCCCTGGAAAAACTCGTCCATGCCATCACCTGTCATGGCACTGACACCAACTACGCTGAGGTGTTTGTAGAATTCTTCGAGGACGAGGGACATGCTATTTAGGAGACTGCCCATGTAGCCACTGCCTCCGCCTACACCTTCACCACCGAAACTGCCTCCTTCTTCCTCGTTTTGTAAGGCGGCTTGGAAAGCCTCGAAGTCTGTCATCCAGTCTTTGGCAAACTGGGCGTCTTGGGCGTCAGTCTTGTTGAAGACGAGGATCATAGGGAGTTTCGTCTTGTAGAGAATGGAGCAGGCGTAGAGCATATTGGACATGAACGTGCTCGTGCTTGTTGTGCGCGGCGTGTCGATGACATAGGCAATGACGGTGGGGAATGTGCTTGCTAGACTCGAAAGTAGGATCTCTCCACTTGCTGACCATACAAAAACCTCAATCTGACCCGGTGTATCCACCAGTATGTGCTTGACCTGCTGTTGCTGCGCCGGCGCTGCTTGCTTCTCTTTCCCACTGTTTGTCATGAACTCGACTGTCGTCTGCTCGGGCTCCTTCACCGGCGGCGGGGGCTGTGTCCGCTTTTCCAGTAGCCCGATGACTTGATCGATCTTGGTGCTGAACAAATTCAAGCTCGTCAAGATACCGCCATTCGGGCCGAGGTTGAACTGCTTCATAACCTCCTTGTAGTTTACACTGTCGCGAATGTCGATGTTAGGCGTGAAGGGGACATGGTGCACGGCGGGGTCGAGGTTGATGATGTAGGGTGGGACGGGCGAGGTCTTGGACACGGACGGTTCGCGCTGAGTTGGGTCGGGGTGAGTATAGAGGTGCGAGATTAGGCGTTGCATGAAGGTTGTCTTGCCGCTGCCTGCCATGCCTACGCAGACTATCGCGACAGGCTGGTTGCAGGTACTCGCAGTGGATGCGGCGGCCTCTGGAGCTCTGGCGGTAGCCATGTTGATACCGGTGTCCTCCTCTTCAGTAGTTGTGTTGATCTGTACCTGTATGGCCGCGTGCTGTGGGCGAGGAAAAGTCAAGGGCGTGACGTCGAGTCTGGCGTTGCTTCCAGAAATTCTTTGGCGGGGACGGTGAGGCGCGCTAGTGAGCTGCATGGGGTGATGTCAGTCGTCAAAGCTTCTGGCTGGTGCCGGTGCGGGAACTTTTGGCGCGACGGAGCGACCTTGATTCCAGCAAACACGGCCAAGTCCTACAGGAACTCTGTTACATAAAGAAAGCAATGGGTCTAGAAGACTTCGAGAAGGAGCTCGCGGAAAGTATGCGCAGAGACGAGAAAAAGAAACGCGACCGAAGTCGAAGTCGCGACAGGCACCATCGTTCCAAAGTATGCCCTTTGCGCTGGTCTTTGTGCAGAGCGTGCGAGCTGATGGGTGTTAGGAAAAGGATCGCGATCATAAGCATAGACACCACGCCTCGCGCCATCGTCGCGACGACGAGCGAGAAGAGCGCCACAGAGACAAGCGATCACGGCACCACAGAGAGAGCTCTGAAGAACGCGCGCGACGGAAGCGTAAAGAGAGCGGACATGACGGGCGATCACATCGGGGACACAGAGACAGGCGGAGTCGATCACCAGACAGCGACGACGAGGATCGCTTGACACAAAAGCGCAAGTCACGGCATTATGAGGAGGATGAATCTTCCGGCGACGACGTACCAGAGCAGAAGGATTATGTACCGCCAGAAGACGAAACCTTGGATCAACAACTGGAACACGCCGCGAATGCTGATTTGGAACGAGACGATTGGATGAAGGCGCCTTCGTCCATGGACATCGACTATGTGCAGCGACAGAAGAGAGAAGAAAAGACAACCTATGTCAGGGCGTCGGCAGAAAAGAGCCATGTGCTAAAAGTGCACCAAGCGGAGCTCAACCATCATCTATTAGATGCGAAGGAAGAACAGGGCATAAAAGCAAACGAACCGGCCCAAAGAGAGGTCAATTACACTTTTGGCGACTCGGGCGCGCAGTGGCGCATGACTAAGCTCAAGGGTATATATCGAAATGCGGAAGAGTCGGGCAAACCGGTCGAAGAGGTGGCCATGGAGAAATATGGTGACCTTCGCGATTTTGATGAGGCACGAGAAGAAGAAATTGAGCTCGATCGCAGGAAAACGTACGGGAAGGATTACGTGGGCAAGATCAAGCCATCAGGACAGTTGTACGAGGAGCGAAGACTGAAAGCAGGAGTGCACCGAGCATCACGACAGCAACATGAAGAGGAAGAATTAGCGCAGGGTGAAGTCGTTCCTGATCCTCGCCCGATAATAAATACGGTCGTCCTAAGCCAGACGGAGTTGAACAGGCTCAAGGCGCAGATGATGAAGGCGAAGATGAAGAAAGCACCGGATGCGGCTGAACTTGAAGCAGATTACAAAGTAGCGTTGGCAAACTCTGCAAGTAACAAGGATCGCGATGTTGTTATTCTTAATGCCATGGACAACCGAATGCTAGCAGGTGGTCGCCAAGGCGAGGTCACCGCACTCACGAATAAGCGTGGTGTAGAACGAGGTCTGGTCAAAGAGAATGACGATATGAGTCTTGAGGATATGGTCAGACAAGAACGGCGGACGAAGGGTCAAGCTGGAGGCGAAGGCATGCTACTTGCCGAGAAGATTGCTAAAGACTCGAAGTTCGATGTAAGACCCATATTGATTCAGATGCGTGTAGTGCTAAGGCAGAACAGAACGATCTTGACTATATCGACGACAATGCTGAAAAACTGGCAGCTCGAGCTCCAAAATCAACAGTCAACCTTCGCAACCAGGCCATTCAGGACTACCAACGCACAAACCGGATCATCGAATCTTGTCCGTTATGTCACCACGAAGATAAATCCCCACCACAACCCCCAATTGCTCCTATCATCTCCCTCGCCACCCGCACCTTTCTCACGCTCCCCACTGAACCCGAGATCAGCGACGGCGGCGCCGTCATCGTGCCCATCCAACACCGCACCAACCTCCTCGAGTGCGACGACGACGAATGGGAAGAAATCCGCAACTTCATGAAAAGCCTCCTCCGTATGTACCACGACCAGGGCCGCGACGTGGTCTTCTACGAGAACGCCGCGTTTCCCGGCCGCAAACCCCACGCTGCCATGCACGCTGTCCCCATCCCCTTTGAGCTCGGCGACACAGCCCCTGCCTTCTTCCGCGAGGCTATTCTTGAAGCAGCGTCGGACTGGTCGCAGCATAAACCCATCATCGACACGCAGAAAGCGTCGCGCTCGAGGCTGGGAAAACAGGCATTCAGGCGCAGTCTGGCGAAGGAAATGCCATATTTCCATGTGTGGTTTGAGCTGGATGGCGGGATGGCGCACGTGGTTGAAGACGAGCGAGCGTGGCCGCGAGGCGATTTGTTCGCGAGGGAGGTGCTAGGGGGGATGCTGGATGTAGACGTTGAGGTTGTGAAGAGGCAGGGCAGATGGGTCAAAGGGGATCGGAGGGCAGAGGCGTGGAAAAAGGGATGGAGGAAGTTTGACTGGACGAGGGTGCTTACGGAGGGTTGAGCCAAGGAGCTCTTGACGTGGATGGATTGTATGATGCTGGGCCATGTACGCCTTGCGAATATTGACCGAACAATCACAGTAAAAGCCGTTGGTTGAGTGAGGTCACACGCTTTTCCTCTTCCATTTCTGGATGCTTGCACACGGCGGAGGCAATCATGACATGGCACGAGCCCAGCTGGACTTCATCGTCTAGGTACCTGACATGGAACGAACACCCACAGTGCATTTACACCTCGCCCGCCGGCACACACTCCACACCCACATCCCCTTGAATATTGTCGCACACCACCACCGGCGGCGCCCCCGCAGGACTCGTGATATCGATGCCCTCGAGATGTATCCCCTTGCACGTCGCGCCAGGACTGCACGCCAGACGCGCAACGACGTTGCCGTTCTTGCCGCTGCTCGACCCGTGGATATTGACGAAGCTGACGTTTGTAATGTTGACGTTGCTGGGGTGCTGCGCGCAGGCCGTGGCGTTGACGTTGAAGTAGCACTGGTCGAGCACGAGGGGCGCGTCCGTGTTCTCGATGCGCACGTCCTTGTACGTGATGTTGTCCATGTATCCGTAGCCGACGTCGGGGCCGGCCCAGGCTTTGAGCCGCGCGCCGTTCTGCCCGTTGAGCAGCGTCATGTTCTCGAGCCATGCGTTGCTGATGTAGTCTTTGACGCCCGGGTACTGGCCAATGGAGCCCATGGACACGCCGTGCGTGCCGTTGCACCACAGGTTTTTGACAAAGATGTTGGTTGTGTTGGGCTTGGGGCTGAAGCAGTCGTCGCCGACGTTGACGCGTGTGTTGGTTACGGTGAGGCCGTCGACGTTGAGGGAGTCGAAGCCGTCGGTGTTTTTGGGGAGGGACTGTTAGGTAGTTTACTTAGTCCAGATATCGAGATGAACACCGGGGTAACGTACAGAGGCATTTGTGGACACAGCATCAATGTAAATGTTGTCGAACACAACATTCTTCGTGCGAACCATAAAGGTTGTCCAGCACGGTGAGTCTTTGAGGTGAAGTCCAGATACCTCAACGTTGGTCGCGTTGTCCGTCATGAAGAGAATCGGACGGTAAAACTTGTTCTTGGGATCAAGAATCTCCGCACCTGAAAATCCATCCCACCAGGCCTGGCCGTTACCATTGATGATACCTGAGCCGAAGATCTTGACATCTCTATGTATTGTTAAGACACGTCTTCAAAAAAGGATGGAAAACGTTATCTTACTTTCCGCCCCAGACCCAGAACGTAATGCTTTTCTGGAAGTCATAGTAGAAGTTGTTCTTTTGCCAGTAGTCGATATCGTTTGTGAACTACGCATGGTCAACATCATGCCTGGTAAAGATGATCAGCTTGACACACCTTCAGCTCTCCATCAATCCTAACATAAACATCTTCCAAGAAAGTCAAATCTAGCTTCTTGCCAATGACATACTTCTTGCCCTTCTCCAGATGCACAAGACCACCACGATTCGCCTTCTTAATAGCCCAAAGAAAATCATCACTGATGTCATCATGATCATCCTTGGATGCTCGGATCGTGACCTTTCTGCGATCCTTTTCGACAGCATTACCCCAATTGTCCTTCTGCTTCTTATGGCCTCTCGGGAGGAGCGAGAATCGAGACGCTGGGTCCTCTGATCTGGGCAATGTGATTGCAGAACCAGCCGGACTTGCAGCATGCTCAAGCGAAAAAGCAGAGACCGTTGCCACAGTAGCGAGAAGTACAGAAAGAGACCTCATCTTGACAATGATTTCCAGATCCTGGTAGTGGGAGAGGTACTTGCGAGCCGGCGACCGGATTTATGAGCGAACTCGCATCTTAGCTATTTATACACTCAATTGCAATGTCGTCCGCGCATCTCGAAACTCATCCCATGTCATTTCCGACAACAAATTCCTGGCCATGATGTGAAGAAGTTTCTCCGTCGTGCCAAGCACGCATATACCGCCCACGTTCATATCACCCCGTGCCTCATCTCCACAATCATTTGCGGAGGCCCCGCGGTCTAACCCCAAGCTTTCCAAGGGCTTCTTGGCCGCCCAAGCTTCCTTGGGAGAGGCTTGAGGTAGCTTGATTGTTTCGCGTGTTCCTGGCGCATGGACAGCGCGCATTCGGATTCTGGTTTGTGGGCTGTTGAGCGGTTGATTTCCCACGAATAAGCCTCGAAAGCCTAGCTCCCCCACCACTGGGTAAATGCTGAATACAGCAAGAACCTCTCTTTGCCTAATACATGATATAATCTATGGCATTGGAAGTATCTGACTGAGCCTTCAATTCATTGTGCGGCACAGAAAAGGGGCGCATAAGGTCTGCGTTTTGCATTCCGATCTGATTAGACAACTATGTACTTAGCACACTTCGCGAAATGCTTAAAAGTATTTTCATACCTTATCTAGGACACCTTCGCAATGAGGGTTGGCAATTGACTTCAGGTAAGGATCAAAGCAGGAGTCAGAAATGCTTGGAGGAACTTGCTGACCAAAGAGTTGGAAGATACCTAGCAATATTTCGTCTATGATATGAGGCGCACGCAGATTCGTACCATGCTTATGCATCAGCACATGGCTTTTGTCCTCCTCTCATGTACGTTGCTATCAGCCTGGCCCACCCCAATGCCCTTCGTATGACGCGATATCCTACTGCATTGACGATCTTCGTGTTATATGCCGCAGCTCCGTGGTCGCGATCTCCAGGACGATGTCTAGACAAGTCCAAAAGTGTCCTCCTGAAGCAAGTGGACGCAGACGTCATGATGCAGCGCTTGCTATGCTCAAACACTTCGGCTAGAGCCAGTAGTGGACAACAATCAGATCGATAACTTGTATCTCCTACTCATATCCTGGGTATCCTTCCAAAAACATCCTCAATTAAAATCGGCTGAGTAGGAGAAACCTCGAAATTCTTCTTGCATCGCTTGCGAAAGAACAGACTGAACAGGTGTAAGCACCGGTGTAACACTAGTAAACTCGGTATCGAAATTGCTGGTATCCGTTGGACTGGTAATTTGAGGGACAAATGGTGGAGCAACCCTCTTGTGGTATATATCGTCCCAGTTGATGTTTCTAAAGAATGCGTGAGACATAATCTCCTGGGCATCGGTCGGTCCTGAGCCTAGGCGCATCTCTGGCTCGCGGGTAAGCAACTTCTGCAATATCGAAACAGAGTCTCGCGGCATATGGATCGGGTACAGAGGCTCGTCGGCAAGAATGGCATCGTAAACTTCATCCTCGTCGTCACCTCGGAATGGTGACTGTTGCAGTAACATTTGGTAGATCAAGACACCATAAGCCCACCAGTCGACCGCGCGGCCATATTTCTTGTCCAGAAGAATCTGTAGAAATGCGTTAATCACTTGCATGGTGATCGTATCAAGTCATGCGTACCTCGGGTGCCATAAATTCAGGCGTGCCACAGAACGTGCTCGTGGTGGATCCGTACCACATTTCTTCTTTACACAAGCCAAAATCTCCTATCTTGATATGTCCATCCAATGTAAGTAGGATGTTATCAAGCTTCAAATCTCTGTAAATGACTCCATTCTCGTGAAAGTATTTCAATGCTAGGCATACTTCTGCTGCGTAAAATCTGCGCGAATCAGTACCCCTATCCCGATTCCAAGCTTGGAGGAGGAGACTTACTGTGCGCGTTTGGTTCCAAACTGACCTCTTTGAATATGTAGCATCAGGTCGCCACCACTAATGTACTCCATGACGAAGTATACTCTTGTCTCGGTCTGAAAGCATGCGTGTAGGCTGAGCAAAAATGGATGTCTTTCCTTGTTTGCTATCAGGAAGACTCGCTTTTCGGATCGAGTGCTTTCTACTTCATCGTTCTCAATGATGAACTCTTTTTTCAGTACTTTTATGGCGTAGAGTTGCTTTGTACTCTTCGTTTCAGCCAACATGACCTTGCCAAAGTTGCCCTTGCCGAGAACAGCCAAGAAGTTGAAATGGTCTAAGCCTATCCTTTTTCCTGTACCTTGAGTGTTCGCTGCGGGAGTGACCTTCCCAGGCGGAGCTTGTGCTTTGGTGACAGCTGACGAAGTTTGCTTAGGAGCAGGCGCTTCCTGTTTGGGTTCGGGCTGTTGTTGAGGCGATTGAGGCTGCGATTGCTGTTGAGACTGTGGCGGCTGTTGGGGAAGAGCATACGAGGTCTTGTTCTGCGAATACGGTGGTTGCTGATGGCTTGGTGGATAGCTCGGAATGTTTGCATAAGCTCCTGGGTTGTAGGGAGCCTGTTGTGGTGGCTGTTGTTGAGGGATGCGTTGATCTGCTGGATAGCCACCAGACGATCTGCCACTCTGTGAGCCATAGTCCGTGTTGCTCCGTCCATAGCCGGGAGCAGCAGGTTTGTTCATAGCAGCTTGTGCGGCAGCCACCGAAGACGGTGTCTGGGTCTGTGTTCTTGGACCTGAAGGCGGTCGCTGCTGAGATGTCGGGGAGGTGGGTGCTCCTCCAGAGCTAGTTGTGGAGTACGATGCACGAGCAGCGTTCATCGACGCTTCCGAGGCAGGGTATGAGGTCTGTCGCTCGGGTCCTGGTGGAGGGCTCATTTGCTCCTTGCCATAAGAGTATCTGTCTGGCTGTGGTTGTTCTTGCCCGAGTTGTGCAGGATACTGTTGTTGGGTTGGAGGAAGAGGCTTGTTCGGTGGCTGTGATGGTCGCAGCGTGGTTCTCATACCAGGGGCTGGCGCTGGAGTTGATTGACCTCTTCTTGTTCTCTTGATCTCCATCAGAATCTGATTTGCAACCTCCATAGACATGCCGCAGAAATCAGGAACAAAGTGTGCACAATGAGCATGGCATGTAAGGCTGCATTCTACAGGATGGTTAGCAGTTAAAAAGTCGAAAGTAAAGGCCGTACTTACCAGTACACTTCTTAGTCTGCTTGCGACCAAGGGGGAGAACGTAACCACAATGGCAGCACCAATTAGCGCCCATGTTGGAGAAGTTTTCAAAACGATGGGGGATACGATGATTGAGTTTCGCTTCGTCAGGATCAGTCTCGGCGTTGGATTGCGTGATACACTTTGTGACTACTTTGGTGTAGCACTTCTTGTGACATGTATAGTTGCAGTCTGAGCATTGCATTCCGGCAGCGTATTTGAGGAATTCGCCGCAGAGTGCGCAGCGCATAACGTTGTAAAACTGTTGCTGCACAAATTTATGGCCGTATTGCTCGACGACATCCTCTTTACGTTGTCTCACTGCCCCCTTGCGTCCAAGACCTAGGTCAAAAGGCTGTTTGTTACCGGTATTCTTGGCGAAGGACATGGTCAGATGGATGCGCCCAACGGGCTCTAGCGAAAACCAGTCATCAATCATGACCGGACCAGTTTGTGGCTGTGGTCCGCCTTGAGGACGTACACCACCTGGACCGGGACCTCCAGGGCCAGCAAGGTTCTGGCTGGTGGGCGGTGGCTGGAATTGAAGGTCAGGCTGTATACCGCCTTGTCCTCCCATCTTGTCAGCAGCGACCCATCCAGAGTTTTGGAGCTCAGTCTCGATCTTCTTCCGACGCATCTCTTCAGCAATGTCCGAGATGCGCACCCAGAGCATGCCTATGGGCAGCATATGATCGCCGGTCTTGTCATACACGGTAATTTCGATTTCATTCGCTTTGTCGATGGCGAACTCGTGCAATTCGTCTATCCAGCGATCGTTCCTGGTCGGCTTAGTTCGGCCCTTGATTTGATCTTCGACCTTGATGTTAACAAAGGTTTCGGGACCACGACTGAATCTACCAGTTGCGGCATGGTCAACGTCGGCGACTGCATGAACACGAAGGGACAAATGACCGCTCAGTGGTTTTCTCTGACTCGGTATGTTGAGACTATCATCTGCTTCACATCAGCATCAGATATTTTAGAAGCGAGAATGGCCTTACCGTCGTCTCCATCGCCATCGATGTCTACATGGAGGTCCTCGTATCGCTTCAGGGAATGCTTGAGAAGTTGAATCTTTTGGTTACTCTCGATGCGCTTATTCTCTGCATCCATTTTGCTCTTTCGGTCGCCCTCCATTTGATATAGCCGGACCATCTTGTCGATACCCTCTTTGTATTGCTTCTCGACGCTGAGTTTGAATTCGAGCTGGGACAGCATGAGCTGGATACGGGGGCCAAGATGCGGGGTATCATATTTGATGAGATCTAGCTGGCTCAGTTCTGGGATATTCTAAGTGGAGAGACGAGAACATACCTAGCTTGCTGTAGTTGGGGCGCTTGCTTGGTGCTCCTGGCGCTGGAGGAGCATACGGTGCGCGAGGCGGCATGAGACCGTCGCCGCCACTGAGGTTGCTGTACTGGCTCTGAGGCCCACCGTAGCCTCCCTGATCCTGTGGCTGTACGTATCCGCTCCAGCCATCCTTGGGCGGAGGAGTCAGCGGGTTGTTGGCCTTTCGCGCGCCCGGTCCGCCTGGCTGCAGATTCATGTTGTCCATGGCGGACGTGGTCCGGTGCACATCCAGATCTCGCAGCTTGGACTCAAAATACTCAATGTTTCGCCTGCCGTCCTTGATCTGCCCGTCGAGACGCGACAACACCGCAGGGTTGTTGGTCGACTGACGCATGGCGTTGGCGGCATTGATAAGCGCCTTCTCGCGGTCGATCTTGCGCTGCACATTGGCAACGGTCTCGTCGACGCTGGCCATGGCGGCTGGTGGTGAGGATTTCGGCGAAGAAGGCGGAGGGAGCGTTTCTTCGCCGACAGAGGCGGCGATGGGGCAGCGTGCCTGGCGGCAGCAGGCTGCAGATCCGGAGCGTCGATGCCCAAGCGGGCAGCTGTCGTGCTGGGAGGAGCTCTGCGCGCGACCGGGGGGGTTAGCGGCGTGTGCTGGGGGGGGGGATTCCAGAGCAGGGCGTGTGTGCTGGGTGCTGTGTGGTAGCAATGACGGCTGCTGCAGAGACGTAGGCAGGCGTTTGTGATGTAGTCAAATCTTAGCAGGCGGACTGCGTGGCTGTGAGCGGGATGCCCCACTTTCTCCCTGTTGGTGCAGCGCGCCTCTGGCTGACGGGGCTATGGTGGCGCTGGCTGAGGGCGGCCGCGGGCGTGGACTGGGAGTGTTTGTGTGAGCGTGTCGAGGGCGGGCGGAGGGATGCAGATGGGCGATGACGACCAGCCTGGGCGCTGTGCGTGCTGCGGGAAGCTTGTGGTGGGGTTGTCGGCGGGCGTCGCAACCACGAACAAGACCTGGTGCCCGCACAGCAGGGCCACTGTGGCGCATAGATGGGGGAGGGGGATGGGGAGGGCGACCGGGAGGGGGGATTCTGGCAGACACAAACAATTGTGCACCAGCACAGGCATTTCGCCTTCTCAATCACCCGCCAGGCGAACAGCATGCAACCCAGCTTGCGACCCAGCACGCCGCCCGATTGGGCAGAAAGAAACATGCGTGACATGTTGCAAGGCCTTGGACCCTCCACCATACTGCGTCTCGCACGTTTTGCACTTGCACCACGCTCTGAAACCTCAACCTCCGCCCTCAGGCCACCATGCGTGGACGCCCTTGTCCCCAAATTTGCTTTGTCGACGCGGTTGCTTGCTACCTCTGGAATGTGTCCAGTCCCCAAGTACTGCAAGCCTCCATGGCAGCCCAAACACCCAGAAGCTATGCTTGGGTCGTCATTCCAAATCATGCGTCCGATGTCATGCCATTCACATGTGACATGGATCGATAGCAAAGGACGGGCTTGCGCAATCAAAAATCTCAGCACAACCATCATGTCCGGTGAACGCTGCGGCGTAGACAAGCCAGACAAGTCCCCATGTTCTTAATGTGACTATTGGTCTGAACCGCGCTAACCATCTTCGACTACCCGTAGTAGCGTCCACTGTCAACATGCCGGTTTCCATCACACCTCGTTCCTCGTGCTCCTATCCATAATCTTACCCACAAAAGTACGTAACCAATCAGCGACGACGGCTTAACATCATGCTGGAGTCTGTTTAGAGACAGGCACTATTTTTGAGCTTGTCTTCGGCGACGATCAATTGAGCTTCCAGAGGATCCACCATGTCAACCACAGTGTAGCATGATGGCACTATAGGATGTATTGACTATGTGAACTATGCCTAAGAAAGGGCCTATAAGTAGGTGCCAAGCACCGGCACGTGACACACAGGCAGTGTTCTCTCGGAAACACTTCAAGCCGTTATATCCACTAAATTAGAGGAGCTCGCAAAGCAGTGTACTGCCTTTGAGACTGAGTACAACTCATCGGGATATGAGAGATCGAGAATACCGCTACAGTACCCGAGGCGAAGTGGAAGAGGCTGAGGCAGATGAAATTACAGACGACGATGACGAATATGGCCATTACCAACCGATAAAGCGACCAATGGCAGCCAAGCAGAAATTACTACATCTGGTATTGGCCGAGATTTGTTGTGAATGCTCACTGACATGGCAATTCACATGCTTTCGGACTGTGTTCGAATCTTGGAATCCGCTCCTTCCTCATGACACCATTGTTGCAGTCCTCAAGTTCTTCGGCCTATCGGCACGATGGTGCCGTACTATATCGACTCTATGACGATGTGTGGTTTTTTGACAAGGACTACGAAAAATTCACTACGGCGTGGTCGAAAGTGCTCGAATTTACAGACGTTACTGGTGTCCGATTGGATAAAAAAAGACTGGCAGATTCGAGTATCGAAGTACAGCAGGCTTTAGAGCAACTATGTGGTCAAAACAGTCTGCGGGGCATCAAAGCTGATTGGTCGGATATGGAAGCATACTGGAGGTGGATTGCGATGATGTACGGACCGGAAATGATGGACACGTTTGGCGGACCAAGTGTGGTGGACTTCACTTTGCTCCCAATCGGAATGGTGTCCATGTTCCACCAGAGAAGAACTAAATGGCAAGGCTGAAGCGCGACATGGGGTCGAGACTTCTGGTACCTACCAGTGCTACACTTATATCGGGTTCGGTTTATGATAACTATAAATCGATTCTCTCAAACCACCAAGACGTAAT
Source organism: Coniothyrium glycines (assembly GCA_025742365.1). Lineage (NCBI taxonomy): Eukaryota > Fungi > Ascomycota > Dothideomycetes > Pleosporales > Coniothyriaceae > Coniothyrium > Coniothyrium glycines. The sequence continues at coordinate 199,251 of JAMXIJ010000013.1, forward strand.
TACTTGGTGGTATGCTCGTAAGATATGACGCGCGTGAGGATAATCGTCTGACACGAGACCCATGTCTCGTCAGATCTTTAGCGCAATCCCCGCGTTCTGTTAACCACTTCCTTCTCTACATGAATTTTTAATTTTTCTCTTGTTCAAGAAACGTGTATTATTCATTCATACTTGAGGTTGTACCTACCGCCTTCCATATCAGCATATTGGTATCATGTTTCCTCAATGCTGTCGTTTGCGCCAATAGTTGGTTAAGTGCCATGAATTTGAAGTTGACGCTTCATTCTCGACAATGATGATCTGATGAAAAGCGAGCTTAATTCAACGACAGATGTTCACGGTCGATAAACAACTTGACGCCTATCCGGACACTCCAGCGTTGCATTTCAAAAGCAAACTCGTGTCTTCACCAGCCTCCCAAAGCGCCAGCATGTACCAAGAGCAGACGCATCGTTTCATCACAAATACCTTGACGATGGCCGGCTGCCACGACTGTCTGTTCATCCGACATTTGCGAGATCCCGCTACCGTGATCGTTGTCGCCACTATGTCGCCACATCCTCTCCGCCACATACTTTCGGCTTGTCACTCCCACGATGCGCCGATCGCCTGTGATGTGCCGTCCATCTACGACGAGCTGGCTTTTCACAATGTTGCTATGGGGGGTCACACTATCGGCCAATCACGGATGGAACGCTGGCGACAGACCGAGTGAATGCGACACTCCGGAGGGCTAGGTTCCCAACGACCCTTTTGTGGGGAGCCCGCGCACCCCACGCTGGCCATGTCCAGGTCTCTAAACCCCATGCCGGGCTCGGCTGACCCGCCGTCTACTGTCGTCGAGCAATCAAATGGAGTTGTAAAGGTTTTTGGTGACGACCTAGCGCGCACTAAAAATGACGACATCTTGGCACCCTCGAGAACAGACAAGGAAGGCGCGCTGTGATACCTTCCCTTCGGCGGGATAAGCGAGACTTCCAAACCTTGACCACCAAAATTCCCACGCCTGTCCTTGCCGTCTATCAGCTGTCAGCCTAGACCTATGGGGACAGCATTTGATTGATTAGAACCCCAAAACCCCCCCCGGGCTGCCACCTCTATCTCTGTCATTTTCTCTACTCCACACTTTCAGACAATGTCTGTCCTCGATACCACGAAAGATCTTTCTGCGCTATTCACACAACAGGTCCAAAAGACCCCTGACCTTCCTGCCCTCGAAGACGACAAGGAGACATACACGTACCAGCAGCTTCACGACAGAGTTGCGGCCCTCGCCGACCGGCTACGCAACCATGGCGTTGGCCGTGATAGTCTAGTTGGCGTTCTTCTTCCTCGTTCCGCCAATTATGTCATTGCCTGTCTGGCGGCTCTCAGGGCAGGTGGTGCCTTCTTGGTGCTAGAGTTGGCCTATCCTCCTGATCTCCTGGCAGATGTGCTTGAAGATTCACAACCGTCCGTCGTCATCACCATTAACGCAGAAGTCGGCAAAATTAAGGGAAGCACACCGCTCGTTGTTCTCGACGAGGAGCAATTGAAAAATGGACACGTGGATGAATCAGAGTTACCATCACTACCGGAAGACACTGACCTCGACCGCCTCTCTTTTGTGGCTTATTCGAGTGGCACGACTGGCAAACCCAAGGGAATCGCCAATCCGCATAGAGCAGCAGTCTTGTCATATGACCTCAGATTTGGACTCTCAGACCTGCAGCCTGGTGACCGAGTAGCATGCAACGTTTTCTTTGTTTGGGAAATCATCCGTCCACTGCTCCGAGGAGCGACCGTGGTAGCCGTCCCTGACGAGGCGAGCTACGACCCGCGAATGCTCGTAGATCTGCTCGCAACCAAGAAGATTACTGAAACACTATTTACACCAACCTTATTTGCTGCCGTCCTGGCCCGTCATCAATCACTTAGTACGAGATTACCTAATCTCAAGACTGTGTGGCTAAACGGTGAAGTCGTGACAACAGATCTTGCACGACGTGGTATCAAGGCTTTACCGAATACGCGCTTGTTGAATGTCTACAGTGCTTGTGAGACACACGAAATCGCGTGCGGTGAAATCAAGGACATGTTAGAGAAAATCGATAAGGATGCTCCATACTGTCCTGTCGGACCTCCGCTCATTGAAAAGAAGTATATCTACATTCTCGACGAGAGCGGCCAGAAGGTGGATGAGGGAGAGAATGGTGAGCTCTTTGTTGGTGGGCGCCTGCTTGCTCGAGGGTATCTCAATCGCCCCGAAACTACCGCAAAGGCCTTTATTCGTAACCCATACAGCTCGAAGGCAGGTGCTCGGATGTACAGAACTGGTGATAAGGCACGCCTGTTACCCAGCGGACTGCTCGAAATCACTGGCCGAGTTGGTGCCATGATCAAGATTCGAGGTTACTCGGTTGTGCCTGGCAAGGTCGAAAGTGCAATTGTGAACCATTTGGCAGCAAGTCACTGCGCTGTGGTTCCGTTTGGCGAAGGTATCGACCGTCAATTGGTGGCCTACTTCGTGCGCGACAAAGAGTCCTCAGAGGAGCGACCGGTAGTCGAGATCGACCGCACAGGTCGAAGTGCGACTGCGAGACGTATGCTCATGCCCTATCTCGCACACTACATGATTCCTTCATTGTGGGTCGAGCTTGACAAACTACCAACGAGCGACGTCTCGGGTAAGGTCAATCTGAAGGCACTTCCACCACCTCGACCGAGTTCGCCCACTGGCAGCGCCAGAAAATTTGAGCAAAGCCCCATTACCATTGAGCAAATCACCGAGATCTGGGCATCAATTCTTAGTGTCAGCGCAAGCTCCATCACTCCGGAGTACAATTTCTTCGATCTGGGTGGTCACTCTCTTCTACTGGCAGATTTGGCGGCGCGCTTGTCGAATACATTTGGTTTTAGAGTGCCAGTAGCACGTCTCGCAAACCCAGCTACGCTTAATGGGCATCTGGATACCGTGCGTGCTGTACGAGATGGTCACACTGCTGAAGTGCAAGAGAACCTACCGGCCGTCTTGCGTGCAGATGCCGTGTTGGACAAGGATATTCAACCCCAAAACCCTAAGATCTGCGCTTTGAAAGATGCGAAGACTGTCCTGCTCACTGGTGTTACTGGTTTCTTAGGTGCATTTCTCCTGCGAGATCTCCTCGAGGGTACATCGGCGCAAATTGTTTGCATGGTCCGCTTTACGGATTCCTCACAGGACGATATTCCCGCAGGTATCGCTAGGATACGCAGAAACTTGCTGGACTTCGGCCTTTGGAGCGATAATATCATGGAGCGTGTGGAGATTCTGCCTGGTAACCTTTCCCGCAAAAGATTCGGTCTCGCACCGGACACGTTCAAAGCACTGGCAGGTCGTTTGGACGTTATCGTTCATGCCGCTGCTACTGTGAACTTGGTCTATCCGTACGCTGCGCTGCAGAAACCTAATGTCGGTGGAACGCGGGAAATTCTGCGGCTGGCCGCCCAAGGAGGAGCTACTGTACAATACATCTCCACGAACGGAGTACTCCTACCAAAGTCCGGACACGAAGGATGGCCCGAAGATGCCATGCTCAAAATTGAAGATGTCGTTAAGCTCGCGGATGGTTACGGTCAAACCAAATGGGTGGCTGAGCAGCTCGCTCTCGAAGCTGGAAGACGAGGTATCCCGATCAAGATCCACCGTCTTGGTACGATAAGTGGTCACAGCGAGACAGGTGCTGCCAATGCCTGGGACTTACTCACAGCGCTCATAGTTGAATCCATCAGGATTGGTCACTATCCCGATGTCAAGGGCTGGCGTGCAGAAATGACACCTGTGGACTTTGTCAGCAAGGCAATTGTACATTTGAGCAACGAGACTGAGTCGGACCAGAAGGTTTTCCACATTGGAGACCCTGATCCAGTTGATATCAGCCAAGTTTTCAAAGACCTCGATGTGCTCGGATATCCAACAAAGCCAATCGAGTTCGAGAAATGGATCGCACTCTGGGATGAGAAGCGAGGTTCAGCAAAGGGTGGCGACGGCGCTTTCACAGTCGACATCTTGCGAAGCGGTATGCCAAGTATCGAGTTCCTCCGAGATGTTGTCGTCCTCGATAACGCAAAGACCAGACCTCTGCGTTTGGCTGTAGAACGACCCAAGGTTGACCAGGTACTACTCGAAACATATACTCGCCATTGGTATGCTCGTGGTTGGTTACCAAACGCACCCACCTCGCAGGATGCTGCAGGCGGTTCTGCAAGATTGCCCCGAAGAGGTCCACTGTCCGGCAAGGTGGCCGTTGTGATGGGTGCGTCTTCAGGCATTGGCGCTGCAACTGCTGCGGCCCTTGCACGCGAAGGGTGCCATGTCGCTCTTGCCGCTCGCCGTGTTGATGCTCTTGAAGACCTCAAGAAGCGTCTGGTCATCCGTGAGGGCAAAGTCATCACGCAGAAGACTGACATTACCGACAAGGCTCAAGTCGAAGCCCTCGTTGCTGCTGCTGAGAGCCAGCTAGGACCTGTCGACATTTTCATCTCAGTCTCAGGAGTCATGTACTTTACCATGATGGCCAACACACAGACTGACCAGTGGAACCAAACGGTAGACGTCAACTGCAAGGGTCTTCTCAACGTCATTTCTTCGGTTGTCCCCTCGATGTTGAAGCGCGGCAAGGGTCACCTTGTGGCCATCTCCTCAGACGCAGGGCGCAAAGTATTTCCAGGGCTGGGCGTCTACTCTGCTTCAAAATTCTTCGTTGAAGCAACTCTACAGAGCTTGAGGGTCGAGACTGCTGGTACCGGACTGAGAGTCACCAGCGTACAGCCTGGTAACGTGGCCACAGATCTCTTAGGTATGAGCACAGACCAGGAAGCACTGAAGAAGTATGGGGAGCCGAGCGGTGCGAAGGTGCTCGAGCCAGAAAATGTGGCAGACAGCATTGTCTACGCACTTAAGCAGCCAGAGCATGTCGCTGTGAATGAGATCATGATCGAGCCCAGGGATGAACCCATCTAGAGGTTAAAGAGATGTCGTTGTCAAGGCACGCAAATATTTGTGTGATAACAATGACGACGGGCATGATTGTCTGGACAAGAAGCAACAAGAAGCATCGAAGGATTGATATATTAGATCCAAGGGGTATCGAGAATACTCATAATGATAAAGATCAACACATGTCTTCTTCTGTCTACCTCCCCAACTTCTCCATCTACCTTTATCATTTTCCTCCCATCAATCATGACTTTTGATGAGGTTGTATCTCATCCTCCACCACCCTCCCGATTCTCTGTAAACTCTCCCCAGCCCTCTGCGCTCCCTCCCCAGCAGCCTGCACACTCTCCCCCACTCCCACTGCCGTCTCCCTCGTCCTCTGCGCCTGTATCGCCAACTCCCTCTCCGCCTCCGCAATCCTCGCCTCCCTCGCCTCCAAGTCCCTTGCCAGTTCCTGTTCCGCCACGCTCGCGCGGTTCTGCACATCAGAGCCGTAGTCGCGCCCGCGCTGCAACGCATCGGCCTTGGCACTCTCCACGTTCTGCGCAAGGCCGGCATGCGCGTGTTGTGCAGCGGCGCTGGCATCGTAGAGATTACTTTGCAGGGCATCGCCGCGCTGCACCGCCGCGCTCGTCGCCGCACTCACACCCTGCTGCAGCGCATCCCCCTTCTGCCGCACCGCCGCCCTCGCGCCCTCCAGGCCGCGCGAAAAAGACTCCCCCCGCTGCGCGGCCCCCGTCCTCGCGTTGTCGAGATCCTGGGCGAAACTCAGGCCGCGGGCGAGCACGCTGGAGCGCGCATGTTCGAGTTCTTTTTCCGCGGTGCGCGCGCCTTTTGCTTGCAAGTCGCGCTCCCAGTCGCGCGCGGCGGTTGTGGCCTTGTTCTTGTCGTCGGCCAGCGCAGCGAGGGCTGTTGCTTTGCCGGCATCAATGTCCCCCTCGATACGCTTCAAGCGCTCCTCCTCCTTGTGCGCCAGGCTCTCCAAGAGACCAGTGACCTTGTGGCCGTACTTGAGCTCTAGTTCTTCGAGTTTGCTCTTCCCCTGGCTGGTCGAGTTGCCGACCATGTCTTTGAGTTTGGGGATCTGCGGGTTCGTGGCTGCGGCGCTGCGGGCGCGTATGTCCGAAACGGAGATGTAGCTTTCGGGCGTGTTGGTTTGGATGTCGGCTTTTACCTCTTCGTACATTGCTTCGACGGCTTCGACGACTTGGACCACGTCCAGTTGGCAGCCGGGTCGGCTGAAGTCGCGTTCGCGCTGCTCAATGTATTCGCGCACTTTTTTCCATTCGTTTTCGTACCATCGGATACGGTTTGGCAGGCCGGAGCCCTTGAGATAGGTGAGCAGTCCGGCGATTACTGTGTTGATTGCGCCGAATGCCTGGATTTCGGGAATCAGGAGTCAGTGTGTGTTTCCTGAATAGATTGTGGATTGGCAAGACTTGCTGTGATGCCTACGCGGTTACCGTTTGCGGCACCCATGGCGGTAAGAGATGCTGCCACGACGACCTGAAGTCCCAGACATGAATTGATCAAGATGGAAGCAAACCTATATCCTCGCTTCGCAGCGGCTTCGCGGTGACAGACGCGATTGTAGATTCCCAGATTAGGCGCAGCGCGTCCGTCAAAGTGGAGCGCATTGTGCGAATGTGCATGAATGGTGTTGCCTTTCTCGTCTATCCGTGGTTGGGAGAGCTCCCTCGTGCTGTGGATGCCAATTAGGTGACGGAACAGAGAGAGCTTATTCTCAGGATCAAAGTCGATCTACAGGGTCAGTATGAATTTGAAAATGACATAGTACCAAGACGCACTGTTCCTTGTCGCGTAAGTTGAGGAGGCTGCGGACCGGGAGGAAACTGGAGAGAAGTGCCTGACAGACCGTCCTCGACATTGCGAACGCGGTCGCGTCCACGAGGCCGTAATGCTGAAGGCAAATAGTTCATGCTGTGCAACGCTATGCTCCGCTATGCTTCAAACGTGAGACGAAATGGCAGAAAGATGAAGAAAAGAGAACAACGCGGGAACCAGCAGCCCACCACACTGTTCCACAAGTCAGTGTGCGGAACAGTTCAGCAGATTTTTAGTGCGGACCGGCACGATGATTTAAGATTCCTCAGTGCCAATCTGCGAGATAGCAGTACACACATGCAGCCACTCGCACGTCCCCAGCACCATCCCGTAGGTACATACTTGCTAGACAGAGACCCTGCCGGCAGCTCAACTCTTGCTCTAGTCCTGCCAATCGGAACATTAAGAACCACAATCGTCGACTTTGGTGGGTGGGGTCTGCAGCTTATGCATGTTGTCGATTTACGCTAGGACTGGATGCTGATCAAATGGAAGTTAAACAACTTCCAAAACCCCTCGTACCAGGAACGTGCGCCACTCAATCCACGGAAGCTGGAAAGACGTCGGACATTTCGTCGTGACAGCAGCGCAATCAGAGGCATTGCTGTTGTCGAACGTGAGCCACTACGCGGCCACGATGTACGGAATCGGAATATGCGTCGCGCCCTGATGTGTCGCCAAGGCTCACCAAAGGAGAAGCTGATCAGCCTCGTCGCTTGTTTGCGCTGCTTTCGGATGACCCCAAGAGCGGATCAGCCAGCTCGGCGACGTCATCCACGGGCACCGTGCAGCATGCCCGCGAGCTTGTTTCCAGGCGGGCCGGGACGGGACATGCTGCATGCATGTGGAAGTGATTAGACGTCCCATGTGATGATGGAAAGCAAGATATTGAATACATCTTGCATGGAGCGTTATCAGACTTCAATATATGTCTCCAGCGCGATTCGCTTGAACGGTGCAGGATAAGTGGTACCTGTGTCGATCAGTGCAGTCTTGCACCGTCTGCAGCGCACGGTAATCTGCGATTTCACAAGTCGGAAAATTGTGTGATTGATCGGCCTAATCGCAATGAACGATCTGCAAAACCTGACTCAGTCGAGCCTACGACAACTTGCCCATACTGAACTGAACTTGGGTCTTCCGGTGCAAGAACTTTTCGCTGGACACCCCTCTCGACTACCTAGGTACTCAGGACATCACAACTGTACATTCCGAGCTCATTTTCATTAATGTTAGGGAACGTCATTTCCACCTACAAAACAGATCCGTAGGGGATCTTGTCCATCACTTTCCTGACCACCATTGCCAACGATCCCGGAACCGGATCTACTTTCTAGTTGGGATAGCAAAGGAGAAGCCCGACCCGAGAATCGAATACGACTAATCAGAAGATGATGCCCTCTCACATCTCTCCCGAGCATGCCAAAAATCCGTGTGTCTTTGCGCGTTGTTGCTAATCGACCACGTCTTGAGGTCAGATTGGTTTCTGTATGCCGAGACGGAAATGTCGTCGATATCGTACTGTGGAAGTCCTCTACACCATCTCCACTGCTCAACTTGCATATTGCTACGCGCACAAACGTGTATTCTAGGCAGCGAAAAGGATTGAAATTACAGAGACTGTAGAGAAACGCTACCTTACACTTTTACGTTAGGATACATATCCTGTCTTGAAGCAATGTGCTTTTGACGTACCGAGCATGTTCATATCGAGACAAAATCATCACAGGACAAGCGAACGGTGCATTACAGTACCTTCTCGCTCGAACGGGATTTTTTGCCGCTGAAGCTGATGAGAATGATCTGAGATTGCACTCGCAGATGCATCGTACTCTAATGCATAGACGGCGAGATTATCTTCCTGGAATTGAATGTTTCTATCAAGGATCTGAAGTCCACGAGCTATAGGATCAATTACTCCGGTTAACTAGCAAGACCTAGTCAAATGGATCTGGTAGGGGAATTGCTCATATGACAAGATTCATCTTCAAGTTCTCAGAATACAACTACATTTCCACAACACCCAGCACACTCCGCATGACCGCTACCGACTGTCCTCATTCATCTCTGCTCTCGCTCGCTCGCCATGCAACAGAATGATCTAGCCACACAACCACACACCCATCCTCCTCTGACTCCATTTTCTCTTCTCACGCACGATGCACATCCGCCCACTCCATCCCGAGCCCGACACTCACGCCCTTAACTCTCACACCTACCTCCTCCTCAGCACGCGCCGCAGCATCCTTCCACGCCTCCCCACCAATTCCAGTAAACAGCGTGAACCCGCCCATACCAGCGATGTCGAGCGTCGACACCAGCGGCCCGGGGACATATGTCTCGAACGGCATGGTTCCGGCGTGCACTCGAGGATACCCATGATTCACAACCCGCAAGCCTTTGCAGACAGATACACGACAACAGCTTATCCACTCTGACCGTCACCGATAAGCTCAATCTACCCATATTTCGCCCGCAAGAACTCACAAAGCAGCCCGTCCAAGCCCAAGCCCTCTGACGCTAGCCGAGAAGTCCGCATACGCCCAACCGAGTACGTACATGGAAGCGACTACGACCGAGACTCGTCCAGGCAAGTGTGCGTGTGCACTAGTGGGTTGCCCTGTGAGCAGGATGTACGCTAGCCTTGCTGTCAAGCTATCAGGACGGTGCACTTTTCCTGAGTAGACTCGATCGGTCTGGTGGACCGTTGCCCTCCATGGGGATGTACTCGCGAGATGCACGTGTAGGCACAAGTGAGTGCCGGCGCTCCTTCGCGTACTGCTCGTCCAGTCACTTCAAGCAGGAAGCCTCAATGAGCGGTTGCGATCCCAGAGCATGGAAGTGGAAGACAAAGGTTGGAAAAAAAGTGATTTATTCCATGACAAAAAGCAAGAACGTACAGATCGACGTCCATTGGTGAATTCCCAGCACAGTGTATCATGTCCCCTTATCCGAAACCCGTTCTCAGAATACATTCATACACCCATACACTACGGCTAAAATCATGCCAAACATACCAAGCATACCAAACGCTCAGCGGACGCTCAGAAGTTCTTCCCGTGAAGTTTAAACGCCAGATTAGTAATGCTTTTTTTCTAGTACAAGAAGGCATTAAATGAAAATTGGGGTATTTCTACATGTCCGTGATCATAGCCTGATCGTCCTGTTTCTGGCCCTCGGTGACAATATCGAGAAGACGTGCATAAGGCACTGTTATGCGTTGGAGATCGCGATGTTTGCCTGTTTTGGCTCGTCAATTGGGCAAACAAGCGGGGAGTTTGAATGCAGACTTACCAAGAATCAACACCGCTTCCTTCAACAACTCCTCTCGTTTCCAACCACATATAACCTCAGGTTCCTCCGATTTATCGCCGTCGTCGTCCTCTTCGGTGAGGAGGTTACCGACAAGACTTCGTAGCAGTTCTTCGATTTTGCCTTTGAGACCTTCTGCGCCGAGTCGCTTGACATACATGGTTAGGTAGATTTTGAACTCTTCTCGTGCGCCTAGAGTTCTTGCCGCTGCAACACGATTCTCCAAATGGGCTACGCTAGCGCAGCTCTCGAATGTTTCGTAGCCTTCCGCGGAGATCAGTATCTTGATAAGTCGTTGTAGGTGGAATGCCCGGCCTTGTAATAGCGCTTGGTTGGTTGTGTTGCGCTCCAGTGATGGTATAATGCCTGCAGAGATGTTCTCGATGGAGACTTGATCATCCTTCTCTTTCGGCGCGTTCTTATCCTTTGAGTTCCTGATGTTGCCAACTGACGAATCGGTGCTATTCCAGTATTGACTGACGACGCCCCACCATGGCTCTGAAAGTCTTTGCCAGACGTACATCAAGGGATTATAAGTGTACCCTTCTCCATTGGACATCGCCACCACTAGTCTTCCTTCTGAGTTGAGTCGAGCGAATACAATCCCGGGTGACTTGGTGAGGTGAGGACCTTGAGAGTGTGCAGCTATGTCAAGTATAGGTGCTAGTGATACAGGTGGATGTGGTGCAGACATTGTCTTCAAGTTCCATACATAGCACAAGCCAACAGCCGATATACACATTAGCCACCATCCGCGGCAGTCCATGATGACCGGTTGTGCTTCCATAATCATGGCGTTCAATGTACGTCGACCTGCTGGTGTCCATGTGTATATAGATCCGTCCTCGCATGCTGCTGCGAAGAAGTTTGTGTTGCCCGTGATCAGAAGTACTGCTTTAGGCAAGAAATCCTGCCAAAGCGCTTGACCTTTGCTTGTACATGTCAATCTAGTCGGATCGTGATCTTGGAAACGGGCCGTTCTTGACGGTCCTGCTGCATTTCGTGCTTCTAGGATGACTGTGTCCGAGATGTCTGCTTTGCCTGTGTTGGCATCGACGCTGTCCTTGGGTGGTTCGCTGCCATCTGTCGTTCGTACAATGACGCTTCGAACTTTTGGTACTGCTAATCGCACTTGGCTCACACTCAGGGACGGGTTCACGATGGCTGGACGAAGAACCTTGGGAGGCTCCTGCGCCTCGTTATTCTTCGAGGACGCAGCAGCTGGTGGTACGAGGCCGTTTTCACTGTTCAGGACGATAGCTGCACCACCGGGTCGTACAGAATTAGCCAATCGCCGTTCCACTTGGCGATCCTCGTCGCCCTCGATGTCAGCGAATTTTCGCTTGTTCCCGATAAGCATCGATACAAGACCTCCCCGAGGAAATCCATCGTATGGCTTGGATAGATCGAGAATGTTATGCGGATTGTCATTTCTGCCCCCAGATGTCGTTGTGGCCGAGATGAGCTGAGTTTGAGGCAACGAAGACCCACCGACTCCCGATGATGACGAGACAAGCATGGGTGCTATCCGCTTCTTACCATCCTTCGTGACTGTTACTCTTTGCTTGAGTTTCTCTACTCTTTGGTCCGCCAGTGGCTCAGCAGGCTTTTCTGGTTGTGCAGACGAGGTTGTTCCGTTTGGTATATTTGCTGACGGAACAATGCCATTCGTCCCATTTGTGATTGTTGGAGGTTGAACGGCACCTCCATCGCCCATCAGTGCACCCATTCGTCCTTGCACGCCTTTCAGTTCCCCACTCTTGCTGCTCTCTTCCAGAAGCAACGCATCTGTGCCCTCAATGATACCGACTCTTCTTCCAGCACCAAATTTCGATAGCGTCTTCTCATTTTCCGTTATTGACGCAGGATAGCCGAGTTCTCCGGGTTGGAATACAAGCATCAATATGCTTCCATCCAAACTGGTTGCATACAACGTCTCCCCGTCCGGCGCCCACGCCAAGTCTGATATTGACTTCATCGCTAGCTCTTGCGAGATCATGAATGGCCTGGGTAGACTCGTATTCCATACGCTCAGGCATTTGTCCTGTCCGGCGCAAGCTACAATTGTGACTGTTGGCTGGTACACACTGCCATCGTGTTCTGGTCGCGGAGGATCGCGGTAAAACAGCCTTGGGGAAAATGATGTGACTTCGACTGGTCCCTCGTGTCCAACCAAGCTGATATCTCCATCCCAAGTTCCACGTGCAAGAATAGCGACCGAGCTCACAGGCCCATTCGTAGCGTTTGCTGCTGCGATATGTGCGCCATCAGGCGACCAAGAACACCGCCGGAAGTATGTGGTTAGTGGCGAAGTTTGGAAGGGAGTGGTGATGGTATGTTCGAGGACGAAGTTGTTGACTTGATCTTGTTGTGTAGCATTGGGCGGAGGAGAATTGAATCGATAGACCTTGATCGTTCGGTCGTCGCTAGCGGTTGCAAAGTATTTATTTGCCGGATCAAAGGTGATGCCCTTGACGTGACTCTGGTGGTTCGATATTGTCTTCAACTTCTCAAACGAATGCCCCGACCATACAACCACCTTTGAGTCCAGTCCCACAGAGACGAGAATTGACGAGTCGAAAGACCAGCCAATGTCCTGCACATCGTTATCGTGTCCGATGAGACGGCGAATTACGCGCCAATTCTCTACTGGTGGCGGCTCATTCGACCCTGCCCATTCTGAATCAGCATGAACCTAAGCAAAAATTGGCCGTCTTGACCGACCGAATGCCGCGTGTGTAGGCGCATTGCGATCCAGCGCATACACGCATACTATTTTGTCGTCTGCACCCGAGGCCAGGTACTTGCCCGTGGAGGAGAAGCGGACCGTGTGGATGGTGCCCGAATGGTGACTGACAGCCGCAAGCTGTTTCGGCTTGGTGTATTCCGAGTTGTTTGAGTTCAGGATGGCTTCGGTAGACCATATTCGCACATAGCCATCTGCAGCATATCACTCAGTATAGTTCGCAGGGGCTCCTTGGTGCGCGAAGGCTCCGCGCCTGAGGGGTCACGAACCTCCTGCAGCCGTGGCTAGACGCGACCCATCGGGGGAAACGTGGCAGCTGTATACCTCGAAATCCTTGAGATCACCTGGATGGATAGATCTGCGTCAGTGGGGTGCTGTGCGACAATTTGGGCGCATGGTAGCTGGCGCTGCGCGATGCTGCACTCACCGGGATGCGTCAACCACGTCGGCTTGATGAGAAGCATGGTCGCGTATGGTTTCTCAGCACTTGAAGCATGCCAGTACGCGACCTGGAACAGGGAATGGGGGAGCGGAGCGCGGGTGATGGGTGATGGAGTGTTGGCACACACGACGCAACTGACCCGCGCGGGCTGGCGACGCGAGCTCGCAGTTCAAGGTGCCTTGGCGGCACGTTTGGGGCAGGGGTTTAAGGTTTAGGTGCATGCGCCGATCCTCAAGTGGGCTTTTCACGGGCGAGCTAGAACTTGGGTAGAACATGGCAAACTGGTCAGACAACCGTCCGTGTTTGCGCAATCTGCAAACCTACATGCAGAGGCTGAGGCCTAGCTCGACAAACGCGTACTCTATGTGTTGCGCTTTCCACAAGCCCCAGTCCCCACTGCCCAGTACAATGACGTGCATGTCCTGCTGAAGTCTGCAACAAGTTTAGGTAGATTCCTACTGCGCCATAAGCAAGCGTCAGAAAACTTCTCGGCAGGCGGACGTGTGTTCGTTGTGGAGTCCTCTCTGGCGTCCAGCTGAGGTCCTGATCATGCAGGACGCACGAAGCTCGCTGTGCAGGGGCTCAGTGTGCAACTTGTAAGCTACGCCCTTATATCACGATAGCGCTCCAGGTAACCGGCGTGTCATGAAACGTTCCTCGCTCGGAGCACTCATTTCGCCTTCTTACGCTTCTTGAACACCACGGCTGGCGCAGCAGGTGCGTCTTCCTCCTTTTTCATTACCGCCTGCGCCTCCGCTTCTTCAGCTGTAGGGATATCCTGCAATGTCTTCGTCTGCGCTTCTTCAGCCTCTGCCTTCACGCTATCATTGCTTTCTGCCTTGATCGGCGATTGCAAACTCGCTTCCAATGGCTTCTTCGCAAGAAGACTTTCGATATCGTCATCTCCGCCTTTGCTGCTGCCTGGAAACGTCTTGTATGTGTGTCCCCACCCTTTCTTCTTTGTAATCAGCTCGCCTGCGGCTTCTCGCTCCACCTCAACCTCGTCGACTTTCCGTTTATGAACACCCTTGTTGAGAGCCATGGCTTTGAAATCACCGCCTTCGTTAATCTCCCCTACAACTTCCTCGGAAACGGTCTTCCATTCTCCTGCAATCGCCAAATCACCTCGCGTCGCTTCCGGAATCGCTATGCCCATCGCTGCTAGTTGTTCCCATTGCTTCTTTCTGTCTTCTAGTGTCGCCTTCTTCTCAGGCCGCTTCTCGAATGTGGATTTACCGCCAACGCCAGTTGCGACAGAAGGTGTACTCTGAGAGGGCACAAGACCATTCAGTCTTGCAACCTCTGCTTGCGCGCGCGCTTTATCGCGTTGCGCATGCTCTTGCTCGCGATGGATCCCTTTCAGACTGCGCTGGATGCTGCCTTGGTGGCGGCCGGTTGCTTCATGTTGCGCGCGCTCGAATTTAGTGTCTTTGACGTAGACGGAGCAGAACTTGCACCAGTACTTTGGCTGATATATCGTTAGCTTCTGCGTCGCCCAGGAGTAACATCTATTACCGACCGTTGACTTCCAGTATTCCGCCATGGTGAGGTGGGATCATGATGTATAAGCCGCGGCTGTTTGAAAGTTGAAGGCTGCACGGGCCACTTCTGGCACCACCGAGCACTCCGCCTTGTGACTTTCTCACATGTTGAATGTTAAGAAACCTTACATACCTAGCACGACTAACTCGCAGCGGCAAAAATATCTCTGAACAATGGTCTGACATGCTATATTGCTTGTATCTGGAGCAAGTACTTGCTATCATTTCCTGAATAGGTTCGTCTGGCTCCCAACGAGCGGATTGGGCTGGAACTCCATGTCCCCGTTCCCAAACAAGGGCACGCTATCATCGTCCACTCTACTCGGTGGCGTCCTTGTTTCTCCACGCATAATCTCCAGCATGCTCATCAACGGCAACGCCAGTAACAGCAGCGGCAACAGCTGCCCAAAGCTCCAGCTACCCTCACTGGGTCCTTGCAGATTCAGACTCTTCGGTGGACTTCCAAAAGCCTGAGATTCGAGAACCACGCGCACAGTCGCGCCTACACCCATCGCGAAGCATGCTACTAGACCAGCAACCTGCACGGTCTTAAGCCAGGCAGGGTTGGCGCGGTTGTGCAGGTACCATGTTGCCAGAATGAAGGTAATCACTTGACCTGCAATGACTGCGATTGTCCCCGCGATGCTGAGCGCGGCGTTGGAAGAGCTGCCTCTACTTTCCACCTCCCACACGCATCCAATTGGCAGACGTGGTTCCAAGTTCTTAAGCACAGTCTGCAAAATGAAGATCCCACTGAGTATCCCAAGGAACATATTGACCAGCATGAGGATCTGTCTGATCCACCTGATCACCCAGTCGCGCTTGAAGTCGTTGACCAGCGCAAGTAATGTAGCCAAATTCGTAGCGGTCGATAACAGCGACAGCAGCCAGATTATGAAGAAATGGTACGGGACCATAGTATTCATTTTCGCAAGGCCGACAGATTGAATCCCGATGCCTGTCAGGATCTGCTGATCAGAGAAGGACTGCAGCAGTTTCCGGCATACGGGCGCGGAGGTGGATTTGCGGAGGCCAAGGAGGATGATTATAGCCGATAGCAGGATGGAGAGGAGATTTGTGACTATGAAGGAGAGCAACGTCTACGCATCTGTTAGACCAGAGTGACGCTGTTGCTTGCCTGGGCAAAGAATAACTTACGCCTGCGCCCGCAACTCCAGCATCTGTCTGCGTCGCATCAGGAATGACTGCGCAGCTCCCCGTGGAATTCATGCTGCCAGCTGCCTTACTCCCACTCTCAAACCTCGAATGGAATCGTGTATAAATCAACAAAAGCTACCACCCAGCGCGCTGTATGTATCGTCGCAGAATCGGTCCAAGAGACAACAACAAAGAAACAAGGCCGTAAAGGAAAGTGCAAGTGAAAAGTGAGCGACAATCTTGAGCGACAATTCTAGGGGACAGTCTCGGGCGATAGTCTCCCGCGATTCGAGCGATTCGAGTGATCTTCTCGAGCGATAGTCTCGAGCGATTCGAGCGATATTCTCGAGCGATTCGAGCGATATTCTCGAGCGATATTCTCGAGCGACAATCGAGCGACAATCGAGCGACAATCTCAAGCGACAATCGAGCGATATTCTCGAGCGACAATCGTGAGCGATTCGAGCGACAATCTCAAGCGATTCAAGCGATGTTCTTGAGCGACAATCGTGAGCGATTCGAGCGACAATCTCGAGCGATTCAAGCGATATTCTCGAGCGATTCGAGCGATATTCTCGAGCGATTCGAGCGATATTCTCGAGCGATATTCTCGAGCGACAATCGAGCGACAATCGAGCGACAATCTCAAGCGACAATCGAGCGATATTCTCGAGCGACAATCGTGAGCGATTCGAGCGACAATCTCAAGCGATTCAAGCGATGTTCTTGAGCGACAATCGTGAGCGATTCGAGCGACAATCTCGAGCGATTCAAGCGATATTCTCGAGCGACAATCGTAAGCGATAATTTCGAGCGATTCGAGCGATATTCTCGAGCGACAATCGTGAGCGACAATCGTGAGCGACAATCGTGAGCGAGACTCTCGAGCGATAATCTCGCACAGCCTCACTGACAATACATACCTTATACCTACCAACCAACCAACCAACCCACCTATGTCATCATCACCCACCAGCAAAACGTTTCACCACCCCTGACATACCCTATTTAAGGCACGTTGGCGAGCGCAGGATTGCAACGTCGCGTCGCACCGCCGCACACTCGTGTCCAACCAAGGCGCAGATCGACAAAGGGTCCACGGAACTCTGCCAGCAATAGGCTAGCCAACCGCCGCTCGCGGGGGCTGTTTTGTGCGCGTGGCGTAGGCTGTAGCGCTTAATCCGATACAGGGCGAAACGCGCGCGTCTGGCCGGGTAGAGTGCTTTGAGGGAGCAGGGGGAATATCTTGTAGGTTTCAAAGGGCATGTGCCTTTCAGATCCTTTAAGGTTGTTGGTTGGTTTGTTCTTGGGTTTCCTTTTAGTTACGTGTAGGCAAGACTCCGTGCAGTGGAGGGAACGGCGGTTGTGATTGTACCGTACTAGGTATTGAGATCAGCTACACTTGTTCTTAGCGTGTGCCCCGGACATTCAGGAACGAAATGCATCTTCGTCTATGTACAAGTACCAATGCCGCCAAGCACACACATCACAAGACTGCGTGTTTTGATATCAAAGAAACTTACTACATCAGGCATGCCAAATCTGGAGTTTTGACGTTGTTATTATAATATGAACCATGAACATCTTCTCCGCGCACGAAAACGACAAATACTTAATCCCCTACGGGTTTCGCTGTTGGTGCGTATGCACTCCGCTCCCTGATCTTTGCGCCTCTCAGGTAGAACCAGACAGGGACTGGTACCAAAACAGCAGCGATGCAACCAAGAAGTGTAGCTGCCCACTGAATACCCATGCCTTGGAACATTTGGCGTGCGAAAAGAGGGAAAATCGCGCCACATAAACTTCGAAGAAAGGTGTTCGCAGCAACAGCGGAGGCAGCGAACTGGGAGCGTGATTAGTCTCGACTCTTGTATGGCGCGCTTGCTCAGTACTTACCATGAGATATGCGTCAACGAGATAGTTGAGCGCCTGGAGAAAAATGCTGAGTAGACCGAACCCGATGAGGAGCCCAGACAGCGTGGGAATAATCCAGTGGATGTCCGGATTGTACCCAGTCCAGCCAAACCAGAAGATGCCTGCTGCAAAGCAAATGCCTCCAGCGATGACTTCTGGTAAACGCCATTCTGGGATCGTGACTCCGCCATTCGCTGCCAACTTCCTTTGATAAGCTGGTTGGCGAATGAAAATGATACTTCCGGCCAACAGTTGGCCAGTGACCATGCCCAGGAACGGAAGGCCTCCCACACCCAGATTCATGCGATGGACACCTTGAAAGACAAGTGGATATGCTGTCAAGAATAGGTATAGCAGGCCGTAAATAAAAGCCATGTATATGCTCAGAAGTAGCACAATGCGCTCTGTGAAAAGCATTCTCAGAGGCCTCGAGAAATTCTTCTGAATCAGCTCCTTGAAGTCGATTTCTATTTCCTCCTGCTTGGCGTGGATGCCCCAATTCTTGGTTCGACGTCGAAGTTCAGCTGCTTTGGCAACTAGAATCTGAGGTGGGTACGATTCCGAGAGGAATAGCAGGTTGAGGCCGAAGGCGACAAAGCCCATGATGGAAACCAGATACTGAGTCCATCTCCAGCCAAGATGAGACATCACAATGAACCCTCCGATGAATGGAGCAAGTAGTGGGCCAGAAAATACCGTCATAGAGAAGATTGTGATGGCCATTCCACGTGTGCGATTGTCGAACATGTCGGAGAAAACAGCGGCAACACACTGTGGTCAATCAGCATGAATAAACATGAACATGACATGTATCATGCTTACTGTGAGCGGGCAAGCTCCAAAGAACCCAGAAAAGAAGCGACAGATCAACACAGTTTGCAAGTCTTTGCCTGTAGCGACCGCGACATTGAAAATACTGAAGCCAAAAGTTGCGATGACTAGGGGTAGGCGTCTGCCCTTCAGTTCAGAAAACGGAGCCCAGAGAATAGGTCCAGTCGCAAAGCCGAGGACGTAAAAGGATGTCCCCAATGTTGCAACAACAGAGCCGACTCCGAATTGTTGCTGCACGACTTCGATTGCTGCAGAGAAGATTGAACTACCGAAAGCTGCGGTCAAAGTCGTGTAACCTAGAATAGCAGCCGTAAGGATCTTCTTCTTGAGGAGCCAATTCTGAGCATGCAGAGGATCATCAGGGCCATCAAACTCCACAACGTATTCTTCTCGTTCCGGTAATGGCGGCGGATATGCTTTTCCAGCACCGAATGCTGGTAATGGCTTCCTAGATGATCGGCTTCTCAACACACCACCAACAGTCGCGCTGTGTTGACTCCGTTGAGTATGGATACGACTCAAAGCTGTAGGGTGACGCTCAAGATCAACCACATCATCGCGCTGTGTAGGTAGCCTTGACATGGCACCACCTCGTTCTGCTTCCGATATGTCCATGTCCGAAGAAGTGCTTGACGAGGATGCTATGCTAGAGGCAGTTGTTGTACGAGCAATCTCCTCATGACGCTCTTCTTTCTGTTCTGCAACAGGTACATTTCCTGGTGGGAAGCGGTTTGGATCCGCGTCTTGTTCGGCTTTCTCGATATATCGATCAACGACATCCATGGCCTCGCGTGAAGCCGCACTGCGACAACAGGAAATGCCAGGTAGAGCCGAGATTGGGCTGATCCAGATATATATGTTCGTACTCGTACGGCGGATAGCTACATGTACCTATCTAACTCCACTGATGCTTGTGCTTGGACACACCCGAAACGTGCGCCAATGCGACTACCGGTAGCCAGCAGACAGGCTTGCAGGGTAAACCGACCTTTTGGGACCAAGGGAATGGATGGTAGAACAAGCGACCTTGACTGCGGCACAGGGGAAGTTCAAGTACGGTACTCGGATCCGAAATCTTGCAGGATAACAATGATGTGATGCCTAGCGATGGTAAAATTGATGGCATCTAAATTCAGCCACCGTGACGTCGACCCACTGTTTTGGGATCGCTCGCTGTTTAAGCGTTGTGGCAAAACGCGAATTGCAGCTGCGATTAGCAGCACGGCAGGAGACAAGCAAACTTCGGAAGGCTTGGACATTTACCTGGTATCATGTAGCATATGTAGGTGTTTGATGGTTGCGCTTCCACCATGTACAGGCGTTGAACACAAGTTGTGCCAGTAGCTTTGGCTTTGGAAAGCAAGCGCAAGTGATGATTGTGCCGGCTCCCGCAGTCACAAGCACGAATCAAGAGGAGTTGCAAAGGTCAGCTTGTGTGTTCTTTGCAACTCTGCAACAGGCAATGCCTTTGAACAATTGCTTCCCTCCCGAGAGCGTGATATGCTGTCATTCGGAATCTGGAGTAAGTCTTTTTGAGCCAGGGCGTGTCACCCGCATGCGGACAGGACGGTTGAGGGCCCACATCCCCGCTATCCTGTGCTGGCAGAGAAGTGCAGAATCAGCGTAGAGGTTCCTTACACAGCGATGCGCTCTGCTACAACAACACTCGCGGGATTGGCACATTGGGCCTGCGAGATGTCGCTGAGAGCAGGGCTTTGCATGTCATCAACCAATCATGGGCTGGACAATGGGCATACGAGTAGAAGTTCGGGTGTCACAAAGGGAGCGGTAGACTGCCGCGTCGTTAAATTTGTCTGTTTAGGCTCATCAAGACATAAATCCGTAAGACTTTTCCATCCCAACCGTCATAAAGCCGACATATCTTTCGTCGAGCGTTTCCACCACAACCACCAGATGTAGAACATTTCTACAACTTCTGCATAGCAACGACATCAGTGGATTGCACGTAATCCTCGAACTCCTCGATCTTCTGTTGTAACTCATCGAGCGAGACCTTGTCGTCTTCGATGACCAAGTTGATCTGAAGCTTTTTGATGCCGAAACCGACAGCAACAAGCTTGGAAGCGCCCCAAACGAGACCATCCTGCTCGATGGAGAGAACACTCGCCTTAAGCTCGTCCATGTTCGTCTCATCATCTATAAGAATTAGGATGCTTGCAATACAAAGGTATCTTGGACAAATTGACGTACCCCATGGCTTGACATCCAGAGTGACGACAGACTTGGCAGCGGGCTTTACCTTGCCAGCCTTCTTCTTGTTGTACTCAGCAAGCCGCTCAGCCTTGAGCTTCTCGGCCTCCTCATCGACCTCGTCATCGTCACTGCCGAATAGGTCGACCTCATCGTCGTCTTCTTCAGCGGCGGGCTCCTTCTCAGGCGCCTTGGCGGGGTTGACGGCTAGCTCAGATGACTCGGGGCCGTATGCGGTGTACTCTTTGGTAGGGTCACCGGGGAGCGAGTCGAACTCACCCTCGAAGGTGAGGATGTGGTTATACCAGCGCCATGCGTATGGGAACTTCTCGGGCGCTGGAATCTGCTTCAGCTGCTGGAAGACCTTGACATCGGCCTGCGATGGGGTGTAGCTGTTGGTCTGTTAGTTGCGATACTCTCGGCGGCATTGGTAGAGGACGCAGCAATAACCAGAAGGTTGATCAGAGGTGCGACAAGCGCTTGGGTTTGTATTCAGATAGCGGGGTCTTAAGCCGCCTCATTAACACGGACCAAATGTTCTCATCATAATAGCAAGGAGGGGCTTCGTGTGCGGTGCAAGGGCGCAAAACAGAAAGAGACATGCATGGAGGGGTAGCAACTTACCCAACAACGTAGCTGCGGGTCTTGACCCAGTTGTTCAGCAGAGTAAGACCTGCGTCGCTGACGAAATCAGTGAAACCCATCGTTGCAGTAGAGTCAGGGTATGTGTGTAGAAGAAGAAGAAGAGAAAAGGCGAATGTTGTTGCAGGTTGGGAGGACAGTCACAGAGATTTTGAGGCAGGGGAAGATTTGGCCCTCGCTCGGAAAAAGTGGCGCTGCCGAGCCGCTAGCACGTGCCCTCGCAATCTGCGAGCCATGGTGCCATGCACCCTGCATCTTTCTGTGCGCTTACACACGATGCGCGACATGATAGAATGCATCAGATCCAGGTCATTTCTACACTGCCAACACTGCCCCGCCGCCATTTCGACCCTTGGAGGTTGTGGTAGCTCATAGCACGGGACGAGGTGGAGCATAGCCATAGAAAGCCGTCGAATCGTCGAATCATCGCGGAGTTTCGAGAAAGCCTGTGCTCTCGCCCATCGTCCAAGAATATAATGACACTGTCTCCATGTCCTGAACACTTTCCTTTGATCGTACTTTTGCACCATTGACTCGACATGCTAATGAACAGAGCGCGCGTCATCGCAAGGCGCATTACGCCTTCGACACAGCCATTTGTCTCCCGTCATGCGTTGCCAGTATTCACGTCACCAGCAACTCGGAGATTGCAGATACGGAATACATGGCGGCCGTTGGTCTTGTCTAGAGGCTATGCCAATGGACGGCCGCATCCCCCTGGTGGTACACATCGCATGAATATGGGTGGAGACGAAGAAGAGAAGCCTGCCTTGGAACAATACGGTGTAGACTTGACGGCACGAGCCCGTGATGGCAAACTGGATCCTGTCATCGGACGTGATGGCGAAGTGCAGCGTACAATTCAGATTCTGTCCAGACGTACGAAAAACAATCCAGTTTTGATCGGTATGTACTCCCTAGGACATCCGCTTTAGGCATCTGCTGACTATGCATGTAGGAAATGCAGGTGTTGGTAAAACTGCAATTCTCGAAGGCCTTGCACAACGAATTGTGCAAGGTGACGTACCTGAATCGATCAAAGACAAGCGTGTCATCACCCTCGACCTTGGCTCGCTCATCGCCGGCGCCAAATTTCGAGGAGACTTTGAAGAGCGATTGAAGAAGGTCCTCAAGGAGGTCGAGGAAGCAAAGAAAGGTGTCATTCTTTTCGTTGATGAATTACATACCTTGTTGGGACTGGGTAAGGCAGAAGGCAGCATTGACGCCAGTAATCTGCTTAAACCAGCATTGTCAAGGGGCGAACTCCAGCTCTGCGGTGCTACTACGTTGAACGAATATCGGCAGATTGAGAAGGATGCTGCTCTTGCCAGGCGCTTCCAATCAATACTGGTTGGTGAACCTACGGTGTCAGATACGATATCGATTCTCCGAGGAATCAAAGAACGCTACGAGGTCCACCATGGTGTGCGAATCACCGACAATGCGTTGGTGGCGGCCGCATCGTACAGTAATAGATACATCACTGACAGATTTTTACCGGATAAGGCCATTGATTTAGTCGATGAGGCTGCGAGTGCACTGCGACTACAACAAGAAAGCAAACCTGATGCCATTCAGGAGCTGGACCGTCAGATCATGACGATCCAGATCGAATTAGAGTCCCTCCGCAATGAGACGGACATCGCCAGTAAAGAGCGCCGAGAGCGTTTGGAACAGTCGCTAAAGTTGAAACAAGAAGCTGCCAAAGAGCTAACCGAGAAGTGGGAGAAAGAGCGCGCAGAATTAGAGGAAATGAAGAATGCACAAGAGAATCTCGAAAGAGCCAAGATGGAACTCGAACAAGCTCGGCGCGAAGGCAATTTTGCCAGGGCTGGAGAGCTTCAATACAGCAGGATTCCAGAGCTCGAGCAAAAGCTTCCAAAAGAGGATGCAGCCGCCGGCGCCAATCGATCTGACTCGTTACTCCATGATTCAGTCACTGCTGACGACATCGCTAGTGTTGTCTCCCGGACTACTGGCATTCCTCTGTCAAAGCTGAATAGTGGTGAGAGCGAGAAACTGATCCACATGGAGCACACTCTCAGGCAGTATGTCAAGGGCCAAGACGATGCGCTTACGTCAGTGGCCAACGCTATTCGTCTGCAGAGAGCTGGCTTGTCGGGCGAAAACAGACCGATTGCTTCGTTCATGATGTTGGGCCCGACTGGCGTGGGCAAGACTGAAGTCTGTAAGAGACTGGCAGAGTATCTCTTCAGCACGCCTCAGGCGGTCATCCGCTTCGATATGAGCGAGTTCAGTGAAAAGCATACAGTATCTCGACTGATAGGCTCGCCGGCTGGCTACGTTGGGTATGAAGATGCTGGACAGCTGACAGAAGCAGTGCGACGGAAGCCCTACGCCGTCTTACTCTTCGATGAGTGGGAGAAAGCGCACAAGGATATCTCTACGCTCCTGTTGCAGGTGTTAGACGAAGGATTCTTGACCGATGCTCAGGGCCACAAGGTGGACTTCCGAAATACGATCATTGTCATGACTTCAAACCTCGGAGCCAACATCATTGTTGGAGATGACTTCCTCCACTCTGTTGACAGAGACTCGAGCGAAATCTCACCAGCCATCCGCACCGCTGTGATGGATGTCGTAGCTGCAACATATCCTCCAGAGTTTCTCAATCGCCTCGATGAATTCATTATTTTCCGACGGCTTTCACGAGAAGCACTACGAGATATTGTCGACATCCGCTTGAAAGAGCTTCAGCAACGACTTGACGACCGAAGAATTACGCTCGAATGTCCAGATGATGCCAAACAGTGGCTCTGCGATCGCGGTTATGATCCCAAGTTTGGTGCACGGCCATTGAACAGGCTCATTGCGAGGGAGATTGGCAACGGTCTGGCAGACAAAATTATTCGTGGCGAGATAAAAAGCGGAGAAACTGCAAGAGTAGTGATGAAAGACGACAAGTCGGGCCTTGAGGTGCTCCCGACCCCAGCTTAGGTGCAACGGAAGGGTATTAACGACGGTATGACATGTAAGAAAAATATTGTACACCACTTGTATGTAGCATTAACACGTTATTCGCCTTGCCTTGAAGGTGAGAGAAATATCTTACCTAGCTTGCCACTTCGTGTGCCGGATTCAGCAGGTACGCGTCCAAGAACGCGACTTCTCAACTGCCTTTTTGAAACGGTTCCTCTCACACATTTTCACTCACCTCCAACATCGCTCCGAATGTGATTCTATCGCCAATGGACCGCCATTCCCGTTCTGCGATGCCATTTCGGTCCTACGGCAATCGTGATGGTGCATCTCCGCACAGTGGGAGCAGTCAACGCACAGCTTCTTCACTCCGTCCTGGGTTGACTGCACCGAAACCTGGTATACCTTGTATGCAACCTCGCGGGGGCCCTTTCCCCGACAGTACATCAAGTGACGCGCCATGCGAAGCATCGGCTTCCGATATCGAACACGAACTTGCAGACGGCCATGATGATACACTTAACGAGGTGATCATGTCAATTGATCTGACACCTCGTGGGTCCGTAGGATGTTGCTATTACGTTGCCCGAGAGGAGATCCTATATTTCATGGAAGACATTCAGTTCGGAGATGTGGACGTTGTGGAGTCTCGTGGGTACGACCCGCGCGCTATAATATTTGCGATTAACAAGCTTTCAGTACGATTGTTGGCCGATCCTACCGTGATCCTGATATCTACAAAGATCGATGACTCTGTCGTCGACCGTTTCGATCCTGGATCAAAGAATGGAGCTTCCATTAACGGCGACAATGACCAATTCCGACTCCCTTTCCTTCTCGAAGTCCGGCCGCCAAGTGAATTCTCCTACGTTACTGCGAAGAGTAAGCTTGTGAGTCTGCGACTAGGGGAGCAAGATGGAGTTCAAATCAACTTCCACGTTCCAGGGGAATTTGCCACAGCACACCAGTTTGATGATGACAACACAACTAGTCAGCAAGGACAGCTTCTGCGGCTTGCGGGATGGATTGACTTGGAGAGTCGCATAACAGCACGACTATCTTTTCCTTTTATTCACATAGGGATTGCGCTAACTTTGGCAGGTCGGCTGTGCAGGCGCGCTCATATCCTATCTACAACGTCGACGAGCTGCAGCCTATCTCCCCGGTGACCAAAATGCGCAACTGATGTTCCGGATCTCGACATTGAAAATGTTCACTTTGCGTGAAACAATGTTCGTCAATGCTGATACACTGCATTCACTTCAGATTATGGACGCTGAATCGCACCCACATTCGCACAATCGTGGGCCTACAAAAGCAAGTTCTGGTGCAAAAGAAGGCCTCTCTGTTTATGGGCTCTTCCATCACTTCGCTCGCACTTCACAAGGAAGATTCATGCTTCGCCAGTATTTCCTTCGACCTTGTCTCGACATGGACGTGGTGAATGGCCGACTAAACACCCTAAGCGTTCTGACGCGGCCCGATAATGATGCTGCCTTACACACGCTCACAAATAGTCTCAAAAATGTTGGTAACATGCGGGTCATGCTGATACATCTCAAAAAGGGCGTTCGTGGTGCGACTAAGGGCTCTGGTGTCTCAAGAAGTAGTTGGACATCGATTCGGGCGGTTAGTCTGAGAGACTGAAAGCTGATTCCGGTACTGACAAAGTAAATTACCAGTTTGCGTTCCATGCATTGCAAATCAAGGATACCCTGCAAGAGATAATTGGCGGAGAGGGTCTGGCGATAAAAGCCAAGGTTAGTCATTCCTTCGAGCACGTTCAAAAAGCTTACGGTTATTTCTTACCAACGTTGGCAGGTATTCAACGAATTCGAGAGCTATCATCTAGCACAGATAGGTCGGAAGATCAATCAAACTGTGGATTTCGAACAGTCCGCTGAGGAGTCACGCACTGTGATATTGCCTGGGATCGATGAAGAGCTCGACGCTATGAAAAGGACCCTGGACGGTTTGGACTCGCTACTGAACGAAGTAGCCGTAAAATTGTCGGAAAAAATGCCCTCTTCTCTGCGAGCGGACCTCAATGTTATATACTTCCCACAAATTGGGTTTCTGGTCACAGTACCAGTTGATCCCACAGTAGGCACTGCTGTTTATGAAGGCAACTTCGATAACCATTGGGAAAGATTATTTTCAACCGAGTACAATGATTGCCTCGCCCACGAGAAAGACATCGTGCTGACCACCCGTAGAGAGCAAATTTATTTCAAGAGCAGCGAAACCCGGGAGATGGACGATCATTTTGGCGACGTTTACGGCATGATCTCAGATCGTGAAATTGAGATAAGCCATGAGCTTGCCCAGTTCGTTCTTCATTACGAGGAACTACTAACAACCTGCTCGGATATTTGCGGTGAGCTTGATAGGTATGCCGTATCAGCATCCGAATAAGAACAGATCTCATACTCCTATAGCTTGTTGGCGCTGGCGCAAGGAGCCAAGAAATACAACCTCTGTCGCCCTCAAATGACTCTTGACAATGTCGTTCATATCAATGGTGGACGGTGAGTCTGTTTCAAGAGGTGATGTTCACGAGCGACTAAATATGCCTAGTCATATATTGCTGGAACTGAGCGTTTCTTCTTTCGTGCCGAATGATACCCATCTTGTTGGAGGTGCTGGATCCGATCACGGAGTCGCTATTTCCCACAATGACCTTGAGACGACCGCTCAATTCATCACAAGCTCCTCGGCTCGGCTTGATCGTCGAAGCAAGGATGGACCGAGTATGCTTGTGCTAACCGGTCCAAATTACTCAGGTAAGAGCGTGTATCTCAAGCAAGTTGCGCTGATCGTCTTCATGGCGCATGTTGGAAGTTTCGTTCCCGCCGAAAGTGCGAGAATTGGCTTGACCGACAAGATACTCTCCAGAGTCACCGCACGAGAGTCCGTGTCACGCTCCCAAAGCGCTTTCATGATAGACCTACATCAAATGTCTCTCGCTTTGAGTCTAGCAACTCGAAGAAGTCTACTAATCATCGACGAATTCGGCAAAGGAACCGAGTCGAGTGATGGAGCTGGTTTGGCGTGTGCAGTAATGGAACACTTGCTCAACTTAGGCGCAGATAGTCCCAAGGTTATTGGTGCCACTCATTTCCATGGTATGTTGTGCAGTTCCCTTCTTTCTATACCTTGCTGATCTCTTTAATCGCAGAGATTTTCGAGATGGGATTTTTACAACCACGACCTTCGTTAGCATTTGGCCACATGGAAGTCCGACTCGATGCGGATGCATCGGAATCTGTCGACCAGATATCCTATCTTTACAAGTGAGATTACATCCCATGTACGGCTGTAGTCGCGCTGACAGCATAAGTTTTCGAGCTGGTCGGAGTAATTGTAGTTTCGGCACTTGGTGTGTGGACAACTGCGTGTGAGAAATGTATGACTAATCATATGACAGTTGTGCTTCCATAAATGGGGTTCCTGCAGAAATAGTTCGCAGGGCCGAAGATCTTGTCCTCATGTCTATCAAGGGCGAGGATCTTGTGTCTGCTTGTTGTCTGATTCCTGAGCATGAGTTGATGGAATTAGAACAAGCAGTAAGCTACTCGAACTTTCTTCATTTGTAGATTTGACTGTGACCAGGAACAGATTGCCAGAAGTTTTCTCGAAGCAGACGTACACAAAGACCCGAAGACCACATTGGCAAATATTCTTAGGCCTTTCACCAGGAGCAATCACGTCAATAACACTCTTCTATGATTTGATGTCTTTGCTCGTTTCGACCTGAACTTGAGATTTGGTAGATGGTGGAGCAATGCATATCCTTTCCCAGTCTTCGAATCCGAGTCGACCCTTGAACAAACTCCATCGCCGAATCGACGATGTGCGCATCCCTCGTACTGGAAGTAGAGAGTGGGTGTTCTTTACAACCTGATGAACGAATAATTTTGATGCGATAACAAAAACAACGAAGCAGTTTCAAAATGGTGTAGTTCTCGTTGGCGAATGAGTCTACCTACCGTTGAACCCGCACTTCTAGGCATCATAAGGCTTGTTATCTCTCCAGACATTATATGACGTCTTTTACTCTCAATATATCCTTCTTGAACGGTTTGTTACGAACTTTGCTCCTGTTGCCCTTGCACTGCTGTATCGAGTAATGAAGGTTGTAGGACCTGGTTCTCCACCTCGGGCGTTTTTGGAAAGGAAAAGAAAAACACATGAAAGGCTCCCTGATATAAACTTTCGATCTCGGATAGAATGGTCGTATCTCTGTGGTAATATCTTGCTACTGGGAAGGCACCGCTCCAGGGTGCTCACTCTACGATCTGTTGAAGCATGAGTTGTGGAGTTCCAGCAAGGCAAGACATTTGCAAGATAAAGAAGCCGAGGATAAGGTATCCTTGAGGCATACATGATATGCGAACTCATGGAAAAACAGCCAATCCTTTTGTGCCCGCTCACAGCTGGTATACAGTGAAATGTATGCCGATCTTGCCGGATAGCGGTACACTGAGCCGTGGGACAAATACAAGAGGCATCGAATTCAACATCTCAAGCCACAGAACAACGAAGACATACTCTTGGAAAGTATCTATAGCAGAATCCGACACGTATCGGTGAGCGATCGAACTGACCCCAGTAGTGAAGGTTCGAGGGCAAAAAAGCTGATTCTCTCCATCACAGTCTAGAATATAGGTATTAGTGTCAATCCCATTTACAAACATGATTTTAAATTCCACAAAAATAACTTACACAGTAGTGTAAAGAGCGCAAAAGCGATCAATGGCCTCTCCAGGGAAATGCATGTTTGGAGAGGGCGGGCATGAGCCAATCACGCGTTGCGACTAGCCAATCATCTACACTGCGCGAATACTCGGTTTGACGCTCGATCATTGTACAGCTTCGCACAAGACGTGGTAGCGGCATTTCACCTGCAACGTGAGAGGAACAATGTTTTTCAGATTTGCTTTTGGCGAGATCGGAGAGGGGAGGGAACGGCATCCCCAATGTGCATCCAGTACTCACGTCCATCTCGGCACGTTCTCCACGAAGGGCTGCAGGTCTTTGGCACGCCCCCATGGTCCGATCCGGAGATGACGATCCCAACTCAATCCGCAATGAGACCTCGAGAGTTTGAACCGAGCTTCCCGGCCTGCAGCGAATTGAAGCAGCGGCACGTCCAATCCTGCACACGCGCACAAGCGGGTGGTTTACACGCGCCAGCCTACGGTCACGGATCAGAAGTACCTATGTACTTGATCTCAGGCATCCGCTGGACACAGAAGCCTATATGTCGGTTACCAATGTCGACAAGTGCATGCGCCTAGCCACCATAGTGGCGCTTCTAGTCGATTGACATTGCGCGCATAACATCAGCAATCGCTAAGATATCTTTCGAAGGATGCGAAACCATACTTGATGTTCATGTGCACATTACATTACATGCCGTCAGCCGTGTGCGAAGCGTGTAGATGCAGGCGATGGTGGGGAGGCAGACACTGGGTCCGCAGAATTTGACCGTTTTAATTATCCAAAAGTTGGGATCAACGCCAGATAGCGTTGATCGGCTATGCTCAGCGTCGTGAGAATGGCTCCGCAGAGAAGTAAGGCACGCCTGAAGCTAGAGCCTCTCAGGGTGAATTTACGTGGGTATATCGACTGAAATTGACGCCAGAATGGAAGCCAGCGAACCACGGATTGACGGGTTCAAAACGACATACTCCATGCTTCTTTCACGGCGCCAAGCAAGATGATCTTCAAGAATGAAAGCTTGAGGGCACGGCAAGTCCGCGATGTGGCCGCTTGCGAAAGCCAAGCTTTAGGATGCAGGGTTGGGCG
This sequence comes from Coniothyrium glycines, assembly GCA_025742365.1. Taxonomy (NCBI): domain Eukaryota; kingdom Fungi; phylum Ascomycota; class Dothideomycetes; order Pleosporales; family Coniothyriaceae; genus Coniothyrium; species Coniothyrium glycines. Next base: position 229,601 of record JAMXIJ010000013.1, read on the forward strand.
TTGTACCTAGGGGGGTAGGATCTCCGTGTTCCCGCAGCCACAAGCAGGCGTTCGGCAGGGGCCCAACGGGATTCGTGCAAATCACTCACACAACGACTTACGGCGAGAACGTGTCACTTACGCGATCACTCAGAAGAAGCGGGACCACTTAGGTACTGCCTGGCACTGTTCTAGGAATGGTAGTAGTCTTACGACTGGTGTCGCGCTGAGAGCACGAGCGGCCTCCCTTACCTGAGGCTGAGCGAAGACAACGCCCGCATCTGAATTCTGTAATCTCGTTCGCATAATCAAACAGGGACACAATTCGCATTATGGCTAAATTTGGAGCGGACTCGGTGGGACGTTTTGTAAACCACAACAAGATGTATGCGCCTAGCAAGTGAACGCCACATCATGATTGCATCAGCAAAGCGCAGCTAGAAGATGTCCTGCACGAGGGGACCATGCTCACACATTGTGCGACTCTGAAAATCGCTATCGTGGGAGACAGGGCCGTCCCAGATCAGCGGCATCTGACCGGTGCTATGAACAGCATACATTGATCCGGCGATGGCGCAACAAGGTGTGCAACTGTCCCACATGCCACTTACCGGTAATCTGCAACGCCCGAGAACACCAAACAACAGCCTTATATGTCATCGATCAGCCCAAATGGTAAGACCCTACTTGGAGCTACAGGACATCGGCCAAAGGCGACTCATCCATTTGAATACTGGATGTCATTTTCTGGTCACTTTACAAAGCGGACAGTCAGTCAGCGCTAAGAAATTCCATGCCGCTATCGGGTGGAGAGGAAAGCGAGATTAATCAGATATGCGGCAGCTGGAGATGATTCAATTATAGGCCGCTGCTGCAAAGAAATGGGCGGCATACCGAACAGATGGCTAGCATGCTTAGACATTAGAACAGCACACGTTCCACGTAGTTGATTATTGGGTACTGAATGCGCAGCCTTGACACAAGTTGCTGAGCCTCTTTGCGTGACTTCATCTTGACACATTCCAGGAACCATAAGCACGCAGGGTTCTCTGCAGCACATACAAAACACTGAGAACAGTAATAGAACTTGTAAGGTAGACAACGCCCGTTCTTCACATCGGCGAGTCTACAACGTTCGTACGTACTGAAGCCGCTCGTGCTTCGGGTGGATACAGATACGCTCGTCCTGAGAGGCATGCAGGGACACCTGGACACAGCTAAACCGGATGGGGGATGTGACTTGCCGTAAGCCTTCAGCCCCAGTCTAAGCACGCCCGCCCGCCATGAATGCATCATTCCCTGTCCATGCCTACTGAGGTGTTAAGCTGACGCCGACCCTCGCGCCTACCTGCACCGGCGAGTGAAGCCTGTCGACGCCTGCATACTGCACGCTGGACCCATTCCACGATCATTGCTAGATTGATCTTAGCGTCTTTGAACTAACCGCTCCTAAAGGTGGTTCTATATAATGTTCTCCTCAGCTTGTTGCCTTAAAGATTACACTCCCTACTCACTCACTCACTACAGGCGAGCCATGTTCCAAGCCGTACCACAAAATTTTGCTCAACAGCTGCCGTCTTCACCCATGGCTCCTATGCTTGCAGTTCCGGAAGCTACTCCCACGATCGTAGGGCCGCATGGATCACAGAAGCCTCGCAAAATGCGAGCATCTTGTGATGCTTGTTCACGTGCAAAGGTAATGTGCTCCTCGGCCTGGCTTGCCATGAGGCCAACATACTGATTCTAGCCCAGGTCAAATGTGACAAAGTCAGACCCACATGTCATCGATGTGGGAACATGGGGATCTGCTGTAATTACTCTCCATCTATGAGGTACGCCATTTCTTATCGTATTCTGGATGCCTCGGGGCTGATCGAGATAGGTTGGGCAAACCGCGAAAGAACAGGACTCCGGACGGCACCATCATCCGTGACCCATCGCCTGTCATATCCTGTGGGATGATGGCAAGTGGACCAGAAATGATCCCGAGGACGACCACGAACACTGCTGAGAGCTCCCCGGAACCCACTGATCCTTTCTTTTTCGGCCCTGCTACGCCCGAATTTCAGTTTCAGGACACTTACATGCCAACGACTTTCGACGGCAGCCAGTCACCCGGCTATTCAGATACCGGCTCTTTCATAAGTGGCTGGTCTAACGATGAGCAGCTCATGTTCGGTAATTCCAATGATATGTTCACACCCATACCACAACATCTGCCTGGCCATTCTCCCTTCACAGGACATGTTCGATCTACTAGCATCCAGAGTCAACCGGAGATGTTTATGCCCTTGAATTCGTTCAATACGCTGCCCATCACAAGCAATCAGTTCTTCACAATGCCCGAGCTAATGTTCGCACCACAAGACAAAATGATGGCATCTCCACCCCCAATGATCACTGCGCCACTACCTACACCACCTGCCAGACCCACGCTTCAACACCATGATTGTACTCAATACGCTTTTCAGACACTCAATAGCTTGTATGCACCACCTGACTCTCAGTACTTCGCTCAAGACTTGAATGGCAGCACACGCGGTCTACCAACTCTGGATGCTGTCATCTCGACCAACAAGAATGCTGTTGACAAGCTATACGTTTTGCTCGGTTGCCAGTGCTCTGTCAATCCACACTTCTCAACTACGATCGCCTTCACCATTGTCAAGATACTATCGTGGTACCAGGCTATTGCAGGAGCAAGTGATCAAAGCGATACAACGCCAACCGTGACTCGCATGGAAGCGTTCACGGACACACCCGTCTCTCTAGGTGAGCTCGGCCCTGACACCGAGGACGAGAATACCTTCCGAACGAACCTCGTTCTATCTGAACTCCGAAAAGTTGAAAAGCTCGTCGATAAGTTCTCGGAACGATACTGCAAGAATGCCAATCATGCTGAGATGGGTATTGATGGTGGTGTCTATGGAGCCCTGGAGACGCTACTTCGAACAAGAGTCCGCGATACGTTCAAGGTCACCATGCGCACCGCCCCTGAGGATGTTAAGCGCCAAGTTGCTTCGCGATCGCAGAATCGTGCTCGCGTGAATACGCTGTAGCATGTTCTCTCTACATGGAGTACCACACGGTACAACTCCTCCTCGCGCCCTGTACATACTTCTCATTGAAATCTCAAGCCAATTGTTGAGCTCAAGATTCCTATTGTGTTAGATTTTCTTTTGTACGTCTTCACTAGATCAGGAAGCCTTTCGACCTTTGTGTCCGATAGCATTTGCATGTCTTCATATGTTTCATACTGCTATGTCATTTGTTACATATCAGTCTCGGTGTCGCGCTCGTCCATTGCACATCTCGATATACATTTCTGGAGCCGGTGCTGCTTAGAACAGCTAGATTTAGGTCACAGATCGGCGAAGGCAGTGCCGTTTGTTACACAAGACACAATCAATGTGATCACACATTCACAATATGACAGCATCACTCGCACAAGCTCTTAGCCTTCTTTACATTTCTACTATGTGTAATCACGTCTGCGTCCAGCCTGACCTTCCCCTTGCTTCAGAATTGTGCCGCTTACGCTGCGCGTGTTTGCCTTGCCATCCCAGCGACGAAACTCCAGTCACAGCCACACAGATAGCACGCGAAAAAGACAATGACCAACACGATTGCGTCAAGTAGCTTTGCAACAGAATAGCTCTGGCACCAACCATAGCATACGCTATATTGCCTAAATCGAACAACTTCTGGCCGATCGAGCCCGCAGCCTCACACCAGCCGCTATCGGACCCGACGACACAAAACCAGGCCCCCAATGACCAGGTACAGTAAATTAATCGCATCAGGCCATTCCAATCAATTGGAACCGGCAGTGTGGTAACGGCTGCGGGCTCGAGGCAGACTCAAAGATCTGAAGGGCAGGGTTGGACGGTTACTTGGGTTTGAACGGCACGCGCGTGCAGGAGAACGGGGCGACAAGCAGGCGAATCCATTGGACGGCACCGGCTATGCCCTCATCACAGGCCGGCGGTTGTCTGTGTCGTAGGATCCGACGGAACTCAACGACTTCCTAACGAACGTGGGGTACAGGGCTCAGGGCTCCATGCTGGGAGAGGGGACCCAACAAGACTTTTGCAGCTACGCGCCCAGGAGCCAAAATCGCAATACTAACCGTGAGCTGTGCGGAATCTTCGCCGCATGCCGTACACATCCTGGCATACTGGCACTGCTAGTGGTTTGCTCGCGAAGAATACGTTCGTCGGACGTGCAGCTAAGCAGGTGGTGCTGTCGCTGGGGCTGCTCATTCGCCGTGGACAGCGTCAACTCGCGTTTACCTAGCGCTTCCCGAGACGGAGAACCATGAGCACACAATCAAGCTTCCACCTGCGCGGGTGGCTTGCCAGCTTGAATGGCTGCCAACTTTAGGGGCTGAAGACGCATGCGCGGCCAATGAAGGAACGAATGCAGCTCTCGCAGTGGTGCCCATGGTGCCGCTCTGTCCTGACTCCTGACATATGGGCGGGCCGCTGAGACAAGTGCAAGCCAAGTGCTGAGGAAAGCAGGCTGCAGCACACTGGACTGGGTACATTTGCTCACATCAGGCCGCGTGGATGGGACGGGCGCATGTAAGGAAGCACCCTGAGGTTGACATGCTTTCCTCCCAGACAGTACCGGACGGCCAGAAGTCTGCATTGTGCAAGCCGCTCTTGCGCCACAAAACTCTATCATGGAGCCTCGCATCCCTCGTGCTGGAAAATGTGCCCAGTACGAGTGTCCACACCACTTGCCCATGTCGGTATGCCGATATCAGCTGGTGGTTTAGCCTTACACTTAGCTTTCTGCTCAGGACCCTTCTCCATATTCAATCCTTGGCCATGTCTCACACGAGGCCTGCTAGCAACATCAGCCATGTCCTTGAACGCTGACGGCTGGTGCCTCGTGTAAAGCTGCCACACCCACTCATCCCACCGCCTTACCCGTGCTACGGCCACACCCTGCTGCGCTAGATATGCATACGCCGACGCACAAGCTTTCTTAGCCAAGCGCCGGAACGGGAGAGGCTCCACCATATACAGTAGGTAGGCGGTGTTGAAACTTACCATAACCGGCTGGGCAGAGGCGCAAGCCTAGGGTTGTTATTGGCTGGTGAGCAGCATGAGCGCATATGTAGCATGTGTGTACTACCCTCTACAGGCACCCAATAAATGCTTGCATTGGGGTGTCGTGGCATTGCGCCAGGCTAGAACTCGGCAATTTTGACGGTGCTTTGAGTCTCGGAATGAGCGTGTTCCTCGAGCCAGGTCGGATTCGGCTGTGGTGTTGGCGTTACATAGGTAGTTCGTGATGGCATGATTTCTTTTGTGAAGCAGAGGGAATGCCGTGCTGGCTGTAGATGCTATTCCCGCTGCTAAGTCTGGAGGCCTGAGACCACTGCCTTGCGTTAGATACAGCACCAGTAGATAATGCTCTGTCAACAAGCACTGTATCGAGAATGTCTACCCGGAAGCTCAAGGTCCAACTCTATCGTTCAAGCGTACAGCTGACCCGCAAGTGCCGTCTTTTTCAACCTATGTGTGACAAATATTCGCGCAGTCAAGCTGCAAGAATCATAATTATAACTTCTTGGCCACGAGTTGCAGTGGTCCCAGCGACAACCTGACCTGCACGCAAGGATTGCGTAGTACAGACGACACCGCACTTTCAGTCCATGTGGACGCTCGTGCACTGCAGCACAAAACCCGTTGAAACACAGCGCCATCTGTGTGGTCGCGTCTAAACTCCGACCCTACAGGGACCCGGACCAGATACATGTCTCCGGTAAACTGGTGTACCTGAGGTGAGATCCAAGACATTTGACAAAGTGTTCGGCGATCAAGCTGGAGAGTTGCAGTGCTAACTTGTTCAGAAGAAAAGGTATGAAGATCGTAGAGTGACATCGGTCATCCTCGCTAGTCCACCGAAACGCTGGGAGAGCCCGACTGGGACATTAAAGTTTGCGTCCTCGACTGTAGCGTCAACGTGCAACAGAATGTCACTGCCACAGGTATGGCTGTGGAGGGTTTATCGCGTGGCTGACAAGCCATTACTGTGATCGACACCAAGCCTTGCTTATCTTGCGAAGGCTTATGCATCCTTGAAATACCTTTTAAGAACTACGGGTTTAATACCGACTGACGACTCTAATGCTTGTTGCGTTGCAATACTGCAACCATCACACGTGCTCGCCCACCAAGCTTAGTCTTAATTAAATCAGTGTGGTTCGTATTGTCAGGGTTCAGGCTAAAGTACGACTTCTCCGGTAACTGAGTGTCGCTGTCTCATTCTGAGTCTGGCAATGCGAGGAAAGCGCAGGTTATAATTGTCGGCCATGCCGCTCCGACTTGGCGAAGAAGTTCAGGAGCGGAAGCATTATTGTGGCGCCAAGATCATATTCCCTGCTCCTCCTCACAGATCACATGGGTGGATGACATCCTAGTTTGATACACAGCATGTCGCCATCACACCGTACCTGCTCAAGCTTCCGTGATATGTAATCATTGCTCAGGCTTACTCGCAGATCCAGAGGAATGTCACATATACAGCGAGAAGTGACGGCATGCTGCATGATGACCGAAATGGACACTGAGAGACAGTATGCATAAGAGAAGATGTAAAGGTGATGCCCCTATCTGCAAGTCGATGTTTCGAAAAATCTGTGTGATGCATGAGGCGATCCGGACCATCGACTCAGATGGTGGCTTTCATGTGTCATGGTGAAGCCAATACTGTTGATCAGCGCGGACAAACGCTCGCTATATATGGGACTGCTGCGTATCAAATCCTGTCATGGATTTATCATACGGCTCCCCATATATCTCCAATGCGGTCCCTAGACTGTCATGTGTCTCGACAATTTACCTCTCCATAAGCAGAAGCACGACCTTGCAGTGCTACCCTATTTCCCATGTATCTACATGACGCGGCTATTTCCAAAAGATCCAGATCAGGTTGTGGCCTAGTTTCTGGAACACTTCTGGAAGCATTTCACCGTTTTACCTTGTACGTGAGCTATGCGTGACACGAGCGTGTGCGAGCATTTTCGACATTGGTTAGCGGTTAATTTCGCTTCGGAAGTGGTGCAGATGAGCCGAACAGGAACGGTAATAGTCCTTATGGGAGGTCGCTACCCGGCTCGCTCTGCCGTTACTGTTCTGCTGTTCTTACCTCACAATTGTGAGTAATCAGAATTGGCAAGCTATAGTACATGTGGCTGTAGAGTCACGTCTCAGATTGATTGATTGCCCGGTAGTATGGGGCCGCTTGAAGACTCAGTCTATCATGTATTTGAACCATGTTATCGAGGTCAGTTGATGAGAAGTAGAGTTTCGTGCTTCTCTTGGGAGGCGTTTTCATGTATAGAAACGTGGTGGCTTCAGTGCCAGGGCTGCCACACTTAACAGTCAGCTGATCCATATGCAACGAATTCATTTTCAACGACAACTGCAATTACACACCACACTAGGCATGTACTGTATGGCCACACCTGGGAGGATGGCGCACTTGCGTAACGTCCAGAAGCCACTATGTGGTCACCAACACCGGAACCATGAGTGAGCATTTTCGCTGAAAGCGTATAGATGCATCTGGGGTGTCAGCAGCGTTTTGAGTTCTACTTGTGTCAGTGCATTCAGCACGTTGTCAATCGCTCCGTCGGACGGTTTGATGTGAGGGAGGGCGTTAAGGTGTGTGCAGACAGGAACCAAAATGAATATCTGACATTGACCATACTGATCAGTTGCTCTTTCTAGGCACAAGGAACAGCTATTACTTACATTCCACTTCTACGCCGAAGTGATTGTACGACGAGATTGTGGCTTACCACTCGACCGATACCTGCTGCGTGCAGCGTCGTATCTAGTGAGCTCAATCAGATGACATGCTGAGTCAGAAGGCTGAACTCTGAAGTAACAGCCGCGCATAACATGACCCTGGAAAATGTCACACTGTGAAAGAGGAAGTGCCCGGGGGTGAACACATTGACCCAAAAGTCTAGGCCCTCGCGTCCGCGCTACGACCTCTTCGGCATCTTAGCCGACATCCCTTCTCCGATGCAACTACATCCTTCGTTCCCCCACCAACATCGACACGGAGTACACGTCAAAGTCCAGAATGCGAGTTTCAACCGGGCAGAGCGGATCCTGGCCATGTCACCCAATATGCGAGCCTGCAACCTAAGCTTTTGTCTAAGGCGAATGCACTTTGACGAGACAGACGACCCAACAAACCACAGGGGCACGCAACAATTTAGAGCCAACACAGCGTACATGCACGTACACACTCTCTCCAACACTTCATGTAAAAACGGGCCAACTAGGTACATACTACCGTAAACCTCCGTAGCGCGCAGTAGGTCAGCAGCAATATCACGACCCCTCAACCAAGCCTTCGCGCAGCAACAACAAGCTCACGACAAGCTTCGGCGAAACACATTCTCACGCCTCGCAGGATGATATGCATGCCACTGATGTAGACCTTGTGGGCTACACGTGCCACGGACTCCGAAGGTAGCTCCACGCTACAATCGGCCCTGCATATCCACAAGAGTGGCACGCCTTATGGCGACGGAGGGTGTTGCGGGACTCGCAGCATGATCCCAGGCACGCGCACGGCAAACCAGAGCGACGTTCTTTGGACCCTGGGTTGAGCCTACTCGCAGAGTCGGACTCATCAGAGACGTGGTAATGGGACGGCGTTGGGGAAAGCCTGTCGAGCATTGCAATCAATTGACAAACTATGCCTTCGTGACGATCACACTAGATCCATCCATCGCAGAATGCTCAAACTAAACAGTTTTTTTTCGTATCAAGTTATAGACTCGTCGATGTAGCATACGCGTGAGGTCAAGCAGAAAGACGAAAAGCTCATGTCCCAAGTCCCGTACCTTGTACCTCACACAGCATCAAGTAAAATTGAAGTAAAGTAAAAATGACATCTAAGTACTCCTCTAGATACCTCGAGGACTAGAACGGAAAGAATTATAAAAGATTAAAAATATATATATATATAATATGGCAAAGACTACATTATCTCCTTCACAATTCTCGTTCAAAGATGGCGGGAGAGAGAAAAAAAAACGTCGGTCAAAAGTAGTACACTCGGCACGCATTCCTCAATCCTGCTCCTGTCGGCGGTCCATCTTCGAACATTAAATCTCCAACGTTTGATATGGTTCAAATGTGTCGAGATTATCGTCACACGTGAGATTCAGAGGAAGAGGAAGAGGAAGAGTTGGAAAATAGCGATTCTTTGAACGGAATGGAATTGGGGGGTATACAAGAAGATTATCTATCCATCTATCTATCCAGAGTGATCATATTGCTCCTCACGCGGTGTCTTGGCTGCTTTGTGCGTGCTGTTCAGAGACTTGAGCTTGGGCGGCAGAGAGGTTGTTGTTGTTGTCTGGTTCTGCGACGCGGGTGCTGTTGAGTTGGGGCCCGAAGTCGTCGTCTGCGTCTGGAACCGCAGCAACTGCGGTGTGAGGGGCGCGCTCAACACCATTAGCACCATGCTCACTTTCCCTACTGCGTATTATCGTTGCCACTCCGTTGACGGCTCCGCCATGCCCCACAACACGCGGCACTCTCCCGGTCTTGACGCCGATCCCAAGTCCTCTGACAGCCCGCCTCATGCTCTCTAACCTCGCGCGCTCACTAACCACCATTTTCCTCGCAAGGTCCCTCAGCGCTTTCCGCCCCATCTCCACTCTATTCTCCTGCCAGCTCGCCAACTCTTGCGCCACAACTTGCTGTGTATACCGCAGCTCTCGAGCAAGATTATCTAGCTCGTCCCGACTCTTCTCCATTTTGTCCTGGGCGTCGCGCTGGACGCGGGACCGCGCGTCGTCGAGGAGACCAAGGGGCCAGCGGTCGGAGCGGCGGACGGAGAGGTTGTGCCGATCGATGGCTTTTTGAGTCGCGGACATGTTGGAGATGAGGGTTGGTGGGCGGGCGAGAGAGGCGAGGATTGCATTGATGGTGCTGGAGATGGCGTTCATGCTGTAGTAAAATCCGACCATGGGAGAGGCTTCGCTGTGGGAAAGGGTTTTAGTGTAGCGGTCCATGGCTTTCAGATGCTCGGCAGGGAGGAAGGTGAGGGAGTGGATGGCGGTGTTGGCCATTTTGGCAGCGTCATTGAGGTCGGACGATGCGGAGCGGACTTTGTTTGTTCTTCGGAGGACCGATTTGGCGGCGTGGTGGAGCGATCGAATGTTTTCTCGCATGTGCTGGACGAAGAGCTCCACTTCACGAACGTCGTAGATTGGTAGATAGTCTTCCCGAAGACGTTCAATTCGGAGCTCAGCTTTCCGCGCTGAGCGTTCAGCGAGCATTGACGAATCAATGTCTGGAACAAGGAAGAATTCCCAGACTAATTCGTGCGTTGAGAAGGTTGGATGTCTGAGAAGTATCTTGAGAAAGGCGTCCAATCTCAGCTGCATATCGCGCAGAATTGAGCGCGATGGCCGCGACGGAATTAGGTACGGAGATGCCAAGTTATAGATAACCGGCAACCATGAAGCAGGATGTTCTTGTGCCAGCCACTTGGCAAGGTTCTCGAAATCTTGTGATGATCTCCTGCAAGTGGTTACTGTGATTGTGCCATTGTCGTTAGGTGCCCCGGATTTGAGCACTAAACGGACAGTACCATCTTCTACGAAGAAGGATCGCACAACCGTGGTTATCCGACCATCAGGTCCAGGCTCGTTTGACAACAGTACTAGATCATCGATCCGATTGCGAACATCGTCATCCTTGGCGAGTTCAACAGCAGTTAGGCCACGAGCGTCTCTGTTCGACAAATCTACTCTTGGATCTTGGAAGAGAACTCGTACCATATCGGTCCGACCATACTTGCTTGCTACCATCAGGGGTGTAAATTGCCTATCATTGGTTGCGTTGGCATCCGAATCACAGCGATACAGAAGCTTGACCGCAAGATGTGGGTCGGTCATAATATGAAGTAAGCTGTTGCCCTTGTTGTCCACATGCTCATCAAGATGCAGTGGTAGTCCGTCATCCTGCGCCTGTGTTGCAGCTATGACCGCCTTGTCGACCATGTCGTAGTACTGCTCGTGATCATACGACCTACATAAAGCAAATAGAGGCGTCTGTCCATTCTTGTCTTTCAACCTCCAAGGTAAGAGGTGCCCGATACGGTCGATGAGTCGTGGTTGTTCGAACAGGTAATGTGCTGTACATCGACCTTTCGAGTCTTGCTTTCCGAGGTAGTCTCTTAGTATGTCCGGACTCGAACTATGGTCCAGAATGTAATTTAGTATCGTATCTGTGGTTTTTGGATGAGCTAGCTGAACAGCTGCACTCAGTAAAGTGGAACCCTCATTATTGTGGTCGTCAAAGACGAACGAGGTGGAGTAGTACTCGTTCAAGCTAAGCAGGTATTGTAGAGCTCTATCTTGCTTGCTTTCTATTGCCATCATGAGCAGTGATTCCCCTTTGGATCCTTGCGTCATGGTCAGTTTCTCAATTGACGTGTCGCCCTCAATGGCGCTGACTCGAGAGTCGAGAGTTGTTCGAGAGCCGAAGGAGCGTGCCGAACCACTAGACATGCTTCGTGTGTCCATCGACACGCGCTTCTTCACTTTCGGTCTTTCTGGCAATTGTGGGGTTGATGCTCGTTGGAAGGGGAAAACGTGTGCTAAAGGCCCGTCCATGTCATTGCCTCCAAAATTGTCGCGAGTAGGACTTCTATGACTTCTCCGTCGCGGCTCATAGTCGCCGTTGACTGTCGTGCCGTTCATAGACTGAGAATCCGATAAGCTTGGCGCAAACCTGACCGGCCGATGGCGCTCCGGCATATCGTCGTCATCTGATAAGCTATCCATGTCTGCATGAAAAGACCTATCAGGCTCAATGATGCCTTGCATAGTCGCAAGATCGCCAGATTTGGTGGCTTGCCAGAGTGACCTGTTTCGACGACTTGCTCTCCGCAATCCTCCAGCGTCTTGAGACAGATATGATAGAACAGCCTCAAACGTGCTGAGAGCGTATCCCATTTCACCGCTTTCCACATCATCGATGAAGATGAAGTGGCGCATGTAGGAGAGACGTGCTTGCAAATGCCTCACAGGAGCTCTGATGACCACAATGAGCAATAGAGATACAAGTGTATCTGCATTGATCGTTAAAAGATGATCGCTCTTTTCTGACACTTGAGTACCATTGGCAGAGGAGTGGAGGCCTCCTGCTGCCGACGAAGAGTCCGGCATCGTGAGATGCTTTTGCACTCCGAGTAGAATTTCCAGCATTTCTTGAGGGCTGCCAGCCACGCCCATCTTCTTGAACATCTCTACTGCTTTCGATATACGCACAGCGAGTTCCTGCTTGCCATTTCGACCATTCCCAATATCGATTCCGACCTGGGATATGTCAATGTCCACCATCTGCCGTGTTCGCCATTCCAGATCTGCGTCTTCTAGCTGCCGTATTTGGCGGACTCTCGGGAATAGTATTGTGTGGTGGACTTGCTCGGCGATGTAGCGTTCGATCATGCGCTCAACTAGCGGGCCAGTCAGGTCCGTCGTTGCTCCTAAGAGAGACAATTGCTGCTTGTCGACCATTTGAAATAGGTCGATCGCGGCAGTCACTGCGGTCTCGAGAGACCTGCGCATTTGGTCCTCCTCGTCACTGACTTCCAATGTTGAGACAAAACCGTTGGGACCAGACATGCTGCTGTGTATGGACATGGGCGCGCTTCCCGCAGAAGACACCGATCCTCTTCGTCTCGAGCTGAGTGAAGACGGCCTTGAACTTTGCAAAGGCGTTGGTGGTAAAGGCTTCTCCAGTTCTCTCCCAAATTCTTTGAACAACCTCTCGAGTCCCGGCTGCATTTGTCGCGCAATCATGGGGAAGTGATTGAGAAGATCGCTGAATGACTTTACTTCCTTCTTGCGCGGCATTGCTGAGGTCGGACCGCTGGAAGAGCCAGCAGCTCCAATCTGGGTTTCGCCCGCATCTCTCGTCAGTTGCAAGGTAGCCGGGATGATCGGGGTCGCTTCGTACGTGCCGATCAGAGGCCGCGAAATGAAGTAGATGAGCCAGGGCTGGGAATCGAATGAATCGGGGTAGAAGATGGTGTCGCTCAGGAGTTGCGCTTGGTTCAGTGTCTTGAAGCCTGTGCCCTGTCAGCAGCCAGCCCTTGAAGAATGGCCCGGCCCCAAGGCTCACCTTTGTTGCTGTACACGAAGGCATCCTTGACTATCACCGTGCGTCCATTTGCCGTTGTGAACTGCTTCGCCTTTCCACGAGTCTCGCGGAAACTGCCTGCGTCCTTGACATGGCTGTTGGGCCCGACGCCGCCCGGAACGCGCAGGACATGGCTTGCGAGGAAGTCCTCAGAGCCGCTGAGGTCGGCGTAGGAAGTGTTTGATTCTTTGTCGCGCGAATAGAGGAGAACTTTGGTGGTCGGGACCAGGAGGACCTTGATGCGGCTACGTCAGCTGGTTACGATGGGCACCCATGGACCCTTACGTGATGCTGGACTGGCTGGCACTGGCTGGGGAGTGCACTGCGGAAGAAAGCCCGGAGGAAGGGGTTCAGGACGGGAGGCATTCAATCGACATTAACGAACGTTGGGCGGGTGTTTCAGCATGCAGGCAGCATGTGGGCGCGGTGCTGACTGCTGTCGCAAACGGAAGCCTGGCTGGGGCGCGAAGGAGCGGATGCGGGATGCGATCAAGACAGTTGAGCGTTGAGGAGCGGCAGCACGGGCGCCGTGACGGGGAGCAGATGGCTGGGGGGACGTGGCGCAGCAGCGCAGTAGCGAGGGATGCACGACAAAGCGACTCCTGAGTCCTGGCGGATGCGATGAGGTTTGCGTGGTTTGATAGCACGAGCACCTGGATTGGCTTGTGAAGGTCCCAGACACGTCCGGCCCGCTAGGAACCCGTCTATGTAGCCAATTGGCCATCGCCGCAGAAACGCGCGACACGTGCGTCATCGCTCCCGCTTCCCCCCTCCCCTTCCCCCCAGCTTTTGTCCCACGCCGCCACGTTCTGCGTCCTAACGCCAACACATACGAGAGTTTCTGTCAGTCAAACACACGTGCAGTCACAGCTACGAGAGTGTCTGTCAGTCAAACACACGTGCAGTCACAGCTACGAGAGTGTCTGTCAGTCAAACACACGTGCAGTCACAGCTACGAGAGTGTCTGTCAGTCAGACACACGTGCAATCACAGCAACTTCGAGCACGTCTTCTGGCTTCACAGATCGTCGTCGCAAATGCCACAGAAATCATCCCTTTTGACATGAAAACACTACGGCATTTTTCTACTTGCTCGTCTTCTTGCACAACTTCCTGCCGTAGTCAATCACGCTCCAGCTCTCTGTCCCGGGAGTCGTCTGCGTGTAAAACACCCCGTTAGGATCCCACTTCTGACGAATCTGCAGAAGACGAGCGTAGTTGGAGCCCCAGTATGCGGTCTGCCAGTTCGGCTCGTACAGATCGCCCTCGTTGACATAGCTTGCACCGTAAGGAGAAACGTCTCTCAGTCTCTTGCCCACGACGTTGGTGTTGTAGGTCTCGCGCTCCTTCTTGACAGCCCACGCCTCGTTTCCCTGCATGATCAAGTTGGTGATGACGAAGCTGCTTGCGTTGCGCCATGATGGATGAATGGCATTGTCGACCTTTGGGTTAGCACGACCCGGATTGACAATGTGGCCAACGTTGAATCCAAGCTGAGTAGGCTCCGGCATCGCGGCGTAGATGAGAGCATCAGCAATCGCATCTCCATTTTGAGCAACGTCCTGCTGCGTGAACAGCCGCCCTCCGATGATAGACTGCTGATTCGGAGGCTCGTCTTCGAACATGTCGATGTAAAACTCGAAAAATGTTGGGAAAGCCTTGGTATACTTGTCGTAAGGTATCTTGGCTGCCTTGAGATTGTCAAAGAACGGCTTCAAGACCTGGTTGAGCTTTGCCTCGTTCATATTCGGTCCCACGAAGGGAGCGATATGCAGACGGCTAGGGCCAGGTCCCTGTTCAAAGTACACGAACATGCCATTATCACTGTAGTGATTGGCCAAGTTGTGGAAGATCTTGAAGGCCTTGGTGAACACTGCCGTGTCATTCGTATGAGTCGAATTGATGTTGACAATAGTGCCAGCCGTGGGCACCTCCGGGAAAGTCTTGACCGTGATGGAAACAACAACGGCAAAAGAGCTAGGACCGCCACCCTTCAGAGCCCAGTAAAGATCCGGGTTTTCTTTTGCGTTGGCTGTGACATATTTGCCCTCAGCAGTAATGGCATCGAAGCCCAACACATTGTCGGCCCCCATACCATATATGCCGCTAAGAGGGCCATGGCCACCTCCTTGGATGTATCCTCCAGCCCAACCCACCGTCTGTGGTATGTTAGTCTTTGCTCCACTATCGATGATATCTGCGCACGTACCGGGCATTCTCCACCAACAACAACAACCTTCGGGCTCTGTGCAAAAGCCTGTCGGTATAGCTCACGGCCCTGAATACCAGCTCCGACTGTCACCGCGCTGCCTGTCCAAGAACCAGGACCAGTGTACTTCTTTACGAACTTGACATCCTTGAAGCTATGTGTGTTGATGATGAGAGAACCGTAGCCAGTAGATCGTCCCCTGTATAATAGTAAGCACCATCTTCGTCACTTGACTCGAGCAAGCTTACATGAAATCATGACCAGTATTGCGAATGATCAACCGAAGGTTACGCTCGCGAGCAAAATCGACACCAGCCTTAATATGCTCCTTCGTCTTTGCAAGGATAACGTATTGTCCGTAGAAGCCGCTTGTGCATGAACTCGACGCATCATTGGTTGGAAGGCAGGTATTGTTCGTGTATATGGGCCACAAATTGGCAATGGGGTGATCAGTTCTTCAACATTGTTAGCCCTGCCCCGCCAGTCCTTGATAGCGAATACGTACAGCCACTGTTCATTGCCCCAATTGGCCTGCGTGTCGGCACATTTTGCAGCATCGTAGACGCTGGTCTTGTTGTCGAATGTCTTGTGGCACACCGCACCTGGTGGAATTGCGAGTTGGAGGTTGCCGGAGACAGCCTTGTTGAGCTTCTCCCAGTCTTTGTTCGTCGGCCAGCAAGCATTGTCGGAGTAGCACTTGCATTGGTACTCGGCACCGTCGACCTTCTTTACCTCACCAATCCATTTGGCTCCCAACACTCCGTTCGCTGCCAACAGCAAAGGAGCGAGTAGTGAGAAGCGACCCATATTGACAAAGACTGTGGAACAGACACGGCCGCCTTGCCACAAGTCTCTCCAAGCTATCCGTCTATTTATTCAAAATCCGGTGCCACCATTTCTGCTTAGTACGTGGTACTCGCCCTAATGTCGCATTATCAGGCGTTCTACAAGGCCAGAGCTTCATCACACATGGAGCTAATGTACAGCACGTTCTCATATGCTGGAAGCGAGCCAATGTGGTCTCGAGCCACCGCGGTTGTGTTCCTTGAAGCCTTCCACATCCGCAGGGTTTTTGCCATGGGGTCCCGGAAACGTGAACGCGCCACGCAGACGCTTGAACAACCACGGGAGAAGAGCCGCATTGAGAGCGTTCGTAGGCGCTAATCACGGCTCGTTGTTTCCGATCCGCTGGATGATGAATGGCCGGCGCAAACGTTGGCTGTCTAATCATCCGGTTAAAGTTTGAGATGATATATTGTGGCACACCCAAGCGGATGGTGCTTCTATTTGCCACGATGGAGAATCGCTGGGATCGCCGGATCGTCCCTCGGTCTCATCATCCCACGTTCTCCAGCTTCTAAGCAATGTTCTAAACATGACCTAAACTCACCGTGCATGTGAATCTTATACGCGCCACCGTCTTTGTCCTTCAGTACCTAATGGGCGCAGGTTATAACCAATGTAGGCTCCAAATGTACACCGGCGTCAGCCAATAAGGATCCAATCTTGGCACTTTTCTGCATGCCTATGCCTATTAGAATTGCAAACGAGATCTCGTTAGGAGCAATTTGCATGGTCAGTCACACATGGTTGCAATCTATGCGCGGCTACAGACATGGGGAACTATGGTTCATCTTATTTCATCAACTCTTCGTGGGTACCTACCCCTCACGGAGCTGCCCCACAAAGCATTTGTCCGGCCTCTCAGACCATTTCGAGAGGCATTGTCTCTCGCCGTGCCGAGGGGAATCCTCCGCTAAGGTAGCCCAGGACCGGCTATGCTTGAGATGCAGACGTCTTGCTCACGTGTCGTAGTAACGTATTGCGGCACTGCGGCAGGACCCACTCGCCACCCGCAGGCTCTCGACGCCAGTCCAAGAGCAGTATGGTGCACGGCCGAGCGGTAACGTTCTCTCTGGAGAAGAGACGCAAGTTGTCTACAGCACTACAGGCTGAACATTCCTTGCCTATTAATCTGACAAAAGAGAATTCATCTTGAGTGACAGCATAGTACTGATACTCCTTGCTGAACCAAGTTCGAGAGCTCTTCTGTTGAGCTTCAAGGAGCACCGCTCCTGCAGGATCACCAAGCCATGGGCGGGACTAGTACGGCATGGCTGCCCCGTGTAGCTAGGGCTCCTCGTCCGCCTCCCCCCCCTAGTTTGCCTCTACACACACACTGCATGTCGACAACGACGCTCCAATCTCATCTACCATCCGGAGGTATTTTCGTCCAAAAAATCTGTTTCCAAGTTTGTGCAACACGATTCCTCGAACTGTGCTTTGCGGGATGGGGAAATCCTGGATGGAGAAATCGTTCGACACACGTTTTACAGCAAGGGTACCGTACCATCGTCAAAGCGTGATATTAGGCTTATGATATAACGGGACGTATTCATGAAAAGTGCTGCGGTACAACATCCCCCCACCCCCCCCCAAAAAAAAGAATATCCAGAACTAGAGAAATACTCCGACAGAGCGCTCAGTCTACGTCTCAAAACGCAACTTCATTTGAGTTTCTACAATCCACTTCCCCCTCGTTCTTCAACTCACTCGCTCACAACGGGACACTACAGCAAGCTTGAATCTTGCTCATGCGTGACGGCAATACTAACCCCATCTCGACTTTCACATGATCTATTCGAGTGTTTTCTCGCGGTCCACGAGGGGAGTACGGACAAAGAGAGTGTAACCAATCAATCCAGGACCGAGACTGACATTGTTGTTCACAACATCCTGGATGCTGGGGGTGTGTTAGATGAAAGTGAAACAGAGGAAGACGGGAATGCAGATACTTGGCTGAGAAGAATGAAGAGGCGTCGACAGAGGCGCCAGAGAACAAGACAACCGCTCGATACACCTGGATTGCGGAGGAGGTCATTCACAGGATACCGATGGAGAAAGCTGGGTCCGGGGTAGAATTCTGTCCAGATGATTCAGGCTTTGGGTCCTGCGAGACAAGTGTTGTTTGCGAGCTGCGCAAACGTGAGCGGCGTGCCTTGGAAGCAGGTTGAATCGGTGCCGGGGGTTCAATCATTATCTCACCCACATGCCGTATTGATCTGGATCAACATATATTCCTGTGGCATATTCGCAAGCCCAAGATTGTATACACCCCGTGGTGGGGCAAGGCTATGGACATGCAATACACAGCCTCAGCGTGCCTTCATGCCAGACGTCGCGATCAAAATGCTTTATTATTAAATTTACCGAATGTGCTAATCTGCACCACCGACACCCATCACCCCTCGCCCAAACCACTCGCTGATGACTGCAAAGCCATCCTTTCCTCGTTTGAGCGCATCTTGGAATAAATCATGCCTATCTGCACTTTCAACTTGTGCCCTTCTGATAGCCTTGATCGTGGCATTATTCGCGCTGCACATCGGACACTCGACCTCGGCATCATTGACATCCTCATCTGTGCTAAGACAGCTCTGGTGAAAGCTATGTTTGCAGAGGAAGTGTACCACAGGTAGCTCTAGTGTTTTCATACAGACACCACAGCGACTGCTCTGAAAAACGACAGGCTTAGTGTTGAGAGTCTGTAGTTCAGTCTTCTTCGCCTCGGTATCTGAGCGGAAAGTCTCGATTGTACGGCGGTTTGTTGCGATCTCGGCGCGCTCGCGTTCGATTGTGTTGCTGAGATAGGACTTGATCATCCCCATTGTGGCAACACCATTGGTAGAAAGAGTCTGAATGACTTGTAGTGGTGCCATGAGCCCGTCTTCGTCTATCCTCTTGAGAACGACGTCCAGCTCGTCACCTGCTTCGTCGAGGACCTCCGGTGACGACGTGAAGTATGCTAGTGCGGCCGGATACAGTGCAGGCTCTTCTGGGCCGTATTTGCGCAGCGCACGAATGGCCCCTTGCGTATCGTTCGCTGCGGTGTAGGAGCGGAAAATATCGAAGTGCAGCCCTTGTTGCTCGCGAACAAGTATTGCTCCATCACGGAAGTCTGACAAGTGAGACAATAACAGCACATTCGAAGTGTCTATGGGTATCTCCTTTCCTTCCACAAGCTTCTTTGCTTTATTCTCCCACTCTCTCCGCTCGCCATCTTTTTTCGAGGCAGCGGTATGAAGATACATTTCGAACAGAGTGGTGTAAATGTCAACCTTGTCGTCCTCTCTCAGATTATCCGACTTGATACAAGCCTCCAGGAACACGATGAATTCCTGCGGATGGTCCACAAAAGCTGAGAATGCACTTCGTGGTTTTGGGATTTTGTATACAGCTGGTGGTTCGTCCATGTCGATTTCAACAATCTGAGCCTGACTCATTGCGTTTTTCTTATCACCATTGGGTGCTGTTTCTATTGTGTTTGAGTTCATGTACGGCAGTGGTAGAAGTGCCGCTAAATTCTGCACGGCACTGGAGGCTGCACCAAGGCCCACTCCGATGCCCATGCCCAATCCGCCTCCAGACGATGGTGTGTTTGGTATGACAATGGTATCTTTCTTCGGGCGGAAATTGCCAGTGTAATAATCGATGAGAAGCTGTGTCGCGTCTTTCGGTATGTGCTGTAACAACGTGGTCGCATACTTCATGAGATTGAAGTATGCGACCTCAGGCTCTAGCCGCCAAATGTATGCCAAAGCCTCGGCGAATCGTTTGGAGTCCTCAATGAGCACGTCCACAACCAATTCATGCTCGCCATGTTTGCGTGCTAGGAATGCAGCTTGATCGTAGTAGCCCCCTTGCCGACATGTAGAGATAGCGGTGTCAAGATCGAACTTGAAGTCGTCTGGCGATTTGATAAACTCTTCCAGCTTCTCAACATCTTTGAGTTTGGCGTAACAGTTGAGCAGAAGCGTTGTATGATCTGATGTTGCCTTGTGATGTTCGTGTAACTCTTCCAAGTACTCGATCAAATTGTGTATTCGTTGTGTGTCTAAGAATTTTCGGATGACCTGGGAAGGCTCTGTATTGTCGATAGCTTTCAAGTATTGTTGCATCGCCGTATCATAATCCTGTTTCGAGTATAGGTAGTCGCCAAACTTTCTGAGTATGACGTTCTGCTGTGATGAGTCCAGACCTGCTTTCTGAGCTAGATTGATAGCCAAAACATAAAGATTTCGTTGATACAGGATGTCGAGCTTTTGTGCAAACGGCTTCTCATGATAGCGGAAGATCTGGAATATGTCAGCTTGCACTATCAAAGGTTTATCAAAATTCTGACCTTGCCGTCGATGGTGAAGACAAAGAGATCCCCCCATTCCGAAATGATCGCCTTCACCTCGGATGATAGTTGTTCTTGATGTGCCACAAACCTCAACTCGGTATTGAGTAGTGTGAAACTGGAAGTATTGAACACATCGTCCGCAGTACCAACTCCGAATGCCCGTAGAGGATTCGACCTAGGCATAACACTCGACTTGGGCGGCGCAACAATGACTACATAGTCCTTGAATGTCGCGATCTTCTTCTTTTCGCCTTCGTATGTGTATGGCGGGCCACGACCGTGCTGACCGTAGTAGTATATGGCATCATTTCGTCCAATCACCACATCCCTGGTTGCTTTATCCACAGCCATGCAGCCAACACCGCAGCCATACTCGTCGAGTGCTTTGGCTGGTTGTCCTTGCCCTCGTCCAGATATGACGAGTGTCAGTATTCTTGCTGTGGTTGCAATGTACAGGGTAGTAATATTGCCCTCCCGGAACTCGATCCCAGTGATAGGTTCTTCCGACTCGAAGACTGTCCGTTGTCGCGCGCCTCGGTCGTGTATGAGATCGCCTCTGACAACTGTGACGGCACCATTCGCGAACCCCACGGCGAGCTGCGACAGGTCGTCAAGTGCAGCGAAGGCTGATATCGGAAACTGTTTGCGCCCGTTGTGCACCGTGAGCGTGCTCTGACACCTTGGAATCCCCGTCTTCTTCTCCAATTTGTCCAGGGCCCAAACTTTTAGCACCGGATCGTCTGGCAGATCTTCGGCGATGGTGACTAGCAGTGAGGTGCCCTCAATCTGCTTCATGTGGGTGATTGCGCCTGCATCGTGGGCCTTGAATGCGCGTACAACCTTGAAGGCCTGCGACACGATGCGCACAATGCCATCCGCGCTGCCGAAGAAGATGCTCTCTGAGCCCGAGACTATGGAAGTGACGTTTCCAATCTACCAGTTGTGAGGAAATGCTTGCACGGCGTCGGATATCGTCATACCTCGGACAGGAAAGAGCTCTCGTCGTCAGGGAGCTTGACTTGCGAGACGTCGAAGAACTTGAACTGCCACTGTTCATGCATTAGTCGTGTCGTGGTCGGTGCAGTGTCAGTGTGCTTACCGGAGTGACTGCCATGCTGCTATCGGTCCATGCTCGCTCTTGTCGCAACGGCAGGAGCTGTCGTCACTGTTGGAGCTGCGGGCAGGCACGACGCGCTAGGTTGCGGCCGTGCACCAACCCCGGACTTGGGAAGCTCACAGGTGGCCTTCACATGGCGCAACATCGCCGAACAGCATTGCACACTCCGTACGCGGTGCAGTCACTCTTTGTCGCCTGCAAGACGATCTACGACTGTAACAAACGCCTTATCCATGCTGACCTCGCAATGTCACTGACCCATTGTTCTCAAGACAGCACAGTTCAAGCACTCGCCGACCCGCCAACATGATTACAGACAGCCAACTCTACTCGCTTGCCATCTTCCTCGGAAGTGCGGCTATGCTCCTCATCGTGCTCTACCACTTCCTCGAGGTCAACTCAGAAGATCATAAGGTGGAAGAACGGAAACCAACAAAAGCTGGAAAGGTCAAGGCATGAAAGCACCCGGTCGGTACCATGCATCGTCGTCCGTCTGAAGACCTTGTGAGGAGAGATGGAAACGGAAAGGGAACATGTATACCAAGATTAGGGCAGGTCAGGTGCAGATGGGGACAGACACTTTCACGGAGTTAAGGTGCAAAATAAGCATGACAGGATATTGAGTCGTTCATGAAACAGAATATGCTCGTTGTTTAATCACTCTTGCCTGCTCCATGGGTCCTTGTGCCCTAGGTTTGTACGCATAGTCATACAGAAAAGCAATTCAAAGGTCTGAATGCCCAGCACCTATGCGCTGACCGCAGGTAAAGCATGCAAGATTGTTCGACTCTCCTCCTTATTCTTCGACGTCAACGAGTATCTCATCCGTCTCATCAGTTTCAATCAAGCCTCTTCGCCGCTTGTCGTTCACTAGGATGGCACCACTTCGATCTATGCCAGGCCCGCCGAGACGTTTCTTATGCGCAATCATGCGGGCATGCGCATCCCGCGCCTCTTGCTCTTGCATGTTCTTGGGAGGACGTCCACGTCCTCGAGGCCCGCTCACCTGTCCCTGTGGTGCTGACATGATTGCTTCCAGGCGGTTGGCATCAACTGTGATGCGCGGTGTGACCTGACGTCCCTGAGCATCGCTGAGATACGCATCAGAATCATGCGCGTCTAAAACTCATGTCAGACTGGAATATGAAGAAAAATTAAAAGTACCACATCGCTAGTTAACTTCCTTACCAGAGAGCCCACCAGCCGGTCCATCACCAAGCTCCCAAGACAGTGGGTCAATGTGGGCTTGTTGGATGTGGGCGCGCCAGTTGCTTTCCAGATCGAAGGATAGAGGCATGTGTCGCTCGATTGTCATATTTGTCATCGCATCGCGGTTGGCTACTGATCTGCCGCAGTCTCCCCATTTGCATTCAAGCGTGTTACCAGATGTCTCTTTGCGATGCACTTTGAACACGTGCTTTTGAAGCGTCTCGAGGTTGTGAAGATCCGCAGTACAACCCTGCCATTTGCACTTGTATGACTGATATTGTGGACCGCGATTGACGATGCTAGGCGATCGAGAACCAATGTGAATTGGCTCATCCTCGCCCAAGTTCACCTTGCGCAAGCTGCTGGGTTGTGAAGGCTGATGCTTCGTCAGAGGTCCAGTATGACCGTTGGGATTCGGATGCGCCTGAGCAGTAGCGGAGCCATGGATTGCCTTCCTCCAACCTACGGGGCGACCTCGCTTCTTGGGCAACGGCTTGCCATCGGGGCCGTACTGGGTGGGAGTTGCGAAAGCTCGGTACCCTATTCCACTGGCAGAGGAAGGTCGAGACGTACCTGCACTCATTGAACTTGTGCTCGGTGGACGTACTGGTGTCGACGGGTTGGTGTTGTCGGGGAGAGACCGGCGCGGCGGTCGACCGCGACGTTTCTGTTTGAACGGGTTGATGGCCTCTGGGAGTGGCTGGACCCTTGCATGAGCCCCACTTGAGCCGTCTCCACCAATAGACTGCGACTTTGCCCGCACCTCTCTCACTTCAGCATCGGAGTCCTCTTCGTCGTCTGCAGCTTCAGTCAATGCCTGCACACTATCCTTGAAATAGTTTGGAGGTGGGTCGCCCGGATCTATCAGATCCCATCGAATCGTGCTGAGGTCGGAGTCGAATGTGACCTGTGCCAACGTTGTCCTAAGACTGTCCAGATGTTGGTTTAGCTGTCGTTCCGTGGGGTGTCGTCCGCATGCCAGCAGAACATCGCGAGCAATTGTAGTAGGATTATAGGCGTTGCGGCGCAGCGCTTTCTTCTTGTCCAGTGGCTCAACATAGGTCTTGTATCGGAGCTCACTTGGTGGTGCTTGCGTAGATATGGCCGTTGACATCTGTGGTGCAGGTGTCGGGACACTGGCAGTAGGGAAATTCGCAATAACAGGCGACTTGTCCACCCCAACAGCGTCCTGTAGATGAGCGTGCGGAGTTTCAGAAGGGTACAATGCATCCGATTTGAGCTTCTTTATTGGTGGTCCCACGTCATCGTCTGAAAGTAATGTGAGATCAACTAAATCACTGAGGTTGCGCTTTCTAGCAGCTTCTTCTTTGTTGGCTGGACGTTTGAGCTCCGGCTTGATGGGTACCATCTCAGCAACAAGCACTGGAGTCGGCGCTGGCGAGGCGCTGTTTGGAAATGGTGCATATATTCCTCCAGTCGCCGATGATGTTGCGGCCGGTGTGTAGTGAGGTGGACTCGGAGCCACAGGCATGGTAACTTCCTTTTTTAAGACTGCTGGCGGGACTGGAGGTCGATAGACTGCTACTGGCGCTGTCTGAGACGCTGAAACCTTGCGCGATGAAGAATTGACATCAGGCACGGCTGTAAGCAGATTCTTTGCGAATGCCGCCCGATCAAGCTTGAACCCCAGCGTTTCCAATTGTTGACACAATTCAATGTACGAGGGGTTATTGTCTAGCATGGTGAGGACCTGTTGTGGATCAAGAGTACGATCGGGATTGTGTAGCTTCAAAAACGCTACTGCAGCATTGGCAAGATGCGCCTTTTTATCCGCTGGCCAAATGGTATTGCCACCAGGACGGCTAACCATCCCTTGAGCCTGTGGTCTGGTAGCAACAGCCTGTGTTGGTGCAGGAGTAGCCGGTTTGGAAACAGGAGCAGAGGGTTCCCGTGGGACTGTCTTCTTCCTAGAGTTCGCCACTGGTGTTGAGCTTACCGCCGCAGTCACCGTGGGTTCTGTCACAGGTCTTTGAGGAGTTGATTTCTGAGCAATGGGTGATTTTGGCGCTTTGGCGCGCCTCTCTTCCTCCCATATCCGAGCCAAGAGCGCTGGATCTTTGCCATTCAATTCGCGCATTTTGGCCATCATTGCTCTGATCTCGGCCTCTAGGACGTCTGCAGGGCCACCGGACGACCCTGTTGTTGATGGTGTAGCGTCTACGGCACTTGCGATCTGCTTCGGAGTCTTTTTCTTCTGCTCCTCTACCCTCCTAGCCTCTTCTGCTACCCGTTCCTCCTCAGCGCGTGCCGCATCTTCGGCTGCTTTTTGCGCAGAGAGCATTCCCTGCTTGCGGTTGTATTCTTGCCACGGATCATATACAGCCGTAGGATCGACAGTAGTTGCACTTTGGTTGTTGTATGTATCCGCAATGCTAGTGGTTGGCGGTGGCAGGGTAGTCGCAGCTGAATTTTGGGTGACTATGTTTGGGTCATGATACTCGTACTGAGAGGCCGAATTGTTGTTAGTGCTGCGTGATGCTTCGGCATGGGTTTGCTGACGGTGGCTGTATGCATTATATTGCGGAGTTCCCGTAGCGCTTGCCGCTCCATTCCTTGCCGAGGCCACAGGTGTTGCATTGTATTGTGGGTGCACAGGGCTCGGAGCGCGTTGTTGTTGATTATAAAGCACATGCGCACTCTGCGACGGGTAGCCGGCAACAGTAGCTGGTGATGGCAGAGCTCGACTTATGGTCGTCTGAACGTGATGAGTATTCACGCTTCGTGGTCGCGCTTGTGCTTGTCCGTATGTAGCATGAGTCGACTGAGTCTGCTGTGCTTGAACTTGGGGCGAACGGGACGAGCTTGACGCATAACGGTTTGTAAGGGCATTGGTGGCACTAGTCGAGGTGTAGCCAGGCTGGCTGATCGCTGGAGTGCTGCTTGTGGTGTATGTAGTATTGCTCATATCTCGCAGCACTTCAGCAGCACGATTCGTGGTTTCCCGTGTACCGCCATAGTTGTTAGTCCACGAACTGTCTTGGTTTGTACTGAAATCCTCGCTTTGCCCACTGTAAGCTGGTGTCGTGTATGACATGTAGTCGGCCGCTTGCGTTGTAGCCGGCTGCTGATATTGGCGGGACTGTTGCGCACCATTGTTCGACGCCGTCTGATACGTCGGATACTGCTGCGCCGAGCTCTGCTGGTACGGATAGTTGTACGCATTGTAATTCTTGGACGCCATCGCTTGTTCCGCCAGGGCCGTGTGCCTCTTAGTTCCTTATATGCTGGATCTGCGTGATAGCATTGTGATCGGGCAATCGCGTTGCTCGTCAGGTTGAATCGCCGGCTCACTCGAGGAAACGAAGCGGCATGTGGGTTGCGTTAGAGATTGCTTGTTAGGATGGCTGGCCGAGAACAATTGTCCGTGCAGAAACGTGAGAATTCGCGCGACGCGTAGTGAGGTTAATGTTGGCCGGCCTCGTGAATGATGCGTCGCTCGCGCTGCTCACGCTTGCAGGGGTCAGCGATCGAGTGGAGTCCGGCGGAACATTTTCTCCGACGCTAAGCAAGCGACGGGCTGGGCGCTGGCACACTTTCGCAACCTCAATATTTGCGACCATCACGAACTTTGTCTACTAACCATCATCGCCAATCCCACACAGCAACAATGGCCAAAGTCCAGTCAGTTGTCGCGAGCTCTCGCCGCAAATCACGAAAGGCGCACTTCAGTGCGCCGAGTAGTGCGCGTCGGGTCATCATGAGCGTATGAAGAGACTTGGAACAATGCAGCAGGACATGTTCTAACAATCTTCAGGCGCCTTTGAGTAAGGAGCTCCGCGAGAAGCACGGAGTGCGCAGCATTCCCGTCCGCAAGGATGTAAGTCAAGTCCTCATTGCTGTTGTCATTGTATGCTGAAAATTATGCAGGACGAGATCATGGTCGTCCGCGGTAGCAACAAGGGACGTGAGGGCAAGGTTCAGTCCGTCTACCGTCTCAAGTACTGCCTCCACGTTGCCGGTGGTACGTAATGGCCTTGCTCCTGCTGACAGAACAACATGACTAAGCTTCCACACAGTTGTCCGTGAGAAGAGCAACGGCCAATCCGTCCCCATTCCCCTCGCACCCTCCAAGGTCGTCATCACCAAGCTGAAGCTCGACAAGGACCGAGAGCAGATCCTGGAGCGCAAGAGCGCCGGTCGCGAGGAGAAGAAGAAGAGGAGCCAGGCATAAGCGATCCGCTTGTGTTCTTTGGTTGACGAGACATCACGGCACCGAGTAACGTCGGCATGAGCATATGCCTGCCGATGCGAGCAATTTCATGCATATCATGGGTTATGGTCTGGACATGCGATGTGCGCATGAAAAGCAGGGCGTTATACCGGCTTCTAGCTCGAACAAATGGATTCGCCGTCACTCGGCCCCATCGCAGTTTTCATTGGAATGATACCACGGCACGAAGGACTTGGAGTAAGGCAACGAATGAAGATTTGTTACTCCGGCCTTCGCAGTGTGATCACATGCGTGAAATGTCCCTTGTCCGCTCAACCCGGTAGAATATCTGTTCTTCAGCCGTAATTGTGGCTGCTTGAATTATACGACTACCGCAGAATAATGCCCGACGACTACAAAGCCGTTGCTCGCCTGCAGACCGTCTTGGAGGGTTTCCCATGAACTCGACGGTTTGATGGTGAGACACATTAATTTTTTTCATGTCCGTAATGTCATGTCTTTAGAACATTGTCATCCTGTACCTTTTAGAACCCAACCGAGAGATCCTTCCATCTCACAGCCCCACGTCTTGATATGGTGCCGTTAGCCTTTCAGACCACACCTCCGTTGTTATCACTTCAGCACTGCCTATCGGAAACACGACGTCTCCTAGGTAGTGCCTATAACAACATGAACGTAGCACATAAGTACATGTACGCACACGCACATGCACAAATACCATACTTCATTTTTTTCCTTCTCTCAGCTACATAGTACATACATACCGTACATAATCATACCCCTCCTTCCCCATGTTCTCTGTACACTTCCCCAGTACCTAGGTAAACGTATTTTTCCAGCCGCGCGTTTTTGTCCCCGCCCCCCCCCCCCCTAGCGTAACCGGCGACCCGATTGCGTTTCGCATCCGGGCCTACCGAACACGATGGCAGCGGTATGTACTGCGAATCGCGGGGGGGGAGTGGCAGGGTCTGCCGTTTTACAGCTAAACTGCTGGCGCTGCGGTGTTTGGCTGGTTTGTCTACATGTAGGTAGGTACATGGGCAGTTGCCAGTGGGTACATGCTGTGTGTGGGGGAGGGAGGGGGCGTGGTGAGGGGATCTGTGGCCCTCAACTTCGGCGTTGGGTATGTAGGTAGGCACCTATCTGCTTACCTACCTCCTTGCTATCTAGCTACCAATTCACTTGCGGTGGAGCAACTCTCCACGCAGAAGAGGGAGAAGGGAGGGGGCTCATGTTCACGTGTTTGGATGTATTGCTGCGATGTCATCACGGGTGTGGTTGGGATGCAGGACGACCATGCTCGAACGTCGCAACGATGTTTGTCCATACCTACCCACCCTGTAGGATTTATTTTTTCTTCGTTGTGCAATCTACCCCGGTACACGTCATGATGCATTTTCTCCGCATCTCCCCAGAGAAATGGTAAAAAATGCGGCATGTAGTGGTGCAATCAATCTCGATCATGATCCAGATCTCGTTTCACCTTTTTCTTGGGGGACGTTGCGAGTAGGTAATTAATGTGTTTTCCAGTGCTCTATTGATTGGCCGCCATTTGTTAATAATAAGAGTATTTAATGCTGGCCACGTGTGTTTCTACGTCTGTTCTACCTTGGTATGTCATGCGATGCGGAATGTACGACGAAACAAGCCGACCGGTAGATTAAACCAAACACAGTGGTGCCTTAGAGGTGTGGTTATGAGACAGCGATCATTGCTCGGTGAAAAAGCTGTTTCGCATGATCCCATAGGTGTTTGGAAGAAGATTTTGACATGGCATGGGAACATTAAGAGTGAGCCACTGCTACGAAAATGTTCGTTGTTCAATTTCGCCAATCTCAAGCAAGACCGACAGTAGTCGTCGGCGTGCCTGGGTACGGTCCCGCCGGCGCATTCACTCAACACTTGACGGCAAGCCCGACATACTGCGAGACGTCGGGTTTCAAATAGTCTAGTGGAATTGCCGAGTGAGCGAACCATGTCCCTGCGTAGAGGTGTCGCGTCTCACCCCGCATCATGTTTATGAAGAGCAATATAGAGCTTCTGAGCCTCTGGTACTCCTTGGCGTCATGAGCAGGCTAACCACAATATGGAATGCTCAAAACGGAGTGTTGTTGGCCGGATTAGTTGTTGCAGAGTGCTGTTGTGCAACCAAACTGGCGAGAGCAGAGCCGGCCGCAGATGTCTGCTACTAGCAGCATGCAATCAATAGTGCAGGACGTCGATGATCTCATGCGCAGGATGGGTGTATTCTGGTGTAAAGGTGCATGGTACGCAATCGTAGGGTGCTAGTGCAGGCATAGTTGCTCTTTCGGACGTTGAGGAGCTGACTCAGGCACTGGCGCCAACCAGAATGGATCGGGCACCATGTTTCAGAGTTTCTGCCCAGTAGGCTGGCGTGATAGGCTTTGCGCACCGCCCGGTTACGGACCGCCATGGTGAGAGCGCGCGCGTGTGGACATTGCGCTAATGCCATGACGCTCGCAATTTCGAATTGTCCATGAGTTGATGTGATCCACGTGTGACGACAATCTGGGTCATCAACGAACAGCGAGTCGGCGGGCAAGGCGGATGGGCAAACAGCTTCACGCTGCCAGTGTCACCAGCGGCAACCGTGAAAGACGCGGACCAGAAGCGTGGGCGTGGTTCCCCGTCCGCGACATGGTAGACTGGGTACGACGTAATACTAGGTAAGCATGCATACACGATGCGGTGGGTCCTCAGGCATACGAAGCCGAGCTTGTAAGTTGTGCGGCGAGTGGCGAGAAGAGCGGGCGCTGAGCCTGCATGTCAGTTCCTGTGTTCGAATTCTCGAACACAGGAACTTGGGAAGGGAGGGCACTCTATTTTGCAACGAGCACGGCGAGGCGTGTGTGCAGGCGAGCGGACATGGGCAGGCAAAGAAGCGGTCTGTCCTGATTCGTGGGGGCCGTCGAGGCAGCGGAAATGACGAGCACCCCTGCGGGCAGCTGGTCCGTGGTGTTGACTGGAAGTTTCATGCGCGAAGGTTGGGATGCACACGCATATGTATGTACATACATGTATGTATAATGTACGTGTAGGTATGCCGATTGCTGCGCAGCCTCAGCCGGAAGACGACGTAGATAGTAGGTATTGCTGCTGCTCTCGCGCAAGTATGTATTGTGTATTGTTGGACCGTTGACCGGCCCCACGGCGCGACTGGCTCGTAGGATTGCGCAGCGCCGCAGTCACACAGCGGCCATGGGCCATGGGCCATGGGTGATACCGTCATGGCGAGGGCGTCGGACGAGGGGGGCTGTTTCCTCGCTGCAGGCACAGCACTTGGCTGGGCTCAGGCCAGAGGCGCTGGCGAATGCGACGGCCGTCGGGCGGCTGTCATTGGCGGACCCCCCGAGCGTGCCCCTGACGGGCCTTGGTGTGCATGGTCGCACGGTCGCATCTTCGCGCCAGTCGTCGGCGCTTGCCCGCTTCGGGCGCCCCAGCCCAAGCCCTCCCGAGTTGCTGCCCTTGCGCGACACACCCTGGCACTCCCAGCAGCACTGCAGTCTGCACCACTCAGCACCAGCCGCCACCACCACCACGGCCGCACTCTCCCTCTCGCTCGCTGCTACTGCTGCTGCTGCTGTCTCTCCCCCAGCTTCAGCCTCCAGGTGCCCGAACAGCCTCATCTTGACGCTACACCTGCCTGCCCTCTCCCACCCCGCCACACACCGCTGAGCTGTGCTGCTGCCTCTCCTTTCGCATCCGCTTCACACCTGCCCGGCCGGCTTCTTTGACAGAAGGTCACGCTTACGGTCGCTCGCCCGTCCGCCACTGCATTCTTCGACTCTGCTGTCTTGCTCGCACCTGCATCTAGAGTCACTGTCGCGCCCTGTTCGACACCTGTCTGGCCTTCGAGTATGCTCGACGCGTTCTCTGTTTACTTGCCCGTACTGACCCTCTCCTTCCTGCCAGCTTGCGCTTGCCGCCCATCATAAACCCAACACGGCCGTCCCTTCCCCTTCTTGTCAACACCTCACCTACCAACGTCACATTCAACCATTCCACATCCTCTCACTTGGCCATCGCTATCGTCATGAGCACGCAAATGCAGCACTAGGATTTCTGCTTGGTTGCTATTCAGCGTGTCTTGGATTGAAACAACAATCTCATCACATTCGTTCGTCTTCTGGCAATCCTCTAGGACCCTTCACACCATGGCCGCCCCGACGCCCGAGTTCCCCTTGGAAAATCACTGCTCCATCATCTACGAAAACACTCTCTATGTATATTCACCGCAAGGATTCCAGTCGCTGAAACTCGAAGCGGGGGCCAAATGGGAGACGTTGCCCATGGACATATCATTGACCGGCGCACAGTGCGTCAAAGCAGTACCGGCGGGTGGTCAAAATGCGCGCCTCTACATTGTAGGAGGAACTGTCAACGCATCCGCTGCAACTTGGAACTATCCCGGAATGATGCACTACACATTCGCGACCAAGAAGTGGGATTGGCTTCGCAGTGAAAGTTGGAATGCGCAGAATCGAGTCAACCACGCTGCCGCCTATCTTCAAGCTTCTCAGAAAATTCTCGTTTATGCCGGTTCCCAAACAACAGGAGACAACGGACCATCGACGCAAGGATTCTTATTCTCAACCGTTGAACCATATACAGTCCAAAGCCTGCCATCCGCTGGAGCACCCCCTTCGGTCAAGCCTATGCTTATGACTGCAAATGACAAGACGGTCATGCTTGTCGGTGGTGGTGCTGGTAACGCTGCTACATGGAAATATAGCGAAGCGGAGGGCTGGCGTGACGTTGGTGTTGCGCTTCAGCAACCCATTGTGAACCCCGAAGCGGTGCAATGTACAGTCGTCCAGGGAAAGGACGGCACGACCGTGCTCGAGAGGTTCGATCTAAGCGTCACGCCGAACAGGGTCGACCGCATCCTGCTCATGAACAAGGATGGTTCACCTGCTGCACCTGGAACCACTGTTGGCAATGGCAAGTCAAAGAGGGTAGATGTCACAAATTGGGCCACTTACAACGACACATACGCCCCGACATCGACCCGCTCAGGCTACTCCCTGACCCAAGGTGATGATGGCACCACCGTTGCGAGTGGTGGAAATGAAAATGACCCAATCGTCCTTTTCGATGCTCAAAACAACAAATGGTTGAGCACAAAGGAATTCTTCTCTGGACAAGAAGTCTTGTCGCAGTCAGAGTCATCGTCCGTACTGCCATCGACGACCCCATCAGCCAGAGCGTCCTCATCGGCAACTCCAAGTTCAACGGGTGCCGTCGCCGTTCCTGCAGGACCCCCAAGCAACAAAGGCAAGATGTTGACTGTGCTAGGAGCCACTCTTGGAACGATTTTTGGCATTGCTTTCCTTCTGATCTTACTTCTTTTCTGTCTCAAGTACAGAAAGAACAAAAGCAAGCAGAAACAAAGTTATGTGGAAAAGGACCGCATGAGTTTTGTAGATCGTGGCGCCGATTTCATGAAGGAAGCTGGCGGATCAGTCGTCACATACAACCACCAGCAAGCCAACGACTCTGTGACCTCGCTCGCCATCATCCAGGGCCGAGGTGCGAATGCGCACAGGAAGAACCAGGCAAGCGACGCAAGCACAGCCGGTCTTGTCAAGAAGACTAGCCCGCTTGGATACTCTGAGCCCATGGAGCTGTCAAAATTCGATCTCAAGCCAGGGCCGACGGCGGAAACACTGGTCCGTCAAAATTCTAGCCGCCATCCGCCAGCAGAGAAAGCACCAAGAGCTCGTAGTTCCGGCTGGAGTCGATACTTTGCCAACAATGATGCGACAAATCTTGCCAGTGTACCACCCGATCGATCGACTTTTGCATCTGATCGGACGAGTGTTGTCAGCCAATCGCAGTACACGAATTCTCACTGGAACAGCTCGCGTCCATCGCAACACATTGCTCCGCTCGAGATTCCCAAATTCGACGGGCAGCGTCTCAGTCATGTTGCAAGTGGGAGTCCCACTCTCGGCACTCCAAATGGCATTTTACCACATCAAGTTCAGCCAATGCAGGCAGAACTGGGTCGCGCAAATTCAAATGGTAGCTCAAGATCCGGCTTGAGCCATCACGATGATCATTACTTCAACAAGCCTGTTGAGAGCTGGACACCAGTCGGAGGCGAGCGACGTACCAGCAGTCAGTACACTGGCAGCATGGTCATTGAACCTAACAGCAAGTATGATGTCGCCAGTTCAATCTATCCCGACGGAACCAGCTCTTTCTATCCCAAGAGCAATATTAGCTCATTCTACCCGGGTCAAGGCAACAACGAGCTCTCTATTCCGGATGCGCGTGAGAGCACATTTACCATGTTTCCACATGGGAATGCACAGACTGCCCAAGGAGGCGCAAACAACTTCAGTTCCATGTATCCCGCGCCACCGGTTCCTGGTCAACCACAAGACCGCGACAGCACCGTCACTGTCTTCCCAGGTCCCAATCCCTCTCACGCCGCATCGAACCAAGCGCTGCCTAGCCCCAAGTTTTACGGTGGGCCACCACGGATTGGGCATGAGAGTACAGTGACCATGTTTCCAGGCCCTGACAACTCGCAGGATCGGGCCAAGAATGGACAATCTGACATGTCATGGCTTAATTTGGGCACGAGCCGATGAAACATCTGATTCTTCATTCCCTACTCAACGACCTCAACATACACAAACGCGATCACGCGAAAAGTGGCGTTAGCAGTGATGGATATTTTCCCTTCTAAGCACCAGCATTTCTCTCTTGTGAGCATTGCATCTTCAGCGCCGGGCGTCTTTTCAATCAATCCACATTTTGTCTGCTTGTCTCTTCTCGAGATGAAGCCTAGCTCCTCGACCAGTCGTTACAGATACCCGACGCCCCTCCCACGTCAAACCAACCACGCCAGCACAACAAATGCGTTCGTGCCTTGTACATAGCTCTCCGTCTCTTCTTCTCAACTCTCTTTACCAGATTTCTTTTAGTCACATCTCTTTTCCTCTATGTGTATATGGCCTCAGTGCATCTTGCACACGGCCACTGCACATCGACATCTGTGCGTATGTGTGTTTATATGGGCGTTTCCGTCTCTGCAAAGGATGATTCCTTGTATGTAGCTTGTGGCTGGACCTAGCCAGCGCGGCGTCTTGAGATGCATGTTGGACGTAATATATCTAATGAGCAGCGAGAATCGTATGCAATCATTTCGAAAGTGTGCATTGGTTGCAATCAAAAATGTCAAATGTTTGAGTGCTTTCATTACTTCGGTCGCTAGACCCTCTAAACTCTACAGTGCAGCAAATCTATTCCCCGCTAGCCGGCACGGCAAAGGCAGGCAGGCCGCTCCATGCTCTTAAGCTCAAACGCCAAAAACTCCCAGTCCAAACCATTAGTGAAGCTAGTTCACAACTCTCCTCATCTGCGCCGCCTGCCTGGGCTCAATGAACAGCGCCTCTCCCTCCGTCAACACCACGGGCTTCTCCCCCTTGGCCTCATCGCCCAGCGTCTCCAGCCGGCCTTTGACCCACGCCTTCCTCCCTTCCACTTTTGTCGTCTCTGCGCGCAGCACCACCACCTGCCCTGCCATACACGGCGCTTTGTACGTGATATTCAGACTCGCAGTCACGCCCACTTTATTCGGCAGCGCGGGGAAACAGCAGCGCGCGAGGCCCTCGTCCAGCAGCGTGGCCAGCAAGCCACCGTGCACGATGCCCGGGTGGCCGCACAGCGCGGGGCCCAGCCACTGCAAGCTCACGTACGAGGACCCGTCTTCGGTCGTGAACTGCACGGGCGGGACGGCGATTTTGTCGGGCCCCAGCAAGATGCCCCCCGTGAGGTTCTGGCTGCGCAGGTCGGCGGGGATCTTGAGGTGCGGCCGCGAGGCAATGTACTGCGGGTCTGCGAGCAGCTGCTGGGTGAGCGGGTGCTCGAGGATTTGGCGCTCAATGGCGGCGACTTCGGCGGTCGGGGGCGTGAAGAGCGTGAGTGTTTCTGCGTCAGAGGGGGGGTTCGCGAGGTCCCGGAGGGAGGAGATGGCGGGGGCGCCGGCCATGAGGAAACCCGCAGAGAAGGTAAGGAGGGTGAGGGCGAGGACGAGCGGGATGCGGATTGCCAGGGGGCGTTTAGGCGGAGTGGTGCTGGAAGAAGGGTGGGGTGGTGGCGCGGTGGTTGTTGTTGTTGGACGAGGAGGGGGAACAATGGGTTGTGGTTGTGCTGTAGTAAACATTTCAGTATCATAACCTTCGAGATGGGAAGGAGAATCCACTTACCAGTATTAAGAGGACGACTACTACTCTGCCACCGTACTGATCTGATCTCCCTGTGCCAATTGGCAGCCCACGTACGCTTTATACAGCATCCGCCGACTTCGCGCCGGAACAGCGCAGGGTCCCTCCTGACTGCGACCTGACCCACATGTCTCGAAATGGCGAGTCTTGCGGTTGAGTACATGGCGGTCTAGTCAGCGGAAAGAAAAAAATTTGGACTAGTATCGGACGGTCGACGTCAGGGTGAGTGGGTGGATAGCGTCCTGCTCTGGCGTTAGTGGTCGGAATAGACGCTCGGGCCTTGCACAGTTATCTCGGAACTGCTGTTGTGCCTCGGCACAGCTGCAGACACGGGCGCACGGAGGTGCGCGATGTTGCTGCGCAGGCGATATGCTATGGTCTTGGTGCCAAGCTCAAAAGAAAAGCATTGATAAAATGGTATTTTGCTTTGGTGCGTGCTTCGGCCGATTGCAAAGCCTCGCGAACGTGAACAGGTAGGAGCTGATATCCACTTTCTTCGATGAACTCTCGACATTTGTAAACACAATCTTGCTTGTGATCATTGCAGGATCTTGTGGAGATATATTTGCTCTTCTTCGATTTCATCGTAAAAGCCCGCAGCTATCGTTCCCTGCTGACCTTCGCAATGTACAGTTGCTGGTATCGTCCTGCGCCACCATGCATATCCTCCGAATACTATACATACAGAGTGGTGAATTGTGTCATCATGTCGAACGCCGTCTTGCTGTCCAGCGATCGTTATTCACTCCCATGTCCCTACCGAAGATCCCTTCTTCCCAAATCGTGACAAGTAGTGTGACATGAACCAAGCCTTGAAATGCCGCAAAGGACTTTTGAAACGCCAGGCGATGCAGAAAATTTGCCGCCAAACATAATGATAAGTGGTGATGGTACAGTTGTAAGAAGCGAAAATGAGGCCGCAATTAAGTCTTCGACGATGTGCCGATCAATAGTAGTCCCTGGCACTCTTTTGAAGCTCGATTAGTCGCCAACCTCTGGTCTCTGGATTGTTGACATCTTCTGGTATCCTGGTTACACCTATGGCATAGGTGACTTGCTGCACTTTGTCATCCATGCCAGAGGCCAGCTCTCCAGACTTTGCATTTTTGTAGACGTGCACCTCCTGAGTCCTGCATGTAAGGATGAAGACGGGTATCTCGCCAGGTTCCAGCAGTTTGGCGTTAAGAACATCGACACCGCGAATGTCAACGATTTTTCCATCGGATACAAGACCTGCAGTCTTGTATTGTGCCATTAGGGCCGCGTAGACTGAAAATTGAGCTGCTGAAAGCCACTCTTTCAGTACATCAACGTCGCCCTTTACGTAGGCATCCAGAACCTCCGGTAAGATATATTCGCGCATTTCGGTGAGGAAAGGCTCCATTTGAAAATTAGGGTCCATCTCGCGAAACTTCTTGATGACCATGGCGGTCTCGTTTTCGGCAAAGAAGCCAGAAATGCGGTCGGTAATACTACGTGCGGTGGAGATAAGAGGGTTATCTGACTCGTTGTAAACCTTGCCCATGGTGAAGAAGCCTTGCGCGACCTTGGAATTGTCTTTCCATTCTCTCCAAACTTCTTTGTACCGAGCATCTTTGTGCAGGGTGAGGTTCGTTCCAGCCCTACGCCTGTTAGCAATGCCATGAGTGCATAACCAAAAGACTTACTCGAGGTCCTCTTCCATAGGTTCAGCAGACTTGCCGCCAGTTCTCTGTAGCTCGTTGAGCTCTCGTAGTTCTCGTCTCTTCCTGCGCTCCTCCTTCTCGACCCACCCTCCATATCTTGAGGAGCTACCGTCATCGATTGTCTCCTTGACTGCCTGGAAAGCTTTCGTTTCTCGTACAGGCCGTGTAGCGTAATCAAGACCCTGGCCAGTGACTCTTGCAGCTGCGCGTACTCCTTTCACAGGCATAGTATCCCATGTCCATGCCGCTCCTTGCCCAACACCGCGGGCTGTCGCCTTAAGTGCCTCAGCAGTTTTGGTTTTTGCAGCTTCAGATAACTCTGCAGCTTTCTTGACTTGTGGGTTTTGAGTAAAGTCGTGGAGAGTACCACCGAGTTGCTTGGTGCCCTCGTTCCACTCTTTGGAGGCTTGGAACTCCTGCTGCAAAGTCTCCGTGAAGACTTGCCATGGAGTCTTGTCACCGTGAGGCGGAGGGGCGGGGGCATCCTTCTTCTCCTTCTTCTGCCCGTCTTCGCCTTCTTTTTGTTCTTCGGCGGATTCTTCCTCGACTGGCTCTTCTTTGGCACCGCTTTCCCGCTTCATCTTCTCGTAGGCTTCGTCTGCAGAAGATTTACCAGATGCAGCAGCCGATTCCGCCGGCGCAGGCTTCTTAGCCTCTTCTTTTGGTTCAGGCGTATTCTGTTTTGTGCCCTGCTTCGCCCGCTTGGCTTCTTCTTGCATCTCTCTGAAAGACACATTGTGACGGGTTGAGGCGGAGAAAGAGCGGGAGAAAA
Organism: Coniothyrium glycines; assembly: GCA_025742365.1. Lineage (NCBI taxonomy): Eukaryota > Fungi > Ascomycota > Dothideomycetes > Pleosporales > Coniothyriaceae > Coniothyrium > Coniothyrium glycines. The sequence goes on from JAMXIJ010000013.1 coordinate 267,402, forward strand.
CATGTTCCGGCGTGAAGTCGCTTCGTAGGAAAGAAATGGACGGAGTTTTTGGAGGCTGTGAAGTCACAGAACTTCGAGATCCAGAGACTCGAGACGTGGACGGTATGTTCGATAATCGTCTATATGCTGCGGTCCGACCGTATGCGCTTGCGGGCGTTGCGCTCCATCTCGCGGTCGCGAATGTGGTATTTGTCGGTGGCCTCATCCTATGGCACTAATTGTGTTGTATTATACTCCTCTCGAAGGGAACGCAATCGGTGGAATTGCAGAGAGCGTGTGGTGAAAGACGGGACGCTGTAGAGGATGAGGTCAGGCGGCGATACTTTTCTTTCCCGCACCGGAAGGGTCCGAGCTTCGTTGCAGCTTCTTCAACATTCTGTCGTGTCCACCACGTCTCGAGGCTCAATTCGGGCATCCAAGCGCCGACACAGGCCTACGAATCGTCACAATGGCCAGTACGAATACAGCATTGAAGACTTTGCGCTCCTTCACATCCACAATCTGCGCATCATGCCGGCGGCAGCCTTCACGATCCTTCTCCCAGTCGGCACGCACACTGGCAGAAACTGATAACAAACCGGGGAATAGAAAGATAGAACACAGTCTCGATGGTCTACTCTCTACGGTCGATTCTTCATTCAAACGCGCCTCCCTGAACCCGCTTAGCAGTATCATTCCTGGCGAACTACCCGGCCTGTACAATTTATCGCCGAAAGATTGGGAGGAGGACGACAAGCACAAGCTACACATCTACGCGACAAAGCACAACACACATATCACGCTCGCGAAGCCGAACAATGATTCGCTCATATCAGTTTCTTGCGGAAATATTGGCTTCAGAAAGGCTGGTAGGGGAACTTACGATGCGGCGTACCAATTGGCTGCGTTTGTCATGAGCAGAGTGCAAGACAAGGGATTGTTGCCGCAAATCAGCAAGATTGAGTTGGTGTTTCGAGGGTTTGGCCCGGGAAGGGAGGCTGTTACCAAGGCGATATTGGGTTCTGAGGGAAAGAGGATTCGACCGTTGATTGTGAAACTCAGCGATAGTACAAGGTTAAAGTTTGGTGGTACGAGGAGTAAGAAACCAAGAAGATTGGGATAGAAGTTATCTCTGATCAAGGAGGATATGCTGCTTGGGGTCCAATGATGACACAGGATATGATCACGGCATGGTCAGGGGACATGAGTTCTACCTGTTTGTACAATACAATATGGTCTGGCGCGCAGGCATGGTAGTTCCGTGCACAAGCATAGGTCGCTGGACTGGACAACATACATGTGGGAATGAAGAACAAATCAATGACAATACGCGAGTCATGTTATATTCTTTGGGAGCGGCGCTCTTTCCGCTGACGGCAACGTCCTACCAGAGCTATCGGTTTGCGTGAAGTCGACCAGCCTGGGCACATGATTTCTTGACGAATGCCGAGGATGCCATCCTGCGCCTCCTTGCTCACTTCGACTACTGCGAGAAGAAGTACCCTCTTCCTCCCATAATGTTTCATCAGCAGCTGCGCGGCGCCGTTCCCGTTCTCGGTCGTGCCGCAGCATAGACGCTCTTTCGTCCTCATAGTCCTCATCAAGGAGCTCTCCATCCGCAGTATCATACTCCGGTGGTGCAATCCATTCCCGTGGTACAACGCATGGGAGGGCTACGCCTATGCTAGCAGCACGATTGAGCCAGCCTGGGGCACTGCGGCCAGTGAGTTTTTCGCAAAGATAGGATGTGAAGTGGTTGCAGTTCTTGGTGAGCAGGTTGTACGAGGTGCCTTGGAATTCCTGTGAAGCCTGCTGGGGGTTAGCCTTCGTTCAGGTCGAGTGAAGTTAGCCCAGAGACATACCTCCTGTATTATAGCCTCCAGTTCTTCTTGTGGGCGAAACGAGAATCCATGGAGGACCGCTTGCTTGAAAGTGCCGCCTGGAGGCTCTTGACCAGGCTTTGTCCAGTAAACGCCTGTCAGGTTCCGCCGGTCGTGGCCGCCATATGCATATTCCCGTTCACCGATGACGACACCGGAGTGCAAAAGAGAACTACCAATTGCCCATAGGACTGTCGCAACTTTGCCTGGCGGTAAGAGATCGTAGATGTTGATGATGACCTCGGTACGCTGAAGAGAGAGAGTGCTTCGGTGGTTCCCGGATGTTTTCCGAGAGGGCTTGGGGCGTGTGGAGGAGGACATGGTGTGCTCGTGCCTCGAGACCGGGCTGAGGCGCTGTATCGACGCTCAAGGTATCTCGCCGAGGGAATGTCAGGGTAAGAAATGCGACATATGAGGTGCATGGAAGGGTCTTATGTACGGTGAGGAGGGGCCAGCCCGTGTAAAGGATGCAGAGGGGGCAGGATACGGGTGTTGATCGAGGTCCATGGCATACGACATGACGGACCCTTGTGCCTGTGCTTGGGCGGCCCAGCGCTCGGCTAGTCGCGCAAGACGCCTTGCCGCGCTTGGCTAGCGCACCAGCCGCCGTGCTAACACTGAACAGCACCCCGAGCTGCAGAATTCGCTTGGTGTTCGCTGCAGGCCGTTTTTCCTTGCCCACCTCGATGCTCTCGCAGCTCACCACGCCCCCACCAAGGCTGCTCGCTTTTTCCTTCTCTTCTGTGATACCCAGGCTTCCCCGCCCGGCAGCAAGCTCTGCCTGCCCCTTGTCGGCGCCTTTCTGCTTTTCCGGCTCTCGCGCCAAATTTTTCATCTCCTTCACACCAGCTCGTGCCTACGCGTCGGCACCCAAGAAGAAAAAGATGCCTCCCAAGAAGCAAGTCGAGGAGAAAAAGGTCCCTCTCGGCAGGCCCGGCAACAACCTGAAGAGCGGCATCGTGAGTGAGAGCCCTGCTAAGCTGTCCGCCGTCACGTTCTTACATTAACAGTAGTCGCCAGGTTGGCCTAGCAAACGTGGGCAAATCGACCCTCTTCCAGGCCATCACCAAGTGCTCCCTTGGTAACCCTGCCAACTTCCCATATGCCACCATCGAGCCGGAAGAGTCGCGCGTCCTCGTCCCTGATGAGCGATTCGACTGGCTCGTGGAGCACTACAAGCCCAAGTCTGTCGTGCCTGCCCATCTGACCATTTACGACATTGCTGGTCTTACCAAGGGCGCCTCCACTGGTGCTGGTCTTGGAAATGCCTTCTTGTCTCACATCCGTGCGGTTGACGCCATCTTCCAAGTCGTTCGCTGCTTCGATGATGCTGAGATCATTCACGTTGAAGGCGATGTCAACCCAACGCGCGACTTGGACATCATCTCCGAGGAGTTGCGGCTAAAGGACATTGAGTTCGTTGAGAAGGCATTGGAGAAGCTCGTCAAGGAGACAAGGAGAGGTGGCCAGAGCTTAGAGATGAAGAAGCTCAAGGAGGAGCAGGCCACAGTCGAAAAGATCCTCGCAATGCTCCAGGATGGTAAGGATGTTCGCAAGGGCACGTGGTCACCAAAGGAGGTACGTACACCATACCCTTCTTTCAATTTTCCTCCTTGTTCCAAGATGACAAAGAGCGATTGCTCTATAATCCCAGCTCTCTGATGGCCCCGTAACGCCGGGCCGTTCTGAAGTAACGTCCTTTTCTGATTAACACACAAACTCCTATCACGTTGTTATCACAGTTTTTCTTGATTCGCTGCTGACTATACATCAGATCGAGGTCATCAATCCTCTCTTCTTGCTCTCTGCCAAGCCTGTTGTATATCTCGTCAACCTGAGTGAACGAGATTACATTCGCCAGAAGAACAAGTACTTGCCAAAGGTTGCTGAGTGGGTCAAGGCCAATGCCACCGGCGATCCAATCATCCCTATCTCGATCTCACTCGAGGAGCGCATAGCCGTCATGGATGACGCGGAAGCCGCGGAGGAATTGAAGAAGCTCGAGACCAGATCCGCATTGCCCAAGGCCATCACCACCATGCGTAAGGCTCTTCAGCTTGGCAGCTTCTTCACCACCGGTACCGATGAAGTGAGGCAATGGACTATCCGCACTGGCACCAAAGCACCTCAAGCAGCTGGTGTCATCCATGGCGACTTCGAGAAGACTTTCATCCAGGTCATCGTCTACAACTATGCAACACTAAAGGAAGAGGGTGATGAGGCTACTGTCAAGGCAAAGGGCAAGGTGATGACCAAGGGCAAAGATTACGTCGTTGAAGACGGTGACATCCTTCTCATCAAGGCCGGTGCTGCCAAGGCATAAGACGTCCGATTGCATGCGGTATGACGATTACGCACGTCACGTGGTCTATGTGGCAACGATGAATTTTATGGATGGCTTGAAGCCGTACGTCCAGCTCAAGAGCGGATAAGCAACAATCTGAATGAACAAATTCTTCAAAATGTCCACATATGCTATCCACGTGCTCGTCTTCTCTATCTTTTCTTCTTTTCCTCTGCAAGCATCCAGCTATTTCCACAAACGCAATGCTTCGCCACGCCCATGAGCCAGCTCGCATGATGCGGCGTGTAACCTGGCATGCCCTGCACTACATCCTCCATGAACTCTCCACATCTTACACACTTCCTCAGCTTCGTCCTCTTCTTTCCGTCAGCATCTACCATCCCTCCACCAGCACCGCCTGCACTCTGTAGACTATCGCTCCTCCCCCGATTCGCACCCTGAGTAGCACTCGTAGAAGGATGACTCTGCATCCCTGTGCCTCTGATAATCATCTTTTGGCACACATCCACGACATGCGTATCATGCCAGACGGTTCCGCGCTTGCTCTCGGTAAAACCAAGCCACGTTGTGTCGAAGAACATGAGACGTCCTACGTCCAGTTTATCCGCGAGACAACCTCCTTGTTGAGTGCTGTTCCACAAGGTATCCGTGACCAAGCGTTTTGCGACAGGGAGCAAGATATCTGGGATCTTGCCAAGGAGTAGGTCGCGTTCTACCAGGTTGCGCTGGGCGTCGGAGAGGTTGGCTTTTTTGTAGGTACCGCGGACAAGATTGTGTGTCTCGGAGACAAGGACTTCGAACCAGCGCCATTCAAAGGGAATTTCGTTCACGGCGGAGTGAAGTGGCGTATACAGACGGCGGATTTCGGGGGCAGGTGGAGTAGCGCTGTTTTGTGTGTAGGCGTCGGCGGAGCGTTTCACCCAGGTGATGGGCTGTGCCCATAGCTTCATCATGGAGCGAGGGAAGGCACTCAGGAGGAGTAAAACGATGGGTTTGTTGAGCGCGCGGAACTTTTGCTGCAGGACTTTGCCTGTCAGGTCACTGCTTGGTATGTCTTGAACCTCACGGCCAATGGTGAAGAGCTCATCAAGTGTGTAAGCCATGAAGTGCATCACCCAGCGACAGATGCCAATAAACTGTGGAACGACCTCTGGACGCAGGGAAGTCTTCTCGAGAGAACCATGCATACGAGCAATCGTAGTGAGAATTTGTGTAACGTATTTGATGTTGAGAATCATCCAAGCCATCTTGCTTGATAATGAGCGATTGATGGTACCTTGAAGACCAAGGAGATGCATGGCCGAAAGCGTTTTCACGAAGAAAGGAGATCGTCCAAGCAATATGAGGTGGTTATTGCTCATGTCGTCAATGCCGCAATCGATATTCACTTGCAAACCATCGAAGAGTAAGTCGATAAATTTTTGCTTCTTCTTCTCCGACATGGTACCAACAATGGCAAATATGTCATCGCTGGAATAGTACTGATTTGCTGCTGAGGAGGATTGTAGGATAAGAGCTGCGAGTGTGGCGGAGTGACGCGGATCCTCGTTGTCGGTTGCGAGTGTACCATGCTGATATTCGACCGATCGAAGTTTCGGAATCCCTTCTTGCTGCAAGCAGACAGCCATGCAATGGTTCGGGGAGAATGCGATACTCAAAGAAGGTTCAGCAAGTGGAAAGACATATCCAGCGCATAGTAGAGAGGTAACACTCTCTGTATTTCCATCAGGCACAATGCTTTCCATGGTTGATCGTTTTCGGAATTCAATCGTCCCGTCGCTGTATGTAAAGGACAAAAGCATGTTGTACCATAGAGATTGGAAGTGCAGAACAGTGGTATGCAGCGCGTAGTCGTTCTGTCTCTTCAGTGTAAAGACATTTCGCGCTGAGACTGAGCTCACGCTTTTCTTCTTAGAGGTCACCTGATCGAGACTCGAGTGCAATTGGCTTTGCTGTGTCTGATGTACCTCCCAACGGACAATGATACTGTGGGGTAGATCCTGGGAACCCAATTGGTCAAATGATGCCAGATTTGGGGGTTTACAGAATATTGCTTGAATGGTTGGTATTGATCCATCGCCCTGTTCTGGAGTGACTGGAAGAAAGTTGAGATGCGTCAATTGAGCAGCAGCAGCGCCTCTGGATTCTGTACTATTGCCGAGATCATTGTTCGATATGTCTACTGGATCGCAGTTATCCTCTATAGCAAGTAATGATACCTGTAATGTTGGCCTTTCGAATGGTCCTGAGCTAGGATTTCGCTTTTCTTGTGGTACATTCCAAACAGTTTCGACCCGGTATAGATATATGCGTCGCTGCGTATCGTAAGCCGCGAGCAGTAACGTGTTGTCATTATTGGATGCAAAAGCAGCATGTGTGAACAGCTCCTTGGTTGAGACCATGGGCCCTAGTTGAGTAGAGCTTTCTTGCCAGCTGCTATCGTTTTGCTGGAATCGGAGCTTCAGTTCGCCGTGTCGTTTCAGATAGATCATGGATGCTTTGCCGTCAACTGGATGATGCGCGTCTTGGAACATATGCGAACGGATGTTCCATTTCCACTTGCTTCCATCCCGGGTCGCAGACCACGCAATGTGGTTCTTCTGCTCATATGGCAGGATTGCCAGCCAGTGTAGTCCAGCAACAGCATCGACCTCGGACTCAGGATGTGCCAGCTCGACCCTCATGAATTGCATGCGGTCGAGGGCCATGGCGCAAGTGAAAATCAAGACACGGCCAGCTTCATCCATGACAGCGAGATCATTGCCAAGATGGCTCCATGACAGATGAACGAAGGCACATATTTCGCGCCCATGAGGCAGGTCTAAGGGAATGTCCTTCCCAAGATCCCATTTACCTGTTTGAGGGTCTCGGAAGAAGACTTTGAGGTTGACGGTGTAGCCATCAGGGCTTATGTATGCTACACAGCCATTTTTTGACCAGGCGATCTTTCTGCGGCATGTCAGGTCATGCAGACATGCGCAAGTGGAAGGAGAAGTCCATGTTGACATGACTTACTGGCAGCAGCCACTAGACGCCAATTCGTCGATGCGCTTGGCAAGGCCCTTGACTGGAGGTGCAGCAGTCATGCTTTGAATATTGACGTGCTCAGAGTCGCCGAAGAGATCGTCGACATCCATGTTGTATGCCGACTCCATGGTGCGGGTCGCTGCAACAGCCTGGCTGCCGTGGATGCGGCACACAGCTCGCCACAGAAGAGAAGAGGATGATGAAATGAATTAAAGGCAATTGCCCAGACCAAGGCGGAGCAGAAACTGAGTGACGAGATGCTCGTCGGGTATCATGTACAAAAGAAATGGACGCAAGTGCAGCGTGTAGTCTATGCGAGTGGACGGGAGACGATGGTGAGGTTCGGGGCTCTTGGCTGTGATTTGCTCGGGGCAGGGCCTCGCTTACTTCCGCGACTAGTTTTTAGCCCTGCACGCCTTGCAAAGGTGCGGCTGCCCGTGTGATGTTCGCGAGAGCTTCGTGCTTGTTCCATGCTCCGGCTAGTCGTGTTGTGAAAACGGGCATGAGAAAGCGGAACGGATGGGAGACTGCCACGACGGCCTTGTGCTTGTGCGGCGAGCGCGCATCGTGCAGTTGGCGCGTCCTGGCCCTGGATGCAAGGAAGCAGACCCGCCGTGGGTGGCACGCACAGCCTGAGGCGTGCGGTTGGATGCACTCCCAGAGGCACCATCATGAGCAGGGCAAGCTGGGCGGCCGACGATCGTGTTGGTGCGGCCTCTTGGGCGCTGGCAGCAGTGCTTTTGCGTCTGAAGCGGCGTCCCAGTCCCGTAGTAGTCGGAGCCGCAGGACAGCGGAACTAGTTAGCAACTGCTCTGTGCTGGTAAACAGACGTGTTTAGGCCCATGGGGTTCCCAGGGCTTGGCATTTTCCAGGTCGACGCTTCCGCCGGCATTCTGTCATTGCCTCATCGGCAACGTCCTCCAACCTCCTCGCTCCGCCTCCCCTCGCCCCTACCGCGACAGCGCGTCTGCCGCCGACGCGCACCTGCCCTTGATCTGCGCGCCGTCTCCAGCGACCACAATGGCCTAGGTAGTCTTCCGCCCCGTCTCCACGCTTTCTCGGCCACGACTCCCCGCGAACGGGCAGTGACGCCAACGACCTGCCGCTCTTTCTGCTCCGCTTCCATCCGCGAACCATCCCCCACAGCCACGACCAAGCACGCTGCAGCCATCACCGCCGTGCTGCTTGTGCATCGAGAGCTGGCGCGCGACACGTGAATTGCCGCCTTCGCTGCTGAGCCCGGCGCGTGAGCTTCTGCACCACGAGTCCACGAGCACGCACACTGTCCCTTCGCGTCCACCACGCCCCCCAACGAGCCTGCCCGGTCCCCCTCCACATCGACGCTTCCACTTGTTGCACGACTTCGCTTTCCCCACACTCCGTTCCTCCTCCTTCGCAATGGCTTGCTGCGCGCCGGACAACAGCTCGCCCTTGAGCTCGGCTCCTGCGAGCTCACCATTCAATTACGGCTCCGACTCTGACCTCTCTGTGCTCTCTCGTTCTCCCACACCACCTGCACACACCTCTCGGTCATTTGATCGTCGCGCATACATCTCTCCGTCTTCGTCACGACGTTCATCGACCAAGGCCTCTCCTGTGCCTGAGGACATGCCTTCACCGCCCTCAAGCAACGACGAGGATCCACGTCCTCGCAAGAGAAGAAAGACCACCGACACCAGAGAGCGCACTGCTGACTTTCTCGACTTGTCCAACTCCACAATCAACGACGAGGAGCTTCCACACCTGGAACGCTTACTGAGCGTTCTGCACAAGAAGAAGAAAATTGTGGTTATTGCTGGTGCAGGCATCTCGGTTTCGGCAGGGATACCTGACTTTCGATCTGCTACGGGCTTGTTCAAATCACTCAAGAAGGAGCATAAGCTAAAGTCCTCCGGCAAGGATCTCTTCGACGCGTCCGTATATGGTGATGACACCTCCACAGCAACATTTCACGACATGGTTCGCACATTGTCACAAGCGACTAAACTCGCAAAACCTACGCCCTTCCATCATTTGCTCGCAACATTGGCTCAAGAAGGACGTCTCATGCGCCTTTATACGCAAAACGTAGACGGCATTGATACCTCCATGCCTCCGCTACGTACCCAAACTCCTCTGCCAACCAAAGGCCCTTGGCCCACGACTGTCCAAGTACATGGTGGTCTTGATTATATGGTCTGTTCGAAATGTCGCGATCTCAAGCCTTTTGATGCTGGGATATTCCGCGGCCCTAAAGCGCCCACTTGCCCCATGTGTCTCGATGCAGACGAAGCTCGCAAGATCGCAGAAAAACGTAGTCATGGCATCGGGTGCCTCCGACCCCGTATGGTGTTGTACAACGAACACAATCCAGACGACGTTTCCATCGGTTCTTGTACGGCCTACGATATGCGCATGCGACCAGATGCCGTCATTGTAGCGGGCACTACCCTGAAGGTTCCAGGCGTTCGACGGATAGCTCGAGAAATGTGCAAAATCGTTCGCGATCGAAAAGATGGGGTAGCAATTTGGCTTAACAACGACCCAGAGCCGCTCGGCAAAGATCTTGAAGATGCATGGGACTTGGTCGTCAAGGGTCCTTGTGACGAGGTTGCGCGTCACGCCAACATGCGGAAATGGGATGATCCCATGGACTTCAAGGAGGTTTCTGATGAGGACATGAGTAAAATCAAGCAGAGCAAGAAGGTGGAGATTGTCATTGGCACACCTAAGAAGGCTGGCGTCATCCGCAATGCTGGACAACTGACGCCTGGTCAAAGTCCACGCATACTTCCACAGACAATGATCAAGGAAGAGCCAGGCACTCCATCAAAGAAAGGAACGAAGCGCAAGTCGGATGGGCAGATGAATCTTTTCGGCAAAGCAGCCGCAAAATCTGTTGCAAACAGACCCAAAGCACAGCCGAAGAAAACGACAACAACCAAGAATAAAACGAAGAAGGATGCGAAGAAGGAGGCTCCTGCAATCAACCACGTCTTCAAAGCGACCAAAGGCGCCGTCCGGTCTGTATCGAAGCTGCCGACTAAGGTACACCAATCAACCCACTCCTCGACCACGGCTACGGACAGTTCTCGGGCACAATTCGTGCCGAAAGAAAATGTCAGCGATGGCATTTATGTCAAGAAGCGGCAGATTCCGAGCACACCAAAAAGGGCCAACAAGCTCACTCAGCTCAAGAACGAATTCCTAATGCCCCTCTCCGATGTGGATTGCCGCAACAATCGGTTGCCGCAGCGGCCGGAAGTAGAAAGCTTCACGCCCAGACGCACGGCTAGCGAGCAATTGCATGAAGAAAGCGCTGCCTTCGCCGCTGTTTCTCCGACCAGTGAATCTCGTCCATCCACAGCAAGTTCACAAAGGCATGAGATCATAAGATCAGATTCCACGCCCAATGGCATGGGAAATATTCTTTGCTAGCTCGCATTTCTTGGTGTTTGGGATTGACCTTTGGCGAATAGTGCTATCCATCGTGTGGCGTACTTGCACTCTAGGTGTTTTTGTAGCTTGCTATATGCATTGGTGTAACAGTAGTTCGGCATTCTTGGACATATATCTTCTACTCTTTTCAGCTGCATGATACCCAAGTAGATCTCTGGTTGAAGCAGGATCATTGCTCTTCGGAGTCATAGATGCAGATAGCGAAGTGGTGGCAGCCTCGGCTGTTGCCATGGAATTGTTAATCGTTCCTTAGTCCACTTACGTTTCACTCATGTGTGATCAAGAATCAGGGACCGTGCTGAGAACGTTCAAGACTACATGTAGGTAAGGTGGAAAATAGTGTGATTCAGGAGCGTAGTGCAATGCATACACGGCGGCTCCTAATTTGGGTCTGAGTTGGGAGAGATCGTGTTTTAGCGCAGCTTGGCGCACGATGTACTTGTCCTGCATCGCTTGCCTGCAGCTCAATCGCATCCATAGTCCTTGGTTTAGACAGCGGGATCCGTAACGACGTGGTTTCGCGCCAATTCTTTTTTCTGTTCAAAGTGCTACTCAAGACTTGGTTTATCGCTGCAATACAGTTCACTTGGCTACCAACAACCATCTCTATATGAGTTATTGGAATCGTCTACCTATTCTCAATACCTTTAGTTGCAGCGATCCTTTGCAAGACAGAACAACTTGTCGTTATGAGTTCTGCCTTCACAATTCGCAATCTCACACCGAGCACGCTGTATTTGACGCGAGTTGAACGCTTCCAGGATCCGAATTCGTTACAGTCGAAAACGACCAGCTATTTATTTCCTTCTAGTAGCAACGCTCTTATTACTCCCACGTCGCCTGAACTAGGTGAGCATGCTCAAAAATTTAAGTACAGGGATTTGGAAGTCAAGCTTGAGCCATACGAGGCGTATACTTTAGAGTCCTTCGTGGAAGGGCTAGACCACGATAGTACTGAACTATCAAGTACTAATGTGCGTCTCACTGTTCAGAATGAAAGCAACGATCGATTTCGCATAGACTTCAATCCGTCCTATGCGCAGAGATCCTCACATGCCTCAACTAATCTAACATCGACTATTTCAATCACCCCAAGGATACTTTCCCACCCAACACGACCGGTACCGCACGTATCACTCCATACAAACCACAATTGCACTTATTCTTGCTGGATGAAGACACTTCCAGATCAACTGCCAATTTCCGCAATCAGCATACCAGGCACGCACAACTCGCACACATATTACCGAGCTCTCCCATCGGTGCGATGCCAAGTCGTAGACGTGATGAACCAACTGGAAAATGGGATACGCTTTCTTGACATCAGACTTCAACCCGTCCACGCAACCGACGCCTCGAAACAGGATCTCTACCTCGTCCACGGCGCCTTCCCAGTCAGCCTCACAGGCCCCAAGTACTTTCTCCCAGTCCTCCAAACATGCTACTCTTTCCTCGCCGCCAACCCCTCAGAAACAATACTCATCTCTCTCAAACGCGAAGGCATCGGCGGCGCAACAGACGAGCACCTCGCCACCATCATCAACACCCACTATATCGGCTCCAATCCCTCGAAATGGTACACCGGCTGCAGCATCCCCTCCCTTGGCGCCGTCCGCGGTAAACTCGTCCTCCTGCGCCGCTACAAAACCTCCTCAACCGCCAGCCCTACATGTACCCAGCCGTCTCCGACAGGCCTCGACGCAACCCCCTGGCCCCACAACGCAACACACGCCCGCTTTCCCCTTGTTTCTCCTACATTCTGCCTCCAGGACTTCTGCGACGTGCTCGTCCCGGGGCTCATCAGCGCCAAGGTCCAGCACTGCACCGAGCACCTCGTGCGCGCCGGCCGCGTCGCGCACTGCATTCCCAGCGGCGTGGCGAGCGCCGATACAGCGCATCCTGCGGGCGCAGAGCCCCTGTATCTGAACTTCCTGTCCGCGAGCAACTTTTGGAAGAGGGCCTGTTGGCCACAGGTCATTGCGCAGACGGTGAATCGCAGGGTGGAGGAGTGGTTGTGTGAGGGGCATGCGTTGGAGAGCGTGGAGCAGGGCGCGGAGACGAGGCGCCCTGAGATACATGGTGTGGGGAGGGTGAGGAGGCGGGGAGCAGGGGATGCGTGTACGGGCGTCGTGGTGATGGATTATGTGGGCGAGAACGGGGACTGGGAGTTGGTGCACCTGATTATCGGGATGAATATGGGTGTCTTGATGAAAGCACGGCAAGCAGGCCTTGATGCTACTGAGCCTCACGCGTAGAAAGCGTTCTTGTTGTCGTTGTTGTTGTTTTTGTTGTTGTATATATACAATATCTGTTACATCGACCTGTGCTCTGAGGCTCGGCGAGCTTTATTTCGAGCTCTTGGTCAAGCTATCCTTGACTTCCTTGATCTCCTGCGCGGCAATAGCACCCACATCCACCGTCTTTGCATCAATCCCCGCGTTGGACTGCACGCCGTCCTCCCGCGCCTTCTTGCTCTGCCAGCCCGACGCTCTCAGGTAACCCGCCGTCGCCATCCCGACGAACATGCCTCCGAAATGACTCGCATGGTCCATGGTCCTACTCCTTCCTTTCCACGCAGTCTGAATCTCAAACAGCACGAACGCGGCGAAGAGCATCTTTGGCCAGAAGCTCAAGCCCTCAGCCTCGCCCTTTGTGAGGTACGGAATCCTGATGTGTTCCTGGTCAGTGAGCAGACAGTATAGAGCTGCGATGCCCCAGATAGCCGCACTGGCGCCGACGGAATGCGCGGTAATGTTGCCGCGGCCGATGTTGGCCCAGTACAGACTGGACAGCGTGCCGACAGCGCCGGCGCTGATGTAGGTGCCGAGGAAGATGCCGCGGCCGACGAGGTCGCAGCACACGGGGCCGACGAGAAGGAGCATCATCATGTTGGCGAGGAGATGCTCGTACTGCACGTGACTGAAGACGTTGAGGACGGATTGCACGGCGCGCGGGTAGCCGGGGACGTGCATGAAGTAGCGGGTCATGATGGGCCAGAGGGGCATGATGCGCCAGGCAATGGCGACGACGACATTCAGAGCGATGAGAGTGCCGATGGTCGCGGTGGTGGGGGAAAGGTCTGGGAATATACGGTAGTAGGGCGAGGGTGGAAGGTAGTAATGTCCGAAGCCCCAGCAGACGACGACAGTGAATAGGACGAAGGCACTCATGGGGTAGAGACGTTGAACCTGGCAGTGTTAGTTGTGTGACCTCTGTCGGAAGAGAATGTAATGCATACAAGAGTTGTCTGGTCCAGCAACTCCTCGGGCGTCCTTGCTGGAGTCGCTTCAGATGCTTTACTGTACTTCTCCATCTCCTCTTTCCGGCGGCTGACTTGCTCCCGTCCAAAGACGTCGACGTATGTGGTCTGGCCTGGCTTCATGAGTTGCGTGCCCGTTGGTGTGCGTACCCATTCGCCAGTCGCCAGCTTCGCCTCCATGTCCCTCTCGTTCTGCTCCTTCTCTTCTGCTACGCGTGCGATCTCCTCGAGACGCTGCCGTCTCTTCTCCTCGATGTTGAGTTCGAATTGTGACTTGCCCACGTGCAGTATGCCCATCTTCTGGCGATCAGCCTGTTGTTGATGTCTATCCTGCTCTTCCTTGTCCATCTGCTCCTTGAAGGCGCGGGCGGGGTCCTTGTACTTGGACTCGGTCTCGGGATCTGCCAGCCATAATTCATACGCTATGCGATTCGCCTCCTTCTCCGCCCACTCCTCGGCGGCACGCGCCTCGTCTATGGGGTAGGCCTCTCGCAGCCACTCGAGCCCCTTGAGTGCCGTCTCGCGGCTGACGTGCGTAAACTGCTTGCCCAGGTTATCGACTCCATAGTCGGCCAGGGAGCCGGCTGTTCGCCGGTGGTGTAGTATTCTAAGAACATTATTGCCTTCGGCAGGCGACAGTCGCTTTCCAAATATGCGTTGTATGGTGCCGTCATTGACCGCTCCATTTGGCAGCGGGCCTATGCGCACTGTGCGTTTGCGCTGTGGCATGGCGGGATGCTGCGGAGTGTCGACCACTCGTGCGGAGACGCGAGGCCTGTGACTGAAAGCGCGGCATTGTGGCCGTGAAGCGCGGTATGCATGTGCCAGAGCGATTATGGGCGATCGGGACGGACAGTCGCCATGCACTTTGGTGGTGCATAGTCGCCGTGCGAATGCAGCGCCGGCAGGCCGAAGGAGAGACATGGTATGGTGTTGGCACGTTCGTGAGCGAGGCGGCGGGCACGAGCAGCAGTTAGATACACGTCAACCTCTGCTGGGCCTCCTGGGAGAGCTACGACTGACTGAGTTGCCCGTGCATCGTCTGCGCAACGTGCGGCTCGACGAACCAGACGATGGCATCGTCACTTTCCAAAAGTTCGAGGACCGAGCACGGGCCAATCGTCCCATCCTCCACCAGACCAATGCCCCACTTCTCATTCGTCCACATGCAAGATTCACCTACTTGACTCCCACGACACCTCTTGAGTTCGCCAGACAATCGTCGCCGATCCATTTCCGCTGCATAGCCTGTCATTACACCTGATCAGCCTTGTCTTCCACATGTGTGACTACCTACCATCGGCGATCTTGTCAATGTGCGCCGCATTTGGAGAATGTTCAATTCGTTCATTGCTACTGGAAATTATACCGCAGGATAGACATACTGGCCCGCCTTCAGGGCTTTTGCGACCTCCTTCACTGGTTGCACCCACTTCTTCACCCCAGGCACTTCCTCATCGATCAGCATAGCAACCAAGTTGCCAAACACTACGCTTCCCTCACCGTTGAGATGTGTAAAGTCCGTCGGATTCAGGTTGTATGTCGCAGCATTGGCTGCTCCAATCGCATTGACATAATTTGTGCTCCCAGCATTCAAGTCAATGATATCTGCGCCGCTTTGCTTCGCTGCCTCTTTCGTGGCAGCTGTCACATCCGCCAGATTCTCAACCACTGTGCCAGTAGCATTGTTGAACCTCCTTCTAGTAATGCTAGTAACTAGGATAGGAATACCAGGTACGGCTCGTACTTCGTCGACAAGCCTGACGAGGTTGGCAGTAAGTTGTGCCATACTGATATTCTTTTCCGGCTTCTGATCATTGTGGCCAAATTGAATGGTGACATACGGCTTGTAGTCTCCTAGAGCATTCTTTGCGGCGGTCAAGACGTTATCCCAGTCACCTCCCGTGCGGAAAGACACAGTGGTGGCTCCATTGTGTCCAAAGTTCTTTCCGGTTCCACCGTTGCGAAGTGTTGTGTTTAGAAAGCCATCTCCCCAGCCTGGTATCGGATGTCAGTATTGAGCAAAAGGTCAGTCAAGGGAAGCTTGATGACGTACCTCCTCCTCCAGTTGACTGCACAGCGGTCGTAGAGTCTCCAGCGAGGAAGAAAGCAGGAGGCTTGCTCTTCGCCTGTGGTGATGGAAGCGCTGCGGCGACCGACAGTAGATTCACGAGCGCAACACCTGACCGGAATAGCATCTTTCGAGGCCAGTCTAAGAACTATGAAGGTTGATTTTTTTGGCTGAGCGTGTTTATCGGTCCCAAAGCCATCCATCATTTTATACTTACAAGCACGAAACTTCACTTCGGACATATTGCTACCCCGAATCATTGACCAAGTTTGATGGAGAGATCTAAGGTGGTGTGCCCATGGACCATTTCCACCAATCGTTGTTGACGTGCAATGTACGGCAAGATCGCCAGTGCGGAGGAGCTACCCCGTGGGGTTTGCACCGATCCATTTACCCGGTGTAGACACGTGGGAATAACGGCATGCAAGAACGTCACAGCGTCGACAGGGAAGAAAAGTGCAAATCCTCAAAGCAGTGCGGTAGCTCATTTTGTGTTTGTTGTAGCTGCTCAAGTATGGCGCCTTCCATATGCAGATCGTGACACGCGAGGCAATACTAGCACCGCTTTTCTCCGAGGAAATGAAATTTTATGTATTCTCAAGATAATTTGGCAGACGTTGCTGTACCAGAATACAACCGGTCCTTCTCAGTCATTTCGTGAAACCGGGTTATGGGAAGCGAGATCACGACGCAGCAGCAGTCTCCCGCTGGGACTATCTCTGACCCCCGTTGCTACAGTCCACCTCAGACATGGTCGCTATCGACGTTCATCTTCGAAATAGACCGCGTCAGTTCCGCCCGCCCATCTGCTTTCACGTCTAGACTAAAGCAATATACGTGTAAATGGCTGGCTGGATTGCAACTTCTGGAATCTGGAAACCCAGGAGCGCCCTCTCTGCACATTGACAAATGATACTCAAGGACTTCTATATCAAAGACATAGTTTTAAACTGAGACAACACAATATCACTCTTCAATTAGGTCTATACTCCAATACAAACTCACATCTTAACATGTGTATCGTGTTCAATTTTTTATTCCAAAACGTCGGAATGACTCAAAGCACAATCGAAGTGGCAGCGTAAAAGATCTATGTCATCAGGACAGTAAAAGAAGCAATTAAAACCCCTGGTGTATCTTGTCACCTACAGAGTAATCCGCCTGACACACACTCGATTCGATGTATTCCATCCCACCCCGACGGTGAAGGCAGGAAAAAATCATCGCAGGTGAAAGCAATCATCCTCTCCGCACACAAGTCATCCTCCACCAGACGTTTCCTTACTCGCTTGTTCCCTCTCGATACTCTCCACAGCAGTCGTAGCATCTCAACTCAACCCTTTCTTATCCACTCGCTTCCTCATCATTCCGCACCCAGCCAAAACCCAACATGCCCGCCTGTCTTCGCCTCCGCAGCATCTCCGGCATCCCACACATCGCTCGCCTTCCACAGCCGACCTACACCATCAATCTCCGCGCGCTGCACACCAAGAATGCGTCCACGTCTCCTGGTCGTCAAGCCATCGGCTCCGGCAATTGGCCCGCCAAGCTAGCACTATACCACAAGATCAAGCTCAACGCTGCTTCAACCACATGCTCCAAAACATTTTCGCGTGGCCAGATAGCATTGATCGTGTTACCTGTTATCTTGGGTGGCGCGACTTTAATCGCTTACGAGGATGTGGTCTTGATGGGCTGGCACAGCGTGCTGGTGTTGAAGAAAGAGAACAGAGGGATCACAGTCACGCTTGGAGGGCATGAGTGGGTGCTAGTCATGGAAAAGGAACGGTAGTGTTCTCTGCCACGGGTCTAGAGACAGTAATTCATAAGCATCCAGTTTTGAAAACTGGTCAGAGAAGATGTGATGGAGATGGGGGAAGGTGGGACTCAGCATATATGGTCAAGGGGATAGGGAGGAAGACTATCACATATTTGGGAAAGGCAGACGATGACTCGCCAGACAGCCATAGGATGTCACAGAATTGCGATCTGCCTCGCTTTCTCCTCCCCAGGCCTCGCTGTCGGCATCCCGACAAAGTGATTGAGCTTTCAACTGCCAAGACTCCTATACATCGCACTTCTCTCTGAGCCACGGCGTGATGTATGGCAGATAGTGCTGCAAATTTCATCTCAGGTCTTCGTATACAAGCGCGATCTATGCAATAAATTGTAACATGCCAAATACATGTTCATATACCTCCGAGTACTTGTCTAGCAGTGGGATGAATAGCGAAGGTGGTGGTTTGGTTGGTGGAGGTCATCGAGAACAGTAGAGAGTTAAGCGAGAAGTCATTGTGAGGGCGTAGTTGCAGCGGCGGGTTGCGATGGCGGCGAGAAACAATGTTGTGGATGCATATGCTATCTCGTAATTATTCGTATAGCTTCAGTATTTGGCTGTTTGGGCACCCTTGTTGCATGGCTGATACGTGTTTCCTGACTTCGTTTTTGCGAAGAGTCGGTGAAGCTTGTAGTACTCAGCTAGATGACCTCTGAAGACATACCTCTTGCAAGTAAGTTAACCGTCCGATCGTAGCCCTATCCAGCAACGTAATATCGATTCCAGGTGTCGGGCGCCAAAGTCGAAGATCTAGCCTGTATGTATGGTAATGGTCATAAGTGATGTTGGAATACTACATCCAACTTATGTAATGCAACCAAAGTCAATCCGAAGGATTCCACTATTCCTTCGCTGGCGCAGGTTGAGCTCATATAGCTTCTTCTGGTCTTTCTGTTCCTTGCCGCTTTTTTGAGCCAGGCTCTGTTTTCATTCGGACGAACTCCTTTTTCATGCTTTCAAACTCTTTGAAACCCTGAAAGTACTTTCTACGAAAGTCGTTGAGTTCACTCGCTTTCGTGCCCTTTTCGTAGTCCTTCTTGAACGTTTCAACCGCACCGTCCGGTATTTCTGATTCACGTAGTCTCCGGTACGTAAGCAGTCTTCGTGACCATTTATTGAACGCTTGTACACATACAGACGTCAATTCAAGATATGGGTGAGAAGGTATGATCAACTCAATGTCCTCGTCGTTTGCAGTGGGCATCCACATACTGAGGTGACCATCTTCGACAAGAGTAGATACTGCGAATGCAAGTATGTCATCTAATAGAGCTGTGAAAGAGTACGGTCGCTTTGGCGGAATATATCCCGGCTCTCTGTACTGGTCTTCGTGTGATTGACGTTCCTTTTCAAGCAGTTCCTGGCGCGAACCAAGCACCTTCAAGCCCTCTCGAATGCCGTACGGTGGATCGCAGACAATGCCATCCAGATATCCTTGGGTATATCCCTTGCCTTGGTGCGGAAGTCTTAGTGGAGTATTCGTAAGGTCTGAGACAAACGCTCCTAAGTATGACGATTCGAAGCCGTATTGTCTGAAATTGCCGGCCACGTCGTACTTGCCAGTCTGCCCTCTCCGAGCACTTCCTCCCAGTCCTCGGATGGTGCGACCGTCGATGTCGCTTCCAAAAACCGTAGCACCAAAGTGCGCGCATGCAATCGGGAAGCCACCAGTGCCCATGAAAGGATCATAAAAGACCTTTCCTGGCGCAACATGTGCAATGTTCGCGGTAAGAAGAGTAAGCTCGGCGTCCATGGAGGTAGTGCTAATATAGTGCCTTTTCTTAAGATCAAACGTCTTCTTGGCCTCGTTTCTGCACGACTCCGCGACAAAGCGTCCGAAGTACAGATATTTCGGCGTATGTACATTGAGATCGTAGTCTTCAAAAACACGGAAGGTGACATCAGCACCACGCATTCGTGGGGCACCCTTGAATCCAAGGTATGAAAAGCTATCAATGATATCGCGGTGATCTTCGGCCGACTTGCCGCCGCGATAGCCTTCTACTACGAAGCGGAATGAAGCATTTTCGTAGTCCAGCCATTTTGATCTTGTATCTCGCTTAATTGTTTCGTGTAGTATCTCATATGTAGGTCCTTCGGCCCACATCTCATAGATACCTTGAGCGAGGATACTACGGGTGATGACCTTACGCGCTGAGGTATCGCAAGGTAAAGTTACAGTACAGTAGGGGGACTAGATCAATTAGTTGATGTTCGAGGTAAGAATGATCGATGCAATTAAACACTGCACTGCGCGCGAATGCTTGGAACAATAAGGCTTTTGCTGTTATGGACGCTTCGAAGCTTACATCTTCATTGTACTTGAGAAACTCCAGAGGCACTCCAGCAATGTCAGCGAGTGCCTGCAACTCGACCTTGCGAAAACTCTCGTGCGCTTGTGCGAGCCTCACTAGGTATGTCGGCATGATGTACAGAAACGGCTAATGGTTAACAGACCAGCAACAGGATGTCGATAGGAAGGTGTCTATGAAGTGCTGCCGCATTTCGCGTTTTGTAGCTTGTGGTCTCTACGAAAGGCAAGAGTCACGCTGGGCTAGCAGCAATGAAAATGGCGGGTCGAACAAAAAGCCTGTGATTGGCTAAACTTGGGTACGCTAAAGACCACCTTCAATCGCACTGGTCCAACTCTCCTTGCTTCTTTACCGACGCAGGATGGTAGAAAATGCATGTCAGTCATTTGTACATAATGAGCACTTGTTACAATTTTCGATGATCCAGAGATATAGCGGAGGTCCAGGACCCTTTTTGATTTCAATAGCCTCTAACTCTAAATCTCGATAGATCAAGCAGATGCTCACTCTAGGTAACCTGAAAACCGAATGTTCCGTGTCTGTCTTGCAAGGCGAAGGCAGCGTTATAATCTGGTTCGTCGTGCACAATGAGCCAAAAGTCAACGATTCGCATCACCAAAACATCGAGTAACATTCTGATATCGATCTGGTCAAGTTTAATGTTGTGGCCTTCCGAGAACTCTCTGCTGACGGGCGGTAGTCTCTGGGCTCTGGAGTTATTTGATAGGCTTGACAGCACCGACATAAGCACACAGTTCCAGACTACTCCTATTATAAGACTAGCTAAGAAACCCAGTGAATTTTGAGTCAGCTTGACAAAGAGCCCTTTGGATGCTTCCCAGCAATTGACGAGCCTTGTGCTCGTGAGTCGAACCCCCTTTGACCGTGTCCTGAGTTTCTTGATATGCCAAAGACTGCTGTATGGAGCAGCTGGCAGAACGTTCTGTAGACGAGTTCTCGGGGAACTTTAGGAACTGCAGAACTGGAGATGGCTGCAAGAATAGGGCGTCCGTAAACACACGCGAGAATTCAAAGCACGAAGGCTGTTGAACGTGCTAGCATGGTGGTTGATGATTATCCAAATCGACAATATTTCGAATTTCCCATCTTGCACATGCGCTTAATTGGTGTAAAGTAAGTAGTGGCTAGAATGGTTTAGTACCCAGGTGAGCGTTGTCGCTAGGAACTTAGCACTGCTCACAAAATAGATGACAGTGCCAGGCAGCAGCATGAACAGTCTCGCGGCATATTGGAAGCAGAGCTTGGTCTCTCAACGGCCTAAGCAGCTCGTACCTATGCTGTCTCAATACTTGGATCCTGTGTTTACTTTGATGAGATGTCCTTGACACTCCGACACAGACACGGAGCGACGATATCATATTGTGATAAAGTTTCGCCCTAAATATCTAATAAAGCCAAATAGCTTGGTAGCATACAGAGTATGCTCAGTCTACCTCAGTAGTGAAAATAAGAAGTTCTATCCTACTCTACACAAGACTGCTTGCTTTGATTCACAATAAAAGTAAGAGGCCATAATGTAATCCAACATACCAATACCAGCTATCCTTACAGCCCTTTGCGGTTTTTGGAAATTAGCAATCATTACCGGTAGATCCACTAGCCACAGTGGCTGCTGTATGGTACTATGGTTTCGACAGGAATACGCCACTGCAGCCAAGCAAGCAGCCTGACCTCTTGCTTACTCTGGCTCAAGCTGCCGATGCACGTCGTCTGGTTAGCTCAGGTACAGCGGAACCTTACTCCATCGGTACCACTCTTTCAACACACACACACACACACGCACATGTGCACAGATCTTCTTCGCCATCTTTGCACGAATTGTGGAGATGCACTGTGCACGTACTTTTAGGTACACTTACACGAGCTCGAAACAAGAAAAAACGAAAGCTCTGCATACACGGCCCGCCTCAGACATCGCGAACCTGCAGTGTCGTGCCGAGAGACCGTAACACGGTCCATGAAGTTGGGCACTACCTAGCATATCTCCGCCCAAATAGCAGTAGGTATGTATACATACGCGTTACGCGATGACCGCCAACCGCCCCCTCCTCTACACACCTCAGCCATACACCTCGACTGGGCCAACCAAAGAGGCCCCCTACCCCGTATTCGCAGCAGTGCATTCTTCGAGCTGGCGCGTTCAAAGGCAGGCGCAAGCTCGGGCGCAAACTGCACGAACCTCGCGGAGGTTGCACCGCCGGACCTGGGCCCATTCATAACCTTCTATCGGATACTCCGCCCAAGAGATTCCCGCCCATCGTGACGTCAGGTCGCTCTCTTGAAACGTCGCAGCAGCGGCCTCAGACGGGGCGTTCATGTTAGCATGTGAACATGTGACCTTTTGTTTTTTCCCGCCCACAACCAGGATTACTTTACTGCTTCACGTAGAGTAGATGAGGCATGTTACATGTAGGTAGGTACTAGTACCGTAGGTACCTTATTTACACTCCAACCAAGCCCAACCCACCACACTAGTCCCAAAACTCTGCCACATGAACGCGACTACCAGTACTTTATTAATTATCCCAAGACCACGATTCCGAGTTCTCTGCCTCACACAAGACTCATGGACCCTCTAGCGCCCCATCCCTCGGAACTCTTAGAGGGGGGGGGCGTGTTCCTAGAATCCTGGAAGCCATACGGTACATGTAGCTAGGTAGGTGCTCCGCACAGCGTAAACTCTAAAAACAAACACGCATACAGTATAACGCAACTCGGTGTGCCCGTTGCGTTGGACGGAACATGCGTACTTAGGTGCCTAGGTACCTACATCACAGACTCCAGAGTGTAGTGTAGTGTAGTGTAGTGTAGTGTGTACATGTTACCCTCTTCCAAAACTCGGATCGCGCGCAGATGCAGGGGGATGGAGGGGGGGGGGGCTCAGGGGATCCGACTCAACAGAAGCAGCGGGGGGGTTTTTTCTTGCTACACACACAAAAGACAAGAGAAGAGAAGTGAAGAATCAAAATAAAAAATAAAGAATAAAAAATAAAAAAATAAAAAAGATATCCATCCGCTCGTCACGGGACCCAGCAGGCGACTGGTGGGTGAGCAAAAAGTGCAAAAAAAAAAACAACAACAACAACAAGATGAAAAAAGGGCTGGTTGCCAACAACGGCGGGCGGGCGGGCCAGCCGAGTCGTGTACATGTACCTACATTCGGCAAAAAAAAAAAGGTTCTTGGGTGGCTGGCGGGCCGGACGGATGTGGTTGCGGGAAGGAGGACTTGGCGGCTGCCCGTCGGAGATGCAGGAATCGTGATTCGTGAGGGAGTGGATGGTGCATCCGCAAGAAGCAAAAAAAAAAAAACGATGGGGGATTGCATCTGCATGTACGGTGTGGATCTGCATGTGCGGAGAGAGCCGCATGACGACGGTCACGACTCACGAGTAAGATAGGTGTGGGGGATGGTCATCAGATGGAAGGATGCCATGCTACTGGCATTTAGATCAATTGGTATTTGCTCATGTGGGCAGACTTCTCGTCTCTCATATCCAAATAGTAGTAATAGAAAGACCCACTACATGCCATGAAGCGGCATAGTGAGGAAACATATCCAACCGGCTCGAATACCCATAGTTAGACAGCCAAAAAAAGGCTCATACAGCCTTGCCGCCTACAGCTCGGTGGCAAATGAACAAGGAAACATACGTAGAAGAAACAAGGCATTTCGTGAGTCAATCCAGTCCCTAGATTTCCAGCATAAGGTCTCCTTTTACGCTTCAATAGAACGCCGGTGCCGTAGAAAGTGTTCACCAGTCCCATATTACGATTACTGCTCAGAGGCGCCCTTTCCTTTGCGCCTCGGCCATGTGTGAACACTGCAATGACTTGTAGTAAATAACAGTCAATGTGAAAGAAGACGAACGCGCCTCCCCTGCTTCAGGAGGCTGGGGTGTCAAAGTGTACAGTCAAGAAGGAATAAGCTGAGAATGAGCTGAGAATACTCATGGATGAATGAGTCACGGACCACGGAAATCGCCAGGTCCTTGGTTGGCGAAGACGTAACTTCTAGCATGAGGCTCACCCGCCCGTCGCACAGAGTTGCCGGATTCATCAGAGGCCTGTGGTGGCGAGTATTCATGAACTAAGAATTGCGGCACCATGTTTGATGGAGGCGCAAATGGAACGTTGTGGTGGATGCCATCCAGCGAGATATCCTTGAAATCATCAAAGTTGACATTGCCACTGGAGAAGTATTGGCCGCTCTGGTCTTCTGGCTGGTCTTGTGCAGTGTCTGGCAGCGATGGCCTGCGGAAATGCGATGGCTTGGGATGTTGAATCGTCAGGTCGGTGGTGGAATGGAACCCAGATCGCATTTGAGGTCGCTGCATAAAGTTGGTATGAGGGAAGCTTTGTTGAGTGGCAGGTGCAGACTGGGGTGGAGTGTCGCGGTACATAGCATCATTGATCAAGCGAGCTTGTAGGTCTAGTGATGTCGATGGGGGAGACCCGCTCTTCGCCAGCACATTGCCCGCTTGATCAGAAGACCAATTTGTATGCATGCTTTCCGGACTGTTGTGCTCGGGCATGACGGAATGCGGTCTGATTACAGTGCCACATTGCCATATGTTTCCGCCAAAATCTTGTGGGGTTAATGGAGTCGGAGGGCAGAGACTGCCACCCTGTCCTATTGTGGTAGCACTGCTTGAAGAAAACGTTCTGGCGAATTTTGGTGAGGCAGCAGCATCCGAGAAAGTCATAGTCATGGGTGAACGTTGTGCTGAGCTAGGCTGCGATTTCTGAACACGGCCTGCAGCATTGGGAATACCTGTTGAGCGAATTCTGCGCAGTGTGTGATCTCCATGGGCGCCAGGCGACGGCAGTGCGGCCGAGTAGGAAGCGCTTCGCATCGCATTCGAGTTGAGTGCTACTGGTCGTTTCTGTCTCCTTGCCGCAATGCTGGTGGGTTGATTCGGCTGCTTGAACTCATCCGGAGTACCATTCCGAATGTTGATCGCATCCATGTTGTTGGCCAAGTTGCTGGTTGAGGAATTCCTCCGTGCAAACCCGTCTCCGTGGAATGTATTGGATAAATCGAAGTCGGAAGGAGTTGTGCTGAATTTTCGAGAATGATCCCCAGGGGAGGACAGTACAGCATGTGCGGAGGCGTTGGACTGTTGGTAGAAATTTGCTTGAGGGTATCCCTGGTTGGTGCTTGACTGGCCCCAGGAGAATGTCTGCTCTGAGGCGGATCCTTGAGGCAGATTATAAGGCGCCACAAAAGCATCTTCAGTCTCCTCCTCTTGTTTGTTCTGTGCAAGCTGCGATGGGTCTTCTGTCCATCCAGTGTAGAGAGATGTCACCGAGGCAATAGAGGCTGGCAGGCCATTCGGCGACTGGTGTGTGCCATTAGCAGGGTCACCCGAGAAGGGTGAGGGAGCTGAAGAGATGGAGGCTGTGCTCTGTTGTGTGTTGGTAGGTGTAAGATTGTTATTGGGCGCGCTGGCAAGTGCGGAATAATCGATACTGAAATCAGCAAAGCCAGTGAAGTCGGGGTGTGAAGGCGCAGCATCGGCAGTTGTAGTCGCAGGAACAGCAAAAGAAAGGTCGTCGGAGAAGGCGTTTGACAAACCGGTGTGGTCGTAGGGGAATCCTGCATCTTGAGAGCTAGCTGCCATACTGCTGTTGTGCATGTAGGCACCATTCGTTGCGGCCATGATGGTGTGCATCATAGCGCTGGGGTTTGGGTGGTAGCCAGTAGTCCGGTTTGCCTCAGGGATGGATCGGAGAGTGTGCTGCATATCATAGGACTGCTGCTGTTGCTGCTGCTGCTGCAATGAGACCTGTGCACTCAAGTCCAGGACTGACGGGCCGTCAAGATTCTGCACGGGATGGCTTATAGGGCTGATGTCAGCATTCAGAGGGTAGAAGTCCGGTGCTGGCATATGCATCTGCGGGAACTGCTGGTCTTGCTGCGACATGAATTGGCCCGACATGACGGGCATGTGTGGGTGCCCATAGGTCGACATGCCCATGGTCATTTGGTACTGGTTGGCCTGCTTCTTCCGGTCTTGCTTGACTTTGGCGCGGCGATTCTGGAACCAATTCTGGGGCATGTTAGCATGGTGAGGTGTGCGCAGGCTGAGAGCGACCGACGTTGATCTTGTCCAGCGGGACGCCGAGCTTGGCGGCAAAGTCCTTCTTGGTGTTTGTGCTGGGCTTGTGCTGCTGCTGGAAATGATGCTCCAGCACATCGTGCTGGTCCTTGGTGAGGCGCGGCTTCACATCGCTGGCCGGGGGTTTTGAGGGGGCCAAAGCACTCGACTTGGGGTCCCCGCTGGCGTGGGCGTCGGTCGGGTCCATGGTCGAGGCGCTGCGAACAGCGAGGGCGTCGCCCGGAGCGAGTTGGGAAGGAACGACGGGCGCTGGCGTGGGTGGTGGGCAACAGCGACAGCGACAGTGGCGGTGACAGCAACGGCGAGGGCGGCAGCGAGCTGGGGGCGGCGGGCAATGATGCGCAGAGCACGACGGGGCGGGCGGGCAGGCAGGCGAGCAACACCGAGGGGGCGGCGCGGAAGAGGATGGTGGTGGTGGTGGTGGTGAGCAGGCGGGCGGGCGGCGGAGAGTGCGGAGAGGGCTGTAGCGAGCGACCGGGAGAGCGACGGGGACGAGCAGCACAATAACGACAGTGAGCGACAGTGTTCTGCGCAAGGGCAGGGCGTCGAGGCACGAGGCGAGAGCGGGCGTGGGATGGGCGTGAGATGGGCGTGAGAAGAGGACGCAGGCTGGGCGGAGCCATCAGGAGTCGCTGGGCCCGCGCGCTCGATTGGCCGGCGCTGCTCAGCCACTGCCCTCCCCCCTCCCCCCTTCCCCCGGTCTGCATGCCCTCTTGCACGCCCTCTGGCACGCCCTCTACTGTAGGCTCTTGCATGCCCGCTTGCATGTCCGCTTGCATGCCCGTCGGCACAAAAATAACCTGCATTGTTCGTGACACTGGCCGTCGCTGCTCGCTGCTCGCTGCCCGCTGCCCGCTGGCATCTCTGCTCAGCACTCGCTCGCTCGTCGGCCGCCCTGCTGCTGGGCCCAGCGCCCCGCCAATCCGTGATTCGAGCCTCTGCCCGCCCCATCTGCTCGCCCTCCTGCAGCCTGCCCGCCGTCACGCACACTCGGCCAGCGCCAGACTGCCAGTGGCTCAGGCACCAAACGCTCTGCCTCTCGCTCGGCCGCCTCGCCAACGTCCGCGCCGCGGCACTGTGCAGTTCGTGTCTAGTCTGCCCCAGGGGGGGCCCTGCTCCGGCCTGCCCATTGGCTCGGCGGCGAGGGGAAGCGGCTGATCCGCTCGCGGGAGCTTGACTTGGGGAGTCTTGGTCCACCAGCACTTGACCAGCCCTTGACCAGCACTTGGCCAGCCATGGTGCCATGTCCCACACTGCCTGCTCCGTCCATGGCTGGCCCACCGTCCCTCTCCCGCGACAGGTCTGCGCCGGACAGTACATTACCACATACATGTATACACACACACGTATATATACATGCACAGCCTACAGCGCCCCATGCGGCCATGCCCATCGCGCCTGGACCCTCTGCTTTGGCCTTCGGAGAATTCTTTCCATGAGGCTGGCTGTCACCAGAGCACTCACTAGTACATACCTAGGTACCTATACCTACATGTATATGTAACTACATGTGCTCTATCGCGACGCATAGCCACCCACCCCTCGTCAGGCGCATCAGGCTTCATGGCCATTCTGGCCCTCGACCGTGAACCCAGGCTGTGGCTTGGCGCCCTTTTCCAACGTGGTAGACCGTAGACGCGAGGCGCTGGCGTCGAGGGGGCAGGCCCGCTCGGCCGTCCCTCTGCCTAGGACGTCGTCACGTCGACCACGATTCACGAAGCGCTGGGCCCTGGCTCCAACATGTCCGCGTCAACGACACGCTTGTGCCTGCCCGCCGCGATCCATTGGCACACGCTCGCTACATGGCTGGCGCTTTGCACTCGTCCCACAACTCGCCGAGCAGCACTTGATCGGTAACCGCTTCTGGTCCTGTGTCGGCACTTGTGCGACGACCCTTCTCTCCACCCGCAGCGTTCCAGCTGCATGGCCAAGGGGCATCATGGCGCCTCCCATCTGCCCGCTGCCGGCCCTCATCTTTTCGTGCCACGGCCTATGGCAGACCTTGGGCGTTCCTTGCAGCCCTCGCACTAACTCGGCTTCAGTGCGACGCAACAAACTCAAATATGCCCCATTTTGCGTCCCACCAGCACTTTGTCCCACGACCGACTCAGGTTGCCCTGAAGTTTGAACCCACCAGCCTAGCCTGCGAGCCTCAGGCTTGCGCCAACTCGGCCAGGATCCACCCAACTTGCTTCACCAAGCCTGTCCGGCAAGGGCCGTGGTTTTGGAGGACCAAATCTTGGTTTTCTACCATACCTAGTCCGCTTCACAACCCATGTCACCGAAATTCGAATGCCTGCAACTTGTTCCATACAAGACGCCACATCACTTGGTGTCGCACCAGCACCATTAGGTCACCAAAAACGGATTGGGCTTCAGCAAGTGACTTGTACTTGCTACCGTAGTGGTAGCGCATCTGTGCTTACTCTTCCGTGACCATTCTAGAAAACAGCTTCAAACCGATGGGGGGTGCTTAAAATGCGCCATGCCATGCGATGCAACACACCATTCTAAGTTTGTACTGTTGTTGTTAGTTCAACGAGGCTGTCCTCCAAGCGACGGCTCCCTCGACCAGAATCAGACCAAATGCTGGCATGACGGGCGGTGCATGCATGAGACAGGCTCGTGGTTCCAGGCGTCTGCGTATCGCCACGTAGTCGGTAACCGACTTCTCTTTCTGTCTCGTCTTCTGCTTATCTTGATTCTGAGTCTGACTAGAGCTGAGTAGAAGATGCCACATGCAAGGAATGAAAGAAAAACCTGTATACACATGAAAGCACACCCTAAGCCATGGCCAAGGTAGCGAAAGATGTGCCAGTCTGCAACGGTGTAGCTCTTCAATCCGCGTGTTGGCCTAGACCATGGCAGATGTGATCTCCAGTTCCCCCTCCCCTGTCGCCTTGTCCCATGACTTGAGCGACACACTTTGCATGTCCTTCACGATGTAATCCGCTCCAGCCTCCACAAGCTGCTCGAGGCTGTGGGTTGTGAAGAGGGCGACGACGGTGTATCCAGCAGCTTTGCCTGACCGTATACCTGCTGGCGCGTCTTCGAACACAACGATAGACGGCTTTTCCTCGCGCAAGCCAAGCTTCGTTTCCCCGAGTCGATAGCATGCAGGATCTGGTTTACCATGGAGCACATCTTCTGCCGTTATCAGATTCTTTGGGCGCGCAAGCTTCATAACATCAAGCCAACCAGTGACGAGCGGTCGGCTTCCTGAAGTAACAATGCACCAAGGGACCTCTTTGCGCTCTAGCTCGTCAAGCATCTGTCGTGATCCAGGAATCTCAACCGCATCTTGTCCAAACTCCTTGGGGATCAAGCCCTCGACATGGTTGACATCTTCTCATGTCAGGTACGGTATATTTCAATAGCAGATCGAACAAGGTTACGCACATTCCCAATTCGCAAGCTTGGGTTCGTATATTTGTAGCACATCAATGGACCTACGTCCATGCGAGGTTGCCAATATCACTTCAGGATTTACACCAATCTGTCTCCCAATCCTGCACAAGTTAGTCTTTTGTGTCCGCAGTGTGCCCAATTCCCCTTACTTTTGCCAGTTCTTCACAACGGCATCAGTCGAGTCGATGATGGTGCCACTGCTCAGGTCAATTCCACACTGCAATTCAGCAAGACCAATCGACCCACTCCATATCGAACAGCTGTAGGGCAAGTCAGATGGATGTACAAGTGCATGCTCTGATGGTGACTCACCAATCCATGGCATTTGATGGTTTGGGCAGGCGCAGAGAACGAGGGCTCAGGTACTGTCATGATGAACAAGGCTTTGGGATGGTCTTCAAATCAGGCCCTGGAAGAAGAGGTGAGCGGTGTGATTGAGAAGAGCAGCAGTGCTACTATAGGCAAAGCTGCTTCCGACATGTACAGAAAGAGACTGTACAATGGTGCTATCCCTTTTGGGTATACCGCCCGGTGATCAACGATGAAGTGACCAATCGCAATTGCGACTGCAGTGTGTGCATGAGAATGGTAGATGCAACGATGGTTTCTTCCAGCGATCGGAGGCACGATCAAGCGGAAGTCTAGCTTGTGAGATACACTTCCGCTCGATCTGACACGTGTTTTCCCTTGAAGCAGCAGGAAGGACGAATTGTCCACCCCGCGAAAGGTTGCTTGAGCGAGCACGTGAAAGATTCTGCCGCTCACCGCCCGCAACTCTTGGCCAGAATTTCGAAATTTCGAGTTCCGCCTGAACGACCTCACAAAACACCGCGACAACGCACAATGAAGGTCGGAAGTACGTATCAGTCCGGAAAGACTCGGAGGTGTCCAGCTGACAGATCCCAGAGCCAAAATCAAAGCGCGTGCCCGTGCGCCTGCGACACAAGATCGAGAAGGCCTCGTCGGCGAAGCAGCGCAAGGCGAAGAAACTTGCAAAGAAAGTGAGTCGAGCGCAAATGCTTGTCCTCCCGTGTGCTTAACGGAGGTTCAGAATCCAGAATGGCGATCAAAGACCAAGAAGGATCCCGGCATCCCCAATCTATTCCCGTACAAAGACAAGATTTTGGCAGAGATTGAGGAGACGCGTAGGAGAAAGGAAGAGGAGAATGCTCAGCGCAGGGAGCTTGCCAAGCAGCAGAAGGCTGGCGCAGCTGTTGCAGAGGATGTTATGGAGGACGACGAGTTTGAACAATTCGACGCAGAAGGCGATGAATTGCTTGCGGAAGACAGCGAGGACGAGGACGATATGCAAGTGGTAAGAAGACTATTGATGCGCATCTACCAAGGCCATAATTAATGCCGTATAGGAGAGCTCAAATCCCATGGCTGCGCTTCTCGCATCTGCGAAGGCGCGCGCTGCCGAATTCGATTCCAGAAACGAACACGATGTAGACGCTATGGATGACGACGAGGATGACGATGATTCTGAAGAGGAGGGCGGTGTCAGCGTGCGCAAAGACGCTTCCCGAAAGCAATTCGACAAGGTGTACAAACAGGTTGTGGATGCCTCGGATGTTGTGTTGTATGTTTTGGATGCCAGAGATCCTGTAGGAACTCGCTCGAAAGAGGTGGAACAGATGGTTATGGCGGCTGATCAAGGCCACAAACGCTTGATCTTCATTTTGAACAAGATCGATCTCGTACCCCCGCCCGTGCTGCGCGCCTGGCTGGTCTTCCTCCGCCGATCGTTCCCGACACTACCCCTACGTGCTTCGAAACCAGCTGCCAATGCGAAGACTTTCGAGCACAAGGATCTCACACTGAAGAGTACATCTGAGACGCTCTTCAAGGCTCTCAAAACTTTTGCCGAGTCCCGGCAACTCAAGCGGTCGGTCAAGGTCGGAATCATCGGATATCCCAACGTGGGCAAGTCGTCAGTCATCAACGCGCTCGGTTCAAGAGTTGGTGGCAGGGTTTCCGCCTGCCCCACAGGTGCGGAGGCAGGTGTCACCACGAGTCTGCGTGAGGTTAAACTAGACAACAAGCTAAAGCTCCTTGATTCGCCTGGAATCGTCTTTCCCAACACTTCAGAAGGATCAAAAGACAGCAAAATTCAACAAAAGGCAAGACTCATTCTACTGAATGCGGTCCCACCCAAGGAGATCGAGGACCCTGTACCAGCTGTCACTCTACTTCTCAAAAGGCTTTCATCTTCGGAAGAACTCTTTAGCAAGCTCATGGAAGTTTACGACCTGCCACCACTTCACAGCATTGGCAGCGACCGTACGACTGACTTCCTTGTGCAAGTTGCTAGGAAAAGAGGTCGACTGGGCAAGGGTGGTGTACCCAATCTGCACGCCGCAGCTCAAACAGTTGTAAATGACTGGAGAGATGGTCGTATTCAAGGTTGGACAAGTCCTCCAAAGTCCGACTTGGCCAAGAAAGATCCCTCCAAGACAGCTCCAGCTATCAAGGGCGGTCTCGTAGGTGATCAGAAGGAGATTGTCAAAGAGTGGGCTGCAGAATTCAAGCTTGAAGGGCTTTGGGGTGATGATACCACTACTGACGTCCCGGAAGCGATGGAGATGTAGGCATCTTGTTGCATCTCATCTCTTTTGCATTGGTGACATGGCGTTCAAAAAGGGATGTGGTTCTTTTTGCGTGTTTGAGTCATTCGGATTCAGGTAGCCATCACGAAGATACCAATATCATGTGTCCTTGACGATCTGTATGCCAGGAAAGATACCTTGCCCATGTCTTAATTCCGAGTCTACCGCAAGTAAATAATTTCCTCAAGTCTTCGCCGCAGCTGCCCATTATCTAAAATAGCGATATCGGACTGTTTTCAAAGCGAAAGCTTCTCCATGCCGCCATAATATGCCGGATGTGGATCTGAACACCGTGATTTTGCTCAGAGGTCGCGCTTGGAGTGCCCCACGCTTCGGTTCTCGTCGGCTCAGACCCCAACTTCGTCAGCTAAGCTGTCAAGTGGATTGCGTACATAACATGAGTGCAACCACAACTACTGTGCTTCAGTTTCGAAATCACACACAATGAATTCTTCCAAGGGTCTTCAGCCTCTTCGCTCTGTCCACAGGACACTCTACGCCTTGCCCAAGGCTTGCGCTGGTGCTCAACTTGCTTCACGGAGATATGCCGGGAGCATTGCCAACTTCAAGATTCCCACCATCAACAACGAGCCAAACGTAGGTCCAGTCTCGTCGTCAGCATGCAGGGGTCCATCGACTAACGGTGCTCCAGCAACACTATGCCAGAGGCTCCGTCGACAGGCAGAAACTGCAATCCGCCGTAGACGCATTGAAGAAGCAGGGCCCAGTCCAGGTGCCCCTAGCCATCGGTGGTGAATATGTGAGCAAAGCCTCGTACTGACTTTGGACATTTACTAATCGTATAGATCAACAACTCTTCCGTTCTCACACAGCACGACCCATCGTCGCACGCCGATGTGGTTGCCAAGTATTCCAATGCTAGCTCGGCGGATGTAAAAAAGGCCATTGACGCAGCATTGGCAGCGAAACCAGCCTGGGAATCTCTTCCCTTTGCCGAACGTGCAGCGGTCTTCCTCAAGGCTGCTGATCTTGTCTCCACCAAATATCGATATGAAATCATGGCTTCTACCATGGTAGGCCAGGGCAAGAACGCATGGCAAGCTGAGATCGATTCCGCTGCCGAACTGTGCGATTTCTTGCGCTTCAACGTCAAGTATGCTGAGGAGACATATGGACACCAACCCACCCACAACTCGCCAGGCGTATGGAAGTGAGTGCGCTTACTTGTAATGTCGGTCCGGAAAGCTAACATTCTCAGCCGCGTCGAGTACCGACCTCTAGAGGGTTTCGTGTATGCCGTGTCTCCTTTCAACTTCACAGCCATTGGCGGTAACCTCCCCGCGGCACCAGCGCTCATGGGCAACGTTGTAGTCTGGAAGCCTTCTCCCTCTGCTATCGCCTCGAACTGGCTACTTTATCAAATCCTTGTCGAAGCTGGTCTCCCTCCCAATGTCATCCAATGGGTTCCCGGCGATGCGGTCGAGGTCACGCAGGAAGTGTTGTCCCACAGGCAATTCGCAGCTCTACACTACACGGGCAGCACAGCAGTATTCCGCTCGCTCTACGGCAAGATCGCGGGTGGCGTTGCCGAGGGCAAATACCAGAGCTACCCCAGAATTGTTGGCGAGACAGGAGGCAAGAACTTCCACCTTATCCACAAGGACGCTGACATCCACAATGCCGCTCTTCAAACTGTTCGAGGAGCCTTTGAGTATCAAGGCCAGAAGTGTAGTGCCTGCTCGCGTCTGTACGTTCCAGAATCAAGCTGGCCAGAGTTCAAGGACATTCTTGTGCGTGAGGTTGAAGCTCTGAAAATTGGCGAACCTTCGGATTTCTCCAACTTCATTGGACCTGTCATCCACGAGGCGTCCTTCAAGAAGCTCTCTGGCGTCATCGATGCGGCCAAGAACGATTCCGAGCTTGAGCTTGTTGTCGGAGGCAAATACGACAGCAGTAAGGGCTACTACATCCACCCCACCGTCTACAAGACCACCAACCCGAACCATCCCCTCCTCTCGCGCGAGTTGTTTGGCCCTATTCTGGTCGCCTACGTCTACGACGATGCACCCGCCAACGCCTTTGCCGACATCATCAAGCAGATTGACTCAACGTCCGAGTATGCGCTTACCGGAGCCGTCTTCGCCAAGGACCGAGAAACCATCAAGTATGCGTCCGACAAGCTGAGGGATACGGCAGGCAACTTCTACATCAACTGCAAGTGCACAGGCGCCGTGGTCGGACAGCAGCCATTCGGTGGGTCGCGTGCAAGCGGGACCAACGACAAGGCGGGAAGCGCGACCCTGCTCTCCCGCTTTGTCAACATGCGGTCCATCAAGGAGGAATTCCTGGCTGCCGACAAGGTCACGTACCCAAGCAACGAGGTATAGGCAGTGTGCTCTTGGGTGAGTTTCATGTTATTCGGCATTTTGGGCATCGGGACGGCGTCAGGATGGGTTTGTCATGAGATAATGAGGTGCAAGAGCTTTCAATTTGTATGCAAGAGAAGAAAAAGTGTCAAACAAAGCTATCATCCATTTTTCCAGATGTCCTTTGAGATCTCCTAAACTTGAATAGATGTTCCTCACCACGAACAACAAACGGCTAGTCGAGCAGCAATGCGAAACTCACAGCTTCTGCTACCGTATGTTTTCAGTCTCTCACTCCCGCTGATCTGCCTCAATTCCTCCGTCCGATTCCCACGACATTAGCGCTTCTCCTGATTCCGCCCGAGCCTCCACACCGGCTGCTTCGATCGTCGCCAAAACGAAAAACAACCGGCTTCTGCTGCTCATGCGCTCTGGTAACCGCTTGCTCAAAAGATAAGCCATGCTCTGCAGGTAGCGAGGACAGACGTCGTCGGTGACTTCTGCAGGGTCGGAAATGACTCGCACATGCTGTAAGAACTGCAGCTCGTTGTAGCCACAGAACTGTGCCACTACCATAGTCTTCTGATGCGTTGGATCGAACATGAGATCTTTGGGCATTCCTTTAATCCACATAAACGAAAGCATGACCTTTGCTGGGATCGAGGTACAGCTCGTCGATTTCTTGAGGTTCAGGTGATTCTCCTGAACGCGAGCTTGTCGCGTGTGATCCGGCTTGCATCTTAGCCGACTTGGACGGTTTTGTTCGTGCATGTTGGCGCTTGGCCCAGCGGACGAAGTAGCAAGCCTGCTGGTACTTTTTCGGTATCGTGAAGGCGTCTTTTGACGAAGCAGCCGTGCTTATCGCGAGTGTGAATTCAGCTCAACTAACCCCAAAACACCAACCATACGTGCCAGTCCATCGTGCGCGTATAACTCGGATTTCTCTCACATCCGTGAAAACGTCTCTTGTGGTTCTTTTCGCCCTGACGGATGGCTTCGCGGATGTTCGCATTCTTCGCAGCCTTCTTCTTCTTCTTCTCACTATCGATCGCGGGATTCTCCAGGAATCGAGCCACAAACAGGTCCCAGTATGGCTTCACAAGCTTTGACATGCGCCATGTATTCCAACGCAGCTTCAGTCTCGAAGCCAAGCAAGGGCCACATCTTTTGGGTGTTCTCGTAGGGGCGTGCCTTGCGCTTTGCCCATCGCGCACTCGCCCTGCGGCGCGCCATTGCAAGCTGACTGCTATGTGGCTACAAGGAGTTGTGCAGCGAAGATGTCCTCCGATATCCTCGTCCCTGGGATGGGAGATTAGTAACACTGTGGTACTGTCTAGGTAGCCGCGTATTTCTCACCTGCCAATTTCATGGTGTCGCAGGGCAAGACAGCGAAACGTGCACAGAGCGCCGCAGGCCTTCAATTGCGAATAGTCGAGCGAGATGGAGAGGCTGCTGGGCAAGTCGTAGCCACTGAATGTTGATCCGATGGCACGGAACGCTTTGCTGTGAGTGAAGGATCCGACGGCAGTGGAAATAGAAAGAGAGAGTGCGGAGGTAGAACGAGAACGAGGGTTTGCGTGTACAGCTGTAGTGTGCGCTGCAGAGTGAGAGCCGGTGAATGAGCGTCTGCGGAGCTGACTGGAAGCATCAACCGCTAACGTGATGACCACGAGGGAAAGCATGATATTACTCGCATCGATGACTTCACCGCAGGACATGACTGAGCCCTTGAACGTATGGGTGAAAGTGGTTGTATGACGTTGTTACTGTGTATAAAGATGTAAAATCTAGTTTCGTAGAGCAGTTATAGTTAAGGTTCTGCATGAATCTCCTTATATATATTTGCGAGATCCTAGTCTGGTCATGCTTTAATTGTCGTCGACAAATGTACGTATAAGCAAGGGATCGCAGGTTTGAGGAATAGACAGCACCTTTTCTAGATGGTAGCATAGATTTTTCGTGAGCCATCCTTTATTTCCATATCTCTCAAAATTGTTGACTTATTTCTTGACAGTGACAGCTCTGTAAGTGGGACAGTTGCGATATGCTCGTGTACAATTAGGTTTACATTGCGATATTGTGCACTGTCTGGACACAAAGTCGAGAGCGAATTGCGCAAGGATGGCTGAGGCTGGGTGAAAGGCAGTACGACAGAGACGCGACACGTGAGGGGTGATGCTCGGAGAACTGAGCAACTCGTCCGGCTGAGGAGGCATGGCTTTGATTAATAGCGATTTGGGGCTTGTAGTACTTTACTACGTTTGAATCGTTGCAAAATGCTGATGAGTTCTCCAAGATGTAGATTAGACAAAACGGTTTCCATCAGAAGTCGCTAGAGAAGCAACCTCAACCACAACTTTTGACATACCGACGTACAACTCGGCCATGGTCCGTACGCGCCGGTCTTGAAACATCAAGAAAGCAATTGCTGATTCACGCGTCGATATCTCACGTGCCTCGGCACCATGTTGGCGGAATTGCCAATCTCACGATGCGGCTCAACGCATTTCTAGAATCTGCCTGAGTCGTGAAAGACCCACTCTCAACGGGAGCCCCGTTGCTGGCAGCATCTGTGCGGCGGTTGCATTACCGGAGCCTCAGAGCTTAATTCTTGGGCCACCTCGTGTTGTCCGGGAAGAGGAGAAAAAATTGAAGTTTTGCGCTTGGTCACGCTTGCTTGAGGAAATCTGTATGGTTCTAGGCAAGCGTGATACCTATGTCCAAGCAATGGTAAAATGTTCAGCTCTGTTCAGCTGTGCAGATAGACGAGGTTTTCGTACTCGCCACAACATTTATCGCATCACCACGATTACGACCTGGGCCAGTGTCGAGGCGAGCTCTTTTCCGGGCTTGTCAGTCTTGTTCACAGAATAGGGACGCATGCACCCTTCAGACAGACGGGTATGCGTAAATAGGTATCTCGTCGGCCGTCGGTATCTCCTGTGCGATTTATCAGCGAGGCACTCAACCGTCCCCACCATCGCATAAGATAACACGCAGGCTGTATGCATAAGACCGATACTTCAAACCTCCGACTCTCCGTTGGAAAAAGCACGACCGGCCGCGATGCGTCCCAGGACGAAAAGTTCGTGCCAGCCATGCTGTTCACGGAACACAGGTAGGCCTCGGTAACTTTTTGGTATGTAGGTTTGCACGCCCCAGCGCGTTAGCGGGCAGCGCCCTCTTACGGGGCTAAATTACTGAGAAATAAGCCAACGTGTGGATGCTGCAACAACACTACAAATAATGTATAACACAGCAAACTTATAGCTTAAAGTATATTATACAAGATTTAAAACACATTTCTAGTAAAATCTATAGCCTTTACTACCTTCTCTGATATCTGTAGATTTATAATACGCTCTTAGTACTTTAGTATTTCGTTATTGCTTATTTCTCACTAATTTAGCCCCGCGAGAGAGCGCCCTATGACGCACGGAGTCGGATCTGCGCCGTCGAGGCTGGCGGAAAAATAAAACTGGATCTCGGGTCGGGAAGAAAAGCGGTTTGATTCGTGCGGAAGCGTTGAGGGGACAATTAAGCTTCTTCTTCGTCGCTGGAAGGAGATTAGTCGTCGCGTTTCGGCCGAGGTTGGAGATAGGTTTTTGATCATGGTGTCATCCGCGTCAGTCCAACGCGGCCTGTTTCATTGTGGAATAGGAGCTTCCGACCGTGGTACTGGGCGCTTGTGTTGTCGGCGTGTGTGCATATTTTTCCCGGACATGACTCTCTTGTCATTACTTATATATACGATGGCCCTCGGCCTGCTGTGATCTGCGTTTTTGTAGTTGTGCTTCTCTACCCCACTTACATTTGGTACCTACCTTCGGACCTGTACCCTTACTCTTCGACCATCCTACACTATCTTCCTTTACAATACATACAAACACTTTTGACGCCATGGAGAAAGCAGCCCAAGAGGGCGCACAATCCAATATGGACATCGAATCAGGAAAAGAGGGCATCCCGCATTGGAAGATGATTACCGACCAAGGCTTCGTTACAAAGGACATCATCGACTGGGAGTACGACGGCGAAGGCACAGAAGAGGACCCTTATGTCGTCGAATGGATAGAAAACGATCCCAGGAACCCAATGACCTGGTCAAAGACCAAGAAATGGATCATGTGTCTTGCTGTCGCCAACTCCGTCCTGGTCGTCGCTTTCTGCTCGTCCGCATTTTCTGGAGGTATTCAACAGATCATGATCGAATTCAGCGTCAGCCAGGAAGTCGTCACACTTGGTCTGTCGCTGTTCGTCCTGGGATTCGCTCTTGGACCCCTCCTGTGGGCACCATTCTCCGAAATCTACGGCCGCCAGGGTATCTTCGTCATAACATATATCGCATTTACTGCTTTCAACGCCGCAGCCGCTGGCGCACCCAACATCTACGGTCTGCTCATTCTTCGGTTCTTCGCTGGTGCATTCGGATCTAGCCCGCTTACAAATGCTGGCGGTGTCATTGCCGATCTTTTCTCTGCGAACGAGCGTGGTCTTGCTATGTCTCTCTTCTCCGCTGCTCCCTTCATGGGCCCTGTCCTCGGACCAATAATCGGTGGCTTCCTAGGCATGACTGAGGGATGGCGCTGGGTCAATGGTCTTATGGCTATCTGGGCCGGTGCTCTCTTGATCGTTGTCGCCTGCCTTGTTCCCGAAACCTACCCACCAGTCCTACTTCGCCGACGTGCGGAACGTCTATCAACACTCTCCGGCAAAGTTTATCGCTCCAGAATTGACATCGATCAGGGCAAGACTACACTGGGCGAAGCATTCTCGACAGGTCTCAAGCGACCCTGGGTGCTCCTCTTCTGCGAGCCGATTGTCCTGCTTTTGTCGCTCTACCACGCTATCATCTACGGAATTCTCTACATGTTGTTCGGCGCATTTCCAATCGTGTATCGTCAGGGTCGTGGCTGGAATGAAGGCGTCAGTGGCTTGCCGTTCATTGCTGTGGCTATTGGAGTCGTACTTGCTATTGCATATGTCATCCTCTACGACAACAAGCAGTACATGAAGAAGGTCAAAGCGTCTGGTGTCGGCTACACCACTCCTGAGGCTCGTCTGCCAATGTGCATCGTCGGCGGTATCGCGCTTCCCTTAGGTCTTTTCTGGTTCGCTTGGACGAATGGTCCATCGCTCCCTTGGGCAGCCAGCGTCGTTGCGGCGATTCCTTTCGGCTTCGGCATGGTTCTGATTTTCCTGTCCATCATGAATTACCTCATCGACTCCTACACGATCTTCGCAGCTTCGGTTCTCGCTGGCAACGGCATTATCCGATCCATTTTCGGTGCTGCCTTCCCTATGTTTACCAAGCAAATGTATGCCAGCCTCGGCATTCACTGGGCGTCATCCGTCCCTGCCTTCTTGGCTCTCGCCTGTATCCCGCTCCCATTCCTTTTTTACAAGTATGGTGCGTCCATCCGCAAGAAGAGCAAGTACGCCGCTCAGGCCGATGCTTTCATGCAGCGCATACGTGCACAGCAAGCAGCAAGGGCTGCCAACGCTGCTGTTGGGTCCGACGACGAGGATACATCCCGCTCTGCCACTCTTCGAGCCGAGGAAGAGGTTGAGGAAGAAGCACACACGGAAGAAGAGACTGGCAGATTTCAGGCGTTGAAGACCGAGAAGGAGGCCGAAAGCGATGATCTCAAAAAGGTCCGCACAGGCCGCTCGACGCGTAGCAGGAGATCAGTACGACACGGCGATGACTACTACGACAACCCGTACGAGATTGATCGTGTCAATACGCGTGACAGCTTTGTTGGCAGACCGAGGGTGAACAGCCGAGCAAGCAGTCGTCGTTGAAGAGTCATTTCATTAAGTTTTGATTGAGATTGAGCGTCGTTCTTACATTTGTTTGCGACGGCCGTAACGAGGTGGACTTAAAAGGGACGCATCGTTTGCATTGTATACCCCAATTTTATTATAGACACAGTAGAATCAGCGTATAGATTTAGTAATATCTAAAACATATTCTAAGCTTTATCTTGTATTTACGTTGGTGCGTGAACCTGACAAGAAGCTGGGCAGAAACCACGGGGCAGAAGCCGAACCAAAAAGTTAAAGAGCAATCAGACTCTACAATTTTACCGCTCTGCTGTATATGTAGTAATGCAGTAGCCAAAATAGCTTCACAGTACTATCCTATTCCTCAAAGGTTGTATCCAAGGATTATCGCAATCTCCACTCTACGTACGGTCCCAACCTTATGCCCAATTTTGGCTGGCCTTACACTATGGATAATATTTCCATGTCAAAAAGTGGATGTCACAAAGTCGATGTCACAAAGTCGATGTCACAACATGCCATCTTGCTTAATGTACTTGCTCCAAGGCCTATTGATGGAACCAAACCGGTAACTGCTGGTTGCTCTTCGCCTAGTAAATGTATTCTTTCGCTCGTGTATTGAGGGACGCCATCAATATCGGGTAGGTAAAGCTGCTGGCCATCCACAAAAGTACCAAATGACAAGAACGCAGAAACCCTGCGGCTCGTTTCTCGTCACCACTGCCAGGAGGACACCGTGGCGGGCGAGCGCACGAAGAATGAGGACATTGGGTGGCCGGGAGGCATTCAGAGAGATATCATAAGTTCACAATGGTGG
This sequence comes from Coniothyrium glycines, assembly GCA_025742365.1. Classification (NCBI taxonomy): domain Eukaryota; kingdom Fungi; phylum Ascomycota; class Dothideomycetes; order Pleosporales; family Coniothyriaceae; genus Coniothyrium; species Coniothyrium glycines. The sequence continues at coordinate 308,598 of JAMXIJ010000013.1, forward strand.
CAGACCTCGCTTAGTGCCTCCTACATAACGCACTTCCTCGACAATTCGGGGGACAAGGGAAATCGATGTGAGTCGCGGTGGTATCGGTGTATAAATTGACAAGAGGTGGAGAAGATGGCAGATTAGGACGTGCGGCGACGGCTTCTGGTCGATGTCCTGAAAGCGGAGGTATGAGGGATATGCACACGGAGGTGTCCCCTAGCTCTTCTACGAGCACAATACGCGACAACACTCGGTGTGCGCGCAAGGAGGATACGCGGCTGTGAGGGGGAAAGCGTGTTTATGTCAATAACCGTGATCAATACTGTTGCCAGGAGGATACATGGGCCTTGATCAATTCCAGACTCTAATAGGTTGTGGTGAGCTGCATTGGATTTGGGGATCGAGACGCGTGGATGTACGTCCCGGTCGGTAGATATATTGCCTGTCGTTGCGTATATTCACACCTGGAAGGTCCGTGTGACCTAATTCCTACTGTACTAGAATTTGAAATGTACATGGGTAACAGGTCTCTTGCTTTCCCCGACACTCCATCTGCAAGTGAGATCGCTTCTGGTTGGAGATGAAGTATTGCATTCCAATTTTTGTAAGCCACGACGTAGCGCAACCATCGATCCCTCATGTGTATGTCCCGTGCTTGTATCGAATCTTAAGACGATATAGAAAGACCCTCTAGTGCAAGCTTTGCCATATGCTCATCCACCATCAATTTGATTGTATGGTATTGTACACTATCTGAGCCAAAAGTAGCGAGTGCATTGCGCAAAGACGCCTGGAGCTATTCAACAGTTTTGTGAGATGTGAGAACCAAAGGAAAGAATGGCAAGGATACATACGTACGGATGATAGCAAGTCATCTGGTTGTGTAGGCATTGTCGATTTAGGTATTGCAGCGATGGTCGTTGAGGCGGGGTTGAATCAAAGCTGTGCCGAAGGACAGCCCTGCCAATCCGGCTTATTATACACGAAATTTAACATCACTTGAACAAGGCTAAAACGGTATTCTACTAAAAGTAAGAACTAGCGACGGCGAAATTTATAGGGGTGGACGAGGACAAAAAAGACTGCATGATGATCAGAGTGGGATCTAATCGTCGTTAGTCACATTGGAGGACTTGTGAAGAGGTTGGAGAATGAACATACTCGAACCCACGCTGTTGTTTGTTAGAAACAACTCAGACATAGAGGACGGGGAGTACTCGCCGTTTGCACACTGCGGGGATCTAGGTTGTACGACCTAAACACAGCGCCTTAACCACTAAGCAGAGTTAGCCTAAGCCGTGGACAAGTATCTTGGGCTACGAACCTCGGCCATCTGACCAGACACTTTATAAGCTGATTGGTAGCAATTTTTGAAAAAGAGTAATATATATACTATTTAAACAATATGTCAGTTGCGTTGCTCCTAATGCAGATTACATGTAACGAAGACGACGCCATTCACGGAGAAACGATAACGGACTCCTACGTGCCCCGCATTATGCCCTCGCTTACCTAACAGATCTAGTTTAGCTTGGCCGAATCACCATAGTGGCAGTAGGTATTACTCGGGTTTCTGCAAACGTTGGGCATAGCATACATTGACGATGAAGCAGGCATTGTTTGAGTTTCAACTTGAGAACTATCTGTCGCCAAGTAGGGTTGCTCAATTCTTCATGCTCAGCCTGACCCATGGACCTCTCTTGAAGGGAGAGATCAGGACTATTATAAACAGTCACCAGTAGCAAACTTGGCGACACAGACCAATGGAAGAGTCACAGCAAGTAGACAGTCATTCAAGTAAAAGTATATAAAGAGACTGCGTCGAGCATCTTCGAGTCCAAAGCACTCTGCTATCATCAAGGTAAGAACAGCATCCATCAATCATCTAACAAGAGACATCATATTAGCAACCACACCAGGCGGAGTCAATCAACCACGAATGGGAGACTGCACACCGGCGAAAAAAACATTGAACAAAGCGAAGCCAGCTTGCCATCCAAGGTAAGCTACAGAAGGAAAGGTTAGTAACACGAAGCGAGATTTTGCCGTGGCAGGACTGGCTCTTCACCAGCTCCTTACAACCTACGGTCACCATAATCAATGTACGAGGGGATTCATGATCCATTGTATCCGTGAGCCATAGCGATGCTCTTCCACTTCTCAATCTCAGCCTCTAGCTCAGAATTGCGTCGCTCAAGATCGCTGACGTGGTCGAACTTGCGTTGCCGAGACTCACGAGCAGCAAGAGTGTTGCGGGCGCGCTTCAAGGCAACCTTGTCGGCGGGGTCGACGCTGATAGAGGGGAGAGGACCCTTGCGACGACGAGACTTGCTGATGCCATTGGTGGCAGGAGAGTTAGTGGCAGAAGACTTCCGACGGAACGAGCTGTCCAAAACGATGGGGGAACCCGTGCTTGAGGAGCCCGATCGCTCCATTGACTGGCTGCTAATGGTGCGCTCCAAGGGTATGGAGATGGCAGCAGGAGCATAACCGAGCGACTCCATGGTCTTGGTGTCCTCTTCAGGGAAGAGGGAGAACCAGTCGGTGGAGTTGTTGGCAATCATTGGCTCTCCCTGGAACATGGGAGAGCACTCGAAGCTGTCGGTGATGAAGGGAGAGTCGCCAATGTCGGGAGAAGTCAGGTTTGTGAACGCAGTAGACGGAGGAGCCGACCCAAAAGCATCATTGAAGATGTCCTTGGGGGACACGGTGCGCGCAGACCCGGCAGCAACGGAGGGATCGTTGATGGCCGTGAATGCGGACACCTGGTCCATAGTCAGGCCTCCGGACTGGAAGCCTGAGAACAGGCTCGCGCCGGAGTCGAACGAGTTGTTGCTGTTCAAGTCTGGAAGCGCTGTGAGCTTGTGGGCACTGCCGCGGTAAAGGTTTGTCGTACCTGCCATGTTTGCGGCGTTGTTCAGTTGAGGGATGCTGTGGCTGGATTCGGAAAACAGTGGAACGGGAGGACGTTGTTGTCGTTGTTGTAACAGAGGCTGCTGGAATTCTGTGGTGGATGAGGGTGCAGAATTTGCGTAGAAGCGGTGGCCGTTGTTAAACGTGTGCCCAAGCTGAGGCGCGCTCGGTGCTCGCGGAGGCCGTTGAGAGACCTGAGTTGGTTGATCGTAGAGCACAAAGTCCGTGGCAGGAGCGTAGGCGTGTTGATTCGTAGTTGATTGGTGCCGAGTGGCTGGAGGAGCTGGTGAAGAGGGCCATGGTGACTGTTGAGAAGCCGTGGTGGACGACGTGAAGTCGAACGGGGTGGATGACGGCGAACTGAAGCTGCGCGAGGCTAGACTTGAGTTCAGAGGTTCCAAAAAGGAAGGCTCTGAGGGTGGGGCTGGAGTGGAGATGGGGGGGTGTTGGTGTTGGGTCCAGGGTGTCGGCTTGAGCGGACGGGGGGGGCGGTTCAAATGGCAGCCATTGTGGGTGGCTGTCTGTGGTGTTGTGGTGGAGGAGTGGTGATAGTGGAGAGGGGACAGGAATTCAGGCAGCGAGGGAGTGGGGGATTTAAAGTGGCCTCAAGGCTCAAGCGAGCGCGGCAGCAGGAAGGGCCGACCATCTGTGACTCACACGGCCTGCAGCAGCGCCAGCCGACTCCCCCAGCACCTGCGCCCCCGCCCCAGCGAATCACGGCCCCCGGCGGCGCATTCACCCCATAAGCGCTACGCCTAGTATTCCCTCAAGAATTCCCTCAAGAACAGCGACCTCGTCGTGCGCCCTCGCCATGGATTTCGATGCGCGACGTGAAAGAGGCCCTGGTTGTGCGCCTCTATCTTGCGACACCACAGAAACTGCCCGCGCCTCCGCAGCTCGACTACCGCCCGTGCTGCCTGCAATCAACGCCGCCATTTCAGGCATCAGCTTTGGTGTGCCTGTACGCTGTACCAGTAGGGCGTGCAGAAACGGGCCCTGGGGCCACCCTAGTCTGCAGCACCTCAAAACCGGTCGACGTGATTACGAAGGCTAGCTACACACGGCCGCGACGCTTCGTTTTCCGGCCTAGAAAGAGGGCGGAGCGCTGTACCGCCCTTTCACTCAATTTTCTACTGTACCTATGCGTAGATGCGCGAAGCGCGAGATTGCCCTTTAGATTGATTGCTATCCCATCTCGCATACGTGTGCCCCTAGCATGAGCTGGCAGTCATGATCATCATGGCTTCGAGGAGCGGTGAGTGCTGTTCTGCGCAACGACAGTTGTTTTCCAAGGCCACAGCATCGGATCGCAGGATGACTCCGTCCCACCTACAACCAATGTATCGATCTGAGCACTGCCCCACAGAGCTGTAACTTTACATTCGGGGCGCGGCTCAGATGCTTCCTGACCTGGACATTGGTTCTTGCTTACGCTCCAATGTGCGGATACTGCCTTAATCCTGTGGTCGACCGCCGCACGTGCTCCCAACGCTGACACCCAGAACCTCGTTGTATATTTGTATTCTCTCTATTACTGAGACACAGCGCCGTCGAGCATACTCTGAGCTATCGGGGTTAGCTAATCGTACATGCTCGAACTTTTCCCTATCTTTCAGCTCGGCCGCGGCCCGATACAGGTAACAAACTCGAGAACACGTCGACATGCTGTGTACAATTAATTATGTGAAGCGCTGTTTAGGACAGTCTCATGTCGTTCCGCGGTCCAAAGCACTATAATTTACTAGTTGACGAAGAAATATTGTACTAATAGAAGTGCTACTGATCTCCATATCTACGTGTTGCTCTAACAAAGTCGATGGTCCACGTTGGTTCTTCTTAGGTCGATTGTAAATTAGGATTTGGCAATTCCTGATGATACACTGGAAGTAGTATCTATGCCGGTTGTTTTGTGTTGCCCAGTAGCTTCTCAAAGTAATGTGCAAAGATATTGTCGCAGTACTCCGAGTGTAACACGTGCTGGAATCAGGCGTCCAAGTCGCCCTACTGCTAGCTGGATGTCGACTAGACTGTGCCTGGTCACCTCGCTGACGTTCATACCTAATGTTCATGTCCCAGATCTGAAATCTCCTGCTGCAACGCGGATCTCTATTAAGAAGCCTTGTGATGGTGTACAAACAAAGCACGGAGAAGCTCCATACAGCTTGCGATGAATGCCGTAAGAATCCAGCACTTAACTTGTCAACCGCTACTCCCAACTCATCAGCTTTAGGAACACGAAAACTCAAATGTTCTGGCGATGCACCAAAATGTGGACGCTGCAAGCGAGAGAAGATAGACTGCATTTACTCCCTGCAGAAACAGATGGGTCGCCCAAGGAAAAGGCGGAGGGAAGGAGAAGAGACGGACGGACCTTCGGAACTGTCAGCAGAAACGCAGATTGAGCATATCAATAAATCCAACGAACCTCTCATAGCGCCAGAACTCCACGAATTTGGGCTCATACTTCCCGGGGACTTACAAGACTATGACTATTCTAGTAATTCTACAGACAATGGGGTGGTTACCACCGACCCCAATCTAGCACATATTTTCCCATCAGACAACACACCTATTATGGAGTATGAGCTGCCAGTACGACGGCTCCCGACGTATGCTGATTAAAGACAGCTATGGATCAGACTCTTTCATCGACCCATCGCTATGGAACCTGGAGCCTTTACCCACTCCAATCCACCAAGACAGCCAGTCCCCACTAGACCCGTCCCCACCAAACCCATCGAACCCAGGCCCATGTACATGTCTCTCACAAATGTACCTGACACTCACCGACCTCCAATCCATCCAGTCCTTCGCCTTTCCCCAAATCATCCTCCCTCTCAGAAAAGCCATGAGCACACTCTCCGACCTAATCCACTGTCCCCAATGTCCCAAGGACCCCTTCAACGCCATCCAAAACACCCAATCCATAGTCTCCCTCTTCAAAGCAATCGTCGAGCGCTTCAGCAAAGCGCTCCTGGCAGTCGACCTCGAAGCCACGCACCTCGACGCCACCGGTTCAAAGAAACCGTTCCGCATCGGCGACAACAACCCCGCGTTATCCCACCTGCACACCGGGACGCTCGACTGCCCCATGGGCTTCAACATCGAGCTCGAAGCCAAAGACTGGAGCAAGATTGCCAAGACCGCGTTGAAGACGGAGGTCCACGGCGGGGGCAGTAATTCGCGGCCGCTGCTTGATCTGCTCACGCAGGCGGAGGCGCGGCAACAGCGGTGGCATGGCGACAAGCAGTTTTGGAGTGACGAGCGCAAGAGATTATATCCGGGGTTGCATGAGTGCCGGGAGGAAGACAAGTGTCAAGCGCTGGGCGGGGACCATATTCGACAAGGGGTGCTTCATTTGAAGTGGGAATAGCAGAGAGTTTGTCACCATTCTTCGTGTCATCATGATAGACTATGACCGTTGCCGCTGCTCTCTTAAGCTCTCGTATCATCTGCACATTATTTCACAGGACAACGCCAAGGAGATACGCGTTCGGCCCCACGTCAGACGACTGTGTGCCTGCTTGTTAGCCAGTACGCTTTGCTCATGTTTCACGTGGATTCATGACACTCTTCCTGCAGGAGTCCCCCACCGTTAACTGGAGAATTGCGAGTATGTCCGAGAGAGCTACAAGATTGACAAATTTCCAGATGCTTCACAAATACGAGACGGTAACGACAGTGTATTTGCTATATACAGACTCAAGGTCGCACTTGAACCTGGAGTGATCTTTTCACAGCGGTAAGCCCTATATACAACGGTTGATATGCACAGCATGTCCAGGCATCTACTGCTGGGAGCCCTCGTCGTCATCCTCGTCAACGGGGGAGGCAGATGGGCGAGGAGGAAGGCCGGCGCTGCGCGAGGGCCTGGGAGCACCGCTTGGGCGACCAGAAGGTACGGCGGGAGGAGTCGGGCGGCCTGAGGGGGCTGCAGAAGGCGTTGGGCGGACGGAAATGGCGAACGAGCGGCTGACCGATGGGCGAGGACCGCCCGAGGGACGACTGGGACACGGATTCAGTATTGTGCTAAGATTTGACGCGGATGGTACATGTTTACTTACGGCGCAGGAGAACCGCTAGGGCGGGCAGGTCCGCCAGAGGGACGAGGTGGGAGAGAAGCAACGGGGGCGCCTCCAGTTGGCAGAGGAACTGGTCCGCGAGACACGCTCGGGACTGGGCGACGAGAGACGCTGGGGGCGGCGGACCTGCTTGGGCGAGCTGGCTCTTCGGCTCCCTGGGGAGCAGCAGCAGCGAGGCTGTACCAAGGTGAGCTGGGAATCAGATGCAAAGTATAGTTCATGGACTACCTGGAGACGCCCATGACGTAAAGGATGGTGGAGAACTTCATGTTGAAGAAGGGTGGTAGCTGATCGGAAGATGTGGCTGAGATGTGTGTTGTCCAATGTCGTCCTCGAGCAATCAGCTCTTTATATGTGATTTCCTCAACTGATACTTATGAAGAGTCACGGAAGAAGTATATTGAGACCGGCCCAGAAAAGTATTCTTCCGTGTCTCCTTAGGCATGTTGGATATGCGAAGTTGTGAATACGCCATTCCATCATGCCATTAGTTCATGATAGTCGTTCCTGAATTATGCTACGCGAAATGAGAGACCATGCAACAAACATCGCCGATCACTCTCCATTAGAGCAAATCAATATGTAGAGATGGAATCATTCGCAAGGAAAGGCAAGACCGTTTCTCCAGCATACGTCAGCAGCGGCCTCAATCCCTGGAGAGGAGAGCTCGACCGATGCGAAGGTGCTTCGAATCCAGGGGAGTCGGTTGCTCAGTGATGATCTCCCGCAAAAGTGGGCAAATCAGAGCGTCTGGACCGTGGGCCTCGATGGCATCACCGCTTTGTACTTGGCCTGATTAATGAGGGGATCTTGCCAGCTTCTGGGCCTCGACACGCATGTACCTGGATGAGAAAGACACCCAGATAAAGGGTTATTCAGCCGACTTCCTGGCAAGCGCACGCGATCTTGAGGGCGAATGTTGCAAGAAAGGACAGACTTATTTCGGACCAGGGAGTTCTTCGTGCACAGCTCACTATTCGAATAGCTACACTTGAGGCTACTGTTGTGCATGTTGGATAGGAATGCTTCATATTCGGGACGACTCTGGATGCTTCGAATACATTGCACCAGGACGACCCGATAACATCAGCAGTAGGTAAACAGGTACGTAAGCTACGACTACAGGGGTTTCTTGCAGGTGTCGTACGTGTTGCTTACTTTGCACTGGATGACGAATCCCATTCGGCGTAATATTTCGGCAAATTCGATGTCGTCTTGTTGATTAAAGAGTGTTCCTGGCCATGGATAGATTCAACGACTATCAAGCTATTAGCCGAGAAATGATAGGTAGAAACCAGCAAATCAGAGTAGGACAGGAATCAATTTCCTCTATTGGTGCGGGGAAGGCCTGTTCGAAAGTGGTCGTGGCAGCTTTACTGGACAGTGGAGCTTGTGGTAATCAATGCGTTACAGACTATGCATACCACCTTACAGCAGACGTGTAGCTTCGGAGAAGACGCGCACGGCACCCTTAGCGAGTGGAGTGCCATCAGAAGCGTTAGTGCTTTGTCCAGGATTGAGTTGCAGAGCACGTCAAGGGGGAATGCAGTGCATACACCAGGATACATGAGGTTTAATCTCGATGTTCTTGCTTAGGCTTGAAGTAGTGATGCCCATTGTCATAGAATCGAAGGCCGCCGTGACGCACAAGTCAAGTCATTGTCGGCTCAGAAAGGCATCAATAGTGCGCTGCTTCTTATGTCTAGGCAAGATTGGATGACTTTCTCTCTGATTGCGCCATATGACTATTCGATCAGGTCGCCGTCGAGCATGAGATTCGGGGCAGGCGTGATGATGTCGCCGCCAAGGCGAATTTCAAGCAATGCACGATCGACAAGCTTTGAAGGGGTCAGCCCGGATGCAAGCTGATGCGTGCCTGAATGGTTGTGAGCACATGGAAGGAAGGCGTGAGGAAAGATGGCTGGATGGAGTGGATGGGTGCCCCCACAATTGCCACGCTAGCGCTCGGCAGATTTTCGGGCTGCCAGAAAAAGTTCGAGGGTCACGACTTTTTGGGAAACGGGTTGGACGAGTGCGCAACAACGATCACAACGCAAAATGGCGGGGATAAAACGCAAATCCGCCGTACAGGCCGCTAGCGATAGCAAATCAAAAAGCAAGAAGGTCAAAGTCGACAAGTCAACGTCCAAGCGCGATTCCAAGCATGAGGTCAAGCCAGCAAAGAAGTCCAAGCCCGCAAAGGAGGACAGTTCGGACGACTTTGAAGAGTCAGATACCAGTGAGCCAGAGAATGGTTTCTACGGCTTCTCTGCTGCACAGGACGAGGACGAGGATATGAGCGATGCTGGAAGCAGTGACGCCGTGGAAGGAAGTTCTCTCGAGAACGGAAAGACGCCAGAACGCAGCGATAACAAGCAGAAAGCAAAGAGTGGCGCCCCGGAGTCCAAGCTGGCCGGTTTGAACGGTTCGTAGTAGTTCAGAACAGGCTTAGATCAGATTAGCTAATTGCAGTCCAGCGAACAACTCTCGCGAAGCGCACGCAAAGCAGAAAGCTGAGCGCAAAGAACGAAAGGCCGCAAAACCCAACGCAGACGTCATCGAGCGATCGAAAAAGCTTTGGGAGAAGCTGAGGTTGAAGTCACATATTGAGAAAGAAGAGAGGAAAAAGCTGGTGAAGGAGCTTTTCGAACTCATCACCGGTCGTGTCAAAGACTTCGTCTTCAAACATGACTCTACCCGTGTCATTCAGACTGCCATCAAGTATTCGACAATGGAGCAGAGGAGAATGATCGCGCGAGAGCTCAAGGGGGACCTTAGGACATTGGCCGAGGGCAAGTACTCCAAGTTCCTGATCGCCAAGCTCGTGGAGAAGGGCGATCCTGAAATCCGTGATCTGGTCATCTCAGAGTTTTACGGGCACGTGAAGCGCATGATCAACCACCCGGAAGCTGCTTGGATCCTCGACGACATCTACCGACAGGTCGCAACACCAGAGCAGAAGAATCGCCTCCTCCGAGAGTGGTACGGAGCCGAGTTCTCCATCAAAGGGCTTGGAACACAAGGAACAGATAGCGCAGAGCTTTCTACAATCTTACAAGAGTCGCCCGAGAAGAGGAAGCCCATCATGACATATCTGGAGACACAGATCAACTCGCTTATTCAGAAGAAGCTCACTGGATTCACAATGCTTCACGACGCTATGCTGCAATACTTTTTAGTCTGCGAACCCGGAACGGAACAAGCGAATGACTTCCTGGAGCACCTAAAACCTGACCCGACGCTGAAGGAGGGCGAGGAAGCTGACAACGTGGATTTACTTAAGAATCTTGCTTTTACCAAGTCAGGTTCAAGATTAATGTCACTGTGCTTCGCGTATGGAACGGCCAAGGACCGCAAGTTATTCTTGCGACCTTACAAGGACACTATCGAGACCATGGCATACGACCAACACGCACATCATGTCCTCCTTGCCGCTCTCGCTGTCACAGACGACACCAAACTCTCCTCTAAATCGATATACGGTGAATTGCTCCCCAACGGCGACGCTCTCGCGGAGAAAGTGCTCAATCTCTGCAACGACGCGCGCGCCCGCACCGTCCTCCTCTACCCCTTCGCCTCAGACGCAAAATGGTTCCTTGACGATAACACACGGGAGCGCCTAACAGAGCTCTACACCATCCGGCAAAGCACTTCCAAAAAGGACCCTGCCGTCCGCTTCCATGAAGTTGCAAAGTACATTGAGCCTCAGCTCCTCAGCGCCATCGCCGCACGCGCCGCAGACTTTGCCTCCTTCACCTTCGGCCTGCAATTCATGGGCGAGGTTCTTGTCGGCGCCCCCGAAGTCGAGCCCACGACGCGCAAACAAGCACTCACCGAAGTCGCCCGCCTCGCGCCCTCGATCCTCAACGCCAACCTCCCCGCCTCCGCTGCAGATGCAAAGTCCGCCAGCCACGGTAAAAACATGCTCAAGACGCTCGTCCAAGGCGGCAAATTCGACCCCGCGACCAAGAAAGTGGTACCCGTGGAGCCGCCCCTCGGATTCGCAGACCTCCTGTGGAACGAAATCAAGACCGACGTCGTCGAGTGGGCTGCGGGACCCGGGTCGTTTGTCGTCGTTGCGTTGACCGAGGCCGAGGGCTTTGCGCACAGGGACCAGGTGCTCAAGGCGCTCAGGAAGGACAGGAAAACACTCGATGCTGCGGCGAATCCTGCGAGTGGCAGTGCGGAGAAGGACGGGGGTAAGAGCAGCAAAGCGAAGAAAGGGGAGAAGGCGAGTGCTGGGCCGAGAGGAAATGCTGGAGCGCGGATCTTGTTAGAGAAGTTGTAGATATGAAGCGGGAGATTCATGTTCAGGGAATTTAGCTCATGGACCATGGAATAGACAGCAGCGCATTGTTCATGGAAAATATTTGAACCCCTTTTTGTTCATTGCGATTTCTCAACTACATTTTTGAAGGGTAGATAGATGATGTGAATTTTTATGCATTACAACTGAGCTACCGATGGCTCAACACTATCTAACATTAAAGTGGATATCAATTTTAACACCATGCCTGCTATTGTAGAAACTTCGCTAGAATGAAACGTAATCAGATCGCATGTGCAGGTCCCTCACGCGTCGGCATATCGCCTCGTCTCTCCACAAGCTCGTGTTCGCTCTCGGTAATGCCATTACCAGAGCTGTGTCCGTTCGCGCGCCTGCCGTCTCTTGGTGCAGTCTCCGAGTCGCCGGCCCTGCTCCAGCCCTCAGATCCAACGTAGGAGCCAACGCCGACGCCGATGCCCCAGGCGCGTGAATAGCTTCTAGGTCCCCATGCCCAACCAGCGCCGCGGGTGATGGGCAGGTGGTAAAAGCGGAAGCTAAACCAAGCGCAGGTCACGCCGATGAAAGTGCCGAAGAGCATATCGAACCCAAAGTGCCGGAAGTCGGTGTAGCGTGTGCTAGTAATGTAGATGGCAGAAGCGACCGGTACGAGGACCAGTACAAGTGTGTAGACCGGAGGCGCGGCGTTCTGGTAGCGGATCGGGACGACATATTCTGCAGGGAATGAGGGTGCAGAGAGTGTGGATTCTTGCTTGTGGAAAGGGAGCGTGTTCTGCTTTTTCAGATTCGAGGGAGCGACAGCGGAGACGTAGGCCGGATTCTGGCTGTATGGGCGCGGCGCAAGATAGGGGATAGCTATAGAGAACTTGGAGGCAAGAAATAGAGTAAGATAGAGCAGACCAGCCCATGAGACTATGTGTGTCAGCAAGCAGACATGGATCAAAGTTGTACTGAAGTACTTACAACTGGAGTGACCACTCGGGAAGGACTTGAAGCCATCCTTGAGAATATCGTCGTCGGTCTGCTGGCAAATCGCATCCGTAACGAGCACCCAGTTGGGGTTGAATCTGGATCCCCATTGCAGAGGACTAATGACAAACTCCTCGATTCTCTCGAGATCGGGCTGGCAACGAGACAGTAAATCTGGCCGAGGCTTTCCGAAGAGATTCTTCATGCCTTGGGTGATCATGAAGGCCGTCGCCAATGCCAATGCCAATCCCAACCAGCCAGTGTGCCATTCCCACAGCTTGCGCCTCCATATCAATGATTTTGGTGTGCCTCGTTCGGCAGTGGGGCCTGGGACGAGTAACAGGCATACGATAAAGATAATGGCCGCCGGGGCAACGAGGGCGATGATGATGAGCAGCCAGGTTGGGATCATTTCCGATGTCTGGTACGGGTAGGAAATCGTGAGATCGACGGGCGAAAATGGTCGCTTGAATGGCTGGATGAATTCCCAGCCGCCGCCCAGGGCTGCAATGCCGCTGGCGCGTGTCAGTCCCTTCTCAGGCCTTACTTGAAGATCCGAGGCATGGAGTCGCACAGCAAGGAAGCTCGCGTGGTCCGCCGTGCACACGGGCAGATGCGACTTACATAACAACGATCCAGTCAAACGCATAGGATAGGATGAGGCGCACAGATGGCACGCTCATGCCTCGAAAAGATCTCATGTTTGCAAACAATGTGTTGCGACAGCGATGGAAGAGTGACGCTTGAGGGCGGAAGCAGGGAAATGATAGTGTGAGAGGCCCGAGACGCTTAAAGGGATGAGCGCCGGGAGCTGAAATGGCCAAGAGCAGTGCGTGGTGTGCAACCTAAACCGGCGTGGCGTGTGTCTGACGATCGACAGTGTGCTGCGGGCGGCGTGGTGTCTACATGTACACAATCACACCGAACTGATTTGGGCACGCGATGCAAGGTAGGGAGACAGCGAAGAAGAAGCTGAAGAACTGAGAAGATACTCGAGACGCGCGTACAGGAAGTGCGAGGGGCGTGTTTCTTCAGGTGCGCAGGACACGTGACATGGCCAAGCCCGGTCTGACACGCCCTGCTTGAGGCTGTGTGCTGCTCACTGCTTCAGTTGCCGCCCGCGCGTGTCTGTGCTGTGGGACACAATACCCACGCGCCGGTTTGGTGTACACCTCCACTCGATGCATGGTAGCATTGTAATTTGTGAACATGCCGATGCTGGTCGCTGCGCAATGATGGAGGTCCGCCGTCCAGGTGAAGCCTCGCCGCGAAAGAGCCGCCGCTGGGAGGTGGCACCGTCTCCATCACGTCATCCAAAATTTAGGATGTGCACAAATCCCCGGAGATGGCCCGCCCATGCATGCACGGTACAACGGTAAGGGCTAACAACTTCTCCAGCAACAACACATAGCACGGTCGACGACACACGATGACGCTCCCGCCGCCCACAATCGATCTACTGCTCAACCTCATCGACACGCGTCCGCAGGCCATCCTCACCTCGCTCGCACAGCACCCCCACCTCGCCTCCGCGCGCGACAGCCATGGCTACTCGCTGCTACATGCCGCCAGTTCCTACAGCCAGCTGCAGGTCCTCCGCGAGCTCGTGACAAAGTACAGCGCCAATGTCAACATTCTGGACGAGGACGGCGAGACCCCGCTGTTTGCCGCCGAAAAGGCACATGTCGCCAAATGTCTGGTCGAAGAGCTCGGCGCCGACACGTCCATTCGCAATGCCGAGGGCAAGACTGCGGAGGACAAGATCGAAGAAGAGGAGGGGCCAGCGCACGAGGTCTATCAGTATTTGAGAAGTCAACGGACAGGCGACGACCCCACGGCTGCTGGCATCATAGAAACGGAAGGTGTGCATCCTCCTCCGCCACTACCAGACGGCGTCAAGATCAACATGGGCACCATGGAGGAAGACGCTGCCGATGCGCCAGATCCTGAGATTCGAAGACGAATCGAAGAGCTCGCCGCACGAGACGATTACGAATCCGAACAAGTACAAGCACAACTGAGAGAGCTGGTGCAGGACGTCGTGAGCGGCATCGGTAGCGAAGAGGGACATCGTAGTGTTAAGAGGCGAGCCGATTGAAGAAGAGAGCGTATAGATGCTTATGACGTCGAAACATAGCATCGCCGATGCGGCAAGCTCATCGGTCGATGTAACCATGCAATGGGAACTTCCATATCCCTGCCTTGACCCGCGACCGCCCCCCAATTCACGATAATGGTACAAGAATGCGTTCCAAAGCGGGCTTTTGTTTGGGTCGGAGGCCCGCAGAGTGCGTAAACAGTCCGGCTTACACTTCCGCAAGGTCAGAGCCAATGATCCCAACCATCATGCAAAATACTGGACACTCTGTCCAATCGCCAAAGCTCGTTGTTGACGCCAACTATCGAAAAAGCTTTATGACTGGGGTTCGAAGAGAGTCGAGTAGATTGTACAGTGTGCCTGCCGTGACACTTTGGGATGCGATTCGCCCCACGATCCCTCCGCGGCCCCTCTCGTGTCCCTTGAGATCGTGTTATGTCAGCTCGTCATACAGCTGCATCGGGCAAGTTGAGAGACAGGTGTTGAATGTAGAGATCGCCATCGGCCTCGAACCTGTGGTGTTGCACGATCTGGTGCAGGCTCTCTTGCAGGGGCTGCGTGGTCTAGACTCTCTCCTGTAATGTAGGATTCTTTGCAACGCATCAAAGCACCGTGCGCACATATCTGTAAGCTGGCACTATACTATAGGTGCGCCTTGTTGTTGTAGGCTTGAGAGTGTACTTCAAAACTTCTCCACACTTGACTACATGCCATGCGACCCTATGAGAATATCCCCCCACCTGTCCTTCCACTTAACATGACTGCTTACCAAGTACCAAAATCACCATCTATTTCTACCTGTCAGTTATTATTCCTCGTACGCCCCTCGCAGTTCCACGACCCTCAGGCCCACAGCACTACACATCCCCAATCTCAATCTCTCTGCCCATTTCCCAGAACACATGACCCCTCCACCCCCCCCCTGGGAAATCCCCACTATGAATCCATACCCAACCCCCAATCAACAAACCCTTTTTACCTTCCTCTTGACACCGTACGTCATACGCCACCCCACGTTCCTGCCTCACTCTAGCACGTCCGCGAGATATGTATACGATGACCTGCACCATTTCTGTACTCATCTTTCCAACACCTCTGATTGCAAATGAAGAGTCAGCACGAATAAGCCTGCCTCGTTAGAGCATATTGTTTGCCCACAATGGGGCAAAAGGAGCGGTATAGCTTGAGGACGAAAAACAAAAAAAAGGGGTAGACACGGAGTTTTGGCTTTGTGAAGCATGGGAGGAAAGGGGAGTCTGCGCACAGTCTTGTTGCGAATCCCTCTTGCTTGATTAAAAGTTCGCAACTGCGAAAGTACCTAATTTACTGCTCTAGTCGTCGTTGTCTAGTACACGAAGCATGAGACAATGCTCAAAACCCAGACTTGCCCGGCACAATGCCATAGCAAGCCCCCTTCTTCCCAAACATATTCTGCAGATCGTTGACAATGACATCTGGTCTCTCCCACGCCGCGAAATGCCCACCTTTATCGTTTTCGCTCTCGTAGACAACGGGTCCTGGATGTCCATGTCAGTATTCCATACACCCTCCTTTACTTTTCCCAACATGCAGCATCACGGCCAGAACTCACCTAAGGTCCTGCCCCAGATCCGCGGGACGACTGTTAGTTCGCGCGGAAAGTGCGCCAGCCCCAATTGCACTTTGTCCACCCACTGGCTCGCACGATCGCGACTCGGCACATGCGCGGTAGGATTGTGCTGCGCTTCGTAGTAGATTCTGATATGAGCGTTTGGACCCGCGGTGCTGAACCAGTAGATACTAATCCACGTGAGGAGCTCGTCGTCGGTCCACGCGTATCCGTCCGTCCAGTCGACAAGCTTCTCGTAGATCCATGCGAGCAGCGCCACGGGACTGTCTGCAAAAGCATACGAGAGTGTTTGTGGCTTAGTCGCCTGAAGCTGTCGGTATGCTTGACCCTCGGTAGTGAACCAGTCTGAGCGCGCAATTCCTTTGGACTCGGCGGCCGTGTAGGGCGTGAGAGAGTGCTGTAGGGCAAGGACAGGTTGTGAGGCAAAGGTCGGGGGCAGAGCGCGCACCATGTTGATGTGGCTTGCGAGGACGTGCGATGGATATAAGATGCCCATAATACGGGTCACGTAGAAACCCCAATCTCCTCCCTGTGTTACATATGTATCGTAGCCAAGGTCTTGCATGAGCCTATGGCAGGTTTCGGCGTACTGTGACAGAGCAAATCCTGGCTTCGTGATTTTCTGGCTGAAGCCAAAGTTTGGCAATGATGGAGCGACAACGTGAAATGCGGGTTTGCCCTCATTCTCACCGTCGGAGAGCAGTGGGAGGAGCTTGCTGACTTCGACGAATGAACCTGGCCATCCGTGGACGAAGAGCAGTGGTATGGCATTTGAATTTGGGCTCTTCTTGTGCACGAAATGTATATCGATGTTGCCAAACCCTTCCACATGCACCAGTTTACGATAGTTTGGTAGGTCGTTTAGCTTTGATTCAGCTTTGCGCCAACTAAAGCCTGACTCCCAATATTTTGCAAGCCGTTTGATGTCTGCAAGTGGAGAGCCGTATCGCCATTGATCTGAGGTATCTAGCTCGTCGGGATAGTCTGCATCAGCAAGCTTTCTCTTGAGTTTATCAATGGCCGAGTCAGATACAGAGATCGTGTATGGCTGTGGCTGGGTTGCCATGTTCAGTGCTGCTGGAGACGTTCTAGGTTGAGAGCTATCGCGGTTGTATGGTGTGTCCGAGGTTGCTAAGTGCGAGGTCCAGATAGTCCCCTCGATCATCCAAATAGGCTATTACACCCCTCACTTATTTCCGAGCATGTGCCCGTATATGCTTCTTTTGACATCATAGCGCCTGCCTTGCCTTGAGCATACTGCATGCGACGTTGCATCGTTCGGCTTCCCAGTCACTGCGTGAGATGTTCCCGCAAAGCAGACTGCCATGCTACATGCTCGCTTGGACTACCTTCTACTTGCGACTTTTCAAAGGAGCAAGCGCTGTTTTTTATGATCGGGTGAAGCACCTGGAATAATGCAGAAGCTCCAACTCGCCTCGATTGTATCATATAAAGCAACGACCTGAAATCATAGATAGGCAGTACATTTGCATACTGTGTCTACTGGAACCTGCCCGGTGGACCTAGTCCACCGATGTACATCCGTCAAACCTGTTGTAAGCTGGTTCAGACTCAGTAATTAATGCAGCAAAGCATTTCATCTTACTTGTCGCCCACCTAACCGCTCTGATATTCCCATAATTCTTCCCTTTGGTGATTGATCCAACGCGTAGCGTGGCTACATTGAACAACCACTCCTAGCCCAATGTGCTCAGTGGCACAACCTAAACTCCTGCCCTGATGGTCCGTTCATATGCTATCCGCTCTTTGCTGTCCTTTACAGACATACCAGAAAGATACTACACAAGTGCTAGCCTTGATGAACGCGCCAAATCGTCGAACAGGTGCTGATATGGCAGGGACATTGTATCAAAACCATACAGACTGTCGGACGATCATATCCGGTTCCTTATGTACACCACCCACTGGATTCCACTTCCATGTATGTGTCACTGCGTCTTGCAGATGGCGGTGACGAGCCCTGGTGATTTGTTCGCAGCTTGATCCGAATCGTTGACGAATGACTTTAAGCGCACTTTACACCAGATATCTCGCGAACGTGGCCTTGAGACTGATCCAAGCAAATCCGTCGGTCGTTGGAAACATGCGCAAAACATCCCGATATTCCTCTTCATTTTTGTCCATCCCCAAATGTTTTAATTGTAAGCATAAATGTCCCTTGAACCAGGAGTGCTCAGGCCGACAAAGTGTTTCAGAGATCACAGCACCAAGAGCAAGGCTCCAGGTGATGGCATTGCTTGTGGTCCGTGGATGATCATATGGACGAGTTGCCCACTTCATTACGCTCCCAGCGACAGATGTTGGTGTTTCTGGAATGAGATCCGCATCCAAGGCTGGAGCATGCTCATGTAGGAGGCGTAGCAGTGCACGCATTGTTCGCGATAACAAAAGATCGCACAATCTGGTTTGTGGTGGCAGCATCCGTGGGCCAGTCCAGAAATATAGTTGCAATGCTTCAGCTAGAAGAACCTCAATCTCGGTATAACCATGGTTCTGCGCTTTCTGTGCTTTCAGCACCTCCAAAAGTGCATATTCAAAATCGTATAGTGGTCGGATAATGTAATTGTCAACCTTCTCTCCCTTGCGTAGCTTGGCGTAGCAAGCTCCGAGCAGATGAGCCAGACCAAAAATTCTGTGGAATGCTTCCGACAGGGGTGGTAAGTTCGCCATACTGCGTTTTGTAGCTTGGGATGCTTCTTGAATGACTATCTCAGGAATCGTTACCGACGATGTTTGCGCTAGGTATGGTATTTTTGGTAGTTCAACAAGCTGTGTGGCGACCATGATCTCACACCTATTTGCAGTAAGCATGTAAGCCTGGCTGCTTCGAAGTCGTTAAGTACGGACCATTGCACCGCTTTGACAGTCCATGGGACAGCGGATAGCAGACCCTTGAGTACGTCTCCATCGCCTCTGATGCCAAGTACTCTGACGAGCGCGTCACGATGAAGTTCAGCGGTCTTATACATACCTGAAAAGCTCTGGTAGATAGATTAGATCAGAAAAACTGTGGTTGCTAGTGCTTGTAACGCATGCAAAGCTTACATACCGCTGTAGCTGTGATACAGGCTAAGCAATTCACGAGGTGATCCGTGTATATCCCAGCATCTGCCTCTTTCTGGATGGTTGATTGCAACACTCTCAAGGCTCTGTTGTAAAAGAACTGCACCTCTTCTGTGTCAACATTGCCCTGCATTCCATCGCGTATGCTAACTGTTGCATAAAGCCATAATATAAATGTTGCATCACTCTTGGCCATGTTTCCAAGGACGGTATTCTCCGGTGAGAATGAGATCAAGGAATTCGTTGACTTATCTGAATACTTGTCGTCCGAACACGGAATTTCCTCTGGACACCCATACAGGAAGAACTGAATGATGTGGTCGTAGTTTCGGCCTACCACGTCTCTTGATGGCAACATACTGAAAGGATCTGTAGCACTTGTAAAAATGATTTGCTGTGGTTCCGTTGGCAGTTTCGTGTCCTCCATCTTGACTACTTGTTGTTGCACCTGTTTCTCCAGTTTTACAGACTCATCATCGTCCCCCACCAATGATTTTCCTTTCAACGGCCTTCTTCGACCCTCATTGGTCTTCATCGAGAGTTCCTTGTTTCTGTTAACCCATTCTCTTGCTTTCTTCCTCACGATTGCGTCTTTGCCAGGGTCTGCATCGTCCAGAAATTGAAGCTTGGTGATGTTTTGTTTCGGCACATCTATGCTGAAGGTTGGCTGCAGCTGTTGGAAGAACTTTCGACCTCTCTTGTCCTTTTGGGACATATTGGCGTTGTTCGCCGTCAAGGAGGAGTGGGTCTGCTTTGTGGACAACCCCCTTTCTTGACAACGACCTCATGCCTTTCACCTGTCTGGCGCATGCGGCAACTCTTCTGCTCCAGTCGAAAAGGCACTTGAGATCAGTCGAATGTCCGGGACGTCTGTATGGCTATCGGTTCAGTCGCATGAACGGTTGGGAAGCTTGAGCAACGCGCATGGATGTCGCAAGCGCTGTACCGGTACCTGGCGAAGATCTCCGATTTGCTTCAACAAAGCAGGCTGCAGGCACAATTGAGAAGAACACGTGAGCGGAACGCTGTGATTGTTAGATTCAGATTGTTTCGACAAGTCGTTTCAACGCTAGGTACTCCGCCCGAATACCATCATCCGCGCAGTCGGCAAATCCCGAACACGATTGAAAAGTCCGTTAAGCTCCCGTGGTGATTGTTGCGCGAATCCTGGGCGGGCGGGGGCATCTCCGGTAGGAAAGCAGCGACATCTGGAAGTTTATACCACATGTGCTCTGGGGTCGCTTCCGAGGACAATCCGCGACCTGCTTCCGATTGGTAGGCGTCCTGCGTGAAACCATGTCGCAATGGTATGCCTTGGCTTTAGAGACATGGTACATACAATGATAACATGGATAAAGCCAAGGCTGCTAGGTATATCATGATAGACAAGTAAAGCGAGTCCGATCGACAACAACACTAGTGCATGCATCGCTTCTCGCGTGCTGAGGTGACAGCCGAGGATGATCCAGAAGTTTAAGGTAATGATGAATGCCATGTGTTGGCCGCAATCACGATAGAGTTTGGTGCAGTGGTTCTGCAGGACGATCTGTATGTGGATCTGCAGGTGACATGTGTCTGCAAGCCACTAGGTAAATTCTTAGACCGAAGTCCAGGCCTTCAAGCGGATAGCGTTGTGGAGCCCTCAGCCATGGACTTGCACCTTGCTTGCAGCCTGGGTTCATTTCACCTTCGTTGGGGTTCGTTGAAGTTCGTTTTTCCACCCTTTGGCTTGGACTTTTTACATCTTTTTTTGAGCATGACATGATCGAACATCATACTTGAATATGAAGCGGCTCGTACTCTATGGGTTGAGAAGTTAGGGGAAACCACAGCCGTGCTGGCGTGTAACGTTACCACCTATTTTCACCCAAACGTAACCCTCAACGGACTATATACATCTATGTACAGTGATATAGGAGTCTTTGCAGGAGAGACAGGGTAAGTGGGGCAAGGAATTAGAATTGGCACTTTAATACCAGTTTTTGTGGTGCCGTTACCGTACAGATGCGCGCGGCGGACTTCATCAGACTGGCAATACAGCAAGCACGAACTTCATCGCACACAACTGTAAGGGCGATTATTAGACGACACCTGGCCTGATGCACACCAATTGACATCAATGACGTGCATGACGCCGGCAACTGATATTTAGTACGGATGCCTACGCGGCTTGCATGGCACCCGTTCCGTAACCTCAGGCATGGTTGACAGATCTCCATCCCTGTGCTGAATGCTCGATTTGGTCATAAAAGTGAGAACCAAGCAATAAGGCCATTGAGAGTCAATTATTGGAGTGACCAAACAACTGAGTTCGCGCCACCGTACCACTAACATTGGACTAACATTGGGATGATACTCTGCACCCTGAGTCAGAGGCGCGCTAATTGCACTGGAGCCATCTACGAAGTACCGTTTTTCCCTCGCCATGTTTTTGCAATGTCGCGCACAGTCACTTGTCATCAAGATCATGTCTGACTTAGTTGGATATTTTACTATGATATGACATATTACCGAGTAGGTATACAACGATTGAGATTCGAAACATAGGTCTAATTCAGCAAACCAGCCGCTAAAGCTTCCATGTCCTCGAGTGTCTCTGGTTCTTCAACAGTGTGCTTTTTGCCCTTCCTACGCTTCTTGCTGCTCATCTCTTCGTCTTCCGAATCTGATTGGAACCACTTCTTCTCCTTCTTCTGTGATGCCTTAATTTGCTCTTCTTCTCCCCCATCGCTGTACTCTGCATCGGCTCTGAAGTTGGCCAGTAGGTCTTCTTGAGACTCAACAACCTCAACACCTCCATCGTCACTGGCTTCGAGGGCCTCGTTTCTTTTGCGTTCCTTGCGTTTCCTAATCTTCTCTTTCCTCTTAGTCTTTGCTGTGACCTTGTCCTCTTTGTCGGCTTCATCGACGACTCTCCTTGCTTCCTCAATGAATTTTTGTCTTTGCTCCTCTGGAAGACCTCTGGCCTTGAAATCGTCTTCGTTCTCAAGCTCATATACCTCATGCGGATTGCCATCGTCATCATAGACTAATTTCTTGCCTTTGTCCATGAAATTGAGAAGTTTCTTTTTGGACTTGAGTAGTTTCTCACGCCGATTGCTGTCGATGACAAGCGGTTGTGACGCTCCAGCAAGATGAACAACACGACCACCGGGAGCTGCGGATTCTCCATCCTTTTCACCAAAGTCCTCCTCCTGGTCATCGACTGGGATTCTGCGCTTTACAGCCATAAAGTCATCGTCACCTCCGTCAAAAGTAGACGTGCCCGTGAAATCATTTGCAGCAGATTTGCCATCGTCACTTCCGTCTCTGACCAGCTTCTTGTAATGGTCGGCCAAGACGTCTTGATTCTGTCTCTCAAACATTCGATCGTACTTCGTTCTGACTGCCTTGGTCTTCTTCGTTGTTTCTCCTTCTGCCTCTGAAGAATCGGACACCTCGATGGCCTGTCTGGATACTTGCTTCTTCTGCTTGCTGTTATCGTCTTTGAGGAACTTGATTTTTGGAGTGCCCGGAAGTCCGAGACTTGCAGCATATGCTTCTAAATCATACTCCTTGAGCTTGAAAATCTCCTTGTCTTTTTGGAGATAGATAGATTTGACGTGTGTCATAAAGGCCTTCTGTCCTAAATATTTCAAAGCCGGATCTTCAAAGCACATCTTCTGCAGTTGTTCCTTAATTGACTGTCGCTTCTTCTGACGAACATTGATGAGTTCAACTGGGACCTTCTTTGCTTCCAATCGCAAAAGCATACCTTCCTCCTCGCTTGGCGCTAGGAAGAGTACACCGCGGCCTTCTCGATTGTATCTTGCGGTTCGACCGACTCGATGGATGTATGTGTCGACGTCGTCGGGGCAGTCAACCTGAATGACAAAGTCGACAGCGGGAAAATCTAGACCGCGAGCTGCAACATCTGTTGCAAACAGACAGGAGTGTTTTGCAGCAGAGAACTTGGCCGTTGTGTCTAGTCGAGCACCTTGTTTCTGCCGTCCATGTATGTGGAGCAATGGTATTCCAGGTTGCATGTGTCGAAATGACTCGTACACAAAACGCACAGTTTTTGCCGAAGAGAAGAAACAGAGAATCTTGGATTTCTTGCTTGCTTGGATGAAGCCCCACAGAGTGTCCAGCTTCTCCTCAATCGGACAGATGATGTAGTTCTGCGTCAATCCCTTGGGTGTCGCGCTGTTGTCCTCGGCATGTACCGAGACATACTCGGGGTCTTGGAGGCTCAATCTTGCAAGGTCCGACACTTTCTTGGACTGTGTAGCTGAGAACAACAATGTCTGTCGCTCCTTGGGCAGGTACTCGAGGATTGCATCGACGTCTCTCTGAAAGCCCATGTCGAGAATGCGGTCTGCTTCGTCTAGCACAAGCATTTTAAGATCGTCCACACTGAATGCTGCGGTTTGTGAAAGGTGCTGAAGCATTCTGCCAGGTGTTGCAACCAGAATGTTCATTTTGGTCAATGCCTGCCGCTCATCCTCCAGGCTCTTGCCTCCGATCAACAGGCCCGCAGCGAACATGTGCCCATGTTTTCCAATCTTGCGCAAGACATCGAAAATCTGGATAGCCAGCTCGCGAGTAGGGGAGAGGATCAGGGCTCCCAGACCGGCGTCTGGACCAACGTGCTGCAATCGATATAGATTCTCGAGGACCGGGATGAGGAAGGAGAGAGTTTTCCCGCTGCCTGTCTTGGCTGCACCAAGTATATCATGACCTTGCAAAGCTAGAGGAATCGCCTTCGCCTGGACATCCGTCATGACGGCAAAATGCGACGACTTAAGGCCCTGCTTGGTCGGATCGGAAAGTGGTAAGTCGTTGAAATTTTTGTATGCGCCATTCTTGGGGTCCTATTACATCTCTTGTCAGTGCTGCGAAGTGTACTCTCGCGAATGCGAACCGAAAGGCGTGCAGAGCTTACCAGCTCTTGGACCGCCTGCTCCAACTTTTCGACATCGACATCATCGCGCTTTCTTTTCTGAATGTTTTCGCGTTTCTTGACTTTGGTAGGCCGTGTACGACCGGTGATCCCAGGTGCGACCATTTCAGCGCTTCGCCGGCCTGGCAGTGTCGAAGTCTTCAGCCTGTCGCATCCCAGAAACTTTTTGGTGGAGCACGTGGTCAATGCGCTTCGCCGCGGGGATCTACTAGCGGCCGCATGTTGCCAGCTTCAACCATCTCCATCTGGTCCATCATACGGGAAAAAGCCGTTCTGTGCTTGTTCACACCTTATAAGCCTGTCTAATAATCCACTGGAACCTCCACCAATATCACTTGATACAGGGATACAACCATGGCGGACGACATTGAAGCCGAGCTCATGGCCGCGGGCAAAGAGATGGACAAGGCAAGTACTGCCCCAACATTCTTCATGTTTGCGTTGTTAATCGCAAATCTAGGACGCCGAGATCGATCGCATTCGCAGTGTGTTTAGTCTAAATGCCTACGCAGTTCTTGACCTTCAACCTGGTGTTCCCGAATCCGACATCAAGAAGGTCTACCGCGCCAAATCCTTACTCATCCATCCGGACAAGACGAAAAACGAGCTTGCTCCAGATGCCTTTGATCGGCTCAAAAAAGCTCAGACAGTCCTACTTGACGACAAACTGCGCGCCGAGCTGGACGAGAACATCGCAGATGCGCGCATGCTGCTGATGCGCGACAAGAAGCTTACCGCCGACGACGAGGAAACCCGCAGCGAGGAGTTTGCAAAGGAGTGGCGGGAGAAGACTGTATGGGTCATTCGGGACAACGAGATGCGCAAGCAACGACAAATGAAGGCCGCCATGCGTGAGGAGGGCCGCGCGCAGCGGAAAGAGGACGACGAGGCCAAAGAGCGGAAGCGCAAGCGCGAGCACGAGGACGCTTGGGAGAAGACTAGAGACACGCGCATCAACAGCTGGAGAGATTTCCAAGGAGGCAAGAAGCCAGATGCGAATGGCGACGGCAAGAAGAAAAAGAAGAAGGTCAAGGCCCTAGGTTGAAGCACGAGTGTCTCAAACTTCATCATATACTCGTTCATCCTGCAGCATAAAGAGACACAGAGCAAGAACGCCGGGCATTCTGTAAAGCGCACACGTGCCACAAGCGCACCACTGGTTTCCTGAACCCGAGTCCCGAACAACCCAGCATCGATATACTTTCGCCCATCAGCCTCATCACCACCATCTTATTTCCACCGCAGACGCACATTTCCGATCTGCACTCCTCTATACTCCATGCAGTTGCACTATGTAATGCGTACACACCGCAGCCCAGTCCAGGTCCACCGCCCAGGTCCTCCAACCAGCAAATGCGGTGGTGTTCGCGCCAAGCGAGCATGGTGTGTTTCACCACTGCAAAGCTTAACCGACACAAGCACGACACGCGCAATTTGCCAGAGCTGTGGCTTTATCAAAATTAACACACATCCCTAGCTTTTTTTTTCTTTTACATATCCTCAATTTGTGCGCAGCTGTGCAAGTGGATGATGGTCTTGAGTAATATTGTGGTGATGGAGGGGGGGGGCAAAGTCGCTGTGTTTGGCACTTGGACAATGGACGTAACAGCCCTGCTGCCTGTGTGCGCGTGCTGGATGCTTTATATATGTACATGTCCACGGAAGACTGCCGAAAGTGAATAGGTACAGTCTAACAAAAGAGATGGAGAAACTGGGGGATGAAAAGAAAAAAGAAAAAAAGGATACCTACCTATATCCACCTAGGTACTCAACACACTGTGGCCTAGAAGCCAGCCGTGCCAGCAGTCCAATCTTCCCGCAAACCCATGTGTCCCAAGTATCGACCGAATTACAGCTGAGTGGCTGATCTCATCTCATCTCGTCTTGAAAATTATGAACAAACAAACAAACAAACAAGACAAGAAAAAAAAACAGCAGCCGTGGTCCCCATAAACATACCGGTATGTCTCAATCGAGCAGACACCTCCCCAAAAATAAGTGCCTAGGTACGTCAATCACACAAAGAACACGGCCCGTTTTTCGCCCGTCCACATCCCATCCCATACCTGGCATGGTTTTCCTGAATGCACTGTGCAACGCCCAAAAAAAAGGCACCAGAACCATCACACACCCCTGCAATCTCCCCAATCACACACCCAAGGGGAACCATTACAGCAAAGTCAGAACTAAAGCTGGGGCAGTGCATAGGTAATAGACTCCAGAGTGTGAAATAAATAAAAATAAAAATAAAAAAGTGCTGCGAGAAGCGTGTCTGCGCAAGAGGTTTCGGTGGACATGCATTCGCGCAGCCAGCAATGCACATGCAATTATTTTTCCCCCCAGCATGCCAATGAGAAGAGTAAGGTACCTACTAGGTAGGTATCCCGCGTCCCCTCGTTCGCGCAGGCAGGTTGCGGTAGACTTTTGCATTGATACACAGCCAATGCATTGCTTCTCCGCTGGTCTCGACGAGCTCAACGCAGAACAGCGTGAGCGGGTGAGAAGGCATCGAGACGTGCTGGGGAAATGCGCTAACGGTGCAAGTAGCGAATGGTGTTGGTGTGGTGTGCGCGGGTATGTGAAACGGCCTAACTTGCTAGGGCGAACGCGTGGGCGCGCGCATCGCCATGCTCGTTTGTACATAATTCTGGTATAAGAACTAAATGAAAAGACGTGTGCGCGTGTCGCTGGTCTTGTTATAAAGGCAGCCTGGAAAGCCCATTCTTCTGTGCTGCTCTCGCTCATGGTGTGGGTTTGCGTCATCTCGCTGCTGCCCGCGCCGCCTTGGGAATCGAAGAATGCGAAAACAAGTCAGGCCGAAGCTCAAATGGTATCTCAATGCTTTTGATGACACGAAAAGATGGCAATGATGCAGGAAGGTGAATAAAGATTCTAAACTTGCAATGATGCGACGAAAAAGAGTTGGAAAGGTTGGAAACAGCTCAAATGACCATATCTTATGGATATGCTCTGATATATCGACGGTTGTGGTTGCTGTTGCGTTGTGTTTCAGAACAGACCAGGACCCGCCCACAGGTAGAAGCAGGCCAGTATGGCAATGCTAGCAACAAGTTTCACACGACATCGGTTCGAAAGCAGCGTGTTATAAGAGCTCCTCGGATGGGTTAGAATGCACTTCCCACAGTTCTTTACTCCAGCACCTCGTGTATTTTCAGGCGGCGACGTTTGCCAGTCTCTGGCGTCTCAGGTCTCCGCTGTTCGGCGCTCGAAGAATATTCGCGTGGACGCACACGGACACGCTCGCGGTCCGATACGCCTTGGTTGGTCTCAACGTGTAGTGGGGAGCCCAAAGGAGCTGGTCCAGTGCGAATTGGTGGCAGATGAAGACCTTCGAGGCGTGCAGGGCGATTTATTTCACGCAACGACCCAGAAGCTACAGATGCGCTTCTAGAAGCTGCCGAATATGGTGAAGGATATGCGCCTGTGGTTGGTTGTGACGGCGGTTGGATCGTGGGAAAATAGCCCGAATCTGGCCCAGCGCTTGGCGAGTAGCCGTAAGAAGGGCTGCTACTGTAAGAGCCAGGACTGAAAGTGGGGAGAGAAGTTCGAACGGAAGAAAAATTAAAATACGGAGAGCCTGGGGTGGATCCGGTGGATGACTGCGGTCTGGCCGTAAGAGGTGTGAAGTAAGAGGCAGGTGTAGTGCTTGGTGCAGGCCTAGCTTGCGATTTTCCCTGTGGTGTTGGAGGCGCAGGCTGTTGCGTTAGAAGAGGAGGCCCTGCGAGTCGCGGTGGTGAGCGTACGACCAACGTGATGAAGTAAAGCGACGTTTTCGCAAGTCGGATCTGGACCTGAAGCGATTGATACTGCCCACCAGACGGCAGGCGAAAGCTCAGAAACATGGGCCTATCCGTGAAGCCGTGGGTGACCTGATCAACATCCTGGTCGGTGACAGAGTCCATTGCTGCGCGCATGGGGTCCAGCCCCATAGACGTGATGGGTGCCATGTATGTTGGCTCACGCTCATCTCGCTCATCACGAAGCTCATTGCGCAACCGTTGCAGACTTTCGTTCTGTCGCACTTCGAGGAGTTCGCCCAGGTGCTTTCCCTTTACGTCCCCTAGGAAGGAAACCAATTCCGAGAAAGCCTGGTTCGATTTTTGAATGACGAGGTCTAGATTCAGGAACGCAACGGGCAGAGACTGGTACCCTAAACTCGGCCCCGCAGGATACAAAGGAGCCACATCGCTATGGCTCCTTAGGTTACGCGCGAGAACGCCGTTCGGCGACGCGGTTGCTTGGGGACCAACGTTCCTACCTTCGAAGCTCTGCGCAGTGCTGCCAGTCCGGGGCAGGTCGGGTACACGCTGCGCATGCGAGGACACAAAGGACGCCTGAGGTGCAAATGGTCCCGAGCTTGAGGAACCACTCAGAGTCTGCTGTCCACCCTCCTCCGATCGAGAGAATTCTCTATCGTCTCTGAGTCTTGGTCGACCTCGCTTCTTATGCTGCACGTCTTTGCAAGTGTCCTGAGAACTATTAGCATCTGTTCCAAGACACACCTTGCTGCAACAACGCTGCTTCAAGTCTGGGAACTCACTTGCTTGCCAGAGGCGACACAGCGACCACAAGGACGTTGTACATCGCAACTGAGATGCGCCTTCTTGCAATTAACGCAAGCGGATGCCACGTGAGCTTTTGTTCTTCGTGCTGGCTTAGACGGCCGAGCTGGTGGTGGTGCGATCATGGCAGCTTGTTGTCCCATCGGCCCTGTGTGTTGAGCCCCAGGGTATGGCGGCAGAGCATGATTTGAGAAGGCATAGCCGTAATGCTGTGGCATGGAAGCATTGTTGTAGGCATGTTGTTCGATCGCGCGGCCAGACTGGTAATCAAGTCGTCGTGCCCTATGCTGTGCCTCACCAGGGTACAATGGACGCTGCTGAACGCTGCTTGAAGCTGAGGATAAGGATCGCAGATCGAATGATGATGATGAGGAAGGATGCGGTAAAGGTAAGCCGGCCTCAACTCTGTGCGTCGCGTCTGCTGGCGGCGGGTAAGAAGAACGTGCAGCTTCAGAGGTCTGTGCTGGTCGGCGTGTTGGAGAATGAGGTTCTGACATGGGAGGAGATGGGTAGCTTTGTTGTTCAGGCCTGGTCGGACTGAACTTGGACCGAAACTTTGCCAGACCGTCTTCAGGATCTGGACGCCCAGACGGTGTGGAGAGGAGTGAGGACGGACGAGGTAATGTCAGACTCTGCATTGCTTGACCTCAGCGGCGCTCGAACGCCGCGTTCAGCAGCAAGAGCACGATTGCCAGGAGAAAGGGCTGGAAATTCCAGAGAAGTACGCCACAGAGGACGCTGCTGAGTCGTATGGCAGGACAATCAACAGGCCTGGGCAATGGCGAGGTGGTTGTCGGAGAAGCCTGCACAGCGATTGGGGTGAGCTACGGAGCAAGCGAGAAGCTTCACAGAAAGGACCAGGGAGCAAGTAGGCACGCCCAAGGTGAAACCTATCAGAAAACACCGACAGACAGCAGCGACCTGCCCAGTTCCAAGGCAGTGACACCAGACGATACCAGAAAAGGTCTCGAACAAAAGAGGAAGATGAAGTAGGAAGGAAGGGGTTGTCAATACCTTTTGATATTGTATCCAATTGGGCCTTCAGAGTGCAGAAACTCGTCCAATGAATTTACCGGAAAAGCACAACAGGTGTTCGATCGGTATCAAGGGGTAGACCAAGGCCGGAGCTGCAGGTTATGGGGGCGAGGGAGGCGGAGCGGGGAGGGTATGGTGTTGAGAATGGTGGGACCAATGAGCAGCATAAACCACGAAAGAGCGAAGCAGACATCGGGCACCCAGCGGAGAGTCCCCAGTAATAACCACAATCGGGTATGGAGATTTCGCTCACAGATCTTTAGCAAATCCTTGTCCAGACGCACAGAGGACGGGCCATATCCATGAGACGGGGGCCACGATGAGTTCCGGGCAACGGGAGCAGGGAAGGATGCGCCTCGGGGACGACAACATGCCTGCCTCGTTCGGCTGATGGTTCTTCGACAATTCTGCTAGGCTCTCTCCTAGACGGTCGACGCAGCCGCGGAAGTATGCGTGTGCATGGACATGGCGGGTTGACGCTAGACTGGGAGCCCTGTTCCGAACCGTCCTCTCGACCAGGGCTGCTAACGATGTGGCTCGCGCTTCTGCACGCTATTGCACCATTGTTTTGCAGCCGTCCAAGCAAATCATGGCTCCAGGTAAAGCATAACTCGGGCTGCCTTGTTGCAACAGCTTTGCGCTTACGTGCAGCGCCGGCAGGATTTTCCTGCCGCAAGAGCAGTGGGCGTGCAAACCAACACAGTGCTTGCACGGCGTAGGAGCATTTGGCAGCTGTGCACAACCACAAGGACATACACGCACCCGGCCGAGCCAGTGTCCCAGGCGCGATGAGGTGAGTATTGCGAACTGTGGCTCCGACTGACAGGCCCGCAGGCTTGGTCCACTACAATGGTTATGGGCACGCTTGTGACTGTCAGTCGCGCTTCCGGGACCCTTTAGTCCAACCACGGCCCTGAACACATTGCAAGTGTGTGGCGCCCACTGTCCATGGCAGCTGAGACCTTCTTGCCGACCACTCTTGTCGACTGCCGAAAAGCTTACCTCAGGGTCTCGATGGCACACGGTACACCTGCAGCTTCACTACGACGTGATGGCGAAACCCGCCTGGCGCGAACTCTATGTCCTGTTACGACAGATCGGGCTGTAGCCGCTGCTGTGATCGACGCCGCCTCGCGGATATGGCTTGCAAAGACGACGCCATTTTGGACGAGAGATCGACTTTGAGGCCTGAAACGGAGCCTGTTATACCCACTGCTCAGTACGTCCGAGGCGCTTTTAAGGTTCACAACCTATAGGCACCGTATTCCTACTTACTAAAAGCATACCTACGTGTGTACACACTTGGCATAGGCGTTACTGGCGTGTATCGCTTTTTTATTTGGGCCAAACGCAACACGGAGCTGAGCCTCAGTTGCCAGCGCCGTGAGGCGGTGCCGCGCCGGTCATGCGAGCGACCGAGTCGGCGTACCGATGCCATTGGCATGTGGTCGAGTGAGCAATTGCCGGCAGTCGCGTTCTATGCGAGCTTCTCCCGTCCTCGCTACTGCAAAACCTTCTTTAGGGCTCGAAACAAGGCGTGCATCTCCAAGTGACAAGTCACTCCTGGCTGGCCGGACAGCCAGTGCGCTGCATGACAGGCAAAACGACGGCCTGATCACAGTGAAGACGATCCTGCGTAGCCTGCAGAAAGACTTTGCTGGGCAGTCCTCTATTCCAATCGCCCAGCATGATGCACTAGCGGTGGCGTCCAATGTTGTTCACAGTGCGCAGAAGTAGTGCAGTCGTCGAAACAAGCCAGAGGTATATCAGCCGTGTTATTGGGATGTGGGGCGTGATGCACTGGACAGGCCAAACAGAATACTCCGGTGGGTGATATCGATCTCTCGAAACCTGGCGCGCTTGACGATCTGCCCGGAAACTGTCCGACCGCATTTGCTATATTGCCCTGGCTGTATAACCATGGGTATCAATCATGGGATGTGCTGCATGGACGATTGTGGGGCCGAGACTTGGGTCTCCGGTAACATGCATATTGCCTCGAGTGCCTATGTGAGGGAGCGCAAATGGCCCTCCGCTGTTGTGGCATGTCCAGTGTTGCAAGTTGCGAGGGAGCAGATTTGGGAACCGCTAGCCCCCGAATGTTGGTAGAAGCCACCGGTGCCCCAACAAGCCACGTCGCTAGCCGCTCGCGTTCGCTTTCAAAAGGAAGCAAAATCCGTGGAACTGCACCGAACGATGGAGACAAGCACAATGTCTTCCTGCACAGGGCCGCCAGGCTCCGGCACCTGTCGATTCTCGTTGTCAACTAGGACCTAGGTACATATTGGCATCCTCTGACAGGCCGGGGACGCTCAACGCGGGATAGCGGCAAGCTGACCCGAGCAGCGCGCCGATCGACACCACGGGCGCGCCGTGGGGTGTGGATAGATTGAGACGCGACAGGAATAAACCAACCATGGTATATCACCTGTCATATGCCTCGTCATGATATTTGGAATCGTTTCAGTCGATCGAGAAACGTACAGCACTATCCCTTCTCATCCCCTCTCGTCTCGTTTCAATCACAATCACAATTCGCACAATTGCAGGATCCACCGTCACTCTTGCGCGAATGCCTCTGGTCTGGTGATCACGCTGCAGGCAGTACGATTCGCACACATCAAAATCAGGCGACATCGCAGGCGTGGACCTTCTTTCAAATCGATCGTGCAGAGCAGGG
Organism: Coniothyrium glycines; assembly: GCA_025742365.1. NCBI lineage: Eukaryota > Fungi > Ascomycota > Dothideomycetes > Pleosporales > Coniothyriaceae > Coniothyrium > Coniothyrium glycines. Next base: position 340,860 of record JAMXIJ010000013.1, read on the forward strand.
TCAAGGTCTCCGGGCCGGGCAATGTCCATTCTTGCTGCGGAACGAGGAGCCACTTTGTTGAGTGACAACCACCCTCACCAGTCATCGACCTCCCTGCTTCATTTCATGTTGAGCCTGGTGCGGAAAATATGCCTGCAACCGAGCACCAACATAAGACCCTGTCCAAGTCCGGGTATTTAGCCCTGGACAGCTGCGTTCCTAAAATGGCAGCGGAAAATACTACGATAAGAGCAGGTCGCATATCGTCTCTAGATTGCCCTCATTTCTGATTACGATGCACCGAAGCTACTCCATGCTCGCAACGGCCTGTCCAGGGTCCTGACTCCTGAGTTTATCGCCCTACCGTAGCGGGCGCTGCCGCTGTGTTACTTCAACCGCATCTGCTGAGCTCCAGATCTTCTGTGACATTATGTGAGCTTGAGAGTGCTTGCTCCAGGCCATGACAGCGTGTTGCGTGCGGCGTGCCCTTGTTTGAACTGCCCTGGGCCGTCCTGCGATCCGAACTGAATCGTATCGGAGCTGCCAGGATACAGAACCGCGGGATCTACGAACCGGTGCCTGGGCCTTTGGACGCGTTGTGCCCACAAGTAGGTAGACCAACCAGGAGCCGTTCCTGTTGGGTCCTTGCTCAGTCGCCTCGTCCAAGGCCCAGCCTCGATTTGCGGCTGGGTGCGGGCCGACGTGTGCTTGCTTCAACAGCTACACACAATGGTACATGTATGCAACATGTGTGCATGTAGGTACCTAGATGGTGTTGATAGCATGGCTGACTGGTTTCTCAAGCGCTTGAATTGTCGCACAGCATCATGCGGCGAACAACGTATTGTAGGCTCCCTGCATCATCTCGCACAGCATGGCAAGCGAGCCCTGCAGGAATCAGGATTCAGCGAGTGCAACCATTTGCCCCAAACGGCGGAGCGAGGAAGTTCCGTCCATAAGCTGCAGTGACGAGGCAGAGGCCGCACTGCCGCAGAGCCGTTGTTGGCCTCGATGGATCTGCTTGCCCTGGCTCCTGCGCAGTAGCAACAGCTGTCAAGGGAACCATGGCCGCAACCGTTGGCAACCCATGACTGGTGCAGCGGCTGATGGTTTTCATTGAAAAGCGGAGAGAGTTTTTGCAGGACATGGGCCCAGCTAGCGTAGGCGAGATGGGGTGTGAAGAAGACGTTGGAATGCAGGCATGCTGTCACTGTGGTGTGACATGCTGCGATGCTGCAGGCCGACACACAGGTGGCAGCACTCGACGTCGGCCCATGGAGTACCTAGTCATGGATGGACGACACCGTGGCCGCCAAATTCGCGCGATGCATCCTGCGTGCCAGTGCGAGGCCCGTGGGCAGGGTGGGACAGAAGGTATTGTGGCTGCTTCTCGAAGGTTGACGCTCGGTAAGCTGCATGTGCACGTGCCGAAGGATCTACTATCGATGTCTTGGGGCGCAGGAGCTAGGCAGGGGGCTGCTGCTGCACCAAGTGGGCACGGCGTGGGAGTGGGATGGCTCCCCCGGCTGGGCCTCCAATAAATCTCCTGAGGGCATGACGTGCCTGCATGCCCTCCCTCAAGGCTCACGGTCCTCACCTACAGACTACAGTACCTACTACCCTGGCACGCTGGTCGGCCCTCAGCCCTCTCCACTGTCCAGTCTCGACTCTCCAGTCTCTATCGTGTGACTGGGGTGCAGTCCGACACTGCAATCTGCCGTAGTCGGGTGTCATCTTCACCTAGCCTCGAGCCCTTGATGCATGTCGTCCTCCGTCCCCGCAATTCTATGCAGTCTTTATGCAGCCAGACCACCCGCTTGCCTCTGACAGCCAGTGGGTCCCAGCAACCCGGGTAATACATCTGTCAATGGTACACAGTAACACTCTTCGCTCAGCAGTCGGGAGCCAGCACTCAGGAGGTCGCCCTCTTTATTGACCTCGAGTCTTGCCGGCATTGATTGGCATTGCCCACTATTGACTCGGCCTTCCTCGTCTCGATGCGGCCCATCTTGACCGCGCCCTGGCCAGCCATCGCGAGTCGCGTCGCGCCATGGGAAACTTTGACGCATGTGGCAGTGGCACAGCTGCTTTGAGTGACATGTTTTCGCGCTCCCTGCACTTATACGACATGTGGCGCGGCATTACCTATTGCAAGTACACGGCCTGATCAATCAACATGCATGCCTTGTCAAGCTTCTCTCGAGTCTCGGCGACGTCAGAAGCGGACCCCCCAGCCCATTTCCTTTTCCTGCGCCACGAGGGGTCTTGGAAGTTGGGGGGGCATTGGCAGCCTGCCGCGACTCATGGGCTTCACACGTCACGAGACGGGCCTGCGCGGTCCGTAGCCAAAACTCCATAGTCATGCTGATGGTGCTACATCTATGTCTAACATCCGGCTATCGTGCTGCAAAGTGCAATCAGTTCAAAACTTGCGTTTCTTCGATGGCCGAGCGTTCTTCTGTTTGCGTTGCTCCTGCACCTTGCGCTGTTTGTGCACTGCATTCGCATCCTTAAGCTCGCTCTTGGCACCATTGTCCTTGAAGCTACCAATCCGCTTCTCTTTTGCATCGGCAACCTTCTTCTTCTGTACATGGTAGTCGTCGCGATATCGATCCGCTTGCTTAGGTGCTTTCTCCGTCTTGTGCTTGTACCGCGGGCCATTGTTGAAGGATGCAGTGCGATTGGGCGCCTCTATCTCGCCAACACGAGGCATCTTGACCTTGTTTGCCTTTCGCCAATCGTCAAAACGTCCGCTGCGGAAGCTGGCCGCTATCTTCTGCCCGCTTTCACCACGGATCATCTTGGTTCCCTTAGATCCATCGTCGTCATTGGCTCGGTTGACATATTTCTTGGACTTTTTGTCCCATCGCATCTTCGACTTGGCAGCATCTGCGAAGCCCTGTATCTCATCGTTCACTAATGACATCTCTGCTGCTCTGGCTGCTGAAACGAAGTTTGAATTGCCAGCATCGCCACCGCTGACTCCGTAAGCCTTTTCTTCTGCCAAATTTTCTTTGGGCGTATAGGACATGAAGAAATCATTGTTTCTCCAATCATCCTGTTTCGACTTCTTCGAACAAGGTTGAGACACTGATACTTCGAGCTCGTCTGAGTCGGAATCGTAAGCACCGTTCACAGCGTTATCATTGTCCTCTCCGTTGTTGTCGACGTCGTCGTCATCACTGTGATCAGCTGCTACTGTGAGCGAGTGTTGCGTATCACGTTGGTCTTCTACTGCCCGACTCGCAGCTTGCTTTGTCTTCTGTCGGTCAACCTGCTCACGTCGCTTGCGCATGATCTCAGCTGTTTCGCTCCCCGTGCCACGTCGGCCAATCTCGAAAACTGTTTCGGAAGGCCTGAACGATTGTATCCTCTCGAGCATCTTCTCTTTCTCCCGGAGAGCATTGTGCTGATCATTGCTGAACAGCATATGTGTATCGGCAAAGCTTGGCGATGCTACCATCTCCTTTGCACGTTGTACACTCTGAGCGCTAGCCTGATTACGTGTTCTCTGGTATTGTCTCTCACCCTTTTCGGCCACACTGAGCAGAAGTGCGAGATCTTCGTCGTCGGCGAGGTGCTTGTTCACAATCTCAACAGATGACTCGAGCTGGTATGGCGCTAAGCTTCCAACCACAAAATCTTCTGCATAATTGGGCTCATCGCTGGACCTGCCCAATGAAAGTCGCTTGCCAAGGAACATTTGCAGATCGATCAGATACGGGAGATCGACATGTCGACAGAGGCTATACGCCCAGCCCTTTCGGCCTGCACGAGCTGTACGACCCACTCGATGCACGAAGATCTTTGGTTGTGAAGGAAAGTCGTAGTTGATGACGTGGTTGATGTGTGGCATATCCACGCCTCGTGCAGCAACATCAGTGACGACCAGAATACGGGTCAAGCCGGTGCGGAAATCTTGTATCTGATCCTTTCGGGCAGTTTGGTCAAGATTGCCATAGACTTGAGTGTGTCAGTGAATGCTAAACATGGAAAGTATGACTGATCACTTACCATACGACACAGCATATCCTGTAGCTCGCAGCAAGCTGGCCAAGTATTCCACCCTATGCTTCGTAGCAGCGAAAATGATTGTAGATTCGGCAACCGGCACATCCTTTACGAAACCCTCGCTGCGCTTTCGCTTTTTGGTATTCTTCTCGAGATCTGCCCTTGCCTTTTTGGCTGCTTCAGTCTCACCAACAGGAACTTTGATGACATTGTCCAGTAGATGCAGTAGTGCTCCATCTCGATCACCAGATTTGATGGTAAAGTACGCACTTTTCAGGTCAGGTGAGATTTTACTTTCTGCGTCGAGACGAATAAGCTTAGGCTCTTGTAAACCCGCTCGCGCAAATTCGACCAGGGATTTTGGTAATGTAGCACTGAACAGTAATGTCTGCCTTGAGGCCGGGAGCGCGTGCAGAATCTCAGAGAGTTGTGCAGCAAAGCCCATCTCGAAAAGTCGATCTGCCTCATCAAAGACAATATATCTCACAGAAGATAGATCGAGTCCCATTTCCACCTTGAGATGAAGGAAGCGACCAGGGGTTGCGATGATGATGTCTGGGTTTGTGGTCATGGAGCTGAATTCTGGTTATTTCATTAGTAGCTGTAGTGCGCATTGAATCTCTCTGATTACGCACGCTCTTCAAGACTGTCACCACCGACCAGTAGAATAGTCCTCAAGTCTGTGCCACGGCCCAATTCCTTGACGACCTTCAGTGTCTGTAGCGCAAGTTCTCGGGATGGCGACATTATAACTCCACGAGCGCCCACTTTGGCGGAATGCGCCTTCAGTTTCTGTATCATGGGTATGACGAAAGCAGCCGTCTTTCCAGAACCAGTGCGTGCCATGCCAACAACATCGTCGCCTTGCAGCATAAGAGGAACGGCCTTGCGCTGAATCGGCGTTGGCACCTTGAAGCCTTTCTGCGCAATAGCCTTCAGAAGCGCTGCATTGAGACCCATGGCCTGGAAACCTCCACCTTTCTTGACAGACTTTCCCAAATTCGAGCCTTTGCGATTCGAGGCCGCCTGCTTCGCAGCAATGAATGCTTCATCATCTGACCCATCGTCACTGCCAATGTTCAGGTCTATGCCCAGATCCGTAGCTTGCCCTGCCTCTTGCGCGATGTCGTCGGCCCCAGCGAGGGCGTCGAAGATGTCGAACTCATTCTCGGAGACGGCTGGCGAGCTCGCGCGGGGCGCCATCGTATCACGAGAGAATGGGGCGTTGGAAGGCGACAGGCGAGCGGTGCCTTGATGTCTGATGCTTGTGGATTGCACTCTGCCGGCGAGTGTTGGAACTTTTTGTGGCACGGACCACTCGAAATCTTGGCTCACGCTCTGCTCGGGTCTTCGTCGCCCTCCACGTGCCCCGCGACGGAGGAGTCGCGTCCGACGCGTTATGCCCACACCACAAATGTTGCACCGCGTCAACACCTACACAACGACCTGATGAGTAAGATAATGTCAATCCATTGTTGTACAGCCATGATTACTGACGGCGACAGCTACATACGGTGGTTACGAAACGTCATACACCTCTTATGGTGCAGGTGGCGGCGGTGGAGGCGGCTTCATCCCAGGTGAGGGCAGCCAGCAGAGTCCTGGCGGGCGAGGAGAACGAGCACAGGAGACTCTCCGCCCTGTCACCATCAAGCAGATTATCGATGCCCAGGCGGACCCGAGTGGCAAAGACGAGTTCAAGATTGATGGCGTCCCAGTATCACAAGTACGCCTACATGTAGTCTATCTTCTGGTTTATTGACTGATCTGGAGAAGCTCACATTTGTCGGTCAAATACGCAACATTTCTACCCAAACAACCAATACAACCTACAGGCTGGACGACGGCACGGGCAGCATAGAGGTCAAACAGTGGATCGACTCAGATGCACTGGACCAGACCAACCCCACCAAAGCCAGACTTGTCGAGGGCGCATATTGCAGAGCATGGGGCAAGCTGAAGAGTTTCGGCGAGCGGAGATCTGTCGGCGCGCAGATCATTCGCCCTGTGGACGACCTCAACGAAGTCAACTACCATTTGCTTGAAGCGACCGCGGTCCATCTGTATTTCACACGAGGTCCACCCGGTGCTGCCAACGCTGGGCCTGCTACGACGAATGGAGGTGGACAACAGGCTGCTGGCACCGGCGGACAATTCGGAAGTTGGGACCTGTCACCATACAATGCAGCCGCGAGGCGAGTCTTCCAATTCTTGCGGGAATCTCCTCAGACGAATGAGGGTCTTCATCAACAGGACATCGCTGCTAAGCTGAAAATGGACACGGCAGATGTAGCAAGAGCAGGTGACGATCTGCTCGGAGGAGGACTAATTTACACGACTGTTGACGACCAGACCTGGGCAATTCTAGAAGCTGATTGATCGCTTGAAGAAGCACGATGGGCCATGAGAATCATGTGGAAAAAGTACAAAGAAGTGCGAATGAAATTGTATCATGGACTTGGAACAATCTCATGCGTCGCGAGTGACCGCGCGTATATATGGACAAGAAGATGTAACGAGTGGTCATTTCTCCGCATTCACGGAAAGGAATAATATGCAGGTTGCAACAATAGCCAATGACACGACTGTGAACACAACCTGTGTCTTCCAACCGGACTGTACCAAAGCTGCACGTTGACAATATCGCGAGATTGTCTGGATATAATTTGAAAGTCCAGAGACCAGACAAGCCAAGGAAAGTAGCCAGAATATGACTCCTAGAGGGAGTGCTACCCGTTTTTCTAGTCAATGTCAGTACTGGGCTCCATGGCATAGCCTGTTATTCTATTCGTACCCAAAGCAGACGGCTTAGATTTCAGATGGAACGATAGAACAATTGCTACCGAGACAATGGCCATATATACACTTAGCTTTAGCCAAGCAAGAAATGCTATACCTTTTATCAGCATATCGCACAGAGCCAAGAATCAGCAGAGCATACTCCTCTCGTTTGCAGCATGATCCCGTGCATCCGAGGCCACATTGTCGAATAGCAGTGCCCCGAGTAGAGGTCTGCCCCTAAATCCAGCACCTTCGTAATCGTTATGCCTACCGTAGCATCAGCACAGATGACGAGCAAACATGGCATGTTTGGGAACCATACTGCTTGACCAGAACGGGCTTGTGACTACCAAAGATGTTGTAAAACGGGTTGTACGGATGCTCCAGGATCGCCTCGTCCGACTCGTCCATGCACTCTAGACTCCGGAAGTCCATGATGCTTTTGATGCCACGATACGACAAAGCTGGTCTTGGGCGTATCGGTACTCGGCCGGGATGGCGCCCCGCAATGTTGTGCTTAGGAAGGGTGCGTGCACGGGCCCGCGATTCAACTCCAAGTGGATTCTGGTGTACGGACAACCCGGAGCCAGCACGTGTACAAGCCAACCACGCAATCTATCTAGACGTGAATAAAATGGGCAAAATTGACGGATACCTGCTGTTCGGCGGCATCAAGTACAGCACCCCCAATCTTCTTTAATACACAGACGACCAACTTCTAACGACACCCTCAGAGGCTGGCATGCAGAAGACTGGACAGCAAGCGACGACCGCGTCCGCAACGGAACCTCGCAGGTACTCATAACTACTATTATTCCAAGTCCATATATCCATTCAAACACTGTAACCAACAAGCCACACAGTCCTACCTCACCATCACCCCACCCACGGCACTCTTCCACGGCACACTCGACAGCACCACCCTCGGCGGCGCCGGCTTCGCCTCACAACGCACCACCAACGATCTCCCCTGGGACCTCTCTCCCTACTCTGGCATCCATCTCTCCCTCGGCAAGCACGACGACAAGCGCTACACAATCACGCTCAAAGACGAGGTGCTTCCGCTCAGCTCCGACGGCCGCGAGCAGTCGACCACTAGCTACGAGTACGATTTCACGAATCCGCCGCCAGAGGGTGTGTTTATCCCGTGGCACGCATTCAATGCGACGTATCGCGGAACGGCAAAGGATGATGCGGAGCCGCTGGACGTGGCGGACGTGAAGAGGATTACTATTATGATGCGGAGGTGCGTGCGTGCATGTGTGTGTGTGCTGCGGCTATTCAGCCAGCCTGCCCTTGCCTTGCCTTACCTTACCTTGAGCTGCTGCTCGATGGTGCTTCTGTAGACTAACACGCCGTAGTTTCTTCGCGCAGCAGCAAGGCGATTTCGAACTAGAGATCAAGAGCATCACCGCTGTGAAACAGGACGCGGATGGCGTGGAGAAAGGCTATGATGGCGGGAAAGTGGTCCGGGTAAGGTCTTCCCTTGTGCAGAATGCAAAGTACGGGGTAGAGAGAGATGGGAGCTAACACGCAAGATACAGAGGGACGAGCCGTGGTCGTGGAAGAATTCGAATCTTGTTGGGTTGGCGCTCATTTTGTCGGCGACGTGGGCGCTGTGCTTCGGCTTCTGTAAGTGGAAGGGGATCGAGACGAGTTTTATGACGTTTTCGAGGTGGTGGAGTGTTGTGAGGAGGTAGATGTCGTCGGCATGTTGGTGCGTGTTGGTGCGTTGTATTGTACAAAAAGTATGTTGTAAGATGGCTTTGTAGTGCTGTCGCGGTGGACTTCTAGGCTTATCATTACCACGACTCGGTCATGGCTGCTTGGTTTGTGTCGACGAGGGACAAGTCGTGTGCACACGACATAACAACATACAACATACAACTTGGAAGAAGTGATATGTTGCTTTCATATCCTAGAGCCCCTGTCTTTACGTGAACGATATGCCATGCAATGCTATGCTTCGCTATAACAAATACTGCATCCAAAACAAGCCATGTATCCTACTCCGCTTCCACGTTATCCGGTGCTGAATCCAATATCCGAGATCCCACTACATAGCCCCATTGTAAATATCCCTCAAAATCGGCCTGCCATCCAGCACACCCCTCTTCCCAGCGGTGAAAACATTCCTCGGTACCTTCCTCCCCGCTTTCATATCCTCGGGACTGCTACTCATCCTCGCATCGCCGGCCCTTCTCTTCGGTGTCCGAGCATTTCCTGAAGCGGGCACGGCAGTCACATCGCCCAATACTTTGCGCGGCTTACTCGGGCTGGGCGTCTGACTCACTGTTGGAACTTTGCTGGGCGAGCAGACGCCTTTACTAGGTGTTTTCCCTGTCTGCGTGACACCCTCGTCAAAAGCATGGCAATCAACCATGGCGGGATCTAGGTCGAGGACCCAGCCTTTCTCACGGCACAGCGCAACCATGTCGCGTAAGAGTTCGTTCTCCGACAGCGTCTTCTCGCTGCCTAGAATGATGAGCTTGGAGCGTGCGCGCGTCAGAGCGACGTTGACACGGCGTCGGTCTTTGAGGAGGTCTCCAACTACGCCGTTTTCATTGCTGCGTACGCATGATACCAAAACGACTTCCTTGTCACGGCCTTGGAATTTATCGGCAGTGTGCAGCTCAACGCCTGCGGAGCTGGTATTAGCTAGTTCAGAGGATTGTGTTGCGGTATATGTTGCGGAGAGACTTTGTCGTAAGAGTGCTAGTTGTGAGCGATAGAATGCAATGACGCCAATTTCGTTCGCCGAGATACCCAAGCTGAGCAATGCTAAGGTCAATTGCGTGACAAGACGAACCTCGAGTGTGTTTGTAATGCGGGACCCAGATTGAGCCTCTAGATTATGGGAAACAAGATCTGTATTGATGAAGACGACCGGTGATTCGGGCGCGGTAGTGCGTGCCAACCAGCAGTCCGCGGAGTCTGGGCCTGCACACAATTGTCCAGCACTTGAACGCGGTAGGTTCGATTTGTGGTTGTGGTATTGAAATAGGCCTGCAGGTTTCGGAAGTGTTAATGTCCGCGAAGCGACACTCGGTGTGCCACACTTGAGCCGGCCAGAATAGATGAACGTATTGGAGAGGAGCATGACATCGGCGCACATGCGGTACTGGTGCTCGAGACTCACTACAGCCTGTGGATGGGCCTCGCAAAGCATCTTGAACAGTGAGACATCAAGACCACCTTCCATAGCTTCCTTATTCTGGACCAGGGGAGGGAGTTGGTAATGATCACCGACCAGAATGAACTTTTGGGCCATGCGAATTGGGCCAAGACAAACTGGCAGCGTAATCTGTGAAGCTTCATCGACAATACAGTAGTCGAATATACGACGACTGAATAGAGGATGGTTGATAGACAAGCACGTTGTTGCGACAACAGGTGGTTCCATCCATGATCGTTCAAGTTCTTCGACGCTTTCCTTCGGTTCTGCAGCCAGAGTAGCGAACTCCCGAACTTCAGAATGAACCTTGGCTGATGCTCCTAAGCGCAGGATACCTATTCGATCGTCTCTGATCTTGAGGAGGATATTGTCCACCGCTGTGTGCGTATACGACGTAAGCAAGACGCTCTTACCCTTCGTCACAAGAGTACGGATAATGTGAGCAATAGTGGTGGTCTTCCCTGTCCCTGGCATTCCGAGCACAAGAGCATAGTCTTTGGCGGACATGACTTTTGATATGGCAGCTTTTTGATCTGTGTTCATTGACATCTGAGACGCCCTTGGTAGATCGATTGCGGCTGGAGCATCTCTGAACGTCGGTGCGCGCCCGTCAACAATCATCGCGCGCAGGTCGTGTGCCTTATAAACGCTGTTATCCATGATCTGAATTAGGTTGTTGCGAGCCGCCGCCATGCCATTGCTGAATTCATCCTTGTCCAACCTGTACAGCACAGGCTCTTCATCATTCGAGTAACCAGCCATCGGATTATCTTCCTTATCCACTTCCATGATGCCAGCAAATGTCTGGTTGGTCTCTGAGTCGAATCCAGGAAGCTTCGTGCGAGAATTATGCAGTCGCCTATCGACAGCAACAGTGATGCGACGCTTCTTAACATTCGTCACATAACCATTAGCCAATGCGAAATGGCCTTGCTCATCAGAAACCACAACAGGCTCTCCGACGATGAGTTGCGACTCAGTGAAAGAGAAGCCTGGTTTCGGCATTTGCTTGACAAAGGTGTAGCTGTAGCGGTTGATTTTCTGGCCACTTTTCTCTTCGTGGCCTGAGCCAGATTCGAGGATAACGTTGGAAAAGCAGCGACCAAGCTTTTCGCGCTCGCTGCTAAGCATCGTCCAGAGCTCACGCCTGAACTTCATCATGTCAGACTCTTCTTTAGTGAGCAACGTGTCCCACTTTTTCATGAACTCTTGATCTGCAGGCTTGAGTGGTTTGACAAGCTCGTCGTAGCGTTCCTTGGCCTTCTTGTTGAGAGGCTCACCCTTGCCGTCTTCCACCAGATTGTGATATATGAAGCACGACTCCTGTGCGTAGCACTTTTGGCACTTGAAATCTTCCTTCAAAATTGGTGGCAGCTCGATGCGATCACGAACATAGCAAGCCAATTCGTTCCTCTTGATGATCATATGGATCACATCGTTGCGAATAGCAGGGATGCGACTGATATCAGAAGTTTCGAGGTAATACAGGATTCCGTATGCAATGTCAACGTCTGGCTAGGTCAGTGACGTTTTCCAAAGGACATCGGGCGTGCCTACCATATCGGTTAGACAGTAGGAGATTGTACAATGCTGTCTGTGCAACGTGCGCAGCATTTGAAGAATTCTTCCCTGTCTTGACCTCGAAGGGAACTGTCAAAGTACGCTCTCCTTGATCATCACGCATCACGACTTGTACAGTGGCATCGATATTGCCCTTTAAGCCATACATGGGTGACCAAACATGTTCCTCGACATCTAGCAGCTTGTTGATGCTCATGACGGCTTGGCGTCCATTTCGTTCGCGGACGATTGCATCAGTCTGAGGTTCGGCGCGAACGAACAGCTTTGCCCAAGCCTGAAGTTCAGGCAACTTGCTGCTCATATGCTCCTTGACCTGTTCGCACGTGGAGTTGATCTCGAGAATAGTCTCGAATTTGCTTGGTAGCAATGTATCGACCGTTGCGAGCAAAAAGTCTGTATCCCACTTGTTCGCCTTCAGGGCCTCTTGGAACAACTCGTGGAGAAGTGTACCATAGAGCATAGGAGCATTGGCTCTGCTTGTTGCCTTGATACGATCCTGAAGAACGGCTCGGCGCAGGCATCCAAAGGAATCCGCCACAACCGTTGCCGAGATGAGATGATCAGGGTGCAAAATAAGCATGTTATGGTGGTCGTCAATGAGGCACTGTCCAGTATTCGAAAAACTTCCAATGACATGGACGAAGGAGCCTTTCGTGCAGGGCGTATCGAACCAGGCCTGCCGTAGTGTGATCGCTTTCAAGACTTTCGTCTTTTCCTCCTCGACTAGCAGGACCTCGAAGATGTCAGTGGAGCCAGACATCGCAAGCAAAAGTGACGTACCTTCTCGGACATCTGATGGCCTCGTTCTGTGGTATACGAGCCTTCATCCACCCGCTTGATTAGATAACGTTGAATGGCTCGGGTGTCCTGATCACTCTTCAAACTTTAGCACGAACATCTAGTCAAGGAAAGGTGTGTGTTCTACATACAGTGTTTGAAGGTGTTTGTGTAGCTGCAACTTCTGCCGCAGCAAATTCGTCAATATCTATGTCCTCATCAAACTCATCTGAATCGTCGTCCACTAGACTAATGACAGCTGCCGAAGCTACATCCCCGTGAGCTGCTTGACTTATGGGGTCTGCCGTCAGCTCTTGATCCTGTCTCGATGGCTCCAACGACCTTGTGTCGTACAATGATGCTACGTGCTCGAGATCGGCAGCAAAATCGTCTTCATCGTCCATTCCAAACTCATCATCGCTTCCTATATGTTTTGAGTCCGGGATCATGGAGTTTGATAGTGGTAGCGGCAGAGCGTTGGCAGACTCAGTGGGCATAGTAGTGTAGCTCGTTATTGCTGATAGATCCACGTCCTGGGGAGTGTCTAAAGCGTCCACCATCTCCGAGTCGAAGTCGTCGTCGCCAAAGTCATCAGACGACCCAAAGGATCTTTGCAGCGTGTCATCCTGCTTAGGAGCCTCTTCTCGGGAATTAATCTCATGTTCGACAATGTCGTGCTGATCGTGCATGGTCTCCGATGTATCGTCGTGCTGCTGGTCCTGTTCCTGGACTCGTCGTTGAAGTGGAGAACCAGAGGATTGCGCATGCCGTTCCCCGCCCCCCAGCGTAGGTGAAGAGCTTGATGGCAGCTGCGTGGATAGTCTTGACCGCGAATTTGATGCGCACTGCTTCATTTGTCTGATCATGTTGGCAATGTTCGGTCTGACTGGCTGTGCGAGTACCGATCCATCTGAACTTGGGGCTCCCGCAAATACATCCTCGGCCTGGTCTTGCTCGCCTTGGAATACTCCATGCGTTCTCCTCCGCTTTCTGTTCGACGCAGGGAACTCGTGTCCACAGCTTGCCCACCTTCTGAGGCCGCTCACACTGCCTGCAGCAACTGTCGATCGAGGAGACGAGTCGTTGATTAGATGCGCGAAGGCGACGCTCTTGTTGGCACTCGGCGTGCCTTTGTCGCCCGTGTATCGTGACCACAATTCCATGGCAGGATCGGCTTGTGGCGTTGTGATGTCTCTCCGGGTTGTGTCATATCTGTGGTCTTCTTGCGATGGGGCGACTGGTGACGAGCTTCGGGCGCGCTTCTTGTTCTTCCGTGGTAGTGGTGTATTGACAGGCTGCGACCCTCTCCACACAAGCTGTTCCTCTGGCGACACGATTGGCTTTGGCACATGTCTGCTCGAGTCGTCAATGTTCCCGACAAGGTCGGCCAGCGGAAGCCTCGTGGTGGCTGGTGTCGACGGAGGCGGACATGTGATGATGGATGGAGGCTTGGGAGTCTTGTCGGCCGTTCCCAGATCCCTCACGACCTTGCTCGCCTTGGGTGTCTCCGCCGCCTTCAATGCCTTGGTCGACATTGCCGGCAGGTTTTCCTTCTCAGCGTCCCGTTCCTTGACGCTCTCTATGGTCGGGGCACCCTCGATGAACTGAAAAGCCTTCAACTTGGTTCGAGTCTGCGTGGAGGGCATAATGGGCGGGCCTGTGACAACGTGCCGCGCCACAGGCACTGTGCTATTGTGGTGGTGGGGGAATGGCGGACCGGTGCGTTGGCGATGCCATTGGCCTCGATATTGCTGTGAGAGCGACTAATAAGCCCAGGCTTCAGATGTGTGTTAGTACGCGCACGGTACCTTCTGCTTCGGATCCTGGTCAAAGAAGGACTTCTGGCGCGTGGACATGTGGATGTGGATGGCGGCGTGGAGCGGTTCCCAGTTCGCAGTGGAGTGACGCGATTCGACGCGTCTTGCAGGCATCAATGTCATTGGCCGAGAGCACTGGCGGCCGCAGAAAGCACGATTGAGGTCACGTGCCGTGGACGCGGGCCACACGCGATATCGGGAGCCACTGAACGCTGATATGGGGGGGGGGGCCTGCACGCGGTAATGCGTGACAGCTGTGAATGGGCATCAGGGCCAATTGACAACGCTTGGCACAATTCAAGTTGTCTACGTAAGAGCAGCCTGGTGCATCTAAAGCATCTTGTGCCCGCCCGGTGGTGATTCACAGACAAGCAACCCGCGGGCGTGAGGGAGACACTTGCTTTTGACATTTGCCGAAGCCTATCGACGCAGCAAGGCCCCCGGGAGTGGGAGAGCTCTGGTCCTCTGGGCAGCCGCTAGACGGCCTTTGGACATCCATCCCACGCTGTTTCCCCAGACTCAGAGCGCCAGTCCCAACTGTTGTCGTCTGGACTCTGCCCACTCACCTCTTGTCACCCACCTGCTCCCGCTCACCTCCAGCAACATGTCGGCCGCCGATGCAAAGCCCTTGCCTTTCGTCTACCAGTTCGCGGCGGGTAAGTCCAATTGCCGAACCACCTTAAACTCCCGATGCGATGATTTGGCTATGGTCGTGTGGCAGAGCAAGCAACTCCACGCACAATTCCTTTGAGGCTACAATGCAGCTCTGTCGCACAGCAATTGAGCTGAACAGCATGGGATCAACGGCTAACAGTATACAGGTGCCGTGGCGGGTGTGTCGGAAGTGAGTGCCGTTTGAATGAATATGAAGCCGTGAGGCGATTCCTCGTGCTAATAAGCACTGCGCGAGTAGATTTTGATCATGTTAGTCTGCGCTACCTCGCCAGGTTACGACTGGAATGGCTGACTGCTCAGGTACCCGCTCGATGTCGTCAAGACTAGGATGTAAGCAATCGTACGAGCCAGTTCTCAGCACCCGCGCCTAAACATTCCTAGACAGCTTCAAACTTCTGGCAAGATTGCTGGCGACGAGGGCTACAATGGCATGGTGGACTGCTTCAGGAAAATCATCAAGCATGAAGGGTACGAAGCAATCAAGACGTAATGCAGGGAACCGGAAGAAGTTGACATGAGACAGTGCTTCGAGGTTATACCGTGGTATCAGCGCGCCCATTCTCATGGAAGCGCCCAAGAGGTGAGCAGTCCGGTCTTATACACACATATAGGCAAGTCTGACAAGTACCAGGGCCACCAAGTTCGCCGCCAACGACTCCTGGGGCTCTTTCTACCGCAACCTCTTCGGCGTATCCAAGATGAACCAATCCCTCTCCATTTTGACCGGTGCCACCGCGGGCGCTACCGAAGCTTTCGTGGTCGTCCCCTTTGAGCTCGTCAAGATCCGCCTACAAGACAAAGCGCAATCCCACCGCTACAACGGCATGATCGACTGCGTGACCAAGATCGTCAAGCAAGAAGGGCCGCTCACGCTCTACCAGGGCCTCGAGTCCACCATGTGGCGCCACATCCTCTGGAATGCCGGCTACTTTGGCTGCATCTTCCAGGTCCGCGCGCTGCTCCCCGCCGCAACGGAGAAGAAGGGCCAAATCACAAACGACCTGCTCTCGGGCGCCATTGGCGGCACCGTCGGCACCATCCTCAACACCCCCATGGATGTAGCCAAGTCGCGCATCCAGAACACGCCAAAAGTCGCTGGCACAATCCCAAAGTACAACTGGGCATGGCCCGCGCTCGGCACCATCATGAAGGAAGAAGGCTTTGGCGCGCTGTACAAGGGATTCTTGCCCAAGGTGCTTAGACTGGGCCCCGGCGGAGGTATCCTGCTCGTTGTATTCACCGGCGTGATGGACTTCTTCCGCACCATGCGCGACGCCAAGTAGACGTTAGACAGCAGCAGTGTAGATAGAGCAAGCGTCACGCCAAGCACGGGATTGCATGACACCGGTGTTGAACGGACGGACTGCTTCAATGGAGCAATGAGTAGAGCACCGGCAGCATAGAACTGTACACCAGCACGACGCAGCCACACAGCACCTATTCTTCTCGAAATCCTATACATCGTATCTCAGCACATTGCTCTTGTACACTTGTTTCTCCCTGCCATTATACATCACCCTACCTTTCCCAACCCATCCATCCATCCACCCATACGTCACGCAAGCCATTCGAGAACCGAAAGAAACATATACACTGTACGTTGTTGCTTAGTCTATGCATGTACCTATATATATAGCCCAGTCTCTTTCCCACCACCCGAGCCTTTTTACCCAAGAGAGGAACAGGAAAGAAAAAGGCAAAGAAAAGAACGGAAAAGAAAAGCCTTGGGGTACATGCGTAGTAGTGACTATGGATACTAGATAGTACCGGTACGTACGTACGTAGTGCTGAATCCCAAGAAGAAGAAGGAAAAACGCCATCGCTGATGCACAGACACACAGACACAGACACAACGCCAAGCCCATTACCTGCTGAAAAAAAAAGAAGAAGACAAAAATAACCGACAAGAAGAATTGCCCGACCCAGGTACAGAAAAAAACCACGTTTTGTATAATGCGCGTAGACAGATGTAATACGTATAATGTGTCTGGGTATACTTGTCCAGACCCGGAGAAACCACCCTCCTCACCCTTCTCTCTCTCTTCTCCAAATATGGAAATAGGACTGAGAACAAAAAGAAAAAGGTCTCGAGAAAGAGGCGCAATATAAGCCGTCTGAAAAGGGACGAGGGAGGTGATGTGGAGAAAAGGGCGAGGAAAGAAGGGAGGATGAATAGAGAAGATGTCAAGGCTCCGAGGCTGGAACGCGTCGTGCCGTAGCGAGCTCCAGGCTCACGGATATGTCGGAAGGAGCTAGTGCTGGTTCAGGGCGTTCGAGGACCGTAGGGCACGGTGTGGTGAAGGATCGAGTGAAGTAGGAGGAGGCAGAGACGTGGCGGGACCCTAAGGGATAACACGCAGCCATTAGCTATTTTATCCTTGCGGCTGATGATATTTTTTCTTGGCTTAAGAGGTAGGAGGGCTGCGAGGATGGAGGCTGAGGGCAGTGAAGCTAGTTGTAGGTAGAGTTCTGCCTACTACTACTCGGCGTGTTACCTCCGCTGCTCTGGCTCTCAGTGCTCGGTGTTTGTGGCTCCAAGCTCAATTGGGCTCTAAGTGCCATGATCCACTCGTGCTGGAGTAGCTCGACGGCACTGGCACGTTTGTGTGGATCACGCTCGAAGCACTTCTTCAAGAAATCGATACCTTGGTCGCTGAGCTGGTCTCTGGTAGGGAGTTGTGGAGGGTCGCCTTGTGCAATATGGTACATGATGGCCCACTCGTTATCCATGGATGCCCAGGGTCGGCGGCCAGTGGCCATCTCGAGGATGACACAGCCGAGTGACCAGACATCCACAGCGCCGAGACGACCTGTACTGCCACCACGGATGACTTCAGGCGACATATACATGGGAGTGCCAGTCAT
The DNA here is from genome assembly GCA_025742365.1 of Coniothyrium glycines. Lineage (NCBI taxonomy): Eukaryota > Fungi > Ascomycota > Dothideomycetes > Pleosporales > Coniothyriaceae > Coniothyrium > Coniothyrium glycines. The sequence goes on from JAMXIJ010000013.1 coordinate 358,521, forward strand.
GGAGCCTTGGCGACCTTGACGGGTGGCATTGTGGTCCGCGGCAAGCGTGCGACCTTGACGAGCGATAAGCTTGGCTGCACCAAAATCAACGAATTTGATGACACCGTTGTGGTCGAGAAGGATATCTTGAGTCATGTTAGTAATTATGCGTAGAAATTTTGATATAGTTGTACTTACTTTCGGGCTTGATGTCGCGATGCACGACACTGGAGTCGTGAAGATACGCGAGACCCTCCAACATCTGCAGTGCATAGACCATGATGACTGTTTCGTCTTCGATACGTCCGTGTTCCAGCAGGCCAGCAAGCGAACCACCAGAGCAGTACTCCATGAAAATGTAGACCTTGTCACGATGGGGCTCGATACCGTAGTATGACACAATATTCGGGTGGTCGAGAACTTGCAGTACACCCATCTCGTCTCTGATTTGTGCAACGATTGTAGGGATCAGCTGAGGATCCTGCAGGCGAATTTCCTTGACAGCCATTAAATGATTCGAATCGAGGTTCATAGCTGCATACACAGATCCGAATGTGCCACCACCGACGAACTGTCCTTGTTGCCATCGGAGAGTGACATTGGTAGCAGAGGACGAGAGGTAGGTCAGTGCTCGATCAGCTTCGTTAGAGTCCTCAAGCACCCTACCCAGAGCTTGACGCTCGGCTTCCTTGTCTTTACGGAAGGAGTCAATCTCTTCGAGTCTCTGCATCCATTGCTGCTGTGTGAGGAGTATCGATTCTTCATCGTCTTTGGTGTTCTTTGGATCCAACAGACTCTTCCCAGCAATGGCATTGAGACGCTGTCGTTCCGCTTGTGCCGCAATGGTGGATCGTGCGCCCATAATGTCAAAGTGGGAGATCAACACCGACATGCAGCCAGCTACCTTGAGTCGTAGCTGCGAGTATTCCTGATCACTGATGGACAAGATGTTCTGTCCCCGAGTCATCATCATTGCGAACTCAAGAGCGACCACAGCCCAGCGAAAGGTTTTCCGATCTGATGCGATGCAGTCGTCACAGATGAAGCTGACCCAATCCAAGGCCAGCCTAGTGAGCTTGATGTTGTTCATCGCGCGACGATTGTAGTCCATGTAAAGAACGGAACGCTGCCCAAATTCGGTAGCAAAAGCAAAACATGTCTGAATCAAGTCCTGGCAATCGAGACCAGCAGTCTGCTTGCGGACAATCTCGACACTCTCCATGATGGTGTTGGAAAGCTTGAAGGCTGTTTTCTTGATCTTTTGCAGCTCGGCGTTGACACGAGGCAGGTTGGCGCGTTGGTCAATCAAGGTGTTGAGCTCGAAGCCAATCGCCTGCAGAAACGATACATTTGCATTGGCCAAGCGCTGCTGCGAGCCATCAGCAACCAAGCGCAATCGGCCAGGCTTGAGGTCGAGATGAGGCTCATAAATATCAGCTGTCATTCTCTTTCCTGCCCAGAAAAGAGCTTGTTCCGGCCTCAAAATCAAGACGTAGGGATTGCTTGGATCCTCGGGCGCCTCTTCTGCATGATAGCAGGTTGTCATGAGCGACTGAATGTCTTTGGGACGATCAATCAATGCGGGCGAGGCAATTATATACACACCCGTGTTGTTGCCACCGGTGGTCTCGACCAAAAAGTGATCTGTAGCATACAATGACTCGTACAGATCGGCGAGTTGTTCTTCGTCAAGATCCATATGGTTGATGCTGTACTCGGTGCAGTTCTCGAAGCGCTGCGTGAGAATTCTCGAGAAACGGAACAGCTTACGCTGGCGTACACGAACAGAGTCCAGAATCTGCTTGTATCGCTTTTCCATCTCTGAGCCAGTCAACTCGTCCGGTCGACGTTGCAGCTCTCGTTCAAAGTGGGCCGAAAGTCGAGTGAGGGACTTGGAGGTAAGAACACTGAACTGCTCGGCAGTCTCCACGTCACCTCCCTGAAGCTGTCTTCCGAGTTTATTGCAGAAGTCCCATTCTTGTTCCAGGATTTCGGCCTCCTTGAACGTGTTCTTGTTGGCTGCCAATTTCCAATTCAGCATCTTGAAGTAAAACTTGAGAGCATCAAGCACGACAAAGTCAAAGTTCTCCTCGATGCACGGAGGCAGATCCCAGCCAGGCTCTGGTCGCGAGATGACCATGTAGCTCTCCTTTACCAGACCCGCCATAGCAAGGAGGATCTGAAACTGTGCAATCATCTGCTCCGCCATCATGACGCCTTGCTGCGAAGGATCCTTGATCTTCTTGGCGTAGGACAGCCGGACTTTGATAATCTCTTGAAGAAGTCGCGAGGGGAAGTTGATTAGCGTGAGAAGCTCCTCGATGTACGGTGGCAGATGCCTGTCAGCAAAGCCCTCGGCGTTGGAGATGAGAGTAGTCTTTGCCTTTTGAATGACCTTCTCGAGAGGCCTGAGAAGGTTGGTGTCGCCCTGTAGAGACTTGAGACCATCCTCTTTGAGGATGCGGTCGATGAAGGAGGACTCGTCGGTGAGATGGTGGTCCTGTGACGAGCGGGGGCGAGGCTTTGTGAAGTCGAGCTCCTCGTTGCCCACCCACTTCTTGAGGATGGACATTTCGGTGTTGATGAGGGCAATTGTGTTGTGCCAGGCAATGACAGCATCGCAGGCGTCTTTGTACTGTTGGGAGGCGGCCCTGGGAAAGGCTGCTTCGAGAGCCTGCCGTGTGGGATAGACGCTCTCAACCTTCTCGATCTTCTTGACAATGTCCTCGACCTGCTGGGCGGCTGTTTGGCCGGCCTCTGCTTCGCCTCCGACCTCGAAGGAAATGATGCTTTCGAGATTCGTCCTGATCTTGCCCCGGGCATCGTCGACGATTCGCCGTTGAGCCTGCAGCGATCTGCCGCAGACTTTTGCTCTGATGCCCATCCAGATCTCGGCCTTCATTGTGCTGTCTCCCTGCTGCTCCGTGCTGCCAATCAGACGCTTCTTCTCCTGCTTGACGACGTCGCCGGTGAGGACGCTGGCCAGCATGGAGTGCCACTCGAGACGCTCGCGGTTTGCGGGGATCTTGAGCTCCTCGATGGACGGCTGCATGTCGTCGTTGCCGTAGTACATGAGGGTCTCCTGGTCGTAGGGGTCGCTGTCGACATAGTCGGCGGTGGAGGGCGACTCGTCGTCCGTCTCCGAGTCGGTGCTGTAGCCCAGGCTAGGGGTGCGCAGGGCCGGGTCGAAGAAGTCGTCCTGCTGGTCCTCCTGGCGGATGCGCTGGACGTAGGCCTTCTCTTGGGCGCGGTACTCGGCGTTGGGGTTGCGCCTGCCAGGCCCGCGGGTGGCGGACGAGTTGCGGGCGCGGTGGGAGGTGGCGGTGGAGTTGAGGGAGAACTGCTGGGGGCGGCGGGCAGGCGCGTAGGCGTTGGAGGGCGTCCTGATGGCGCCGGGGCGGGGGGTGCGCGCAGAGGTGGAGCCGTTGGCCTGGGGCGCGGGCGGCAGGTCGGTCATGATGGCTGGGCCTCGCGGGCGTGTCGAGCCCGTGGAGCTCCAGCTGTACAGCGGCTCTCGCAGGGGCGCGATCTCGTCGACGGGCGTGGCCACCGGGGGCGCGAACATGTACTGTCCTTGGTCGAGGCCGGGCCCGCCCAGCGACGCATCGCCGTCCGAGTCGCCTGACGACTCTGAGCTCTCGGTGCGCGACGGCGGGTCGGGCGCGTTGGCGACGACGGGCGGCAGCGGGTCGGCGGAGGCCATGTCGTCGGGCTGCAGGCTGCGGCGGGCGCGGTGGTGAGCAACATGGAAGCGGACGCCGCGGTCGCTCATGATATATCTTCCACCTCTCCGCGGAAAGGATCAGCGCAGGAGGGCCCGTTTACGAGCAACTGTGGCGGTGCGCGTGACAATCGCCCGGAACAGAACCAGGGTGGGGTGGGGAGGCTGTGTGAGGCAAGGACGGCTGCTGGTGATACCTCCTCCTATGTACTGCTGCTGCTGCTGCTGCTGCTGCTGTGGTTGTTGGTGTTGTCGTGCAGGACGGCCAGCAAGCAGCGGTGCCGTCTAGCCCTATCTTCACTCTGCTCGCCTCCAACGTCGTTGACCATGGCGTGGGCCCTAGCCGCAAGGTTTGGCGAGGGCGCGCTGTCGGGTGCGCGCACTTTGCATCGTTCCATGCACGCTCTAGCGGGCATTGCCTTGGAACCACCACCGCCACCAGTGACCACCACTACTGTACCACTACCACTACCACTACCACTACCAGTGACCACCACCACCACCACTACCATCTGTCTCGCCGCCCTTCTCGCCGTCCTTCTCGCGCCTGCTGTCTGGGGTGCGTGCCGCATCCAGTCGTTGCTCCGACATTATCCCAGACTCTGCCGGGGTCTTGCTCCTGTTCTTTTGCTTCTTCCATGTGTTCAATGTTGCCAACAATCTACCAAACCCCCCCGCCGGCTTGGAAGCGCCGGCCCCAACCCAATACCTGCTACCGACGCTCCATGCTTCCGCACATCCGCCATGCGCTTCACATGGGAGCTCCCTGATGCCTCTGCAGCACCATGTCTCCGATCCGAGCGACACAAGCTTTGACACCACATCGCACGTTGCCATCTCGCCGGAACCTCTCTAAAACGTGTTTTGCCCGATATAAGATTGGACAATTACTTTATCGACCTGACGTGGTCATAGCTTAGGTCTAGTATACAGCTGCACGAATCATGAGGCTAACGCGGCATCCACTTCCGTCTAAATATCCTTCCTTGCGTTCTTGCTTTTGTGTCTGATTTGCTTGCCCCATTTGTACAGCGCAAATGGTATAGGAACAAAGGCGATTCCCAAGAAAGCCAACGTACTGCTCGCCCAGTTAATACCCAGGTTCTTGAACATGGCGCTCGCGAACAGCGGGAACCCGGCACCGAACGCGCTCCTCATCAGATCATTGCCCGCAAGCACGCTCGCCACGGAGTCTGGGTATGCATCGCTCAAATAGGGGAGAACGGCATTGAACAGCGAGAAAGCTGCGATGCCGAAGAGGCTGGTCCCGATGATGGGTACGATCCAGTGGATGTCTGCTCGCGAAGTCCAGCCGAACATGAAGAGGCAGATGGGGACGAAAAAACAGCCCACCAAAGCGGGCACGAGACGCTTCTCTGGCGCCACACTACCCTGGTCGTCGAATTGCTTCTCCAAGTACCAGTAATTCCACGCAAAAACTGCTGCTGCTGCGATCAATGTGCCAACCAGTATGCCGAGAAATGCAACACCTTGCATTCCAAGACTAAAGCCATAGACACCCTCAAAGACAAGGGGAAAAGACTCAAACCATATGTAGAGCAATCCGTAAATGAGTGCAATGTACAAGTTCAGTAAGAAGACGATGGGCTCCTGGAAATTGAGCGTGATGGGTTTTACGAGACACATGATGGCGATCTATGCATTGTTAGCACGTGACATCCTGTTCACGTCATGTTCTGGCCGGTGTGACTTACATCCTTTGGCTTCATCTCTGCAGACTGCATGTCCGGCTCACACGTCAGCTTCTCGTCGCCCGTCAATTTCCTCAGTCGCCTCGTCCTGCGGTGGAGAATGTTGGGCGAACTAGTTTCTGGAAGGAGGAAAAACAGAAACACGAAGCAGAAGCCGGACAGCCACATCAGCTCCCAGATTGTCCACGTCCACCCCTTGGCTTCCACGGCAAATCCGCCGACAAGAGGCCCGAGAACGGGACCGCAGACAGCTCCTATCCCCCAGATTGCGAGTCCGTAGGCTTGCTTCTTGGGTCGGTACATATCAGCAATGGTGGCGCCACCGGTCGCGAGCGCAGGGGACCCAAAAAATCCCGTCAGAAACCGAAACGCGAGGAGCATACCGAAATTGGATGCCAACGCTGTAGGGATCTGGAACATTACAAAGACAACTATATTTATAGGTCAGGCGTTGATGGATCGAGGGTTGGGACGCCTCAAGCAACTTACAAAGCGTGCCAATGTAGACCCACAACCGGCCAATCTGAGGAATCTCGCTCATGGGCGACCAGATGAGCGGGCCCAACCCATACCCAGCAACGTACAGAGTCAGACCCAATGTCGCTGGGACCTGAGCCACGCCGAAGACCTGCACGACGTCCAGCAGGCCCGGTGTGTAGATGGCACTGCCAATGTACACCGAGAACGTCAAGAAGCAGATCTCGAAAGTGACAAAGTATTTCTTCGCACGGGACCAGTTGCGCGGATTCTACAAACGGTATGTTAGTCAATGCGATCAGGTTCCCTCCTATCGTGAGCATACCTGAGGATCATTGTCGCCATACCAATCAATGACATGCAAGTCCTTGCCCTTCTCTGGATCGACCTTGACACCGCTAGCTTCGTTGCAGTCCTCGCCAACATGGGTTTGCGACGAAGTTCTCGAGTTGTTCTCACGCTGCGAGATGCCGCGGGCGTTGTTGAGCGCATCGATGCTTTCTTTGTCTTCTGGTGCTTCGGTGCTACCATGATACGCAGCATGTCCGCTCTTTTCTTCACTGACGTACTTCTTCCAGAGACTTGGGTCCTTCTCTTCCGGGTACTGGAACGTCTTGTTCTTGGTGACGAGTCGAACAACATGGCCAAATGCCGAGTCACGGATCAGGTCGGCCACCATGATGTCGCAACTTGAGAAATGAAATGGCCACGGGGAGGACAAGCCATGCTTGGATATGTATAGCGGTGAGAGCTCAACTCCCCGTTCCTAACACAGCATCATGATTGACATCATCATCGTTAGAGGCTCGTCGATGCAAGCCACTACTGCCACTGGTGCCGCATCGGCTTGCAAAAGCTGCCGAGAGACCTACCCGCAGACAAGAAGGCTAAGCACTTCTTGTGCTGGACCAGACTAGCACATCGCGATCTCTGCACCTTGGCACTGTGATGGGGGCATTGCTGCACGAGCAAAATGCCATTGTCCATGACGAGGGCGTTCGGCTGCCATCGGCGCTACCATGCGCGAGATCGATCGCTGCAACGTGTCTGACAGAAGTCCCATGTCCGGAGCCTTTCGGAAAGGCCAAGTGCGCCAGATTGTGATGCGCGACGACCAGTGCGCGAATGAGAGGGTGTTCTCAGACGCTGGTGAGGTGCCTATCGCAGGGCTGGGGCCCAGGAACACGGGTCTTGTGTTGAGGTCGTGGGTTTGATCGGCACATGACGTCGGCGATGGAACCCGCGGCGCAACCCGTCTGCATGACGATCAGGCAGTCCCGCCTGCAACACCATGATTGACGAGCCTCGATGGGATTTGGAAGCAATCTGTAAGGGCTTGATCGTGATTTGACGTACCGTAAGGTTGTCGAAACGAAATTCATGGCTTCCCTGAGGCAGGGAGAATCTTAGTTGTGGTTGGGAAATTTAAAGAAGTGGAAAGAACAATAATGCTACGCAAAGAATGAAATGTATGCCTCAAACAAGACTGTACAGACACGTGTTTAGACACGAAATGTGAACAATTTGCAAATCTTGGTTTCCATTGCATGGTTCTAACAGATATGATGCGCAAGATTGTGGTACTAATACGTACCCTTTCTTTCCTGGTAGGTCTGACCCTGTGTTGTCTTGATCTCTCCAAGCCCACTCCAGATGGTCGCATCGACCGTCAATTCCAGACCTTGCACCTTTGTGGCACCAGAGTCGAGGCCCCACACCGAGACAGCAATATAGTTAGTGCCACGGTAGTTCAGGATACCCTCAGTCACGGGGAACTTGGTTTGCGGACCAACATTGCTGACGAACTTGCCATATTGCCATCCGTTGACGTAGAGCTGGACTCTGTAAGCCGGAACACTTGAGCCTGAGCTATTTCCATTCGAGGCAGTGTTATTGGAGAAGGTGAAACTGAGAGGAATGTCGTAGCCAGTAGGGAGATTAAGATCGATCTCAGTTGCAAAGAAGCCGATACCTGGTGCAGGTATGCCATCTGCGACAGGACCCTTGCTAGCTTTCCACCCAGATGCGGATAGGGCGCCTGGAAGGTGTAGACCTTCACGCTCGACGAACAATCCACCCTCGTTCAGTGGACCACGGGAGATATCTTTGAAGTCTTCACCACCAAGATTGCCTGTGAGCTTCCACGAAATATCCGACTGGCTGCGGCCAGCGAGGTTATAGTTGAGAATACCACGAGGATTCTTCATGGTTTCGGTGCCAATTGTCCAATTCTCATCAAGGCCTTGGTTGTCGATGACGACCGTGATGGTGTAAGTCTTTCCATTGGTCAAATTAGGCAGGGTAAAGGTAGAGTTGCCATTGAGACCAGCATCGTAGCCACGCCATGAGCCTAGGAACTGGTCACCAATCCATGCAGAAGAGCCGAATGCGCTACCACCTTGGGTTTGAAGGTAGAACGTGCTTTCGTTACCAGTGGCGGTAAAGGTGCCGCGATACAAGAGTGTGCCGGTATGGTATCCATAATCGGAACTGTACAATGAGAATGGTGTGTTGAGCGGACGAAGAGAGTTGTAAGTCTTCTTTAGATCGGCAACGGTCCATTGACTGTCGTCAAAGCCGGGTTGAATCTCGGGAAGCGAGTCGATGTACTTCCACTCGAGCTCGCTGAGCTGTGGAATTTCGAGCTTAGGCTTAGAGTAGTCGAGAGATGCGCTGACGACGCCCTCCTTGGAGACCTGGAAGTCGAACTCCTGACCATTGAAGGTCAACTTGGAAAGAGATGACGGTGCTCCACCAAGAACTTCTAGGGTGGTCGTAGCGTTCAAGTCGCCCGTAATAGCCAAAGTACTACCATCAACCTTCGCAGTACGTGCGAGGTATCCAGCTTTGATGATAACCGGATTCGAGGCGTCGTGAGGTGCTTGGTCGATGGACCAGTAGTTGTATGCTTCATTTCGGTCAAGCATGTACACATATACGAAGTTGCTACCCACGCCGATTTTAGCAACCTTCCTGCTACCATCAGCCTTGAAGTTCAATAGCGTATAACCCCGAGTTGCAATGCTCTTAACGTCGCCCTCGAGTACTTCAAGTCCAGTAGCTGCAATGACAAGTTCATGGGTTTCTCCAAGCCCACCGTAGACAACCAATACTGTCTTGTCGTCATATTTGTGCCAAGTGAAGATCTCTGCCGTGGAGTAGACGAGCGTGGTACCGCCAAGACTGTAGTCGCTGACGTGTACTTTGGAGTCACGTCCATTCAATGTAAGGAAAGTGCCGTTTACTTGAGGCACACTGATGTTACCGAAGGTAGTTGTCGCGACATTCAACTTGTAGCTCGTCGAAGCGAGTGAGTTGTACTTTGAGTGCCTAACAACGTAGAACTTGGCATTGTTCTCGCCAGAGGCTGGTGTGGTGGTCAAGTCGGCGCTAGATGTCCAAATCGAGGTTGACGCGCTGCCTCGTGAAGCAGTAAGGTATGCTGGGCTAACTTTGAAGAAGTTTGCCTGTAGCTTCAGTTCAGAGTACTTCTCACGATCAACCTGGCGATCCTCAGCAATTGGTGCTGCATAGTCGTAGCTGGTGTAGCCTCCTGGATGGCCGAGATTTCCCCAATTCGTGCCGCCGTAGGTCATATAGAGGTTCAAAATAGTGACGCCAAAGCTGTAGATATTCTTAAAGAAGACACGCTCGAACTCGGAGTTCACGAGGACGCCGCACTTGTCGAAGCCCGGGCCACCCCATGGATCAAAACTGCCAGATTGGAACTCTATAACAGAGTACGGTGTGCTGGGACTTTGTTGCTCATGGAGTTGTCGCCAGTTTGTGGGAAGCTTGCCGTCTGGCCAAGTATTGGGATTGGCACAGTCGAAACCAAGAGGATAGCCTACAACCTGAATTAGCGAAGACCTGGCCTGGTGGCATTTCTGGAGTCATCTTACCATCATGGCCGTAGATGTCAACAGCAGCAGGTTTACCGGGGGCGTTGTTGCCTTTCGGCGAAGCATCATTGCTGATAAGAGGCACCACGATGCCTGCATCGCGCAATTGCTTTTCAACATACTCCATATACACTGGATCAGGAAAAGGTGTGATTGACGACAAAGCTTGAGTATACTCGTTTTCAGGTTGAACCAAAATGATCGGGCCGCCATTTGTGATTTGTGCCTTGGCAATGGTAGCTCCGATATTCTTCATGTAACTGAAAATATGTCAGAGTGTATGTTTTGAATACCTGAGCATACTCACTTATCTGTGGCGTTCAAGTAGTCTGGCGCACGAGTCCTGAGCATACCATTGACCCGCTGAAGCCACCCTGGGAAGCCTCCACCAGAGGCTTCGGCATTGATATATGGCCCTGGTCTCGCCAGAAGATAGATGCCAACTTCTTGTGCCGCATCGAAGAATGGCTGAAGGTCAAAAACACCTTCTGCACGGTATTCTCCAGGTTTGCCCTCGAGCAAAGCCCAGTCGACGTAGAACGACACTCCATTGAATCCAAGGGCTTTGATCTTCTGAAAGAGGTCGATGTAGAGGTCCGCGACAGGCAGCCTTCGCATGATTAGCAAACTGCTTGTTGAAGTATGAATGCTGCTCGTGAACATACCGGTATGGATGCACTTCTCCAGAGTAAAGGAAGATTCTCTCGCCATGAACATAGAGAGAATGTTCGTCCCAGGTGACCTACACAGTCTGTCAGTATATTTGAGAAACGACAATACGATTCGCATCAAGCTCAAAGCCTACAATATCCTGTAGCGGTGCCCTTTTGTATGGCTTAATAAAATCCTTCGGCGTGTACCCAACAGCTCTCGCCGCCGACTCAATTGCAAGACAGCTAAGCGCAACCGCGCCACTGAGCCCCAGAAAGCCCTTCATCCTGCCAGAATTCGCAAAATTCCCGGTCCACAAAGCTTGGATGTGAAAGAACCAAAGGAATCCAACGGAAAGACGGGGGCAAGGGCAGCCACATATAAATACGTCCACGTTCGTGCCACAAGAACCCGGGATCTGGGGAAAATAACTACGACTTACATCTTCCTTGCACCTCGAGCAGAGCAACCTGGTACCTGGCCCACAATGACACCATGTGCGTGCTCTTCGTGAAAGCATTGCCCGAGCAGTTTCCCCATCTTTTCCCCCATATTGCGTCGCTTAGCAAGGGTTACACCACTAGTTCATCGAGTCACCCTCGCAAGACAGCACCGTTCCGCGCCTTCCACCAATATACATGCCTGGGGTTGAGCATGTCAATTGGTGCGGCGCGGAAAATTGCCGAGGAGCGCCTCAGCCGTTACCGTTGTGGTATACGATCGGCGGGGGCGTGAGAGCTTGTATCCTGGGCGCTGGTCCGGTGGTGCTTGCGGAAGCTTGGGGTTTAGATTGCTCCGGGACTGCTTTGGGGAAGACACCCGCGTTTTCTGGTGGGGGAGGGACCAACGGGCATCGGCGTATTCGCCGTGTTCCGAGGTATGTTCGCATCAACGACGGCATGGTTCGTACTTGTTCTTGAAGTGCGGGGACTTGGGACATGAGATATGTGCGTTGTTACCTAGTATCTGTACGAGGGTATACCCACCGGAGGCGGGTTGTTGTTGTTGTTGTACTCCAACGCGTTCATTGAGCAAACCCCAGCACGTACCACGTCAAGGCATCGTCCCTTTCATTGTGCCAGATTTCTCTGCCAATGATATCTGCTGGATTCAAGTGAACGTGCTGCTAGTGGTGTCGACACACAAACCTATTCTGCCAGGGCGCTCATGGAATTGACTCTCTGCCATCCTGAGCATAAACAATCGCTCTGCGAGCAGCCCCTTGTAATGCCTTGAAACTATCCTTATGTACAAAAAGTTATGCACTGTTTGAACCCATTGCGAAGCAATGGAGTACTACAACAAAAGCATACCGACGGAAAGAGAGCCGCGAAAACTTGTAAAAAGGGAAAGGTGATTTACAGCGAAAACAATCGCAAGGATCGAGACCGATAAACAAGATCAGGTAGGCCATTGAGGTCCCTTTCCATCGGGATACAATTCACCTTCGTACACACTCCACTCACTGGCTCCATCAATCCAGAGCGGCCCATAAGAGAAGCCACCCATATCTCGGGGAAAGACTTGTGCAAAGTCTTTTCTGCCAGCTTTTTCCATTTCTTGTCGAATAACCGCGTCATCATGCGTGTTTGACGGTGTGGAGCTCCTTTGTGTTACGACAGAATTCTGTACTGATGAAGGATGACTGTGTTTAGGATCACGTGCCTTGCCATGACTGCCCTGATTAGCGTAGGTAAAAGCGTAGGAGTTTTCTGACTGGTTCGATGTCGCAGAGTTGGCAATCGAGGCTTGACTTGGACTGAACGACGGGTTTTCGCTATATGGGACGTGATTCGACGAGTTTGTCTGTGTATGCCGCCATGAACTCGCAAGCATACGTTCGTGGGTCGAATCGGCTGCTTCAAGCTTTGCCGGTGGGTTTACACAAGTGAACCCACCAGTGACCATTGGACTGCCGATGGTAATGAGTTCCGCAATCTCGGGTTTTACTGCTGCCCTCGAACCCTCTTCAGCATCGTCATCAGATATTCCTAAAGCAGCTAACAGCTCCTTCAGATCTGGTCCTTGACCTTGATCCTTGTCCGTAGTGCCGAACTGCTTATGGTGCATCTCAAATAGACCCACGTAGGCCTGTACTGTTGCACCACGGCTTCCATCGCTAGAGGAACTAGCAGGAGAGTCTCCTACGGTTCCTCCAGCACATTTGTATCGATTCCTTTCACCCTGATAGTAAGCCCGCCATCTGGCGGCTTGATGAAGCCACATATATGGCAACTTGAACCGTTCAAGCACTGTCACCAAGTACCGAACCACCGTATGGCGCAATCTGGCCGAATTGAGAGCACTGTCTGGATCCATGGCAGGAAAAATTTGACAGTATATTACTAACACGATTAGCCCAGTGCAGTATATGTAGTGGATGAAAGTTCAAGAGCTCACTGGAAATACAAACTCCGAAAGCTGCGAAGCCTACGATAGGTGATGCAATGAGACTCTCTGGCTCCGCAGCTTGCATAGCCTCCAGTAAATCCGCAAAGTCTCTACATGTTTTGCAGAATGCTCTGGCTTGATCGATCCAGTAATTAGGTCTTGAGGGGTGCTTCTCCGTGATCAAAGGTTCCTCTAGAGGACCCTCAGGACCTTTAGCTCCCCATGGAGCAAAGGGCAAATATTCTCGATATAAGAAGATTACGCAGAGGGTATACATTGCATGTATAAGAACGTATTTCTCCGGCTTGTGATAGGCACGGTCTTCGGTATTCTCAGCTGTAAGCTGAAGGTTTTGTGGTAGCTCTCTTTTCAGCTTTTGAAGTCTGTCATCGAACCGTTTGAATCGATTGTTATCGTTCCAAGGCGGGACTTTACCCTCTTGACTACCAGATGTTAGCAAGGGCTCCAAAGGAAAGTTTACTGGCGCACCTACCGTCTACCAGTTTGGTTACACCATTTGGTGATATCGTTGAAGAGGATCACGGCTGGCATGTACCAGACGAATTCATTCTCAAACTCACCAACCTCCCATTTAAAGTCGACAGACGCCAGCGAATGAATCCTTCTGAGTTCATAGGCATCGTTGTCTTCCCCTAGTAGCCGCGTTCGGACTTTGCGGCCAAACCCGAAAGCCTCATCGCTGCAGATGAGCTGGTGCAAGATGTCCTCGCGGGCAATCATGAACGGTCGGCTCAGCCCAAGGCTCAGATACCGGTCCATAAGGCAGCAACTCCAGAATACGCGCCGCCGTGTCTCATGAGATATGAACTGTGCTTTATCTGACGCACCCATAACACCCTCGCCCCTGTAAGCGGGACCAAGGTCATCACGATCTAATATGATGTGCAGCTTTAGTAGTTGTGCAGCGCGTATGGCATTTCCGATTCTGAGCCATCCTTTATCACCTTCCAGAGCCGTCCACTCATGGTATCCCAGCAGGAGTGATGTCTGGACTTTCTCCATGGTAATTTCTCCTTGGTAATCTTGTCCCAAAGCCTCGATCGTGGCCTGAGCATAGAATTCAGCTGTTGCTATAGGATCATTGTTCTTCTGTCCAATGAGCTTTGTATGAAATCGAGCTGTTTGTGTTAGGAACGCCAGTAGTAAAGGCGGATAATAAGTCTGTGCCGTAGGTGCGGGCTTCTCAAGCCCAGAGGATAATGTCGCTGTTCGGTATTGTTGGATGATGCTCATGAAAGTTCTTTTGTGGAAGAAAGGGAACTCAAAAGCAAGATGCTTTTCATAAATGGCAAACTACCATCTTTTAGTAGGACGGACCCAGTAAGGATCTGGAATGCTTACCAGTTCTTGCCAGACCTGGATACTAAGCAAAGGCGACGCAAGTATATCGTGATAAGTTCTTGTCAGATCTACAGGGTCTGCTGTCGTGCTTGAACTGGGTGCAAGATTCTTGCGACGCTTTTTAGGTGGTCCCTGCAAGAGAGGTTAACTGGCAACCTTTTGCAGAATATTGATCGTGATTGATTGCTTGAGGAGTCTTGAAAAGTATCTGAAATATGGCGGAAAGCGAATGATAGAAGAACGATGTTTTTTTAAGACGTTGACGAAGATAGCGATTTTGATACGGCTACGTGCCCAGACTGGTGTCCACATCTGACCACAGTGGACTTGTGAATGGTACTCAACAGGGGTCATCTTGTACAACAAAGATGCTCGCGGATGCTTAAGGATGCCTGACACTTACTTCTCCGTCGGCTGTGCTCTCCCTTCGTCCTGGTGCACCAGAGCCGGTGGGTTGAGCGGTGGCATATGTGCAATTTTGTGGTTGACGCGCATTTGCACAGCTCTTGCAAACACTGTGTATGCCTTCATTCTCGCATTTGGTCTTACTTTTTCGACATTTCTCACATGCAACCGATGCGCGCATTCTTGGTTGTGGCTGCTCCTTGGGCCTTGCTCCTACTGGGGCATTGCTGTTTGCGCCAAAAGGTGCAGAACTATGCTGCGGCGAAGCCTCCACCGTCGGAGGTGAAGCCTGAGTCACAGGCGATGGCTGCTGCACCACCGAGGGCGACTGTGGCTGTCGTGGTGGATGATTTGAATAAGCAGGTACTGCAGGTAGCCGCGGTGCGCCGTTCTCTCCAGCCATGGAAGTCAACGGCGCGTCGCGTGGGCCAAGGCCCCACTCGTTTGGCAACGTAATGATGGCTTTCAAGGATGGTGTTGGTGATTGGGAAGCACCACGTACTCGTGCGGTGTGCAGGTCGTCTTGCGCGAACAGGTGATATCAACCCACGGGCCGAAAGAATATTGCGGGTAAGGGTTGCTTCCTCAGGTGAGCGGGGCGTGGGCTCCCAGGCTGCTGGTATTCAAGGTGATGCAGGACGTGCTGCGTTGCGCGAACTCATCTTGACAGGTGTGTAAGCTGCTGTCGCTCGATTTGAGTGGTTCCAGAGTCGTCGAGGGCTCTAAATGCTGCGGGCACGCGGGCGGGTAATAACGTTGGCCATCCGGTGTATTTTGGCGCTAATACGGCAAGGTCCTTGCTGCATAGGTGGATTAAGCGATCAGCCCTGAGCTGAGAGATGCCATATGGAAGATACATGTCGCCGCGTATACCGTCACGGCTAGGCGCGCTTCGCGGGCTTATCCTCGCGCGCCAGACCGTCCCTTCCCGAGGTCGAACAACCTCAGTTCAAGACACGGCCAATGGGGACGTCTCTCACGGCCTGGCACACTGCTTCTGGCTGGACTGTGGTTCGTCAGCGGGCCGGCAAGTGGATCGTCTCATCACCACCTCCTAGGGTCCACGGCAGGACATGCTTCAACCTGAGCGGTACTGTGGTGTTTCCTGAATCCTGCCATCGCTCTTGGAAAAAGAGCTGTCATATTCGCGAGAAAGCGTCGACACGTGGGCTGCACCGCTTGCAGTAGTATGTGCTACAATGCTCCAGGCGCATGTACGCTGTGGCCCAAGGAAGCGAGCTGCAGTTTCCATTCCACCATCAAACCCTAGGATCCGCACCTAAGAACCGGCTGGCACCTATGCTAACCCGATCGGGCATCGGCGCTCAGGTCGCATGCCGTGGCATCATAATTTATGCCGCCACAGTGCAAGGAATCGCATGGCAATGGCATTGACAGAGCATCTCACCAGGTTCTATGATCATGCAGGCAGCAACTCTCGATTCGATGCCCTGCATTGTTACTGCTCGCTCGCTGCGGCGCAACAACGCCCTGTGGAGCACACTTGTCGAAACGACCGATCATCCTGCAAGACATGCCGAATCGTGGGATTATCAAATCAGAGGCCATGGCACAGTCGTACGGCGAGGATAAAACTCATCGTTGTCCGACGATTTAGGGCAGGTCAAGTCTTCATGTGATGATTGCAGCAGCGCCCTTGCGTAATGCGTGAAATGCACCTTGCAAGATAATGCACCTCCTCGCCGCAGGGCCGTGTGAGAGGGCTACCTAGCTAGCACAGTCCTCGTCAATTGGCTGTTCCCGTTGTACGTTAAAAGGTCTCTGCAGGCCACTCGATTGAGGCCTTGTTGATCGGTGTACATCCGCGCACTGCTGCCAATCCTTGACAACCATCGGTTCAGATCGTTGTCGTAGAAGACATGCGGTATTCGTGTTGTTTGTGTGTAGCTTGTGTAACCTCAAGCCTACAAATCCTCGCTGCCACTGCGGCTTGCGTGATGCAAAACGTCCTTCAGACGTACTGCCTGTGAAGCTGCGAGACAAAGCGCCCATCCAGGACTCTGCAGGTAGAGCACTCATAGCTGGAGGCTGACTTGATGATGTGTGAAAGCATGGCATGCGCCACAGCAGCACTCTGCCCCATCTACTGTGTAAATGGCAGGTAGTAATGTTGAGCACGTGATGGCAGCACAGTTTCCTGACAAGTGAGCAGCAAAGTATCCCTGAGATGTCAGTCTAACCAGCAATATGCCGAAGCGAGGTCTGGCTGATGCATTCGCTCTATCGTGGTGTTGACGTGTTGGTGACTGGTGACTGGTGACAGTGACATGGTGACAGGTGTGGGTGCAGGGCGAGCTAACTCTGGTTATGTAAGCAGCGATCGGCGTTTTCGCATCGAACCGCCGATGCAGGTGGAACTCCTCCGAGCTTCAGCGTGGCCGTCACCATCTCTCGCACCAAAGCAGACTATGGCGTCGCGCAATCGCCTGGTGGCCTGCACGGCCTCCAACCTCCTCCGAAGCTCGAGACCACTGGCAACATCAAGAGCAGCACCCTTTGCCCTTGCTCTGAGCGCACCGGCTGTCCGCAACTTCACCCAGCTCAACTTGCGGCCAGCTTCCGCCACGAACCCCACAAGCGTCTTCTCCTCGCTCGGCCAGCTCAACTCACAGTCCGGCCCACCCTCGTACTTCTCCTCAAACAGGCGCCTGCCTACAAATACTGTCATTCGCTTCGTGCCGCAGCAAACAGCATGGATTGTGGAGCGCATGGGAAAGTTCAACCGCATTCTAGAGCCTGGTCTCGCGGTCTTGATCCCCTTCATTGATAGGATCGCCTACGTCAAAAGTCTGAAAGAAAATGCGATGGAGATACCCAGCCAGAGCGCCATCACTGCTGACAACGTAACGCTGGAGCTGGACGGCGTTTTGTACACGCGCGTATTCGACGCCTACAAGGCTAGGTGAGCACCTTTTCCTATGTGGACCATCGATTCAGAACTCTAATGGATCTAGCTATGGCGTCGAAGATGCCGAATATGCCATCTCCCAGCTTGCACAAACGACCATGCGATCCGAAATCGGCCAGCTGTCGCTTGACCACGTCCTCAAAGAGCGTGCCAATCTGAATGCAAACATTACCGCCGCCATCAACGAGGCCGCCCAAGATTGGGGCGTCACCTGTCTTCGCTACGAAATCCGCGACATACACGCGCCCGAGCCCGTCGTCGAGGCCATGCACCGACAAGTTACCGCGGAGCGCTCCAAGCGCGCCGAAATCCTCGAGTCGGAGGGCCAGAGACAATCTGCAATCAATATTGCAGAGGGAAAGAAACAATCTGTGATTCTTGCGTCCGAGGCCTTGAGATCTGAACAAATCAACATGGCAAGTGGAGAGGCTGAGGCTATTCTTCTGAAGGCTACAGCAACCGCCAACGGCATCGACGCTGTTGCAAGAGCGATTGCTCAAGGTGAAGGCGCGGCTCAGAATGCTATTTCGCTGTCTGTCGCCGAAAAATACGTTGATGCGTTTGGCAACCTGGCGAAGGAGGGCACGAGTATCGTTGTTCCTGGCAACGTGGGGGATATCAGCGGAATGATTGCAAGTGCTATGGCCGTCTATGGGAATGTAAACGCTGCACAGACAAAGGCGCAAGCATCAAGATTGGTTCAAGGCGGCGGGCAACACGATTCAGAGGCATCAAAGCAGACCGAAGAATTGCAGAGCCGTCTGCAAGACGCTGAGAGCGGCGCCAGCCAGGTCCAGAACGAGATCAGCAAGGTCATGGATCAGCGCCTGAACAAGAGATAGAGTTGTGACCGATAACTATCGGTTTGCATGAGACAACGCGATTGTACATTATACTACATCATGCTGTATAATTAGTAGGAACAGCAAGGAACAGCAAGCGTAGCATTGAGTTTCTCTGTCATGGGGTCCAAAAGCAAGTGTTGTCCTGGAGTCTTTTCGCAATCAACAGAGAATCCCGCTTTTGTGTATCTAAAAAGAAGACATCACATGAATCAAAGATATAATAAACACCTGTTCGCAAGGCGCCAGTCACTTCCCACAATCATCGCACTACCCCACGCGCTGCACAATCTCCGCAATCAGCTTCGCAATCTGCACTCCATCCTCCCAGATCCAATCATGCCCGCCCTTTAAATCCCGCACATTCAACACCCGGCTTCCCTCCGCGCGCACCTCGTCCTCCTCATCCCCTTCCTCCATCACAATCGACCACCCCTCCCTGTCCAGCGCCACACAAAGCACATCCCTCTGGCCCCGCTCCACCAACTCGTCCTCATAGCTATGACACACCACGACCAGCCTGCCCTCTGGCCAAACCTCCCTGCCATACCGCCCCGCCACGGGACTCACAGCAAGGTACGCCGCAGGATCCGCGCCGAACGCGCCAGCAACAAAGTCCGCGTAGATGCGCGAGACATGCTCCGGGCACGACGGGGGCTGGTGATTCTTGAGCAGCAGCGGGAAGTTGTAGATGCCCTCGAGCAGCAGCAAGGCGTCTGGGCCCGGCGACACCGCGCGCGCGAGACCGAGCCCAGCGACGAGTTGTAGCAGCATGGTTGCGCCGCAGGAGTGCCCTGCGCCGATCCAGCGCGTCACGCCGTAGTGCTGCTGCAGGTAGGCGATGCCGGCGGCGATGTCGCGGACGTGCTGCGGGTGTGTGGCATTGCGCTCCGTGTCGGTGGGTGTGCTGGGGGATGTGGGATGCGTGGGGTGGGCGGACAGGCGGTAGTTTAGACTGGCGATGCCGCCGAGGCGGGAGACGGTGGTGCTGTGCGTGGTCAGGAGGTGGGTGAGCGTGGGTTCAACGCAACGTGAGTCTTGCAACGGGTCGCGCCAGGCGCCGCCGTGGATGTAGATGAGCCATGGGGAATCGGGAGGGGTGGATGAGGGGTCCTGGGGAAGGTAGACGTCGAGGGTGCGGAGCCGGCTTGGAGGATCCGAGTATGGGATTGAGTGGACGTGTTTGGGAAACGTGGTATCCGAGGAGTTGGAGCTCATGTTGCGCAGAGGTGGCATGCGAAAGTGGTGTTTGGCGGGGTCGATGACAACGTTTGTTGTATGGGTACCTTACCTATGTGCACACACTAATGTTATTCTGTCCCACTTGATGACACCATTCACAAAGAGCAGGTGAGGCGAATGAGTGTGAATAGTTTCATTTGTTGTATTCAAAGTCTTTATATTAACTAAAGTATGATCCGCCCGCTTGCGCTCGACCAAGAGCGATTATAAGTATTATTGCCTAAAACACACACCGGTGCTAGACGCCATATGCAATGCGATGATTCGGTGCAGATGCAAATGCAAATCTCCAAGGTATCTTTCAAGGACAGTACGGTGGTGTCCGACCACCATTAAATCCTCCCAATATTTTCCGCGGCTCGAATGCACGACGGTTTTGTGCCAATATCTAACACCCCCTGAGAAGCGAAATCCATTGCGTTAAGGGAGCATCTAGAGGAAAGCAGCCACAATGGCACCGAGGCCAGCAAGGCCACCAGCAGCGGCCTTGACGGGGACAGCAGCGCCGGTCGAGGGCTGGCCAGCACCAGATGCAGTGGGTGAGCCAGAGCCAGAACCAGATGCGCGCGTTACACCGCTGCCGCTAGCAATGGCGGAGCTGGTAGCGGGCACAAGGAGCAGAGTGGTGCTGCTGTCGGCGCTGACAGTGACAGTGCGGGTAGAGTTGAAAGCAGAACCGGTACCAGCAAGGACAAGGGTGTGAACACCAGGGCCAACAGCGGGGATATCAGCGGGGACGGGCTGGTTGGTAACAACGGCGGGCTGCTCTGTGACAAGAGAGGGCTGGGAAGTTACGACGGCAGGGTTCTGGCCAACGTTGGTAGCGACGGAGAACATGCCCGTGACGACACCAAGGGAGTTGGTCTGGGCCAGCAAGTTGGTCTGGGGGAACGGGTCGATGGAAGACTGATGAGGGTTGTTAGATTTGCTTTCGTCTCATGTGTCGCGCGACAAATGCAACTTACAGACTGAGCCGACGCAACGGCGACAACAGCGGCGGAGACGAAGATGGAGGAACGCATGATGGCTAGGTTTTGTTCGTGGATTAAAATTTAACGATTGTTGTTTGTAAGTGAAAGGCTGTGACGATGATGTCAAGTAGGGATGCGTGTAGTGATCGTAGTGATGGGTGAACCGGACTCAGCTGTCAGCGAGATGCGTCCTCCTTTTATTGCGTCCACCCTTCGCAACATGGGCGCTAAGTCCCTTGGTCTGCCCCTGCCCTGCATCCCGGCGCCGCCTTGGCCGGGCAACCAGCACCATCTCTCGAAGAGTCTAAGGTGGTTTGAGCCATGGCCGCGGGCAGTGCTTAGCGGCCCATAGCCAATTATAGCAGCCAGCCAGGCATCCTTTGCACTGTGAATCTTAGCCGAATGCGGCCAGACCTTCGTGATCTGAGAACCGAGCCGAAATTTCTGCTGAATTACGCTCTTGCTCGTGTCAAACGAATTGAGTTGGCAATCCGTAATACCTATTGAACTCGAAACTTTCTGTGGGCAGACGTGGTTCTCGTTGGCACCGCGTCCGGACGCACTGCGATGCGGGTCGTGCTGCTGCTGACTTCTGCGTGTGTTTCAAGATGTTCGTGTTCGGCCAGCGCGTGGTTCCACAAAGCCTCGAATCTCGATGTTTCTGTGGAAACTAGGTAGCCAGAGAAGTACTTGCTTCATGACCATTCTTCCTCATGCGCGTGAATCCTTGTCTTTGTTTCTCCTGTTTTCGAAACGCTCGACATGTCAATAACGTCCGAGAGGGCAACGGCTCCGTGAGGTTCTGATTCTCCGCAAGTCTGCACTTGTAATTTCCACTTCCCCAGGCAATATCCGTTAGCACTTCGAAACATTCTGCGCTTGCCTAGCCCTCTCCAAAGGTAATCTGCCACACCAGCGTGCAGAAATCTACGCATCGTTCAGCTGTTGCTAGTGACGCGTCCCAATCGATTCCGCAGTATGCTTACTAAATTTAGTCCTTCAACTGCAACCATTCGTGGCTCGCTCGACAATTCGGAGGGTGGTGTGCCACCAGTGCCCACCACCGGGCGGAGTGCGCTGAGCAGGGGCCTTCCCTTTCGGAAGCCCTGCCCGCTAGCGACTTAGTGACCGCCTCTTGGCAATATGATCAAGATTCACGAGTTTCTCCTTTCTCGATGGTGCAATATTCGCGAAAACCGGGGCACTGACATCAATTCGTGCATACTTTGTGTTCGGCTACTATACCATTTCGGATGCCAAGTCATGCAGAGCAGTTGCCACGCGCAAGGCGGGTCGAGACGAGTAATTGATGAGGCTGACGACATCTTCAGACGATCTGAGCTCTATTGATAGACATACACCGCCCCCGCAAACTGATCTCGCTGTCTACAGATGTCTTAGATCATCACATCGCTATTCGGTGGCCACTTGCGAACGGACGCGAGACAAGATGGCCCTGCTGCTAGAGACCGCCTCAGACAAAGCTCCCTGGGCACTGCTTCAGCTACAGTTCCAATTTCATGGACATGAAATTCATGTTCCTGAGTCCATAGTACTCAAAGTAATTACAAGGGTTCTGCGGCGACCACGACGTCCAGCACAGAGCTCTTGTTCCACACGCGCTCGGTTCGCTCACGTGGTCTGCCTTCAAGAAAAGGGTCTAAGATCACGTTGTGTAGCTCGACCACCAAAAGCTTACTTCTGGGTGTGAGCTCGTCAAGCATCTCCAACCTTTGGCATTGAAGAGCGGTACAACCGGTCAGTGATACTATCTATAGTTGAAGAGGTCAATCAGCAGTAAGTGAACTCCTGCAAACATATTCTCGGAGGCATCAGAATGTCTGTTCTTGGTGGGCATCTGAAGCGCACTGAATTCCCATTTACGAAGCTGTCAGATTCGCGACTACCCTCTCTCATGAAGTGTCTCTGGAAAGCCGCGTGTTGATTGCGGCAGCTGCTGACCATGCACAATTAACTTGTCACATACACGTGCTGTTTGTTAATCTGTCCAGCAAGCCGGGGCCTTACGTGAAGCTACTTCTCCAATCATTGTGCTGACTCGCTAGAAAGTGTATCCTTTGACCTACTCAACGCACGATTGGCCTGTGGCATCAGTATGATTGATATGACTGTCTCGTTAACTAATCGTACGCGAAAGGACCTTGAAATCTGTCATGATGCCACAGACTGTTCGGATCTCTATGCCGGCGCCTCGAATTCCCACAGGCGCTAGGCTGTAAGACCTTCCTTACCTGACCAGCCCCGTGGACTCTTCATCACGATCTATACTAGGCGTGGAGTTCTATCTATATTTCAATTCACAGCTGAAATTTTCCCAACGCTGATAATGTCGGCAAAGGTTGTGCCACTCGACTGCAACATCAAACTCATCGTGTTTGGCATCATCATAACAGTTTTGACAATCTGAGCCGACCTTTCATTTCCTTGGGCGTGCGTCCCAGAGCGTTGTCCCATGACACGTCAGCCACAGTCACCTATCTTCTTGGGAGAAAGGAGCGCAACTTCTTTCCAAGCGAAAGTCACTGCTTTCTAATGTCACATTTGCTCTACGTAGCTGAAACTTGGCTGTGTCTTGACTGTGACATTTTCATAAGCGGTCACAGAACAGCTCAGTGAAGTCAATGGTAAATTTACCGCTGGAACCATGGATCAGGGCCAGGTTATACTAGCCTACCACCATTCACTTATATCATTTCGCGCACTATGTGCCGTTTAATTTTTTCTCTATATACTGTGTGCTACCAAGTTTTGCATTCGTTCAACCTTTCCAACCTCCGGTTTTCGCAACAATGTCTCAAATACAAGGGATCAGGCGATTGGCTCTCGCCAGGACACTAGCAGAATCCGACCTCAAACAACTCTACTCCAGAGCCCTTGCATGGAGAGATGCTGGAGACAACATCGTCTGGGTCTCAAGACGCTTCGCGAAGCCCATGAGGGCCGCCATGGCTCTCTTGTCCAAGACCAGCTTAAAGGAGCTCGTTGCTAGACTCTTCACAATGCCGCGCGAGGTTCGCGACCTGATCTATGATTACCTTTGGGGATTCGATCTCTTCAAAGGCAGTATGATCAGCAGCGCATTCCCTCTTTCTGATCCAGTGTCGACAGCGCTCCAGTCATGTTCACGGTCAAGTACTACACCACGTGGCTGTGTCTGTCACAAGAATGTACCAATATGTCTCAATGTCAAGCTCATCGGCAAAAGAGCTGCACTTGAGGCAATCGATGCATTCCATAGGAAGGCTAGAGAACGACTCTCTTACGGTTGCTACCATGCAGATTGGACACAAGCTGCATCCCTATCTTCCCCCCAATGCCTCCATCTGGACATCAATATCCACACCCTGCTCAAAGGCTGCCAGCTCCAAGTATGTTTTGATTGTCTCGACAACCGCAAGCCGGAGTGGGGCCTTGACTCGATCGGGATCCCTGGAGGGACCCGTGGGCAGCTAGCACGCTGTGCCACTGCTCTATGTCAACTTGCAGAGCAGGGCCCGCGGCGCATAACCTTCAAGTTCGTCGACACCACCGAAGGCACGCCTAGCGATTTCAAGCACGTCTTCAGCACACTTGCGGCGCCGCTGCACCAGCTCAGGTCCCATGGCTTCGACGTGCGCGTCGTGTATGACACCAACAGCGACACCCGCTACGGGAACCTGGGCAGATGGGATCTCGGCTCCGACGGCTGGGAGGTCCAGCGCTCCGATGTCTTCGCATGGACGCTGTATGATTGGAAGATGAACTTTACGCGCGCGAACAGTACGTTCGTGCCCACGTACTACGCCGATGGTACGGGAACGCATCCCTGTCCCAACGGACCAGTCGATCTTCCCGGGAAAGACCTTCGAGATAAGGTCGAGGTCTACGAAGGCCTTCGACGCTATCTCTTTCGGACACGGCCAGAAGTGGAACAAAGCGTTGGCTTCAGGGAAGAGAATATCGTGGGGGCATTCGGGAGTGTCTTTGTAGACTGCAGATGCCCGCTTGGAAGGCACACATGTAGTGCGTACCACCTTTGCTTCGAGCATGGTGGGTGGGATGGAGACGAGGAGGAAGGGCTAAACACGTACTGCTACGAATGTCGCGGGATAAAGCCTCTCGGGATTCGGAAATTGAGAGTCAATTCGTAGAAAGGCTCCATGGTTCTTTTGCTTTTTGCTTCTTCTACAGAATCCCCTCAAAATAGCATTGGCAGCAACAATAAATATAGCATACTCTACGACACAAAAACATATTAGTACAAAGTACCATCACAGCCACGGCGCCACTTCGGCGCCACCTGTACCTCTACACCACTTTCATTAGCGTCATGACTTTATTCCTCAAAACACCACTCACTCCAGCAGAAACCGGCGCTGAAGGAGGGCCATGCGCTACTCACTCACCGAGCTTACGCCACTCTACTCGGAGCTCATCACCACAATCGTGCCCGGTCCAGCAAGCTGGTCATACTTTATACCTCTGCTCCTCCTCCCCCTGGGTCTGCTAGTCCCTCGCTCCGTGCTATCTCACGGCCAACTCGGCGCTCTCGTCGTGCCGCCCAGCCTCGCGGCTACGCTGCACGCATGGCGGGTGCTAGGAGGCACAGACGTGATATCCACAGATTGCATGTTTATGATATTTTTCCTATATGTGTTCAAGGATCCACGGGCGGAGTTTAGACGCGTCGTTGGCCGCAGCGACGGACACGGACACGGACATGGGACCGCCGCGAGGACGGCGCAGAAAGCTGGGCAGATTGGTGTGCCTGCGTCTGATGTAGCTGTTACTCTCGAGTCCTACCCGCACACTTTTCCAGGCCGCTTGTACTGGGCTTTTATGCTGCCACAGGCGCGGCCCTTGCATGACTGGCTCATCGGTAACGCCTCGCATGATAGGAGAGCCGTGCAGCCGTTCCACCACCCGAGTCGGACTCAGTTCGCACTCCACGTGCTGTATCGTTTACTTCCTGTTGTGTTTGTCCTGATACCCCTGGCTAAAGCACTCTCTCGCCACGACCCTTACTTCCGCGATCCAGGGTGGTCAATTTACCACGCTGCGCTTCCATGCAGTAACCATACGGGCACTTCGACAATCGTTGGGGTTCTTCACACGTACGTTCCGGTACCCATTCTCCGTGCCGTGACACTGGCCATGTACACTTACTCCCTGCTGCTCACACTGTTCCTACCCCCCATGCTCATCCCGCTCCTCCTGAACACACTGCACGTTCTCCCCGATACATACTCCCCGCATACCTGGCGTCCGCACTTCGGCCCCTTCACAGCTATCCTGGATCACGGCGTGAGAGGGTTTTGGGGCCGCTGGTGGCACCAGCAGATGCGGCACATGGTGTCTGAGCCCGGACGCTGGGCGGCTTTGCGGCTACTACGCCTGGGCGATGAGGGTGCGCAGAAGAGAGGCAGGTATATGCTGATGTGTGTATCGGCTTTTTTGCTGAGCGGTGTCACGCATGCGGGTATGGTGCCGCCGGAACCGAGGTGGGCGGTGAGTAGCGCGACGGAGTTACGGGCGAAGCTGGCTGGCTTTTTTTGGGTACAACCTGTGGGTATCGCAATTGAGGTCTTTGTTCTAGAGCCGATTTTGTGTCAAGTACGGTTCTTGGGCAAGAACGGACAGAGGTTGCTTAGAGTAGTATGGACACTCATGTGGATGTGCTCAGCGTGTACATTGTTGAAAGACCCGATGTGGCAATTGGGATACTGGGGGTTGATTCCAGACTATCCTAGCCTGATATAAGTTGCTAGAATCGAGCTGTTTGTCCTTGGATTTTCAGGGTATACATGTCTATCCTCGACCCTTTCTTCGACCCGCCTTACCCAGACCTCCATCCTGATTCCGCTTATGCCAGTCCTCGATCTCGTGACGTACACTCTCTCTGTATGTCTTGTATTCGTCGCTAGTTTCAAAAAGTAGTTGTGGGCAGTGACCTGAGCGTCGGAGGTGACGCTTCAGATTCTCCCATCGGCAATCGGGCTTGAATGTGCAATTCGCGTGTGGGCATCTATAGGGGCGTAGTGTCTATCACCGAGGTTCAGTTTCAATATCCAGAGAATGTTGAGGCCGTTTTGACTCACCTGATGTGTTCTTTCGTGCTTGCTCAGGTTACTTGAATCGGCACAAGTAAACTCGCAGAACCGGCACTTATGTGGTTTTTTGCCCTCGTGCAGCGCACTAATGTGAGTTTGTAGTTGTGTATGGGTTGTTGTTGTGTACCCACAGCGATCACAGACATAGGGGCGCTCTCCCGTGTGTGTCCTTTCATGGTTGTCTTTAGCTTGGTTCGTGGCAAATGTCTTGTCGCAGCCGGCATAGCTACAAGCATACGGACGATGTCCAGCATGACCAAGAAGATGCCTTGACAACTTTGAGCGTTGCTTGAAATCCTTTGATGATGCTTCACAGTTCTCCCATTGACAGAAGCAATGGGTACAGTTGTCTACGTGTGAGGTTTTGACATGCTTGTGCAGCGCCTCGGCGGATTCGAACATTGCAAGACACAGAACGCCAGGAGCATGTTGCCTGCAGGTTTTATTAGCCTTAACGAAAAAACTTTTTCCCCAGCAGGTAATAGAAATGGAATAAGGAATTTCGTTGTGTTGATGGAGGACATAATACGAAGTGCTTCGACATGCATACATACCATTTGCAAAGACAGGGAGAACTATCGAAGTCAGTGCCGACAATAGAGCCTGAGGCTATTGTGCTTGGCCTCAGTATATCCTGCTGTACAGCGGAGGCAAGAAAGTCAAGCTTATTCGCAGCAGTGAATGTTGCAGGCTGGAAAGCATTTGAAAAGGCTGAATCTGGAAGCATCCATGACTGGTTGTTCAGAGCCAGCATGTGATTATCGAGGCTAAAGGGATTGGCGGAATTCATAGACGAGGGGCCGACTGATATTGGACTCGTTGGCTGCGATTGGAAGTTGAAGTTGAGGAAGTTGTTGGCAAGGCCATTTCCTTGAGCGATTGAAGAGCTCCAGAAGTCTAGCTGATTCGGAGAGGCAGAGGGACAATCGCCACAAGCACGCTGAGGGCCGTGACAGCAAGAGTTGTCGATGTGGCAATGATCTCCGGAAATGTTCAGGAGACAATTGGCGAAACTTGTGTGGCCAGGCACTGGGGAGGCCTCGCTCGTGAAAGCACTCTCCAGAGACGTGAAGTTGCTGTGTGAAAGGGTAGGCGTGGGAGCGCTCGATGGATTGTCGGAGTAGCCATGGTTTTGAGAGAAGCATGGATAGGTTTCGAATGCAGTAAGGCCGTGATTGTGAGCATGATGGCCATCCTGGAAGTGACAAGGCGCGTTGTCGTAGCAGTAGATGGTACCGACAGGAGTAGGCGCGGAGTGTGCCAGATGACACTCGTTGTCTGGATCGCCAAGGGGGCAGGGCTGCGCATCACACTTCTGGCAGAAGCACGGCTTGTCTGGACAGGTGGTTTTCGTACAGGCTGGGTCTGCACAGCCATCTGTACAGGCAGGGTCTTTTTGGGCGCAATGAGGATCGAAGCAAGCATCGACGTCGGCACACTCGGGACTGGGACAAGAGACTGCACAGTCGGGAGGGCAGATGGGGTCGAGATTGCACTCCTGGCAGAACTGCTCAAAGCAGTCGTCCGGGAACTGGCAGTCTACCTCGGACGACGTGGCGGCAAGATTGTGATAGTCGGCTACTCGCTGGGGAGAAGCCCTGCGCTTGATGGGGCGTGTCGCGCTGCGCTCGGAGCAGGCGTCCGGGCAATGGGCACAGCAATCCGTCTTCAGGACTCGTGGGTCGACTGCACCGTGTTGACCCAGCTCAGACCCTGCAAGCACCGGGGCCTGGCTGTGTGCGTCATCCCCCAGAAGAGCCGCTTCACGCTTGGAGCCTGCCACGGGGAACATGGATTTGGGCCGAGTGCAGCGAGGTTCGTCGTCTCCAAAGGCGGAATCGCGGTCGCAGACTGCACAGCCGTCAGCCATCCTGCTGCTGGCGTGCCTGGAGAGCAAAAAGTCGCCGGGTGGGTGTGTTTGGGGGCAGAAGGTTGTGAAGGTGTCACGGACCATGGAGCCAGGACATCAGGGTACCTGAGTGCCGGACGGCCACAGACACTCGCACGTGACGTAGAGGAGGGGAACATACAATGATACAATGATGCGTACAATCACGCCATGCCCTCGCTGGCCGCGCCTGGCTGTGGATCCGCCTGAATGTGAGACCGAGTCGCTCTGCCTCGAAATCGTGGTTCTACACAGAAGCTGGAAGCGTGAATTGCTTGCAAAACAGGAAAGCCGGCCGCATCGACTAAGCGACCTCGCCCTTGTCGTCATTGGCCAGTCCCGCCTGTTCCCTCCAAGCATGTCGTGCTTCACGGTGCTTGCCCCAATACGGATGCCGCGATTCATACATAGATGATAGTATGTGCTCTTCCCCGCCACAACCCTAGATCCCCCGTCCATTCCAAGCGCGCGGCACAGCCACATCTTCCACGTCCTCCACACTGCGCCCCCACCTCCGCCCCCTCTCAAGCACAATCCGCGCAATCGAAGCAGCAACCTTTCGTACTCGCGATTCAGATGGGCAATCTTTGCGGCAAGGAATCCAAAGACAACTTTGAGGGCCAAGGGCGCACCCTCGGGTCTGCGCCTGCGCCCGTGACCAAAGCCT
Organism: Coniothyrium glycines; assembly: GCA_025742365.1. NCBI lineage: Eukaryota > Fungi > Ascomycota > Dothideomycetes > Pleosporales > Coniothyriaceae > Coniothyrium > Coniothyrium glycines. Next base: position 387,770 of record JAMXIJ010000013.1, read on the forward strand.
CTGTCCCGTCCAGTGCTGCCGCGCCTAAACGGACCATTGGCGGTCCTCCGAGGACTTTGGGAGACGGTAACATAGAAAGTGATCCCAAAGCAGCAGCTGCAGCAGCAGCAGAGGTGTGTAGCTTGGATTTCATCATGGAGGGAAAGGATAAGAGACGACCACCACAACCCATGATGACGCGCGTGTGGATGTGAAGGATAGAAGACGCCTCACGACGCTACTCCTGGTGGGACATTCGCCGTATGCGCAGGTTCGCTCCGCATTGCGTCGAGGTAATGTCCTACCGTAGCTGGCGCATCAAAGGACATAATATATGAGCACTTCCGATCAGACTGGTGCTAACATATCGGGACAGGCGCGCGCAAACAAGACCACCACGGGCGATTTGCAGAAGAAACTCGATGCGCAGAAACGGCAGACACACAATCAGGCACTGCAGGCTGCGGCCAACGACAATCGCTTGGCGCGGGAAGCAGACCAAGCGACCGAGACGAGGACATACAACTGAGTAGTTGATGGGTCGGGATCGTCGAGATTTATAGATTGTGACATCCAAGTATGCATAAGTGAGGGCAATCTATACTGTACATAGGAGCAGAAGGAGCATTACGATTGACGACACTGAGCATTGTTAGCGATCACTCGGACATATATCATGCAGGAAGGAGACAGCGTCGAACAGCTGCAAACGCGATTGACGGGAATATCTCTTGGGTACTCTGTATGTGGATAGATTTACCCAAGACAATCATCATTCTTTACCCAGACAATCATCCAAGGCCATTTGTTCGCTGTGCAATAGCAGCATAAGCCACCGCTCACGGATATCATCCTCTCCATCTTGACCCGAGTGCCTCCTTGTAGACTACACCCATCAAGCTCATCCTGTCTCGATCCTCCCCAATCTACCCATACCCCATGTGTTCCCCTCTCCCCTTCTCCTTCCCTTTCCAACCACACTGCCCACAAAGTTGGGCGTCAGGCAGTTGGGTGTCGGGCAGTTGAGTACTGGTGGTGTAGTTGGAATGATGGGTTGTTGGAAAAGAGTGGAGGAGCAGTAGAGCTTTATCTCCCACGGAGCGTTTTCACCGTTTGCGTTGATTGTTTAGATTTTGCTGCTTTCGCTACTGCGTTTTCACTTTGCTGTTGGGGGAAGTTCAGGTATTCGGAAGTGAAACCAGTCCTGAGTCTGGATCGGAAACTGTGAGCGCATTCACGTTGAATTCGGATCGAGGGGCTGATTTACGTCTTTGGACATTCGTACAACTTGCTTCGTATTCTTTGGCTACGGATGTCTCCTCGGGCCAGGTCGAACTGTAGCCTGGATATTCCCTGGCCAAGTCCCCAAGGACCCCTCCACCTCGGTCGCGTCGAGGGCCGTCCAAATGGCTTCTCGTTGCAGGTGTCCGGCACATCAGGCATCGACACCATGAACTAGATTTCTACAACTCGAAGCTACTACCTTGTTAACGAGCTCGAGTCTGCTTAGAACTACGCAACATCAATAGATTACTGCACGGGGAAACGAGTCGAATTGCGCAATACGTCCCATAGTAAAAAGAAGCTCAAATTGAATAGTTGCACGTAAAGTAACCAGAGACTATTTCCCCAACAACCTGTGAAATGCAAGTCATAGCACTTCACACAAACTCCAATGGTGAAAAGGAAATCTTGTCCGCTCCACCATCCGGCTTGTTTAGACACCAATGCATACATTTCTTGGTCGCAATTATAGAGACATATGGCTAGGCAGCCTCAAGCGATATTTGGTCATGGCATGTCTGGGCTGGCAGACGTTGGCATTTTCGATTTGCTACATGCATCGTCACAGACGAGCTTAGTTGTGACCGGCCTTGCGAAGAGAGTTGCTCAACCACTCGAGACCCTCATACAAGCCATCACCGGAGGTGGCGCATGTGGACTGAATGTACTAGACAGGATATTAGTTTGGGGCATCCCCTTGTGGTAATAGTCTATAACATACCCAAGCACGCTGTCGGAGGCTGTGGAGGCCAAGCTTGTCAGTGATCTCGGCAGCGTTCATTGCATTCTGCAAACAGGTTAGTCGTGTAAACACGGATCAATGCGCCCGCTTGTGCTTACAGGCAAATCCTGCTTGTTGGCGAAAACCAGCAAAAGAGCATCCCTTAGCTCGTCCTCGTTCAACATGCGCTGAAGCTCCTCACGTGCCTCAACAACACGGTCGCGATCGTTGCTGTCAACGACGAAGATGATACCCTGGGTGTTCTGGAAGTAATGCCTCCAGAGGGGGCGAATCTTGTCCTGACCGCCGACATCCCACACGGTGAACTGGATGTTCTTGTACTCGACGGTCTCAACGTTGAAGCCTGTGATCTCAAATATCAACAAATAGACCTGTCTATGATGTAGCGCGTCACGAACCGATGGTGGGGATCGTGGTCACGATTTCACCGAGCTTGAGCTTGTAGAGGATGGTGGTCTTTCCGGCGGCGTCAAGACCGACCATGAGAATGCGCATCTCCTTCTTTCCCCATAGCTTGTCGAAGAGCTTTGAGAATGTGAGACCCATGTTCGCGGTGGGTGAGGGAGTGGTGCGAGAGAGTGGATGTGAGAGCGGTGTAAAGTCTCTCGAACCTACAAGCGCCAGATGTTAGATCAGGTGGAAGAGGAAGGCCATGGCGTCGTCGCGGGTGTGTCGACGAGCAAGATGAAGGCGCATGTTGCAAAGGCAAGCATGCTGAGGGCCCGATGCGGGATCGAGGGTTCCACGCCGCGGATCACGGGGGAGGCCGCCACTGGGCAAGTACCAGGTCGAGCGAGGGTGTGCAGGCCGGCAGCGGTTCACTTACGGGAGATGTTCAAGAGAGCCGGATGTGGTTGGCGATGGGGCGGGTGGATGGGGGGTGTACTTTAATTGATGTACACGAAGGGCAAGAGACGTTGTGGACAGGTTGGGGCGGCGCGAAAAGCTGGGCACTGGCCGTAAGCTGGCAAGTGCTATGGGCACGTGACTACTAACACCGATCGCTTATCGAGACTCGACAAAGACTTGCGGTGAGTAATGCAATGTTTTCACACATGAACTACGCATGCTTCTTTTATGATTACGCCCTGGTCTGGACACGTTGAGTCGTGGCAGCTGGGCGCTCGACGCGCAGGCAGCCATTGTTCGGGCGATCTCTTTAGCTGCCCCGGCATTGCGTGAGCTCAGGCTCCACATGCTGCCGAGCCACGATACCACATCACATGAAAACAATCGCCATCTTGTCGTGGATGACTGCCAATTGCTCGTCTACACCATCCTTCAAGGCGTGATCCTCTGTTTTTACGTTCTGTACTATCACGCAATAAGTGAGACATGGTGTGGCGTAGCGAACTCCCCATTTCACTAGCCTTGTCTCAGCTGAGCATGGATTTTCATGTCCATCGACTCTGTAGGCACCAACAAAGGGCATAGAGGCCAGGTGTGCATTCAATATTTCATTTCTCTATGTTGACATCAAGGCTCGCAATTTCCATTCGCGTTAAAGATCATAACTCCCAGTGACCCAGAGCCAGGCTTCCCGAGCTCGCTATGCAATGTAGAAAGCATGCTGTTGTACTTCGTGATTCAATTCTGATGACTTGCTATCGGCCATGGTCATAATCGTTGTAGTGCATCTCAAGCCACAGGTTGCGCCTGTGGGCCTCCAGAGCTCCTTGGAGGCGGGTTCTCCTTTGCAGTTGTAGGTGGAAGCAGGCTCTTCTCCGCCCACAAATCTACCAGTGGCTGCATTGGCTCAATCTCCTTGTCGCCAATGAGTTTAAAGAGCTTGCCAACATTAATGAAGTGAATGAAGCATGTGTTCAGCTCCTTGTATGCACTAACGTTCCAGAAGGGATCAAGCCAGTGACCGTGATAGATGTGAGCGTAGCAGCGCATCATCTGGCGATAAATACTCTTGATATCGCCCTCGAAAGTCTCAGGAAACCCAGATGATTTCCCAAGCCACTCACGACCAGCCAGTTGAGAGAGGGGTGCATTGATGCTTGTGGGTCCCAGGGGCTGTGGAGTTGAACTTGGTGTCAAAGAGCCCGAAGCATATGTTGACGCTCCGGCTGATGTTGAAGACGTATCCGTGGGGAAGATGTTAGGATCATTGATCTTGCCTACGATCCATTTCTGGACAAGGTTGATATACTGGATAGCCGGAATCTTGATAGGTTTCTTGTTGTTGTCCAGCCAAGTATACGTGTGACCGCTGGCTGACATGGTTGGGCAGGTATCTGGGTTGCAAATGGGCTTGCCTGTCCGATCATCAATTACCTTGATAACCTCAATCATCTGTTCAAGCAGGCGGTACTGTTCGACAACTGATCAATTTAGCATATAATCCTTCATCGTTCAGAACACCAACATACCCTGATGAGCAAGCCATTCGCCCTCCTCAACAAGCTTCGGCTTCGCAGCCAGCGTCATGAAATTGCCCTTGACAATAAGATTGGAGTACTCCTCGCGGAAGAAGAAAGGCGGTCTGCGGGAACCAGATGGCACGGACCCTTCTGATGGAGCACCCTGACTTTCAAAAGACATGGCCGATGACATTGCTGGCGACGCAGGCATCGGTGGTACATTCGGAGGCTGCTGTGAAGTAGGCGATGCGGAGTATGGGCCCGTAGGCGAATGAGAGCCGCCTTTACCTTGCTGCTGATTGCTCTTATTCGAGCGACCAGCCAATCCTTGGCGTCTGGTGGAAAGTAAGAAGACGGACAGCGGTCTCAAAAACCCGATGCAGACAATGTTGAGGCAGAAGACAAGGCGGATTTGTACTGAGCAGTGCGACGCATAGCAGGGAATGAGTCGATGAGACAAAAAGGCAACAAATTGCCGAAACAGATGGGCATATAGGGCTTCGACGAGGGTAATGGCGAGGGTCTTTCGGGGCAAGGAGATGCGCCAAGCACTTACACGCTGGAGAAGAAAGACGCCATGATTTATGATTGACGGGTGCACCGTATCTTAGATGCAAAGGAGTCAGTGGTACGCTTGACCAGGACGGCAAAGTGCGTATGCAGAAGAATGGAAGAGGGGATTGTTGTTGGTGGTACGTCTAAAGCGGGCAGCTTTTTGGGCCCACTGCACGGCGGCCGCTGGGCGGATCGAAGGGGGAAATCACGCTAGCTCAATTGGGCAAGCGTGTCTTCAATGTTCGCTCGGAACTTTGTTCATTGCAGCTGTGAACTCGACACTTCGCGCCTTTGTTGCGACCACATCACATCAGGAACCCTTTAGCCATCAGGGCCTGGTCGCGGTACTTTTTGCGATTTGTGCCTCCTCGCGATCAATTGGAATAGCCACCACACCTCTCACAATCATGTCCGATGCGGAACTCGATCCCACGCTCTCAGACAATGAGCTCGAGACACAGGCGACGCCAGGAGAGGCGGGCGAGGGAGGCACGCCTCGTGACACGGTCGAGGAGAATGGGCTAGATGTCGAGGACGATGATCTATTCGGTGATGGCGACGAGGATGACGCGCCCGCGTGAGTCGCATCCGACACATTTACAAGTGCACGCGCTGACTGCCAATCAGCGAACAACGAAAATTGGATGATGGTGAGCTCGACTCCGGCGATGACGAAGGACGAGCAGATCGGGTACCGCCTCAGGATGTCGGTGACGGAGAAGTCGAGCAGCAAACTTTTGCGTACATGGATGCTGATCTGGCGCGACATGCTGTGCCTGAGCCCACCGACAACGAATTGTATCTTCTCAAAGTGCCGGGCTTTGTATCATTCGAGCCGACCGCCTTCAGTCACAAGACATTTCAGCCACCTACCACCGATCACCACTCCAAGCTTGCCGCATCGGAACACTTTTCGCCATACAACACTGCAATGTCCACTGTACGATGGCGACGTTCACCCCAAAACAATGCGCTACTGCAATCCAACGCCCGCATACTCCGGTGGTCCGACGGTTCTTTGACCCTCCAGCTCGCGAGCGATCCTACGAATCAATATGAGATCAGCGCGACCACCTTGGCCCCGCCTCAAGTCAGACCGAAGATCAAGACGCCAACCTCTATCGAGCATGACAAATCGGGCAGCAAGGGCAACTTGAAGAAGGAGAGCTATACGTATTTGGTTGCGCCTTACGAGGAGGCCAATGTCATGCGTGTTACGAACAAGCTCACGACATCTCTTTCTGTCGAACCATTGATCAACTCACAAGATGCTGCTCTGGAGGCACTGCAGAATGCGCTGGTGAAAAACGCTCACCGTGGTCGCGATGCAGCCAACCAGGCTATATCTTTCATTGACGTGAATGAAGATCCCGAGCTTCGACGGCAGCGGGAGGAGGCTACCTTCAAGGAGAAGCAGCGACAAGCACGCGCTCGTGAGAAGCACGAAGCACGACAAGCCGAACGCGCAAACCGCACAATGGGCCGCTCTGGCGCTCGCGCTTCCGGTGGTCTCGACATTGACGACCTTGAAGGTGCCCCCAGAAAATCGGGTAAACCACGTCCGAAAGGCGGTCGGCGAGACTGGAGCGATGACGAGGATTACGGTAGAGGCCCTGGCCGTAACCGTGAGGACGACTACGACGAGGAGGACGATTTCATTGCAGCAAGCGATGAAGAGCCGGAGATTGTGGATGACGACGACGACCTCGATGATGGTATCGAGGCAAGTCCAAAGCGAGCAAGAGGCGGAGATGATGATGAGGCCGACGATGTGATTGTCAGTCGGACAAAGAGGAGAAGGGTGGTCGACGACGATGATGACGAGGAATAACACTCTTCAGATCACCATCATCCGTTTTTGCTTTCTTGTTCACATTCAGACCGACAGGAGTTTCAGTCCTGGAAATCAGCATAGCCTGGCGTTGACTCATCTTTCTGCTATTTATATCACAATTTCAGTAACCAAAATGGATGCATCCTTCAACTTCATTCGGCATACGCTGAATATACTAAATACTGTACGATAGATGTGGTCGAGAGCGTGAACTTGAAACTTTGTAAGGAGATCGTTATGTTGAGCGATGTGCCATCAACCAAGCTTTGATACTGTTCAGCCGTTATCGGAGACAGATTACAGTCTGGTTCAACCCAGGGTCTAGATTTTCGCTGCAGTCAATGGTCCGCTGTGACAGGAAAGCAGCTCCGTAAGACTGCAAAATGTGATTCACAATGATACCTACCGAATGTCTCACCAAGTCTGTGCTATCCAGCACTGCGCCCCAAGGCCTATTTACCTATGCATACTCTACATCAACTCCTTTGTTCTCTCCTCGCTATCCCGCAGCCACTGATCCAGCAATTTTCTGTTCCTGGGTTTGAAGCCAATCTTGAAGTACTTTGGCTCCAGTGTCAAGCTCGTCGGGAGGGCATTCGCCTCCAAGCAGTCCATGATAGGTTCATCCTTGGGATCAACAGGCGGCGTGAACCGGAACGCAGAAATGAGGCGCACAAACGCAGTGTACAGTTCGCGGTTCGCCAGGTGGCTACCTGCACACATGCGCGAGCCTGCGCCGAAGCCGTAGTGCGGTGTGCCCGCGCCGTCCGGGATGTTGAGGTAGCGCTCCGGGTCGAACTTGTGCGGGTGCTTGAAGTGCTCCGTGTCGTAGTCGCCGGCGTAGGCGTTCATGTAGAATGTCGTTCCGGCGGGGACAATGACGCCGTTCCATTCAATGTCCTTGATCGACGTGCGCGGGAGGCAGATTGGGATGACGGTCCAGTATCTGAGGACTTCCTTGTATAGCGCTGTAATGTAGGGGACTTTCTCTTCGTGAAGACAGCGCTCCCAGGCATCGTTGTCAGGGTACACTTTCATGATCTCTTTGTATGCACGCTCTTGAATTTTCTGCCCTTCTGGTGTGGCGAGGTAGGCGATGCCCATGATGAGATTTCCGGGCACGGTGTCGAGACCAGCAGAGACCATGGTCAAGCAAATGGATTTGATTTCCGCTACAGTGTGTTAATTTTCTGCATTGTCAGTGTAAATGTCGATGTTCGCATACCTCTATTCAATTTAGCTTCTGGATCCTTGAGAATATTGCCAGTGATGCACGGCTTGTCTGTTCCCTTCTCAATCCTGTCTAGCAGAATATTGAGTAGTCGATCCATGTAGACGTCGCGTCTTTCCCTAAAGCTGATGGCCTCGTTGTTTTGGCTCGGGAACAGCCTCAAGAGTGGAACATAGTCTTGCCAGTTGTTGCTCGTTGATCGTAGTGTTCCAACACCGCGTTCAACATCGACAATCTCCTGTAATAATGGGGCCTCTTTGTCCCCGTCGATTCGGTAGCCATAGTTGAGTGATAGACTAGTATTGAGCGCATATCGTTGCCAGTATGCACGGGGGTCAAGGTCGAGCTCTCCGTTTTTGCTGTCGGACAAAAGCTCCTTGATCGAAACGGTAGACTCGAGATCGATCAGTGGCATATACGACTGCACTGCTGGCCGGTTGAGGGCGGTAGCAGCCGCTTTGCGGCGGTTTTTACATGATTCATCCCAGGGCGATGTACCAATCGTGAAGCCCTGCGAAGAAGAGACAACCTTGTGGAAAGTGTGCAGCATAGGACGAGAGATCAAGGAAGACTGGTGCGTGACCCAGAAATGGCGAATGGACTCAAACGAGTTGACAAATACAATTCTCTGGCCAGGAACGTCAGCATCCTCTCTACCATGATCTTACACACCAGGAACAGCCCAAGCCTACCCTATTTCCCATGCGGACCTGGAAGACAGGTCCGTACTTCTTTGCCCATTGTTTAGTTACTTTGGCATGATTTGTGCCGAGTTCATATAGACTCCCAAACAGTGGTAGCCCAGGAATCTCGGGTAAGCCTTTGATGTGTGGTGTATCAGTTCCGTACAAGACTTTGTAGAGGAAGAAGCAAAGGACTGCAATGCCTGCAGCATAGACAGGAATTGCCATGTTGCTGAATCCAGATGGTGCTCAGGATGTGGAAGCAATCACTCTGAAACTCGGAAGTCTATATGTAGCTCAGCCTCTCGGGTGATAGCCGCACTTTTTGGCAGACACCTGGCAACGATGTCATGTCGGTCTTCACAAGCGCGAGCTGATAGGGTATTAGCGTCACACGCAGCAACATCAGCCTCCAATAGGATAGACCAGCAGAGTAATTTTGAACTCCACTAGGCCCTTACGATTGGTGCGGGGATCAACATCAATGGCTATCTTGCGCAGCAAGGTGTGGTATTCTCAGAAGTGTTGCGGAATGTGGCCGCGAGGGATGGTGTTTCAGCGTTGCCGATACCATTTAGCGAAGTGCGGGGATGAGGTGATTTCCAGCCTGAACACGAACAAGAGCCCACTCACCAACCGCATTTTGCGTGTGTGCAAATACCAGGTTTCATCCGAATCATACCGCCAAATATTGACACGGGCTGCTGTCAAGCAATGTGGTGACGAATACAGCGGAAACATTCCTTGCACTACAGACGCGTACTACTACATTACGTACCAGGCATAAGTACTAGCTTGTGTATATGGCAAGATAGCATTACATCTTTGGAAGCAGTCTGGATAGATTTAGCGCGTGTATTATATCAATAGACTTCACTTCTTGGTAGCGTCCATTCCCCCTAGCCAGTCTTGACCTTCTTTTCACAATAAATTACAGCATAAGCGACCCTGCTCTATTCCAGTCTAATACACTGCTTATGCCTGTTCCGTGGTAGTGGACGCTGATGCATAGTGTCGACCAGTTGCCAGCTTGCGGTTGTGACAATTTCAGCGGGGATGAGGAGGTATATGTAGGTATGCCCAAGCTTGCACTTTCGGATGTATGGGTATAGCAAAGGTCCAGGAAATATCTTACAAATGTTAGTGCTGCAAAAGACTAAGTATGCAAAGCAAATGCATGTACAAACCTCCCACATAGGCTGAAGGGTGGTATGAGCTTGATATTAGGCACAGCGTATACATTCCACCTGAAGCCGTTCGTCGCGTGTAATGCTTTATACTGTAGTTTCGATCCACCTATAGTGCGCAAAGTGTAAACTTATCAAGCGATATCCAGCTTCAGTGCAGGCTCTATGCGGCCCACGCATTCACCAAAGCCTACTAGTGCCTCCTCATTTGACCCACACACGCCTGTGATCGTGATCTCATCTCCATCTTCCAAAAATGTCCTCGTCTCGCCGCCTTCAAGCGTTATAGCGTTCTTGCCATTGGAACTTTGCTCAATGAAGCTTCCATACTCGGCCGGACTGTTGCCACTGATGGTGCCTGAGCCGAGCAGATCGCCTGGTCGAAAGGGGCAGCCTGTGATGGTGTGATGTGCTAGCATTTGTGGGAAAGACCATAGCAGATTCCGTGCATTCACTCTTGATATAGTCGTTGACTTGCCCGAAGATGCTTGTGAGGATCAGTGGAACGGTTCTTTACAGGTTTGCTCTCAAACTCACTCTTTACATCTACCTGGAGGTTGATGTCGTACACAGATTTCTCGTCCTTCTCTTTCAAGTAGGGAAGGACTTCGCCATCATTTATGAGACCTTTCGTTCGAAACGGTTCAAGAGCGTCAGCCAAAACTACCCATGTACTAATGGTAGTCCCAAAGTTTTTCGCATTGAAAGGTCCCAAAGGCACATACTCCCATGCTTGGATGTCTCGCGCGGACCAGTCGTTCATAAGCACGACCCCAAACAGATTCTCCTCCGCTTTGTCTATAGAGATCGGCACTCCTTGCTCGTTGGAGCCACAAACAAATGCGCCCAGCTCCAGTTCGATGTCCAATTTCTTACACGGACTGAAAATTGGTACTTTTTTTTCCGCTGTGGGGTTGAGAAGTATTTGTCCATTTGGTCGACGGATGGGTGTCCCAGAAGGCACGACTGATGATGCTCTGCCGTGGTAACCTACCGGGAGATGTTTATAGTTTGGTTGTAAAGCATTCTGAGGGCCTCTAAAGATGACACCACAATTGTAGGCATGATTCATGCCAGCAAAGAAGTCAGTGTAGTCACCAATCTGAAATGGCAAGTGTGGTGTGACTTCTTTCAACGGAATCAAAGCTTGTGCTTGCAGTGCAGCGTTACTCCTCAAAACATCTGGATATGGAGTGTCCTCAGTAAAGACACTTTGAATATATTTGCGGACCACCGAATGAACAGGGCGACCTAATGCGGCAAATGCATTTAATGAGGGCTGTGAAAAGACGGCTTGGTGGGGCTGAATAGTCGAGAGGCCGGAAAAGCCGTTGTTGGCTGCGAAAGCCTCGAGATCCAGGGCATGATCACCAATGGCGACGGCAATCCGTGGAGATGATGATGATGCTGTTGATATTACGCCGAAGGGGATGTTGGCTAGAGAAAAATGAGATCCTCGGGGTATCTTGAACCATGACCGAAGGGAAGTCATTCTGGGCGATTTCGCGTGATGGATATTGAGGGGATTCAAACTGACGAAGTGATTCCCGGCAAGTCCGAGTTGCGTGTTGAGGGCAGGTAACACGATGATGATACAGGCAATCTCTTGCGGCTCCAGACCGTTAATGACGAGTTTCAAAAGCGCCGATGTACCAAAGTCTCGAATGAGTCCGGAAATCCGATTCCGGTCATGTACCAGCGTACGAGTGGTTGATTGCACCGGCGATGGCGAGACATTGGCGGCTTGTGACGGAAGAGGTTGCACACGGAGTCGGAACGATTCCGCTGTTACCCTGCACACGGCGAATCTCCACCTATACATGTGGGGTAAGCCGAAGCAATCAATCTAGATCACGCTGCTCTTCGCCGCTTTCTTCGTGGGGCACGACAAATCACGGAACCTGGAGCCGCACATTACCGCCTTTTACAAGGCTCCCGGCGTGCACAGGAGCCCATTCTGAATATATTGCAGCCAGCGCGCAACCCTGACTGTGGACGACATTTTGTTCCCGCGATAGCCCCTCAAACACCTGACATCTAGTGGAACAAGAATCACCATGCCTTCTACACAATTTTCCTTCAAGGAAAAGTATCGCTACCAAAATGGCTTCCAGTCTTATCACGAGTATGTAACTGCTGAAGCTCATATTGTTGCTGGATCTAATGGCCCTCAAGAACCGAAGCAGTAGAGGGTGCGCTGCCCATTGGTGCTAACTCACCGCAAAAACCACCTTATGGCCTCTATGCCGAGAAACTATCAGGGACAGCCTTTACAGCACCACGAAACGAGAACCAACAATCATGGCTTTATCGTATTCTTCCTTCATGTGGTCACAGCAACTTCGAGCCACGCGAGTCGAAGACCTTCAATACCAACCACGAGAACAAGCCTTGGGAGAAGATCCACTACATTCCCAACCAACTCCGATGGGATCCGTTCGACCACGACGAAACAGTTGACTGGGTACACTCGCTTCACTTGGTTGCTGGTGCAGGAGATCCTACAATGAAGGCTGGTGTAGGATACTTCATCTATGCGGCAGGAAAAGACATGGCTCCCAACGAGGCGTTTTACTCCGCCGATGGCGATTTTCTGATTGTTGCTCAGCACGGTGTTCTTGACATCCAGACTGAGCTGGGTCGCCTGATCGTGCGTCCAAACGAGATCTGCGTGATTCCTCGTGGAATCCGCTATCGAGTTACTTTACCTGAGGGACCCGTTCGAGGCTATATCCTAGAGTTGTACCAAGGTCACTTCCAATTGCCTGAACTTGGTCCAATCGGATCGAATTGCCTCGCCAACGCGCGAGACTTCCAGGCTCCAGTGGCAGACTTTGACGAAGACACGGAAACAGAATGGCAAATCCTCGCCAAATTCGCGGGCCACTTGCATGCCGCCAAACAAGGACACACACCATTTGACGTGGTGGCCTGGCACGGCCTGTACTATCCGTACAAGTACGATCTTGGACGCTTCAACGTGATCGGCACTACTTCTTTCGACCACCCAGACCCGTCCATCTTCACTGTGTTGACAGCACCCACCGAGCATGCTGGTACTGCAGTAGCCGACTTCGTTATATTCCCGCCACGGTGGTTGGTTGCCGAAGACACATTCCGCCCGCCTTGGTATCACCGCAACACCATGTCCGAGTTCATGGGACTGATTGGTGGTCAATATGACGCGAAGACTGGTGGTGGATTCCAACCAGCAGGTGCTTCTCTCCACAACGTGATGTCTGGCCACGGTCCCGATGCTGCAACACATGAGAAGGCGTCAAATGCCGACCTGAAGCCAAGCAAAGTAGGCGAAGGTAGCATGGCCTTCATGTTCGAGAGTTGTTTGATGATCGGTGTGACTGATTGGGGTCTTAAAAAGTGTCAGAAGATCCAAGAAGGCTACAATGCAGAGAGTTGGGAGCCACTTAAGCCCCACTTCAAACGGCCAGGGAAGATTGACAATGGCGTAGCCCACTGAAAGCAGGACAGGAGGGCGATCAAGGGCAGGTCCCTCACTACACTTGAGGACTGTCTTGAGAATAATGTACTTTTAGCGAAATACCATGATTAATGTGTGCACACAATTTTGATACTTATTGTTATCATGCAGGGACCAGATGGACTAGTCCATTGTTGACGTATAAGATTTTAGTGTCTTGGCATCGGTGAGTTTTCGAGACACGCTCAACAAGATGTTCCCCGAGCCGAGTCTGAAATGACAGATACGCAACCTGGGGCTCACGGCGAATGCCATGGACTCAAGGGCCTATTGGCTTGCCATTGCAGTATGAACCATGCATATGAACGGCCCGAGACTCTATCCCATTGTTTCTTACTAGCGGTCAACGTGCTGTTGTAGGATTCGGCAGTTGATTGGAAGCGGTCAGCAGCGGCAGTACTTGATACGGTAGAGGCGGGGCTAAAAGACACCCATCCCGCCGTTTTCTTCTCGTCTTCTCCTTCTCTCCCTCCTTCACATTCCCCCCTTCCTCCCTCCTTGCACAACACCTTTCCACCATCATGTCTGCCCCCGCCCACAAGTTCAAGGTTGCTGACATCAGCCTTGCGGCCTTCGGTCGCCGCGAGATCGAGCTCGCCGAGAATGAGATGCCTGGTCTCATGGAGACTCGCAAGAAGTACGCTGAGGACCAGCCCTTGAAGGGCGCCCGCATTGCTGGCTGTCTCCACATGAGTATGCCGTATGACTCGACGAGTACATGTACGAGCTAACAGCACCCAGCCATCCAGACTGCCGTGCTTATCGAGACCCTGAAGTCCCTCGGTGCTGAGCTTACCTGGACATCATGCAACATCTTCTCCACACAAGACCACGCTGCCGCTGCCATTGCCGCTGCCGGTGTGCCTGTCTTTGCCTGGAAGGGCGAGACCGAGGAGGAGTACGAATGGTGCCTCGAGCAGCAGCTTACTGCTTTCAAGGATGGCAAGAGCCTGAACTTGATCCTCGACGATGGCGGCGATCTCACTGCCCTCGTACACAAGAAGTACCCTGAGATGCTCAAGGACTGCTACGGTGTCTCTGAGGAGACCACTACCGGTGTCCACCACCTGTACCGCATGTTGAAGGGCAAGGGTCTCCTCGTCCCTGCCATCAATGTGAACGACTCCGTCACCAAGTCCAAGTTCGATAACCTTTACGGCTGCCGCGAGTCGCTGGTCGACGGTATTAAGCGCGCCACTGATGTCATGATCGCTGGCAAGGTCGCCGTCGTTGCTGGTTTCGGTGATGTCGGTAAGGGTTGTGCCCAGGCTCTCCACAGCATGGGCGCTCGCGTCATTGTGACCGAAATTGATCCCATCAACGCCCTCCAGGCCGCTGTTTCTGGCTTCCAAGTCACCACCATGGAGGAGGCTGCTTCTCAGGGTCAAATTTTCGTCACCACCACTGGCTGCCGTGACATCCTTACAGGCGTTCATTTCGAGGCTATGCCCAATGATGCCATTGTCTGCAACATCGGTCACTTCGATATCGAAATCGATGTTGCCTGGCTCAAGAAGAACGCTCAATCTGTTAGCAACATCAAGCCCCAAGTCGACCGTTACCTCATGAAGTCTGGCCGCCACATCATTCTGCTCGCCGAGGGCCGTCTGGTTAACTTGGGCTGCGCTACCGGTCACTCTTCTTTCGTCATGTCCTGCTCTTTCACCAACCAGGTCCTTGCCCAGATTATGCTGTACAAGGCCTCGGATGAGGCATTTGGCAACAAGTACATCGAATTCGGCAAGACCGGTAAGCTCGATGTCGGCGTTTACGTTCTGCCCAAGATTCTTGACGAGCAGGTTGCTCTGCTCCACCTTGCTCACGTCAACGTTAAGCTCTCCAAGCTTAGTGAGGTTCAGGCCGAGTACCTTGGTCTTCCTGTCGAAGGTCCTTTCAAGAGCGACATTTACCGTTACTAGATTTCTTTTATTGTGTTATGGAATTGGAAGTTTCAACACGACGTCATGAATTGGGATGATACCACATCGAAAAGTTATTTGTCTTCAACGGCATAGCATTGAGGCTGGGACCTCAACGGGGTTTGATCGTTCCAAAGGCGTTGTTCTGCATATCATCTACGTGGCCCTTCAACCATGGTCAACTAGAGGTGATACCCATATGTACGAGTTAAGATAGCGAAAGAAGACATGTGTCTCTACACACATGCAACATATTATAGTGGTCCACTATTCCAACAGTGGACCCAACAAATATCGAAGACTATTGTGGGCCTCTGTGCCTGCTCCGACAATCGCTGCTTCACTCTCTAAGAATTTTGTGTTATCCTTGTTCTGTCTATCATGCGGGCTACGATTGCGGGCTTGATCTGTGTATCCTGGATCTGCAGATATATGTGATGTAGAACGCACACAGCTTCTCTGACATTAACGTGTGCAGGTAGCCGCGAGCAGAGTATTGTCCCACTATACAACGTTCTCGTTTTCGTCCCATCTGCCACGGTGGTACGCAACCACTGCGATTAACAATCAGCTCCTCGCATATCCCAGGTTTACAACAGCTGCATGTTCCACTTTCAACGTCAAACTGGACAGCTGCAATGCAAGCCACTACAGATACTTCCCGTCGAGCGTATAGTACCCGCATCGCCCCGCTGTAGCGACATGCATCGTAAAGTGTCAAGCCGGTCCTCCCTTACCTCACTCGAGATGCAAGTTAGGCACGGACTCTGACTTTATGTCTGGTGTTGTATCAGCGTATACCTAGGCTGCCTTAGTGCACGAATCCGTCGTTGCCATAGCTCCGCCTGGAACACAACGATACCCTACCCTTGTGCGAACCCACACAGCCCTGTGTTGATGATCATGGTGCAAACTCTCCATTTTTCGCCGGAGAGCTTGCATGGTAGTCCAGCCAGCCATGTCAAACCACCCAGGCCTTGGAAAGGTACTTGTTCACTTTACCAAACAGCTGTCCTTTGCACCAGGAGCCGACAGACAGACTTACCTGAGTAAAACAAAACAAGGTGCACAAGAACCAAACAGAGCTCGTGCTGTGTTGTTCTCGATTGAAGAACCTACCGCTCTTGAATGAACAGGCCAAAAAAAAAAAGGAACCGCTCTGGCGAACAAGGCGCTTCCTCGACTACCTAGGTACCTAGGTAAGTACCACATTCAAAACCTCCCCCCCCCCCCCCTCCTCCGCTTTAGCCTAGCTGCATCCCTTGTCCTCCACCACCTTTGCAGTCCCACCGCGCTGCTGCTGCTCCACAGATCGATATTGGACCCACGGCGACACATTCTGCCGTGTAACAGGGTTCCACGGCATAGGTAGGTACCTACACGCTGCTCCAGCCTCCGCCCTGCTGCGTTTCCGTGCTGCCCTTCGGCCCGCCTGGGCGCCTGGCGCCATGTCGTGGGCGCCGAGTACCTGGTCGGAGCGCAGGAGGGGTCAGTAAGGGAGATCGAGCTGTGGCCAGGGGCATCCCTGGAGTCTGGTCTCAACAGATGCACGGCATGGCGGGTGTGGGGTTCTTTGTAGGCAAAGCCACATGGGGGATCTCGGTGGGGTTGGTGCGAGGATGGCCAGGTAAGGGACTGGGGGGAGCGTATCTTGGCGTGGTAAAGGGGATGGGAAGAGTTCGCCGTCACCATTGTCATCGTCATCGTCATCGTTATCGCTATCGCTGGGCCGAGAAGTTGTGTCATGTCAGCATTGCAGATGACGGATGATCTGAATAGACCGCTGGAGACAGCACATTGGAACCAGAACAAGTAAGCGCGAATAGATGAGATATTACAATTTACTACAACCCTAATTATGCGCTCTTGCTATACAAAGCATATGTACGTCTTTGCCCTATTCTTCTGCCCAAGGCTCACAAAGTATCTTGAAACAATATGTGGATTCCCATGCCAGCGCTTGCTATGAATGCCAGAGACATCTACCAGAGGACAATAGGACAATGCTGAGAGGTATCAAAAACACAAGGAGAGGATGCTTCGTTACCGTATCCTTGTAAGTCAACCAGCGCTTCTTGTTTCGACGTGGGGATGTCGAATCGCGGATGTAGCGGTAAGGTTACTGAGCTTAGGAAGTTGTCGTGGAAGAAATGCGGCAGATATCAAAGAGACAGAAAACACGAAAGTATCAAGCTCAGCGGAGACCGATGACGCTCTGCATTACGCATTAGCATGTGATCAAAAATCTAGTGATGTATACATACCATCTCCAGCGTCCAGACTCTCCGTATCCAAACTTTGAGTTTTCCCTCGACACCGCGTACGTTGTCGAGTTCGACTCCCTCCCACCAGCATCGGCGGGCAGGTTTCCTCCAGAACAGTAGTAGTTTCTGCGCCATTCCGACCGCGTTACTATTGGCAAGATCATTGCCTTTGATGTCAGTCCTCAAGCGAGCAAGGGCAATACTACAGATGACAGCCTTGTTGGGCTCGCCGGCTCGATGGCCCCATCGATCATCATGATTGAAGCCGCTAATCACAGTCAGTATGAAGGAGTTCTCTGTAGTATTAGAATCACCTACCCTGCGGTCAACATCTCGATTAGGTGCTGTTCGGTCGTGCCTGGTTCCTCGCTCTTCCTGAGACCAGAGAAGATTCCGTTTTGCTCCAGCAAAGCTTCGCCTGCCGCGCGTTTCACTTCGATCATTTCTGGTTGGGTGATGTCGCGGTGTGGTGGGATAGCGTAGAAATCAAGGTCCTCTCGAAGAACGATTATACCGGCACGATCTTGAAGCATATCTCTCGCGGAGCCATGCATTGGCTCAATAGGCACAGCTTCAGCAGCATGTTCTGAGGCCGCAGTAGGTGATGGCGGGGAAGTAGGGATGGTCTGGGCCACGGTTCGGAAGAATTCCAGCATGTACTGCAAGGAGTTTGGGTCATACTGTGAGTGGTAAAGGTTGTCAGATAAGTATAATGCGGGATTGGACAAGTGGTACATGATGTTGGCCACAAGGCCAGTAGGCAGAGAGGTAGAAGGAGAATTGGGAATACCAACGTCGACTGGATACACATCTCCATCGTGGTAGGAGTTCATATGCCCATCTGGAAGCAGGCCATTCGGGAAAAGCGAGAGGAGTACAAACTCGGGGAGGGTTAGAAGCTCATCCCGCGAGAGTGTGAACCGCGAACCTCTACATCCAGCCGTTAGCATATGGCTGTACAATTGATAGAGCGAGCAAGGTACCTTAGCTCCAGGGTGATATTCTCATCTGAACCACCAAGTGTGTTGATTGGCGGGCCAGCACTGGTTTGCGACACCTGAGTAATGATACTCGCAGGACCTCCTGCGGACGCCATCACGTACGAGAATGACGCGAGGGGACTTGAACCTTCACTGTACGGTGGTGGTGGCTCTGCGTCGTCGATGTCCTTGCTACTAGAGCCGTCCTTGTTGTCGTGTGGAAGGGCAGCCTTGGTCGCAGCAACGGCGGCAGCGGCAGGGTCCCCGGGCGCAAGAAAGAGGGAAGAGAAGGGAGGCGGGTACAGGGATTCAGCGACGTGGGTCAGGACTGCGGTGATGCTGGCGGCGGCTGTGGGGGTGTAGGGTGGTTGCGAAGCGTCGCTCTCGGTGGAATTGGGAGGCAAAGGAGTGACTACGGACAAGCCGTCTGTGCTGGGAGCCTGCGTGCGCGACAAGATGCCGGTCGTTGCGAGGAGTGGACGGGGCGGTAGCTGATGTCTCGAAGGGGCAGGCGCGCTACTAGCCGCTGTCGCTCAAGCTCGCGTGCACGTGCAGATCACGAGCTGGCTGGGCGCATCAGAGATGGGACAACGTGGAGAAGGCTGGCGGCGGCGGCAAATGTGGATGCTACGGGCGGTGGCCGTGATGTGTTGAGAGGTGCGGTGGATGGAGGGTGTGAGGTTCAGCTTCCTTCTGGCTTAGCGCTCCCGTCAACTGGCCTGGGAAGCGACAAGTCGACGAGGTCATAACAACAACAACAACAACAAGCGCTGGAGCGATCGCTCTCTCATCAAGCCATCTCACCACACCAACACCGACACCGCGTAGCGCATGACTAAGCCGCTCAGCCTCTTCATCTTTCCACACGAACCTAACGGGATTAGCAATCCTTCGCTCCATCTCGAGGCTCGCGACAAAGCGTTCGACCTCGGGACCCTTGATGTCATTGGTGGGGATGCACAAAACCATGGCAGATGGCGACAAGAGAGCACTTCACGTCATGTCTTATTCATTATTAAGTCGTGTCAACAACAACTCTAATGCTTGGCAACCACTCCAGCCTCATTCGCTTGTGCTGTGATTCTTCGCTTGTAGTCCTTGACCGTGCCGTCAAAGTGCTCGATGCTGCCATTGTCACACACCCACAGGCTTGTGCACACGTTCTGCAGCATTGTGACATCGTGACTGACCATCAGAACACCACCCTGGAACTTCTGTAGCGCTTCCGACAGCGCGTCCATGGCCTCGATATCCAAATGATTCGACGGCTCGTCCAGCACAAGAATGTGCGGATTCTGCAGCGCAAGACATGCAAACGCAACACGCGATTTTTGACCACCTGACAATAGCTCCATCTTTTGCAGACCCGTCATACCCGTAATACCAAACGCTCCCAGGTGACGGCGGTACTCCTCATCTGCCCTGCCATGGTATTTCTTCGACATGAAGCCCACAGCACTATCGTTCAGATCGAGGGCATCCACGTGGTGTTGAGCAAAGAATCCAACTCGTAGCCGGGGATTCTGCGAGATAAGCCCTGTAGTAGGCTGCAGCGCACCAATGAGCAACTTCAAGGCTGTTGTTTTACCAGCACCGTTGGGGCCTACAATACCAATACGCGAGTCGAGTTGAACGTCGAGATCTACATTCTTTAATAATATGTTGTCCTTGTTGTAACCGAATGATACTCCGCTCATCTGAATAATTGGAGGTGACATCTTTTCGACATCTGGGAACTTGAAATGAACAGAGTACTCTGCTTCTGGTGGCGTCAAAACAGGCATACGCTCTAGTTTCTTGATTCTCGATTGAGCTTCAGACGATTTCGCAGCATTGTACCGGAACTTGTCGATGAAAGCCTGAAGATGAGCACGTTCTCCCATTTGCTTTTCGTACTCGCGAGCCAACGTCTTGCGACGCTCCTCCTTCGTGGCGTAGAAGGAATCGAAGTTAGCGCTCTTGTAGTAGTCTAGTCGCTCAGAGTGTTGATGGATGATGTCGGTAGCTACCTCGTTCAGAAAAGCTCTGTCGTGAGAGACAACGAGAACAGTGCTGGGGTATCCTTGCAGGTAATTTGCTAAGAAAGTAATTGAAGGCACGTCCAACATGTTTGACGGCTCGTCAAGCAATAAAAGATCTGGTTCGCAGAACAGTGCTCTTGCCAGGGCTAACCTCATCCTCCAACCACCAGAGAATGTTTTCGTCGCGTACTGTTGACGCTCTTGAGAGAAACCCAGACCTGCAAGGATACTGGCTGCTCTAGACTCCGCCTTGTCGGCCTCCATCTCTGCGAGCTTGGAATGAACATCACTAAGTGTGATATCAAGACCTTCACGCTGTTTGTCTAGTCTGGCAGCATCTGCGGATGTGTCTGCTAAGCTGGCACGTTCGGCTTCAATCTCTGCCAGCTCCTTCGTGATCTTGTCCTGTTCTTTGAGAAGATGTTTGCGCCAGACATCGGCATCCATAACGGCTTGCAAAGCTGGGGTATCGTCACCCTTGATCTCTTGCTCAACGTGCAAAATCGAAATATGCGTAGGGATAGAAACCTCACGGCGACTAAGAGCTCGCAGCAAAGTAGATTTACCGATACCGTTTTGACCAACCAGACCGTATCTTCGACCATAAGCTAGTGTCAAGGAACTGTCCGAGAGGATGCGTTTGCCCGATATGGAAATGTCAAAGCTATCAATCTTGATGTCCTTGCTCTTGGAAGAGGCATCACCCAACTGCAAAGGATTGACTGCCATGTAGAATTCTTCATAGCTCTGTGTCTCGTTCGGCTGGTCAAGGAGTCTGGAGGCTTCATACTCGACATTCTTGAACTCCTTGCGGTCCTGTTTGGCACGCAGTTTGCGTTCAGCTTTCTCCAGCTTCTTACGATCGACCCTGGACTCAACCTTGCGCGTGTTGGCAGATTCAAGATCGACAGCACCTCCGGCAAGACCTAACGTGGAGGAAATGTTCCTGGAAGATCCCACGTGGATGGCCTGATCTAGTTTTTTGGCCGAGGGAGCCGTCTGGCGCCGGTCCCCATCAGTGCCATTCTGCGCATTCAGTTGAGAAATGAATTTCTCGACCAGACTCTGAATAGCAGCCTCGTTTTGGATGGAGAGGTTCCCGGAAGCAGACAGAAGAAGTGCGGCCACTGTTGTGGCCGCCTCCTCGAGTGGCGAAGGGGCATTAGGGTCCGAGTCGGAAGAAAACGAACTCGCAGCATGGGTCAGATAGCCCACCGAGTATTCTGACAAGACAGGGTCGATGTTGGGGATCTGGGTCCTGATTTCGGCGTCCATATTGGCGGGTTGGCGTGAATCAGGGAATGGGTGACTGGTGACTGGTGAGTCGTGACTGGTGCCTGGTGCTACCCAGAGGACGTGTGCAAGCCGAGTCGACCAGGTGGCGCTGGCGAGGTCGGCGAAGCGTCAGCAAAGCGTCGTGCAGTCGACGACGTTGGCTAGCAGCTTTCGGGTCTTGTGGCGGGGCAGCAGGCGTTTCTGTTCAGCGCTCGCCGCTGGCGTGCTACGGCAGGTTGTCTGTCTAGAGAAGCAGAAGCGATCAATTTGACGTGCGGAGCCTGATGTGGCGTAGCCGTCTTCTGGAAGACGCGCGGACAGCCAATCAACACGTGCAAAACGTGAGCCTTATCGCATCTGGCGGTGGCGCGCACCTCCGGCCACGGCCAAGTCTGAGCAACAACACGCACAATTGGTACCTAACAGCCCAAGAGGCCAATCTACATATGTACCTAATCTGTCCGACGCGTCTGGAGGCGCCTCCATGCTGCGATGTGCTCCAGGGTTCCCGGTTATGTGCATCTGCTGCCCGCTTGTTGTTCGGGTGCCGGTGGACACGATGCATCACACAGTCACCTCACTACATGTGTGTATCAGGGCTGCCCGCCCAGCATGCCTCTACGCTCGGAACAGTGGTTGCGGCAGCTTGCCATGACCGGAGCCAGGCACACAGCGGCTGCCCTTGGTGTGCAAGGCCGCCACTGTGGACGGCAAATAGGCTTGTCTGTGTCAGCATCCTCACATCGGAAGACACACCCGCCCGGGCGACGGCTCACATGTCATCGGAGGATGAGTGCTGTGGATGCATCAATAAACCTGTGCCGGGGCTCGAGAACCACGGATGCCGACATTTCAAGGCTGCTATCACGCAGCGTGCGGCGTGCCCTCCGGAGACTTCACCACCAGCCTGAATTTGCTGGTGTGATGTTCCGGAATCGACCTGTATGTACACTGTGAGTCTGTGACAGTAGGTATGCAGCTATGCTCCACCCATGTTCCCGCTCCATCCCAGCTTCTCCGCGCTGGGGCTGACGTGCTCCTCGTTTCGGCCGTCCAGGATTGCGACGAGGAGCAGCTGGTCGATTCCTGTAATTGGTGCACAATACAGCCGAAGCGACATGGCCCACGAAGCGCCATGCTGTGAATTCGCATGTCCTTCTTCCTTCGGGAGCTCTGTTGCTCCAGTCCATGTCAATCGTCGTGCCGCATGCCGTACCGAGAGACTGGCGACATGGGACGGCTCCGGTGGCTGCACCTACTAGGCGACGAGTGTACGGCACTCTTGCGTCGACGACCGCTGAGCTACAGAAACCGGTAAATGTAGGTACTGCATCCGCCGCGATGAGCAAACAATCTCCACTTGCTTGCAGGGAACCCGCGAACAGTTCAGCGGCGCTCTCGCGAATCATTGTGCGCAATCACGCGTGCCCGGGATGCTGTCTGGTACGCTATTTTGGGCAGCTCTCGCGCGAGGGGGTTCTTCGCCGCCATGGCTGATGGCTTGCATCTGCGCTACGTGCCTGGTTGTTGTTGATGGTTACCTGGCGCTACCTCTAACTCAACGTGGTGACACTGGGCACGGCAGCTGGCCCGCAGACAGCTCTGCTTTCTCGCCATGGACACGCAGGATGCAGGAACCTGCTGGGGCAGATCGTATGGCGCGTTGCCGTTGACGTCTTGTGTCCCTTCCCCCCCCCAATAGGCACCGGGAGCTAGGACGGTGCATAGTGAGGCCTGCGGTCTGTGTCGACTCCGTGTTATGTTTCGACATGCCGCTATCAGCCCTCGGCGGCGACATCTCGCTAATCCTAAGCGGGCTGGGTAGCCCTTGTACGTAGATCCCAGAAGCAATAGCAATGGATTTCTTCAATCCGCCGTCTACTTCCTAGAAGCTCCACCTTCTGCCTCAGCCCATTGCGGGTGCTTTTGCCGCCCTTTCTCTTCTCTGCTCCACGATGCGACACCCTCTCCAGCCGTCCGCTTGAGCCACTCCATTCTACGCTCCAGTCCGTTACGCGGCTCAACAGTCCGTGGTTCTCCAGCACCCTGACATGCCATAATGCGCATCGCGTCGTCACGAGCGCCTCAACGAGAGAGCTATCCCCGGCGACTTGGTTGCTGACGAGAATGAAAACTGTTCCAACGGTATTTGCCTGCCTCCCCTTTTTCCCACGCGCCTTGGACCCGTACGCAGCGTACAGTCGAACCCTTGCTTTGTTTTGACATGTCTTGCTGGCTATGCTGCTGTCACGCCCGAGAAGCGGCGGCAGCATGTTGGTCTCACCTCGATCTACCTCACACCTATCCTGTCGTACTGAGCGCCCATGACTGACGTACTTGCGTCTTACAGCTTTGTGCAACTGCCACTGTCGTTGGTGCCTCCGCAGTTGGTCTCTCGTTCGGACAAGAGACCCCTTTGGACAACACATCTGCACATTCAATCAAGAAGAAACAAGTCCCCGCACAACAGTTGGGGAACGGTTCAATGCCTACGGCTGTGCAAACAACGGCGACGACGACGACGACGACGACGACTACTGCACCTCCCTTTAGTACCCCTATCCCTATCGCTTCCAGCTCGCGCGTTCCCTTGCCATCCCGCCTCAGCCATGATGGACGTCCGCAACGCCGACTTGTGAGGAGGATGACTAGCGATGATGTAGCCCCGCAACCCAGCAATGCGGTGCACAGCTATGCTCCCAGTGACTTGGACATAACCGAATCAGATTCATCGGTACGAGGTCCGACTCGGAGAACTTCATGGATAAGGCGACTCTCGACCATCTCAAACTCACAACCGTCGAGCAGGGCTCACAGTCCTGCACCACTGTCACCTGCTCTCTCCTACTCGAATGGATCCATGGCCTTCTCCAACGATGGTTCGACCGTACCCATGATTGGCAGGCGATCCGCCTCACGCATGCCGCCAAACAAATTGGTCAAGAGATCCTCGTCCGTCCGCGTGCCTCGCGAGTCGCACGACCAAGACTCCATGTCATTGCGACCCTCGTTCCGTCGTCCAGCCACAAGCCATCAGCGGTCCAAGACACTCCAACAGCACGCAGCCTTACTGGAAATGACCATGGAGGACCCGTCTGGAGACGCACAGTTGCAATCCACAAGCACAGATAGCGAGACTGAATATACCGAGTTCTTCAAGTCGAGAGTAACCAAGGATCGAATTCTGGCAAAGCGAGGAGGATCTGCAGCAAACGTAACGGGCGGATTTAAGAGGGTATTTCTGGACGAGAAGCAAGTACCGACGCTTGTGCTCGCCAGATCGATTTCCACAAGCGCAGAAGAGCTGGACGAGTCGACAAGCGATGATGGTGAAGGTGTTTTTGTGGTGAGCCGGCCCGGCACGCCTCTGAGCTTTACGGCTATGTTTGCTACCAAGCGAGAGCCATCCCAACCACGTCCGCATTCATCCATAGACATGCGTGACGAGGCTGCGCGACCACGGCGCTCCTTCTCCATCAGCGACCTCATTTCGTCGACAAGCAGGAGACGACGAGCATCCCGCGAGCCCGCCGCACAACTTGCCCGCAGATCCAGCCAGCGGGTCAGCTCTGCACCGCTTCTCCCTACCATGGGCACGCGGCCCATCAGTGCCTCGTTTGCGCAGGCGCGCCGCGAGGCGACCGATGCAGCGCTGGCCAGACGTGACCTGGCGACGTTGGCGGGCATAGCCGCGGTGCCTGGACGCAACGGCGGCCCTGGAGACTCAGGAGGTGCGTTGCTGTCGCCATTGCCATTACCCGCTGTGCCGGACCGTCGCGTGGATACATGTAGTGTTCCTGGGGTGATTGCTGCGGCGGGCAACAGCGCCAATCACCGGCCGCCCTCGCCTACTCTAGCGCAATCGGCGGTTCGTCCGTCGCGTCATTCAATGGCCCCCTCTGAACAAGCATCGACATTGGTCGGCTCGTCAGATAACGAGATCCGCGGCCTGGGCTCTGGAGACGAAGACGACGCCGACGTCCAGAGCGACACGCTGTTTGATTCGCTGCGCACCGGCGCGACCAGAAGCACTTCAGGCGGCGCCCGAGGGCCTCGCATAGAGACCATATTTGACGAGTCTCCCCCAGCCAAGCCCAAAGTTACTGCACTGCGCGATCTTCTCCCGCCGGGCGCCTTTGGAGAACACGCGTTCAATGGTGCGGCCAACCACCAGAGTATCGCCGAGGAAGAGGAGAGCATCGCGACTCCCGTGCGTGCAGAGCGCGCAGACCGCTCACTGCAGGACTCACCCAGTTGCCCGCGGGTCAGCGCGTCGCTTTTCACCAGCTCGATCCCCTCGTCGCCCCCGAGCATGCCCAAGCCGCTCTCCCTGGGCACGCTCGAATGGGATGCAAGAGCGGGGGACGAAGACGATAGCAGTAGGTGGTCTCTCGATGAAGAGGATGCTCAAGACGCGTGGATTGATCACCCAGCAGCCAGCCACACGGCCACCCCAGTGTCGTTGCTACGGCACAACCCCCGCTTGCTCGCATCCGGCTCAACTTCCAAGCCAACAACCCCATTGCATCTCACAGCAGACCACGCCGACAGAGACGCCCGCAGTAGCATCTTCGATTGGTCTGAGCAGCACGTCGCGGACAAGAGCTCAGGCAACAGGTCACCCCCACGACCCCGGACTGTGCATGGTAAAAAAGATGCAGACCGCAGAGGCAGCCGTTCCATTGGTCGACGTGTCCCCAGCGGGTTGCACGCCCGCAGTCAAAGTGTGCCAGTTGTTCCTGATGCGACCGGCAAACGTAGTACAGTCGTCACAAATAAATTCGGCACCTGGGGTGTGGGAAGCAAGGGTGTAACCGAGGACTGGAATGACGATTTTGATTTCTCCGAGCTGGCCGAAGAGCCGTCCGAAGAAGGCTCTGTCACTTCGCCAAGGATCGACAGTGGCACCGCTATGGTGGTTCCAAAAAGCATACAGGAGCAGCAAAACAATGTTCTGGCAAATATTGGTCTGCTTCGCGAATGGGGACTGCTCATTGAAGAGTTGAAAGAAAACAGAGTTCGTGCGCTGACGCTCGGTCTCATCGAAGGCCCACATTCAGGCATGTGGGAAGAAGTCGACGCCATGATCGAACTCGCAGATCAAGAAGCAGAACATGATGGAACCAATGACATTTCGCCGCCGTCGTCGCCTGGCTTCGACGAGGATGCCTTCGACGACGTGCTACCAGCCAGTCCCAGCAATGGTAGAGGACGGCGCAAGTCGGGCTCTCCAAAAGATGATCTCACCACTGGTGCGCATTCCCCGAATCTCAAAAGAAAGTCGATTTTACCTCCGAATCACCAAATATTCGCTCCACAATCATCCCCAATACCCTCGAAACCCGAATTCAAAGCACATCAGAAGCACGACTCCGTTCCCATCATTACACGGCCCCGAAAGGATTCAGAAGCGAAAGCACGCTCGGTCATCGAGGCTTTACAAAATAAGAGGCGGGGAGTTGTTGAACCACTTCTTGATGCTCCGCCCACTCCTTCGTCGAAAAAAGTCCCCTTCGACACAGCGACGCTACGACGTATAGTCCCCTACGTTAGCACATTGACGCGAAAAGTCAAGGACTCCATCCGAGATGCCGAGGGGCTCTATTCCAGCCCAAGTGTCACTCCTCGGAATGAGGAGCCACCATTCAGCAAAATTTTCCAGCAGGATACGGACCTTGCGAAACAAATGAAGCTTATGACGGTGATGTAGATTCAAGAAGATGAACGATGTAATGGAGATGTACGAGCACTTTGAAGTCGTACACGTACAGCCCTGATCACTTTGTGCTGGTCATGAAACCTAGGGAAAAGCTTGGGTGGACACCACAAAATATTCTCTCTGGAATGCTCGTCTCCATTCAGAACGTTGGTGTCAGTTGGAGCCACGCATTACTCTATTTTACCTACTCTGCCATGGACCATTGGTTGGGTACCGCATTTGGAACGATAGAGCGACAGCGATTTCCTTTTGCATAATTCGCAGCATTCCCAGCCAGGATATACGTGGATACGACGAGTCGTGCGCATTAGAGCGTCATTCAGCATGCATTATTTTTGTTTTATTGAGGAAAACGGCGCGTTGAGGAGGCACTATTCCCTCTAGGTCATGGGCATATAATAATTTTAGGCAAGAAAGGCATGCCACACATTTTGCGAGCCGTGGTGTGGCTGCAGAACATTCGGGTCATGTACAAAAGCGAACTGGTTTGGCATTACGTTGTTCTTCTCTAGACATGTCGATTTTGGCGGGTCGTGGGTCTCAATGGTCGCCCTCTCAAAAATCATAGCGTTGAACCTTGACGGCCGATGCCTCACGTCCGTGAGGACGGAAAATACACATGAACATATTTTGAAGAAATTTGACAAATGCATCGATATGTGATGGTTTTCATCAATCTATGCATGCACCTTGTCCCGCTCTGGACTGCGTCGGGCCGCTTCCTTTCTGCACGATCCCTGTCAGTCCATACAGGTCCATCCACTTGGATACCATTGATGTCTCCTGATGACAACAGCAGTCTCCTTCATATCGAAAGGTGATCTTTGTGAAACTACCATAGCTTCTAAGCCGTTGATACTAGAGTGGACTACTGCAAGCAACAAAACTGAATCACATCTCGCTAATGACTTTACATGCATTAGGTATCTCTAGCGGACGAGCCTCTAGCGATCGTCCAAGGCGCATGGGCAGCGGCGCCGCGCACATAGCGTCTTTATGATCGCCTGTGCATGTTGTTCGCAGCTCATGCCTGTCAGATGGCTCCATGCAGATGCTGCTCACTCTTCGTTCCGACTCGAGGAACTACGCCGCATCTTGCAGCGATCTTACAACACGACTTTTTCCAAAGCACTTCTGGGCAAACACGGCAAAGGCTTGCGCTCAGCGCGGCATAAGCATGAATATGGCAGCAGCAGCGGGAGCGTGCCGACTTGGAACGCCATTGTCGCTTTGTGGCTATATAGGCCGAAGCTACTCAAAATAGGAGGCCTGACACGTGTACCGTCGTGCATATTCTTGTTTTGACGAGTGCTGACCAAGTTGTTGATACAGAGCATGATAGTGTCGATTCTCTTAACCTCGGGTATGCCTTCGTAACCTTCTGGAGCAATACCTATGGAGACGTTTGGCGGCTTGGAGTGACTCCGTCATTGTGTACGGTGTACCAGACCGTTTACAACTGTTGCTTATTCCCAGACGCAAGTCTTACAACCGACTAACAGGGGTCTCTCTCTCGGCTCAATCATGTGTATTGCTGGCCTTGCGACTCTCGAATTTCGAAGTCTGACCATATCGCAGGACGCACCTTCGTGATGATCGATGACGTCCACGTTTCTTGGGAGCGCAGGGCCAAGCAACACCAAGAATGCATGACCACGACAGCTTCCATAGAAAACTGACGAGAGGGGTATATGGAGACTGCTTCCGTCCTTTTGTATGTTTGACGGGTGCTGTCCGCAACACTCGATTCATCACTCAAAGAAATACCGCATCGCTAGCTATCGAGCCGCGAGCCCCAACACCGTCACACCGTCAGGCTGATTGGCTAGCCGAACCTATACCTGTCATACGTACTTACTCAGCTTCCTCTCAATTGACGCATTCTCCATCTCGGCCAGACCGCGCAGAGATATCGGCGGCTCAGCTCGCGCCATACAAACCAACATGGCCTTGAAACACTTGATAGCCCTGACATCCATAGTGCTGACCGCCAACGCTCAGACTACAGCCTCAGCGTGCGCCAGCTCCATTGCCCCGCAAAATGCCGCTCCTTCGGTGGCGCCAGGCTTTCGAGTCCAGGTTGTTGCCAATGGGCTGACAGCTCCGCGCGGGATAGCTTTCGATTCGGAAGGTGGGCTTTTAGTGGTAAGAATCCACCCATGCAAGCTGCATGAGAGACGTCCACTGACGTCGCAATGCCTAGGTCGAGCGACAGCGCGGCATCGTCCGTCTCCGGCTGACTGGAGATGGAGCCTGTGTGCGAGTTGATGGCGCCGCGGAGCGCGTGGTAGAGAATGATTCCGTACGTGTGCATACATTTGCACCATATTATCGGCGCGCATCTTGCAGCGTCTCCGCACGATCTAGAGTCCAGCTAATTCAACACTAGCTCAATCATGGCATTGCGATTTCGCAAGATGGTCGGACGCTGTACGGATCCTCTCATAGTAATGTGTATGCTTGGGATTACGATGGCTCGCAGGGACGTACTACTTCTGACTCTCGGGACATAATCGAGGGAATGGGAGAAGCACAAGGTCACGTAACACGCACTCTGCTACTCTCCCAGAGAACCCCAGGTCTGCTCCTCGTAAGTCGCGGCAGCGTAGGCAACATTGACGCGCAGACTTTAGACGTAAACTCTGGAGTGTCGACCATCAAGGCTTTCAATGTCACCAATATCACTGATTCCGCGTACGACCACGCATCAAGCGGGCTCCTCCTTGGCTGGGGACTGAGAAACTCTGTAGGCGTGGCAGAGGACCCTGTTTCTGGCGGCATCTGGTCCGTTGAGAACTCTGTCGACGACATGCCAAGAAGCGGCCAGGTCATCAATGAGGGCAATCCAGGAGAGGAGTTGAACTTCCATGGCTATCTGAATGGAACTACTGCTGGCGTACAGGGACGCAACTATGGCTATCCAAGTTGCTTCGCTGCGTGGAACGCTAGCCTGATTCCCGATTTTGATGGCGAGACTGGTACCCAATTTGCTATTGGAGAACAGAACGCGACTGTGAACGACACTTTCTGTGCCAACGATCGAGTTGGCCCTAGGCTCACCTTTGCTGCTCATTCGGCTCCGCTTGATCTCAAGTTCAATACTAATGGCACAGCAGCTTGGGTAACTATGCATGGCTCCTGGTAAGTCCACTTCATGGCTTTTTAAGAACTCCGGTCGCTGATGAAGTTCAGGAATTCAGAAGACCCAATCGGCTACAAGCTCAGTTTAGTCGAATTCGATGGTAATGGCTCGCCCAGAGCTGCCGCGAATAGCACCACCGCAGCTATCGATATCGTTTCCAACCAAGATCAGTCAGATTGCCCTGACCAGTGCTTCCGTCCTGTAGGATTAGCTTGGGACAGTCAGGGTCGCCTCTTCATGAGTTCCGACTCTACGGGCGAGATCTACGTTGTAACCAAAGAAGACGGGAGTGGAGTGGCCGATGTCAGTGGGGCATCATCAGATGGAACCAGCACGAGCACAACAAGCAGTGCGCCATCCCCCACTGGTAACAGTGGTGCTAGGAAGACTTGGAATGTTGGAAGCGGCAGCTACTTGATTGCCGGTGCAGCTTTCGTGGGAGCTATGGTATGAACGGAGCAAACAATTTATAGTACAGTACTTTATACACCACTGCAAACATAACATACCTGAGAATATGAATAGCGTTCGTCCCATCTGCATCATTATAGCACCTCATGCTGTTAATTTTTCAATTACATTGTCCGTTTCGTCAAAAGTACTGCCACTCGAATGTACTAAGAAAACGAAGAACCTGGGTCAGTGGTTGAGCTTGTGGTCTCAAGAGGAAAGTGTGACGAACACAAGCAACGTACGACAGTAGTGCGTCCTTCCTTTGAACCATACAGGAAGCACTCGCAACCGCGACTGTGGACGCCGCTACATCCGACCTTCATTTGCATCAAAACCTCGTCGTCATGGATCAGCACAACTCAAGGCTCAATTATTGTCTTGAGTGGCTGAATATCTTGGACTACACGATCATCCCGTTTGTATACAAGGCCAGCAGCTGCGTTCGTGACGGGGTACAATCACCACAGCTTTCAAAACGTTCCTGGGCACCGAACAACAGAATCGCGACCAACAGGTCATCTCACCCTGGCAACTAAAACACCAAGTGAAGCACGATCACCTGAGCAAGCATTGTATCACTGAGTTTAGTTACAGGCACTGCCTGCCATCACACGCCTCCACCCCCGCGCTCTTACCGTCATTCCGACCCGCACCGTCTACAGTGCCTTCACTGCAGAGGTCGCGATAGTCGCCCCACTCATTCTACAGCTCATCAAGGCGTTAGCGCTATTTCCATCACTTGCCCTGCGATATAAGGCGCTTTTCCCGTGGTCCAGCTCTACTACTGCTCACTTATACCCTCTCGATTACAAGTCCAGCCAAGAGGCCACAGAATCATCATGGTCCAGGATAAGCCATCCTCTACCACAGCGTTCAACTTGATTCCAATCGAGGTATAAGTTCTTTCCGAGGTCCATCATATCTTCTCTGCTGACATTGTCCTGCAGCTGAACAAGACTATTGCCCACAACCTTGATGCAGACAAGGACATTGCCGCCTTCCGATTGATCTGTCGAGCCACAAATGATGCAATTGATGCTGACAATTGTTCTTTTTGGCGGGCGAAATTCCGGGAGAAGTATGCGTTGAAGGAGGGTGTTGGCAACTCCGACTTGATGCAGTTATACCAGCGCCGGGCTAAGTTACTCCATCGCGGAACATCATACAGTTTCTTTCGAGGTCATCAACGACGCGAGAATGATGTTGTGAAAGTCTTGAGAGGTTTGATTGTGGGTACGTCTCGTTGATTTCACCGACTTACGAGTGCTTCTACCAGACGATAGTGGTACTCGTCGATTCCTACGTGCTAAAAATTGGCAGAGGCTTTCCAAGGTTGTGTCGACCACGATGAACACGGTCGACCCTACTGCAAGAATCAAATTCAGCTCTTGAACTTTATCATCAACTCGAAAATATTCCTGAATGATCGACGAGCGCCCCCAGTTGGTCGTGGTGAGTCCGATGCTGTTCATCCACTACTAGCTGCCGTAAAGCTCATCTGCTCGCAATTTCTCTTTGAACTCAAGGATGCTCGACACAATGTTTTCGGCATCGAAGAGTCGCAGCGTGCAGTCTATCTTTCAGCAGGTGCCGCGCCCATTTATAAAGGTCCAAATCTGACAGACGTCAACATGGAATGGGTTCTTCACTGTTTGAACTTCTTTCGACACCACATGATGTGCGAGGACACTGCCACTCTCTTTGACAACATCAAAGAGCTACCAGCAACACAAAAACCGTCTAGATGGCGAGAACCCCTGCGAAACGGGGCATACCCTCTCAGCAAACACTGGAAAGGTACTTACTCATATATCCACTGGCCCGAAATGAAGAAACTGCGCGAGCTCAAACCCGACGATGCGTTGGACGAGTTCATCAGTGACAAGAATGTGGATGAGGGCAAGATCCAGGTACTTTGAACCACTCATGGACTACAAATGCTATGAAAACTGACAGATTGTAGTCGCTCACTCTTAATTTCGACCTGAGTGACAGTCAGAAGAAATGGCCACCGGTCTTTGAGAAATATCTACAATCATTGCGCCATACCGCCGAGCCAATTTTCCAAACACAAGGCCGAAGCAAATCCAAGAATGTTTTGAGCGACATCAAGTCCAAAAGCATCCAGTTCATTGGCGAAGGCGAGGATCTCGACGATGACTTCAGTGCCGTTGGCTGGCTGAATCCTCTCCCCACTCAACAAGGAATACCCGGATGGAAGCGCATCACATTTATGAAGCACTTTTTGGAGGACGTTGACGACCACGAACTGGACAACCTCTGGGCATATGAAGGTGTTGTGCTACCCGGCGGCCGCATTATCCTAGGCAGATGGTGGTTCTGCACCGACCAGGGTGACGCGCATGTATGAACTCACCCAGTATGTTGGACTAGAATTTTTCATTGACTGACTTCCTGCAGAACGATTACAACGGACCTTTCATCCTCTGGGCAGTTGATCCGGAACCTGATCTTGATGACGGCAGCGACGACGAGTAAAAGTATGGTCCACACGGCATGTTTTCGTTTTCTGATCGCGGGATGATGTCGCGACGGCGGCCTCTAATTCTGTGCCTGTGTAATACAAAAAAAAAATCGTTTCGGGAGTTCTTGGTCGTCAGGTGTAGGACCAAGTGTGGATCCTGAAGTGGTATGGGGTATTGAATATTCGGAGATACCCACATAGTGCTGAGCATGTGTTTGATGGTTTGATATACTGGCCATGACATAGCTCATATACTTCCTTAACATTGAATGGATTTGACAGGCTCACGGCACTGTATTGAAAAAAAAGATATTAAGAAACTCGTGCATTCTGCCACGGGGATAAATAATTAATCCGTCATTCGTGTCTTCAGGTCTGTTCTGCGACCTAGATTTTTTCCATTTCCGGCTCGTGAAGCAGCACCGGAAAAACGAGAGTGGAACGAGCATCATACATCACACGTTGCAGACAAAGAACAGGCTCATGTAACGAAAGCCAAATTGCTATTTCTTCTATAATCATCTCATTAAGTCGTTAATCGTCGTCGTCTGGAGCCGGAAGACTCGCCATGCGGTTCCATCATGTCCAATGCTTCGATTCGTTCCACGACCGTCATGTTTGAAGCAAGCGGAAGAAGAAGAATGATAAGAGCGCTACAAAAAGCTGCAAAGAAGAAATGCAGAAAAGAAAGGTGGGGGGGAACAATGGAAGAGAGGGAGAAGCTCATCGGTAAACATCCCGCCCCAACGATACTCGCTTGTCCGCGCACCGCTATGCTGGAAGCATGCCGATGATGAAAAGTGCAGAACGCTTCTCAAGTGCCGTGCCAACTCAAGAACGAACTATGCCTCCCTCCCGCTCGAAAGAAGAACCATGTCACCGAGACCTAGTACCGCGCGCCCATGGGAGGCGGAGGCATATGGCCATATGGATTGGCATCGGCATGGGGCGCAGGATACGGTTGGGCGACGGGAGGGTACGCGTAAGGATGAGCCATACCCTGGGGTGAATTCATGCCGCTAAGAGCATTTAGTCGAGCTTCTTTTTCACGGCGTTCGCGGGCCTTTCTGCGCTTGCGGCGGCGGGTTTCGAGTTCTTTGACGCTGTGGTGCTGTTCGTTCATGTCTTTCCATTCCGAGTAGGCAGACTTGATACCGAGGGCGGCAATACCGACCGCTGCGGCGTCCTGGAGCATGTTCTTGGATTTGCGTTTGCGGGCTTCTTCAGGGGTGATTTCACCTTCCGAGACTTGCTTGCGGCGGTTCTCAGACGCGACCATGGATGTATAGACACCATGGGCCGCGTGGATGGTCGCAACAGTGGCAAGTCCAGCAGTGATGAGTTCCTTACCTCGTAGCTTCTTGCGCCGCTCCTCCATGTCCGTCGTGGAATCAGAATCGGCACTAGAATCTCGCTTGCCTCGACTACCTCTGTCTTGTGCTGCTAGAGCACCTGCGCCAGCCCCGCTTGCTGCCGCTAATCTACGATCTGGGTTAGCCCTGGAGGGAGCTTCTGAGATGTTGTCGTCCATACCGCGGCCTCGGCTGTACGAGCGACGGTTACCTCTCCGCGATGGCACGTAGCTGTCCCTGCTAGAGGAGCGAGACCGCTCCTTCCTGGAGCGAGACTTGGAGCGTACGCGATCGTAGAGTGCTTTACCTGCTGCAATTACAGCTCCAGTACCAGCGACCTTGGCAAGTCCATTGCCACCGCCTCCTTCACGTTCTCCAGAGCTTGAGCGGGAGCGTCCACGGGAGCGAGAGCGCCCAAAGACGGACCTTGACCGGGAACGGGAGCGGGAGCGAGACCGGGAACCATCACGACCGGGACCACGAGATTGCGAACGAGAACCGTTTGCCAGACGAGAAGCCACCAGACCGCCCAAGGCTGACTGAGCCACGTGCCGCTTCTCGTGTTCAGATGGATCTCTGTCTATCAAGCTGTCAATGCCGGCAGCACCAAGGGCAGCCGTTGCGATACGCTGTCCCTTTGCGCCAGTCCACGCGCCAGGTTCTTTGCGGCTGCGGAAAGCCTCTACCGCGCCAGCCACGATGGCAGCTTTAGCGGCTTGCTCCCACTTCCCAGACTTGCGACCTGCACGGCTGCGGCTGCGGCTGCGGCTACGAGACCTCGAGTCATAGCGGCGTTCACGACGGTCGTCGTAACCATAGCGATCGCTGTCATATCCGCGATCGTCCCGTCGTGGTCGGGAACGGCTGCGGCCGGTCACTTTGGCAACGACGCCTCCTAGCCCGACGGCCTCAGCAAAGTCCTTGCCCTGGTCGACAATGGACTTGCGACGAGATGGCTTGGGACGGTCAGAGTACTCGGAGTAGTCGTCGTAGTCACGGCGGCCACGTCCGCGGTAGTCGCGGTCGTAGTCGTCGTCATAGTAGCCGCGATTGACGGAGCGCGTGCGGCGCGGCGGCGCATACTCTTCGCGGTACTTGGTCTGCCTGAACTCGGCGCCAGGAGGGAAGTCGCGCGGGATCTCCTCGATGCTGTCCTCGCGTGCTGCCCCGCGGTAGACGAGGTCTCGCACTGCCCCGCCTCCTCGGCCGCCGCGCTCGATGTACGTGGTTTCGGTGACGTATTCAGGCTCGCGGGTGCCGCGATGCCGACGCGGGGCGTCTGCATAGCTGTACTCGGACATGGTGGTGGTGTGGTGGGTGTGGTCGGTGGGAGACGCTGGGCAAAGCTTGAGGTCAGCGGAGGCGAGAGGAAAAGCAGGGACGGGGCGGGGCGCAAAACGTACCGGATATGCTTTCGGGACGGAGGGGATCACCTGGCTGCTAGCGCACGGTGTTGTGGTGGGAGGGCGGCCGCAACGAAGAAGAAGGGTGCCTGCGAAGTGACAAGACAAGGTGGATAGGGGAGGGTGTGTGTGTCGAGCACTGGCGGGGCACAGGCGGCAGGATTGTATTTAACAGTTGCGTAACAGAGGAAAGGCCCCAGGCTGGCGACTGAGCGGTGCACTGGGGACCCAGGGATGCTTCTCGGTGCCCGCTCGGTGGCGTGGGCTCTGCTTGGACTTTGAGTCTTTGAGGCTGGGGTGGGTGGTGCGCGCTTGACGGGCAGGTCCTGACCGATGACGTCGTTGGGTCGCGCGTGAAGCAAGCCCACCACACTCGACAGGGGCCGCCGCCCAACCAGAGCCACACCTCGTCGCAGTCGCCCCAGTCTGCTGATTTGCTGTGCTTTTCTGACCGGCCTGGTGGAAGCAGAAGGTTCGTCAAGGCCATTTCTTGCTGCCACTGCGAGCATCGTGATCGTGCGTGCACAGCCCGCTGGCGCCCGCCGAGCTTGGCCTACCTGACCGGTGCCTCACTTGGTTAAAATGTACATGTATCTACACAAGCCCCGCGAGTACATTCTGTCCGAGAAATGGCTATTGTGCTGAAGCCTTATGCCAGCTGTTCACT
This sequence comes from Coniothyrium glycines, assembly GCA_025742365.1. NCBI lineage: Eukaryota > Fungi > Ascomycota > Dothideomycetes > Pleosporales > Coniothyriaceae > Coniothyrium > Coniothyrium glycines. The sequence continues at coordinate 424,813 of JAMXIJ010000013.1, forward strand.
GCACATGTCCGTAGTCTACCACGATCTGGGTTGCATCATGCCAGGTTTGTGCTGCAACCTGCCAACTCAGCAGAGAGCCTCGATGACGAAAGCTTCGAGTTCCCATGTCGGGATTGTGGTCCAAGTCGTCACGTGAGCCGTTTCTGATTGGCTGATGTCCGATGACTGCTCAGTCCTCCACGAGGATAGAGCCTGTAGGCCTTCTCTCTCTCTACGGGCCCCGGACGGCACTTGACGGTGGGAAGCCGAGCACGACAAAAATTGGTTCAAGTGATGCCTACGTAGCCCCGAAGAATGCCCATCTATCAACGGCTGTTTCCAGCTACACACTGCACAGTACATACCCGCGCTTCGAACTGTCTTCATTCGACGATACCTGTGCATCGCATCTCCTGCCTATGTAGGTACCTTATCCATCTCAATGATACGACCACACACAGCCTCTTACAGATCGCCTCCGTTCATGAACGCAGCAAACGCCGCATCCGAGACCTCCATCGCCGGCGTCGATACTTCAGATGATTGCACCGTGCCCCCAACCCGGCTCTTCTCGCACTCCATGAACCTAGCCCTTCTCTCTCCCACACTCATCATGTGCGACATGCTCGCCATGCGCGTTTCCATGTCCCTCACAAACCCCTGCAGTGCATGTATCGAGAAGCGAAACGCCTGACTGCTCTCCGCCAGCAGCGCAAATTCGCGCTTCTCGGCATCAGTGTACGCAATGGCGCGCACGAGGTAGTATGCATCCAGCGGTCCGTACTGGGCGCTGTCGTCGCTGCAGTACGGCTGCATGTGTGTGTAATCGGCTGGGATGCGGCAGAGGAGTATGTCGAAGCCGTAGTGCTTGGCCGAGCATGCGAAGCCGAAGACCGTTTCGACATACCCTGCAGTCCGGTCAGTCAGTACCGTACAACTAAGGCGTGCGAGAGCAAGGGCCCAAACTACCGAGGAGGAGGCGCTTGAGTTGCAGCTGGAGCTCTATCATCTCTTGCTGCTCCTTAACGGTCGGCCTGCGCTCTATGGATTGTGTGGCCACCATCATAGCGAATGTGCTCTGCAAGACCTCTAATGATATACGGTATGTGATCGATTGATAGGATGTGAGCGCCGTTTACTAGTGGTGTTGAAATACATTACATTGCTAAGGAGTCGATTGAGTACATGTAGCTACCCATGTTTATCTAGACACGCACCTGCTCATTCGTGATGAGGACACTCGTACCCGCCGTTGTTGCATCTGCAGTAAGCAAGAACGTGTGTGCTTTATTTAGATGAAGGTCAGGCAACAAACAGCACAAAGAATGGTTAGAATGATTGTATCACTCGCACTTCTCCGCATCGTGAACTGCTCCAATTGTCTATTATGCATTGTCTAGAGAGGACATGGTATAATCCGTGGTAATTGTTACAGTCACACTGCAACGACCGTCGCAAATGCAATGCCACCAGGAAAACACCATGTTCCATGCAAGACCATATCCCCACCCTACGGATTAGGTGCAAATCGAACGACCTGCAAACCGCCAGCTACATGCGCCAGTTGACCCTAGCCCAACCGGCTTCCATTGCGATCATGGGATATCTCATGCTTTGCTCATGCGCTCAGAATAAATAAAAAAACGCCATCGCTAGTATCAAATTACCGCGAATTTGGTCCGAATCAGTCCCAGATGATGTAAATCGCCCAGCCATATACTCGAGAAAATAAATTCCCGGCAAACAGTGACATTTTGTAAAATTGTTTAGTTTGGCCGTCGCAAAATAAAACTTGTATGCTGAAAAGGGAAAGGATAGAAATGAATTCGCCATGGAAGTGCCGGAATCAAGCTGCCGTCTCGGTAACAGGTGCACGTCCACCTCCGACCAGCTCGAAGATCTTGCCCGCCACGGCAGCAGGATAGCCGCGAGACAAGCCCTCATTGACGACACTCATAGCTCCAGCACGATCATCAATTGCCATGTACGCACGAGTCATTGCTTCGTAAGTACTGGGCTCGCGCTTGTTCTCGGGAACAGACTCGTACATAGCCTGCGCCTTGCCGATGTCGTGTGCTAGCGCCCAGCCATGAATGAGCGAGTTTGCGATGTAAGGCGTCATCTCAACGCCTCGAGAGCGCATGTCAGACAAGATAGCCTCAGTATCGGCGATCTGATGGTTGGCAACCATGGCTTCAAATAGAGCTTGATAGAGACAAGCCTGAGGACGAATGCGGCTGTCGGCAAGGACGTTGTCGAATAAACGACGAGCACCTTCCATATCGTGGAGAACACAACCCTTGGCGTGGATTAAGGAAGAGTAATGCACAGCTTCCGGCACGGCACCAGCACTGCGGATTTGCTCCAGGACTTGCTCTGCAGCTTCCATAGCGATTGGCTCGAGAGTGGCATGAGTGTCGATTAACAGCTTGTACGTGTGCGTAGTGGGCTCGATACGCTTTGCGCGCATGCGCTCATAATAGTCGAGAACCTTGCCACGGTCGCGCTTCGTGGTGAGGAAGAACTGCATCATACTGTGATATGGTGCAGGACGAGGCTTATAGTTGGGCATGCTTTCCATCTCCTCAAATAGCTCTTCCGCGAATTTCTCATCGCTAACACGACAGAGAGCATTGACAATTGTACCATATGTGACAGACGTTGGGCGAATGCCAAGGTTGCGCATTTCGGAGAAATAGAACAGGCAATCATCGATACGACGAGCCTTTCCAAGCTTACCAATCAGAGCATTGTATAAGAAGGACGAAGGCTCCACGCCTTCGGACTTGGCACGGATGAAGATTTTCACAGCCTCCGTAGCCTCGTCAAAAGTCTTCGTCGATTCCTTCAAGGTGGTGATGTAGAGACCGAAAGTGTTTGCAGTAGGTGCGGCACCCATCTCAAGAAGGTCCTGATGATAGCGAGCAGCAAGGTCGCGCTGCCCACAAGTGAGACTAGCCGCGACCATAGCGTCAAGGATAGTAACCCAGCCATATCGAACAATGCGGTATTGAGGTAAAAGGGGAACATCCTGTTTAGCAAGGTTGAGGATGTCGTGGGCTAAAGTCAATCGGTCTTCCTTTGCGGCAGCTGTGATGAGCTTCGCATAAGTGAAGAAACGCGGATGGCGTCCAGCTCGTCGCATATTCCTGAACTTCATGAGTGCCTCGTTGAGGTGAGACGAAGAGCGTCCATGTGTCTTCTCCAGTAGCTCGGTGATGGCGACAGACCCCTTGTTATCGGTAGATGCCGCATAAGGATCATACTGATCCTCGAACGTAGGAACGGCTGGTGTGGCGGGCTGCTGAACGGGATACGACCCAAACGGTGCTGGCGAGTACATAGACTCCGGAGCGGGATGTTTGTAGCTGTACCAGCGATGCTGGAGATCACCGCGATCGAGCTTGACGAGGACCTGCTCAACAAGATGAGATGTTGTCTTGTTGACAGGTGTTCCACTTGCGGTAACGACCTCAAGTAAATGAGAGAAGCGTGCGGCGTGGGAAACATCAGTTTCCGCGTCCTGGAGGAGAATTCCAGACTGGACTTGCATCAGAAGTGTGATGTCTTCGAAGTTGAGTTGAGCGATAGCCTCAGGTCCCATTCCAGCGAGTAGGTGGTGAGCGACTGGGGTGACTAGGCCACCGTTCTCAATCATCGTATACATCAGTTCCATGCTTGCCCGCGGCGGAAGAAAAATACCGCGCTTCATCATAAACTGACCCATTACCTCAATAGCCTCATCGATATGCTCGATAATCTCCATCTTGGCTTGGTTAGAGCCAGATTGAGAATCGCGAATACGTGCAAACATCTGACGACCCTGACGAAGACCTCGCTCTGCGTGTGTACTGCCAATCAGAGCAACACTGTGCATAGCTGTAGGCTCGATGAAGTCAGGCTTCGTTGGAGAAAGTTCCAATATCCTCCAGAAGATTTCTGCAGCCTCGAGATTACCATTGCGGATGTGCATTGCCCCCATGGCCATAGCAGGTCGAGAGAGATCAGCCTCTGCAGAGAGGTCATCGAATGCATCCGTGGCAACTTCTACAGCACCCCGATCAGCAGCCTTAATGCAGATAGCGGCCATCGCAATATGGCGAGCCTGTGGGCTCAAATGCTCTGCAGCGTGAACATAGGCCTCTTGGAAAAATCCCTTCTTCAGCCATTCCGGTAGAAAAGCTTTGAGCCCAACTGTGTCGCGAATGGCGACGACGTCTTCGGAGGAATCCAGGGCACTCTCGATCTTGGCTAGGAACTTTCGAGCCCCTTCCATTCGGTCGCAAGTAGCGTAAGCGCGAGCGAGCGCTGCGTAAACATCGTTATCCTTCCTAGCGATGTCCACTAAACCGTGATCCATGGCAACAGCGATTGCCTTGTACTCGTCGTAGCACTCGACTGCGCTGGCTAGGTCACCAGATTTCCCGAAAGCCTGGATCATAGGCACGAACATATCAGCAGCTGGAGTAACCTTGTGCGCTTCCATGTGTGAATAAATGCGAACCATGTCCTCGACTCGGTCGCTCTCTGCACATGCAGTCACAAGTAATCGGTAGGTCTTCTCAGAGAACGTCCGGCTGGTCACGACATTGACTGCGGCGTCGAAGAGTTTGACAGCAACTGACAGTGAACCGTCCTCGGCCAATATTGCGTAATCGGTCTCGTTGGACTGGAGCATGAATCTGCCTTCCTCTTCCATACCACCGAAGCGTAGCCGCTTCTCCTCAAAGACCTGCTTCATGGACACAACCTCCAGTGATCGAATAGAAAGGAGCTCAATAAGAGCTGTATATGTGGCAATATCCGGTGTCACCCGTCGGCGAAGCATGTCTGAATAAACATCAAGTGCCTTGGGGACGACTTGGTGTCGCGCGCGTGGCAGGTGAATTGCGGCAGAGAGAAGAGCATTGTACGCTACGACGGATGGTTTTACGCCATTTTGAAGCATAGCCTCGAAGATTGCTGGAACCTCAACATAGTTGCGACTTGCAGCAAGCTTCTGAAGCTGGACTGTATATTCATCGTGCGGTTCAATGGGGCTGGTGGCGATGGTAGACTCGGTGCTGCTCCACAAGGTTGAATCGACGAGAGTGTCTGCGACAGTGGCAGGCGACTCGGAGCGGGCCTCCTCAACTATGGCGGATTCCTCCTCGGTGGCCTCAACAACGACATTGTCCGCTTTAATTTTTGCCGCCTCTTGTGCTATCGCTTCATCCACCTGCGCAAGCGCAAGCTTTTCCGCCTCTTCTCCACCGACAGCCTTCTTAAAATCTTCGATTTGGCTTGTACTGTAGGCACGATTCACGGGCGCACGCGCCGGCACTGGTTCCGCCTCTTCGACCACAGCATTGAAGTCCTTCACCTCGGCAGCACTCTTCGACGTGCTCGGATCCCATTCTATGAGTTTGCGGAACTGGAACTGCGACCACTCGTTATCATCTGTGCGTTGTGTCTTCTGCCATGCCGTGTAATAAGCAGCTAGCCCAGAATCTTGATGATCCTGCGAGTTGGCGGCGAGTGACTTGAGCGCATTTGCAGTTGAAGTGGAGGCGAAGGCATGTTGATTCTTGAGACTCTGGCCTTTGCGGAAGCGATCGTGCTGTAAGGTGGCGAGAGGATTGTTCTGGCTGACTCCAGCGACTACTGATTGAGCGTATCCGTGAGTGAAGCCCTTGGCAAGACTCTGACGGGCGAGATGGAAGCTCTTGAAGACCATTTAGGAAATGGAACTACCCTTCAGTTGGAAAGGGTGAGACTAGGCAGTGTCAGCATGCAATTGTGTTAGGCATATGGCTCAGTCTTGGAGCGCCAGTGTGGGAAAGCAAGCGGGTATATCGTAAGGGGTGGTAAAAGTGTTGCGACAAATTCATGGTGTTCAGGCAACAACTAATTGCTCGTGTGCGTACTATGTAGCGGTGTGGGCTGCAGCAAGACCATGCCAAAAGCGCTAGCAAAGGTGGAAACGTACGGTGATTCTCGAGATGGCGCAACGGTGCAGGTTCATTTGACGATGACGCCAAATGAACGCGCTTCTAAGAGGAGGTCGGTGATGTGTGTTGACGGGAAATTGGACGAAAGCTCGGGGGTGCTTTCAGTGGTTCAGACCCTTTGCAGGCGAACTGGACTCAGCAATGTGCGATCCGATGTAGTAGAAGGGAGTACGACAGAGTAGAAGGAATGGCAGCCTGTGGCCTGGAAAGAGAGATAATAGCCTCCAAGGCAAGCCGTTAGCGGGAAGAGTCAAGGTGTCAAGGAAGATTCGAGCGTGTTGCCCATCCCATCGTAGGCGTCATGAAGGTCCGACGAGAGGCACGCCAATCGCTGCCGAAAAATCCTCGCGCTGGACCGCTTCGGGCTAGGCGGCTGCCCATGCCTCGCGACACCTCCGGGCAGCCCGCGGCGCCCATTGGCACGGCGGCGAGAGTCGTCTCCCCGTCGAGGACACGTCTTGTGGCACAGCCGCACCGCCCCTGCTGCCGGCTTACCAAACGGTCCAAAGGTGAGTCCAACCCTCCAGAATGTCGGCCTCGGGGAAATTGCTGGCCACCGTGCCCGCCCTCCAAGCGGCTGCACGACTCGGTGAGTCAATGGCGACGATAAAATTACGGCTGCACCCCGCGTCCGCCTTGCCCTGATCAAGGCTCCGACACGCACCTGACGGCTTGAGTCCGCATCGCCGTGACCCGTCCCACCGTCCCAGACTCCGAGTCCCAGACCTGCAAGGACGTCGAATCTCGATTCGCTAGTCGCCATCTGACATTGGTGATGTCTTGCAGCAGAAGCGACCCACAGTCGCCAGCGCCGTTTGGGGCGCTTTTTGCGCTCTTGGTAAACAATCGCTCGTCTCCATCGATATCGATCTCTGCCATCATCACTAAGCCTCTCCATCGCTACGCACAATTCCGCCGCTGAACCGCCATCCCTACAATTCGCTCATTGTTCATCTTGTTGCCTAACCGGCTCCACTGCTTCCATGTCTTCCACAGCGGAGCCCCCGCTGACACCTACGGCCGTTTCCTGTCCGGCAAAGGTGCTAGTCGCTGGAGGCTACCTTGTGCTCGACCGTGAATACACAGGTCTGGTTTTTGGCTTAGATGCGAGAATCCACACTGTGGTCGAGCCAATCAAGACTCGGCCTGGCGTTTCCATCAGCGAGATCATCGTGACAAGTCCACAATTCCGTGAAGCCATCTGGGAGTATGGCTACCGATCCCAGGCCGACGATGCCGGCATCAAGGTGACCCAATTGAGCGTGTGAGTACAGTCGGCTTTGTCGCGTTGTGAGAGCCATGCCTACAATCTCCCAACAACCGTCCCAGATAGTATCGAAACGTTCATGTCGTCCAATCACATGCCATGACAACTCTGCATATGCATTCTTCGTTGTAGAGGCATTCCATATCTTGGAGCCAGTCGATCAATATGGAGCCCTACGCTAACTTATCCCCCCAGCGGCCACGAACAGTCAATTCCAGCCAGCAAAAACCCTTTCATTGAGACAGCTTTGACATACGCCCTGTCCTACATTGAGAAACTGCAACCTGGTCAACGAATTGCGTCTTCATCAATCCGAATCTTGGCTGACCAAGCCTACTACTCAAACCCCGGTCAACCCAAAGTAACTGACTCCGGAAAATCTAGTCGGTTCAAGAATTTCAATGTCACCCTCAAGGATGCCCACAAGACAGGTCTTGGCTCTAGCGCTGCTCTGGTCACCAGCTTTACAGCAGCAGTACTGAATTTCTATCTGTCCAAGGACCTCTTCGACCTGTCAACACAGCATGGACTCACAGTCCTCCACAACCTCGCTCAAGCCAGCCACTCGCACGCCCAGGGGAAAGTCGGTTCCGGCTTCGACATTGCGTCCGCAGTCTACGGTTCCTGTTTGTATAAGCGTTTTTCCCCGCAGCTCTTGAGCAGCCTCCCACAGCCAAGCAGCCATGGCTTCGCATCCCAGCTCCAAAGCCTCATCGAGGGCGACGAATGGGACACGGAGATCCAGAAGGCCGCGATCAAGATGCCCACAGGCCTGCGCCTCGTCATGTGCGATGTCGACTGCGGAAGCGAAACGCCGGGCATGGTCAAGAAAGTGCTTGCCTGGAGAGAAGCCCACAGGGACTCTGCAGACAAGATCTGGCAAGATTTACAGGCGGGTAATGAGGCGTTGGCTGCTGAGCTGACTCGGCTTGCCGCTGAGGGTGGACAGTACGACACTCTTCGCGATATCATTGCTCGGAACAGAGCACTCATTAGGAAAATGAGCGAGGCGTCAGGCGTGCCTATTGAGCCTCCGCCACAGACAAGGTTGCTGGACTACTGCACGACGATAGACGGTGTCGTCGGTGGTGTTGTGCCTGGTGCAGGGGGGTATGATGCCATCGTGCTGCTAGTCGAGGAATCGCCAAATACCATGACGGGTCTCAGCGATGCTCTGGCCAAGTACCGGGATGAGACCAGTGCTGTGGAGGGCGAGGTGAAGATTGGACGTGTTGGTTTCGTTGATGTCCGAGAGGAGATGCAGGGTGTTAGACTTGAGGATTTGAGCTTGTATGATGAGTGGGGGTCCACTTAAAAAGCGTGTGCTTCTGCTCTGCTTCTGAGCATGGTTTTTTGCTGGGGTGATGCATGTATTGCTTCTGATATGAAAAAAACAACCCTTGGTAGATGTGGTTGCACACAATCAGCTTGCATTCGATCGGTCGTGCGTGGTTCAACATGCAAAACATGTAACAAGGACGCATGGACAGTACATAGACTGGCACGATATCAAACTTCGACTTCCAGACACGCCCAATTGATCCATAGCAAGAATGCATGTTCACGAGCAAGACACACGACCAAGGCTAACAATTTGAATGGTCATAAATCATCGTTCCTTGCTGTCTGAACTTTTTGATTCATTTAGATCTTGACATGGACGCCGACCCCATTTCCGTAAGAAGATCGCCCCGTCCTATCCTGCTCCACCACATCACCTCCCTGTCCCTCTATCGAGTATGGTACTAAGGGTACATTGGTGAGTCGCTAGCTGGAAAAGCCCCGGCAATGCAATGCTTCGTGAGACAAAGGAAGAAAAGATTAAACACCCTCCACTACAGCACGCTTATGCCTTGACGGCGTACTTTCGCTGGGGGAAGTGTGTCTGCCTCTTCTTCTGCTTCTCGGAGACGATCGACGCCTCGTGCTTGGTGAGTCTTCGGCGGATGGCACGAGTCTGCTTGGAGCGGAGGTCGAGAGGAGCGTACTTCTTGCCCTTGTAGAACAGACGGAGCTGAGCCCTCTGGTTGGCGTTGATGACGGTGAGGACCTTGGCGATACCCTTGCGAACGTCGTGAATGCGGGTGAGCTTAGTGTTGGAGCCACCGGCGACCTTGGCGGTCCTGAGCGAGATCAACTCCCTTTACTCCGTCAGTATGCCATGTCTATCCTGTCCTCGGTTCTTTCCGACATACGACTTGAGGTCGCTGAGCTGAGACGCGAGGTCATCCTTGGACTTGCTCCAGAGCTGGGCGGTCTTCTGCAATAATTGTGAGCATTGGATCGAGCGATGCGTATGAAGAGAGCGTAGATGGACGTACGACTTTGGACGACTGTAAGCGTTTATGTTAGCATATATTTCTTGCACAGCCAAACATGGACAACAGAATTTGCGACAGCAGCACTAGCGGAGAGGTACAAATGCCTGTCCTCTCCGTTCCAGCGATTCTTGCCTCGCGCAACATAATCCTCCTCCAGAATCAATAATTGAGAACTTAGACGTACCATTTTGACTGTTCGTTAGTATGACCGGGTGATGTTCGATGGGGTCTCGCGTGTCGTTGAACTTTCGTAGAGGGATTTCGACGGCAGGCGAGCTCGGTGGTGGGCGCTAACCAGTTCCGCGCCTGGCCCGCTTAGCGTCTTGGCCATGCATCGCGTCGGCGTTGGGGCATGTGCGACCACCCCATGATGCCAGTAGTCCGCGACGCATTGCTGCCTCGGACGATTGGTACCACTGCAGTCTTGACATGTCTTCCACAGGCGCTGGGTGGGCGCAGCTGCGCCAACAAGCGCGCACTCTGGAGCAACAGGTACGCCACACGCATGCTTCAACGGAGATGGTTGAAGCCCTCGGTCGTGCTGCTAACAAGGAAGTGAAGACAGAGACACTATTCCATACGTATTCGCAGTTCGGCTCTACACCAAATATTCCTGCCAAACCTTCGGAAGAAGAACTACGGGTGGAGAGTAGACTTCAAGAGATCCTTGGGCAGAGGGATGGCCTCGTCGGTCAGCTCTCGAGGCTGCTGGACTCAGAGTCAGCACACTCTTCCTCCGCCGTGAAGCAGAATAATCTTGCACGGCACCGTGAGATTCTGTCAGACCATCGTCGCGAACTTGCCCGGCTCAAGTCGACCCTAACGGATGCTCGCAATAGAGCCAACTTGTTGTCGAACGTGCGCTCCGATATCGACGCTTATAGATCAGCGAACCCAGAACAGGCAGAAGCAGATTACATGCTGGATGAGAGAAACAGGATTGACAACTCACACAATATTGCCGACTCGGTACTAAGCCAGGCATATGCAGTTCAAGAAAACTTCTCGTTGCAGAGGGAGACCCTGACAAGCATCAACCGGCGGATTGTGGGCGCGGCGAGCCAGGTTCCTGGCATCAACAGCCTGATTGGCAGGATCGGTTCAAAGAAGAGGAGGGACGGTATTATACTGGGAGGCTTTATTGCTTTCTGCTTCCTCATGTTGTTGTGGTTCAGATGAACAACTTGGCTCTGCATGTGTTTGCTTTGGCGTTTGAATGGGTAAGATATCCTCATGATCTTCAATGGGCATGGCATGTAAGGCGTCTGGGACCTGCTCGTGTACATATATACTATAGCTCCATCTGGAGTATCAGCTTAACGTCCTTTCTATAATGACTCAGAAAGAAGTTTGTTGAACCCTCGATTGAGGTCCTCCACTTCGTTTCCTTCAGCGTTCGCACTTCCCGCCCACCTTATCTTACAATCTTGGTCCACCAGATACACATATCCTACGCGGCCATTCAGCAGACCAATGGTCTCCCGTATTCTTTCGCTGACACCTTTCCTGACCACAAAGTATTTCCCCCAATCTTCCTTTGGCCTCGAGCCACGCAATTGCCATTGGAATAAAGATATGATCCAAGCCTTCATGCTGTTCTCTTCGATATTGATATCCACCATCTGCGCAAATCCTGGGTATTGTGCCATTACATTGTGCAGCTGCGGATTTTGGGATTTACCGGTGAACGTACGCGCTTGGGTTTCACCCCACTGCGAGCTGTACACGTTTACCACGCTTATTTTGCCTTGCAGGACTGTAGTTGTATCTGCATCCTTCTCCGCGAGCGTATCGCCGTGAAGATTAGGGAAATACAAGGCAGCGTCCCTTTTGAATATTCGCGAGTTTGCCATGAAAGTCTTCCCCGATCTGTACTTGCGGATGTTCTTGAAATCTCTGAAATAGTTTGTCCCCCATCTCTCAACAAGGTCCTTGCGCTTTTCGAGGTTGCGCTCTTTCAACGTCATGCCTGTGTAATCTATTTTCTTCTTTGGAACAATAATATTTTGTCCAGCTCGGGGCGGGTGCTTGAAACCAATGGGCCTACCAAGAGGCCTTGGTGTGAAGACATCCTCTTCCTTCGGTCCAGGAGGAGGTGTCGTCTCAGTGGACTTAGGCTCGAGTTCTGGTTGTCGGAGAGTGCGCGCGGCAGCGAAATTTCGAGCAGATGTTTGTTGTATGGAGATAGGATCTGCTAGACGGCTCTGACACCGCACACATATCGGGACAGATTTTCTGAATGCATATCGTGCTAATCTGGGCTGCAACATGGTGAGCGCGAAATGACTTGCGGATGTACGCTCGTGAATCTCTGAAAGTGAGCCAGAAGCCCGACTAGCACAGAATTAGCCTAGCTTTACACGTGCCAACGCGCCAACGCGCCACCGCACTCAGGGACGCGCTGTTGCCTCGACTTAACCTTTCATGCATTGTGTAACACATTGCAGGCTAAAACTACTTCTACTAACAGTCTTGAGTGTAGTATAAATATAAGGGATCGTTGGGGCCATCCGTTATTGGAAGTGAATTTACCGAAGCACTTCACGAGCAGATTATCATCTTGGTCATCTTGGATGAACAACTTGTCGCTTCCAGTTCACCTTTCATTCCAATCTTCAAATGTCAAACCAGGAATTGCTGAAAAAAACGGCCTACTTCGAGGAACAGGCACTTCTCGATCTCTCTGACGATGAGCAAGACGTTGCAGGTGAGGCCAGCAAAGCCATGGAAGCTGCTTTGGTAGACTCAGAGGCAATGCTACCACCCAAGCTCGTGCGGAATACAAGCAGCTTCTTAGGCGCTACGCCAAAGGAGATACAAGCAGAATTTGAAGCTCACACCAGCAAGAAGCGAGCCACTGTGCGATCAGATAGCCATATACTGTTGCGTTCTTCCACTGCACCAGACCTAGAGGTGACAAAGAGCTTTCCAGTGACCAAACTTCGGGGTAAACTTGCAGCCGAAGTCGAGGGCAGCAGGAAAACAAAGTTAAGACGTGTGACCTCGTTACCCGATGTCGCTGCACAAACCGCTTTCTACAGGCAAGTTGGCGAGATCCCTCGAGAACTGAAGGGCGGCAAAAATGTAAAACCCGCGGACAACATCAAGGTGGAGCCTGAGGAGAGGCAACTATTCCGTGAGAAAATCATATACTTCTATCCAAATGACGATGTCAGCATGGTGCGAAGAACGCGCATACATAAGCTGATTCAGCTTGGAGCCGCGTGGGTCACTAGATGGAGAGACGATATCACACACGTCATGCTCGACGACGCAAGCTTTACTTACAGTCAGTTATTGCGACATTTTAATCGAGCTGGGTTCCCGGTAGGCACTCTGCGATCATGTTGAGGATTCGCTTATTGAATTGCAGAGACAAGTTGTACTGGTCACGTTCGACCCCTATGTTCCGCAGTGCATACAATTCGGAACAGTGCTCGACCCATCTGCGCAGCGCTTCTTGGTGAAAGGCGCCCCGCCAAAAGCCATGCCAGACCATGTCGCAAATATTTCACAATCGCCTGATCAATCACAAACTTCACTTCATATCAAGCCTTCCCGCCGACAGCTCGCAGTACAAGTTTCACAGATGACAGACTCCAATCGTACTGAAGAGGACGTCACTGTAGATGTGCGGAAGGATGAGATAACAGCAGCGGTGACTGCCATAGCAGAAAACTTGCCTTCGAGATCATTTGAAGAAATTGTCGAGGACAGTTTCATAACGTCAACATCTGATCAGAATGAACCAACAGAAACTCGACATGTTGGCCATTTTGACGATGCCTTAACGCGAGCTATCCACGAAGCGAAAGCTTTGGCACACTTACCCTTAGACGACGACGACGACGCTACTTCTGTCACAGCAAGTGCCTTTGGCGATGGAGATGGTCAGGATATGGCTGAGGAGACCTCTGATTCTGATTCAAAACAGACCAAGACGTTCACTTTTGTATCTAAAGCATCTGCATTGCGTAACAAGAAAGCACTGAACCTCAACACCTTTCAGTGTATGGATCCGGGTGTCAATCACTATACTGCTTCGAATCCAAACGCTCGAACCATACAGATTCTTGAAGACATGTGCAAGCACTACGATCAAATGCAAGATCACTGGCGTACCTTGGCGTACCGCAAAGGTATCACAACCCTCAAGAAGCAAAGTGTCAAGATCACTACAGCAAAGCAAGCAGCGGCGCTGCCATTTATTGGATCGAGGTTGGCGGAAAAAATTGAGGAAATTGTCCTGACCGATCGCCTTCGCAAATTGAACAATACACGCACAGATCCTTTGGATGGAGTTCTGCGTCTCTTTCTTGGAATATACGGAGTTGGACTTGTTCAAGCTAATAAGTGGATCCAAGCTGGGTACCGGACATTGCAGGACCTGGAGGTCAAAGCTAAACTTACTGCAAGTCACAAAGTCGGTATAGAGCACTATGAAGACTTCAATTCACGAATACCACGTGCTGAAGTCGAAGCACATGGTGCTGTTGTCAAAAATGCTCTAAGCAGGATTGACAGACGGTTGAAAGCAATAATAGGAGGTAGTTACAGGCGCGGCGCGAATGACTCAGGAGATATAGACCTGATCATCTCTTGTGCCGAGGTGACACCCACCATGATGCGCACAATGGTGTTTGATGAGCTAATACCTCAATTGTATGAAGCTGGTTTCCTCAAAGCTTCGCTTACAACCTCGCGACAGCACGACTCGAGAGGTACGAAGTGGCATGGGGCTTCTTGCTTGGCCGAATCCAAAATCTGGCGAAGAATGGACTTACTGCTTGTGCCGGAGGCGGAAATGGGCGCCGCACTAATCTACTTCACGGGTAACGATATATTCAATCGCAGCATACGGCTTCTGTCAAGGAAGAAGGGTATGAGACTGAATCAAAGAGGTCTATACAGAGATGTCAAGAGGGGCCGATATGGAGAGAAGCTCAACGAAGGAGTCTTAGTGGAAGGACGCAGCGAGAAGAAGATATTCGAGATACTGGGAGTACCATGGAGAGAGCCACATGAGCGTATCTGTTAAATTTGAAAACATCAGCACGTTCGGCACACGTTGCGATTTGGATCATTGCTGGAAGCACCTGTCTTAGACGATTCGATAACGTTTTGGTCACTGCAACACGATTCACAAATACCCGGGGCACGCTCAAATCCTTCAGTTACTCTAACACAACCACAAGAAAGTCGAGTGTCTTCCATTTGCTTCCGTGCGTGCTGAGCATATACAGTAGACACTGCAGCAATACGTTAGCCTATGGTCAATAACCTTGCTGAGCTGAATTTGCGTGCTTCGACCTGCATTCTTTCTTGCTACATATACAACATCTTGATAGTAACAAACATACGGTGCATAGGTAGTCCAGTTCTGGCATATATCGGCTTAAGCATGTTCCGCGGAGCTCTTTGTTTCCCATCGATGATAGTCTTCAGCCGCGAGACGCTGGACTTACCTAAATCAGATGCGACCAGTTACACTTAAAGTTCATCTCACCTCACTTTTACAGAGATCTCTTCTCTACGAGCGAGATCGTTAACATATACTCAAATAATCAAGTTATCGGACACAGAGACGCATGGGTCAAAGCTAGCTTGTGTCAAGGTCTGCTTAACAACCTCGTAGGATAGCAACGTATACTACTTACATATCAAGTGCTTTAAACTAGAGAGTGCGTAAAGTAGTCGTAGTGCACACTCGCTATGAGTGTTGGTTTCTAGAAACTAACACGTACCATTATTTGTTTTTAGTCTTACTCTCTGCTATCTTAGCGATATTCGGCGAGCGCACGCACCCTCTACTATCTAACAACTGGTAGCTCCTATAGATAGAACATCAAGCAATGATAGCTTCCCTACATGTTCTACAATGATCCGTGACAAACCTAGAACGACTAGTATTAGCAATGATAGTGTTACTCGTTTTCCATCATCCTTTTTTGCTGTTACTGTGCTGTCTTGGCCTAGTTTTAGACGTAGATGTGCGTGGTTATGACTCTCTACAAGCTTTAGCAGAGTTCTACAATCCACATAGATATCTTTTAGAGACAATAACATGTTATTCCGCGACGCAGGCAATGGAAGCATCTTGATGTCTCAAGGAAGCACTTGTCGTGATGATGAGGATAGTCGTCTTTGCGTGGAAGCAGGCAGACTGATAGAAAATCTTCGTTCATCTTAGCGACGCCAAAACTCGTTCCTATCTGAACTTTACGGCGATCTAATTCTGAAATGTTTGATCAGAATCTATTCCAAATGTTTGGAGCACTCTTTCACATACGACCATAGGACACTGAAAACAGAGCTTCCCGTTCGCTCAGCTGTACTTAAGCAGTGTACCGGCCGATCAGTATTACCGTGGGTGACCAGGTGAGAATCCCGGCTGTTGTATGTTTTTTGCTATTATTTGTCGCGCGTTGGGACAATTTTTTTTTCCCGAACTAGCGGTGTGGGTACCTTTACCGGTATTAGGACAAGCACAAGATAACACACCCTTGTCCAAGTCTTGGCAAACGAGCACGGAAATGTACATATAATTGCACAGTTTTATCAATAAAATATGGAGCGCAGATATTCAAAGAGGCTGCTCTGTGACTTTGCTAATCTTGTGTTTGATTTTGTTGTTCTTGAGCAAGCAGCAAATAAGGACTTGAAAGAGAGAAGTCTCTGCGCGAGAAGCATCGTGGCCAGAGCCCCTAGCCCTTATAGCGGGACATTGCCTAACATTCCGATCAACGGGTTAATACTCACACGAGCACGAAGTTCGGCCACTCACCTTTGCGTACTGTTCGATGCAGAGGATCGTAAGTGCCGCATATCAATATTTCAAGCTGCAGAGTCGCTGTAAAGAATTCGTAAACTGTCGTTCAGGCCAGCTGAAACGGGCTGGGCAAGGCAAAATGTCTCGAACCCACGGCGCTTTTATGGACGACGTTCAAGCTTCTGGTCACATTGATTCTACTGTTACTAACTGGTACATGGCAGGTGTCTCGTGCGTGAATAGGAGAAGGAGTATACCCCACGTTTTGTGATTTTTCCAAGATAAATTGGTACCGAGGATAGTGTGATTGTACTTTGAATTCTGCACTCCTCTAATCTACATGTGCGATTGCTACATATGCTAAAGTACATCAAAAGCCCACCTAATCATTCATAGCTGCATTGCTTCTTATCAGTTCCGACTCATATCCGCAAGACTTATCTTAGCCAAACAGCTTATCCAACACCCTGGTAAAAGGGTTTGTCTCCTTGACCTCCACGAAGTTATCCGAGTATTCATTGATTTCTGCGAGATCGGTAATAAGATCTGCCTCGTGGCTCTTGATCCACTTGGTTTTCTTGATGAGCTTCCAGCCGACGAAAAGGATAGGGAAGATGAAGACCCTGAAATCATGTCAATTTAGTTATGAAGCATACATCAGCAGATTTGTTACTCACATCAGGTACGAGAACAGGAAGGATGGCACGTCCCAGTAGCCCTTTAGGAACACGGTGTAGCCACCCACAAATGTCATCACAAAAGTAGTGACGAGTCCATAGTAGGCCGCGTATGGCTGTCCCCAGCCCTTGTATGGTAAGTCATTTCGGTCCAGACCCTGCGCTTGGCATGCTTTGTACCAGCGTATGAATGTGAAGCACATGACACTGAAGTTGATGAGCTGGGAGGCTGTGACCAAGCTGACGAACCAATTGAGGACGACAGCAGAATTCTGTCCAAGCTGGAGGAAGGATAGAAGCGCGACGAGGAGGACGACGCCAACACAGTAGAAGGGCACACCTTGCTTGGTGCATTTGGTGAGGACCTTGGGAGCCTTGCCTTCAAGAGATAGACCGTAAAGCGAACGTGAAGCGCAGTAGACGTAGGAATTACCTGCTGAGAAGGCGGAAGCCAGGACACCAGCGTTGACGACGTGCGGGAGGCCTTCGATTCTGAGTCGGTTCATAGCAATGACATAAGGTGATGCGGCAGCACCTGGCTTTCCAAGCTTGAAAGCATTGATAAGCTCTTGATCATTGTAAGGAACGTTGATGCCGACAGCGAGGGAACCAAGCACGAAGAAAGTAGTTAGACGATAGAACACTGCGTTGTAAGCACGTGGCATAACTTTTCGGGGGTTCTCGGTCTCTCCAGCAGCCATAGAAACGTAATCAGGTCCAGCAATCGTGAAGGAGGCCTGGATCAAGCACTGGAGAAACCCTAGGAAACGCCCAAGTTGGCCCTCGTAGTATAGCTCAGTGAACGCTCCAGGATTCTTCCAGTATCTGAATCCATAGCGGTCTTTCTGAGGATTGCCGCCCAACATGGAGATGAAGGTAAAAATCAGGAGACCAATTATGAGCAGAACTTTGCCAATCGCCGCCCAAAACTCAGTTTCGCCATACCACTTCACTGCCATCAAGTTAATTAGGCTGAATCGGGTTAGCGTGTACTGGATAATGCGTTCCTGGAGCTCGTAGAGTCCTGGTGGTGCTGCGTGGCGGGAACATCACTTACGCGTAGAGGACAATGACAATGGCGATGATGGCACCTGTCGGAACTACATCACTCCAGAAACCGATAATGACGTTGCAAGCTACAATTTCGAATGGTACGAGAGCCGCCTCGAAGACGAAGAAATTCCAGCCGGCTGCAACACCAAAGGCATCATCAACGTATCGAGAGGCAAATCGGATGAACGGCGAAGAGATAGGCAGATATGTTACCATCTCAGCAATACCTAGTTGAGGTATTAGTCATATTGTCGTATTGAGTTGGCAAGCGTATCGGCAGTTTTCAGTCGCATGAAGGGCATTGGCGCGATGGCTTCAGCTGTCGCTTTGGGGTACAAGAATGGGGTCTCTCACTGATTGTCACAGCTAGAATGACGGTACACCTTTGCAAGTTAGCATCCTCATTCATCGCCGCAATATGGCAGATCCTGGTTTTTCGCCAGGCTGGGAGTTCGTGACACGTACCATAATGTGAAGGCCAGGAAAAGAGAACCTGGGCCCCCATTGAGCAGACCGCGACCAATCTGAACATATAGCGCCGTTCCAATTGTCCCGCCTATACCAATAAGCTGGATGTGTCGACTCTTCAGCTTCCGATGTGTTTGATCCGCAACTTCTCTGACGGACCCGACAGTGCTGGAACGACGAGGGAAGGGTGGGTTATTGTTCTTCTCTTCGTCGACAATTACATCTTGACCCTTGACTTCGTAAGTCCCACCAGTCGCAAACTCATTGCTATGATGGTTGTGAGTGGTCATTTTGTCTGACTGACCAGACCTAAGGGTTGCAGTTCAGAGGATAGTTTTGAGGAGGAGGGCAAAAAACTGCAGCACAAATGCCATGTACCAGAGTTTTGCCTATGATATTGTGATTCCAGAGAGTATGTCAGACACTGGTGCAACAAGCAGAAGAGAAAGCGGTGCGCATGGCGTATAGATAAACCCTCAGTTGTTCTAGCGCAAGTGCGTGAAAGTCGAGTTGTGCCTAGCCGCATGCAATATGGCTTGAATAGAGAAGTGTGGGTCGCCCTAGCCTAGTAATGATCGTCCTAAGCAACTGGATGTAGGTATTTCACCTTCTAGATGTCGTGCTTACCGAGGAACTAAGGGACCAGCTGATCTCCGCAAAATTCGACTGGTCGCTGAAGATATCGTTTCTTTTGCCCGTGGGTTTCTGGCTGCAACTTGGAATGGATCACCGCCGTAGTTGTTGTGCGGGCACGTCGTGCTGGGGTAAGGCCCGATAACCTTACCGGCGCATATCACAGAGAACTGTTTAGGCACTAGCCACGCGGAGGCGTACGGTGGGGTTTTCACCGAATCCTCCCCACCGAAAACGTTCACTGTACATTCCGATGCTCACAAAGACCAATGCCAGTCTATCTGCTGAAGCCACTAAGAAGAATTCACCTGTAAGTCTGTGTGCGCAACTCGTGGCCGATCTAATATTGCAACATGCACTGGTGCAATCGTCTCGGGCACTCCGGTTTCTGGCCATTCTGTAGGCCGAAGAATCCTCCATCTCTTGTCTTTGCCTTGGCCCTGACCCCATCCAATCACGAGTCTTTCACCCGTATCTCGACGGACGGGTAGGGCTTGGCAGTGCTGGGCTCACGGGCTGGCCACGCTTCGCCTGCTTCAACTCCTGCCACAAGCTTGTTTTTACTTTCTATCCATGTTCGGTGGGCGCACAATTGTGTGTAGAGACGCAAATCAGCTCCGCGCCACCAGTGGAACCTACGGCAGGTTGCCCTGCATAAGTCGAGGCCTTTGCATCGGTACGTAACATCGTGTGTCTTCGTCGGCTCGCCCCGTGGGCGTGTGTTCGTAATGTGAAGTCCAAAAGCCGCGGTTGACACACTGCCATTCAACTGCCAGCCTTGGACACTCTGGCTGTGTCTACTTGCATCCAATGCTTGGCTCGTAAATCTTCAATCTTAACCTAAACAGATGCCATATATGTGCCCCACGCTGTTGGTAAATGCTTGGCTATGCTTCGCTCGCATGCGGTCTCGAGCGTGAACGAGTTTCACGTTCACAAAGTACTTCGATAGTAGCGTGATGGTGTAGCCCCTGGCGCGTGACGAGTCGGAACAAGGGACGACTCGATGTGTTCAGCGTTCGTTACCGTTCATTCGCTACACAAGAATTGTTCAGCTCGATAGAACTTAGCGACTATATGTGGAAGCCATCAGCTTCTTGTGCACCGTCAACTCTTTGCTGTTACCGCCATTGGCAGTGTCAATTGAGTATACCTTGGCTAGCACGCAATCAGGTGCGACCTTGCGCAAATACGTGCTAAGGTGTGCTGAAGGCCCAGCCCATCTGGCAGAGTACATACGGTTCGGTGCAGTGGGCTTGCCAGCTTGTCGTGGGTAGGGCCATCGTGCAGCTGAAGCAGAGTGCAGGCCTACAGTAAGACAGTCGGACAGTAGCGCTTAGGTCTCTGCCTCATTGTGATAGAGGTGCATGGCATCCGCCACATCGCGAGAGGGAGAGCATGGCTCACACAATCGTGACAGCTTGAGTGCTGGGATGCCAAAGAAGGAAGTAACAGCCTCGCCTGCGCCACAATGAATCATAAGTTCGTCATGGTACGCACAATGCATGGTAATAGTATTCTCATTAGGTTATGATTAGGCCATTTCATTTTGTACAACAGCGCTCACCCACGCAGCCAACTTCCCGGTTCCCGTCTCTGTCGAAGCGCAATAGTTTGGATCTACCTATGCTTCAAACTCCAACGGGCTTGCGCTTAACTGTGGGGCTAGCCGGCACGTCAGGAAGACTCTCAGTGAGCTCCTGCATAGTCAACATATCGTGATTATACTGCTCTTTGAGTTTTCCCATCGTTGTTACCTCGCTCAGCCAGCGCTCGCCAGTCTTGTGATCGAAATGTACCGGCTGTACGATGCCATCATAGTTCGACATGTCTTCCAATCTTGGCGGATAAATGATTGTTGTTTCTCGACGTTCGAAGCCTTCCTCAGTGATGTACGGCTTCTGTTCAATGATTTCTGGTTCGGCACGCCACCGCGATTGGATCTCATATGTCTGTGGAGTTTCTTTTTGTACGATCTCCCACCACCTATTTTTGCCCGTACGCATTGGGAGCTCATCAGCCGAAATCTCGATGAGACCTTCACCATTTGGATTCGGAATAAAATGGCGGGGCGGCAGGACTTCGGTATGCATGACGGGTTGAATACGATGGTAATACGAGTAGTTGTGTATCTCGCGGTAAATCTTCTTTTGGATTATCTCGTGTTCATGTGGTTTAATGACCTCATGGACGACAGCTGGAAAGTATTAGTATGAGCTAGTTCGTACTCATGGACACACTCTGACGTAGGAAGGATACTTACGTGCAGCGATCTGGACAGTTTTGTTGGTGTCGACTGTATTTCTCAAATCCACAACCCCATCTAACAATGACTGCTGCTTGACCTTCCAATCTGGAAGCCTGTTCGGCTGTCCCCCAACGGTCGCGTCTTGCCTTGTCGATTCTTCGATAGGCTGTGAAGCCGTATCTCGCCGCGCCATATACTCTTCTGGTGGCGGTTGGGGTTGTCCATCGTCGCTCTCTGAGGCTTGAGGACGCCTTCGGCTCCAACCAAGTTGAGACTCGTCTCTGGCACTTTGAGATGGATAGCCACCTTGTTTCCAACTATTCCTTGTGCGCTCTGAGACTTCCTCATGAGGCCGAATGCTATCAACTAGGCCACCCTTGGTAGTGACGTTCTGCCCGACAGGATATATCGAAGTCGAAGATGGCACACTACTTGCCATGGGATCAGAAGAGGCGCCACCACTAGAACCGTTACGAGGGTCTTGCGAACCAATTACGGAGTCTATGGCAATATAAGCATGTGAAAAAGTGTACTAAAGTAGCACAAGATATTTAAACAGAAAAAGTCCTACGTACTAGGAGCAGCAGGCAGTGGCTTATTGCGCGATGCATCGATAGATGATCCATATCGATCAATGTTGCGGTCAGCCACACCCTCATGTGGTACATCGCGCTCTTCATTTATCAGCCTCTTGTCGCCCCCAAGTGTCATGTATGAGTCTCCTTTGAGGTCATCGACTGGAGAAAGAGCTGGCAGATACGATTTATAATCGTTCGTAACGGAGGCTTTAGTGGACTCAGACGGAATTGATTGAGTGTGACTGGCAGGTACTCCAGTTGGGACATAATGGGTTGCGGACGCGTTACTGGCACGACGGTCATTGTAGTGGGAGCTCACAGGTCGGCTGCGGCGGCCTTGATGAGGATCGATTGAAGATCGGACAAGGTCGCGGGGCGACATAGCATGAGGGTCAGCGCGCGGACTGCCTGGCTCTGAAGCATCGTAGGACTGCCGTGGAGACTGCGGTGAAGTAGAGCCATTTTTCTTGTGTGAGCTACGGAGAACTGTCTTCAACTTCTGCATTGCAAGGCCTCCCAGGTCGAATTAGAGGCAAAAACAATATTCGCGATGAAGGCTTCCAGGTGAGAACAAGGTGTCAAAGGATATTGAGGGCAAGCGACGACATGTCAAGGTTCAGGCGAAGAGTCCAGACGCTATGTTTGAAGCCGCAAGTGATAATGACGCGCCTGGCGCATTCAATATTTGTGCCACGCTCAGACCCTTCGCGTGCAAGACACGACAAGCACGGCGGCTGAAGGCTGGAAGGAGCTTCTGGAATGGTCCGAAAGTTAATACGGCATTCCGATCCGACACAAAACGGTCACCAAGCAAGCACCACGCGAAAGTCCGCAGGTGGCACGAAGAGACCTACATCATAACTGTAGCTGAGGCTTCCGTCAAGGCTTGTTTGCCGTATGCCTTCACGCCTTATGACGGCTTTGCCGGAAGACTTCTGGACTTCAGTTGCCGCGGTCTACCATGGCGTGTCACGGTAGCGAATGGAGTCGGCTTTGGTCGTCAATGGCTCATGCGTGGCGCGTCGATGACGTAGCCAGTTCCGCGTGTGTATGTACATGTCTCTCAACGCCAGCACTTAGCTCTGACAAGTACCGCGGGTCCTAGGATCCCAACACCTGAGGATGCGTGCGTCCACACAATTGGCGACGAGAAGTGGGGATGAGCCCGGAATGACGACAAAGAGGAGAGCAGTGGATGGCGGGCGGCTCCCATGCTGATCAAAGTCGCGGACTAGGGATCCCTTGCTTGTGCAGCGTCCATCAACTTGGGTTGAGAGTCACGACGGGACATCCGGGGGCGCCGAGCGAGCATCGGGCTGCACGCACATGGACGACTCACGAGTCAGTTGTGATGGTGAAGTGAGAGACGAGCATGGGGAATCTGGGAGCCTGTGGGAGATCATGGATTCATGACCGGGGAGGTGGGTGCACGGGCCCGCTTGGCGCCCGACGAGCAAGCAATGCCAGTCCCAGCCGTCGATCACTCCTGCGTCGACATGGCGCACTGCACATTTGCATCTTCACGGTCCAGCACATCTACACTACACGCCCCCCAGCAGCAGAGCATAGGTAAAGCATCTCGCCACCAGCCCCGTGATTCCCTGTTTCGGACCGCCTTTGTTGCTTCTTGCACGCACTATGACTGCATCGCACCAAACGGGCTCGCGCAGGACATGGGAACTACGGTTGCAGCGCGTGTGATAGCGCAATGGCCTACCGCAAGTGTCCCGCAGCTGTCTGATCAGGCAAGGTGTGCATCATGGCGTGAGGCCAGAGCCATCTGAGGTGTCCCTGACGTACCTCCCATTCGCTGTCAGCCCCCTCAGAGTGTCCATGAGGCACCGGCATATCCAGTCCACCATGCTGTCTTGCCCAATCACCAGTCTGCAGCACATCGATCGAGACTGAGCCACACGAGCTCCACTGCTCGACTTTCCATGGAGTCGGGCTCGCTGCACCGTCCTCAGAACCTGATCTTGGTACCCCACTATGCCTTGGGCTGTCAATTACGTCGTTACGCGTTTGCTCTTCAGCGAGAGATCCAGTGCTCGCTGGTATAAAGAGGACTGTTGTCTGCACCATGAGGGCATCATACCACACTCACAACACACCTGCTTGATATCCCCATTGCATCTTCATTCCACCAACACAACCAACACAAATCACCCATCGACATCCAACAAAACACCACAATGGACAAAGCCAAGGCAGCAATCACCGACTTCATGGGCCGCTCTGGTCACCATGACACTACTGTACACGAGGCTGTAGCTCCCGCTGTCACACAGGAAGTGGTCAAGCCTCATGTACACGAGGAGATCAACACTGCCATCGACAAGGAGGTCCACCAGGACCACTACCACCGCACCATCCAACCAGTTCAAGACCGTGAGGTCCTTCCTGAGAGACACGAGGCTAAGATCGGTGCTGTCCAGCACCGCGAGTTTGACCACCGCGACCACGATGCTACCAAGAGGAACTTGGTTGCTGATCAGGCTCAATTCAAAGACGAGCGTCGCGTCGACCAGACCTCTCACAGCCAAAGTGTTGCACCCGTCGTTGGCGGTGAGCACGTACACCACCACATTCACGAGACTATCCAGCCTGTGATCCAGAAGGAGACTATCCAGCCAAGTGTCATTCATACCACTGTTCCTATTCACGAAGTTCACCACAACAAGGCCACTCACCACGAAACCACCGCCCTTCCTGCAATGACCATGGACCAGTTCAAAGCCAAGGGTGGTGCACTTCACGGTCGTGAGGAACGATACGATGAGTTTGAAGGTAAGCAATTATCGGCCATCTCTGCAAGATCTTGCTAATAGTGCGAAGGTGTACCGAAGAACATTGGCGGCGTTGCTGGTTTGGCTTCCAAGACCGGCTCCACCGAACATGCTCGCCACGGAGACTTTGAAGGTGCCCCTGGTCACCGAAACGCTGCTGGTCTCCAACGTCGCGGCAGTGACAGCTCCTTGAGCACTTCCGACGAAGAGAAGCCAGGCCACAGAATTAAGCGTCGTACTAAGCGCAATCGTCTCGGCGCTGCTGGGAAGACGTCCAATCCTCTTGATCGCAATAACGACGGCCGAGTTGACAACCGTGACTTGAAGGATTCCTCTCGCAGCCAAGACATTGGTGCGACTGGTACAACGCACGGTACGTCTGGCCAGGCAGCTCATCTTGATCACCGTGGCAATGAGGATGGGTCTCTACCCAAGGCTCTCACGGAGGACAAGTCCAGGGCTGTGCCTCACTCAACGTTGAACAATGACCAACACAACGCAGGCTCTACAACCACCCACGACACCCAGAAGAAGCCTTCCCTGATGGACAAGCTTAACCCTAAGGTATGATGACACAATAATCCAAATATGGTGCAGAAATTGACACCAAACAGAAGGACGCAGACCACGATGGCAAGGCCGGCTTTCTGAGCTAGATTTATCTCCCTCATCCTCTGATGGAATCATGTCTATGGGACCTATATGTTCACAGTTACCCAATACGCCATACTAGGCAGTTTTACGTATTATAGCATATTCACGAATTAATATATGACAGCGAAACCAACTATAACATTTTCTATACCTTCTGAGTTCTCCTGGCTACGCGCACAAAATGATGTGCACCACCATTCACTGCAGATGCTTCACTTGTCATCCCATGTCTGGACCAATTCCATCACGACCTGTCCACATGTGAAGCTTGCGCACAAGTCATATTATGACAGACATGATTTGACCGGGGACACAATTTTCTCCTAGTAGTACTTAAAAACAGCCCAATTTGTATGCGAAATCAAGTCGAAGCTTGCCACCGGAAAAACAAAGAGTAACGTGGTCAGGCATCTTCGCTGACACCAGAGAAGCCACCTCGTCGACTTCAAAGGCCATCCACGAACAGGGTAGATAGCTGAACATATTTTCTGTCAAGGTCACCACGTGTACATCAAGCTCTAATCTTTGGTGAAACCATGACTTTGGGCCTGCCATAAAGAGTCTGAAGTTGAGACATTAACTTGAAGCAACAACGACAAAATCGGCAAGGTTTGATATGGATCCATTTGCACCTTGTGTACTGTAATGAGCGTCAAGTCCGCCATGTGACAGGCCGATTGCCAGATGGTGGTTCGAACAACAAGCCTTTTCGTGTGCTTTGAAACCGATGTTCTTGCAGTCGTGAGTGCGACCACACGCCAAATTGAATTTCTCTGCCAATGATGTCGTCGCCTCCTGGCCGATGTCTTGAGTCAAGTTGTACATATAGCATGTGTCAGATATGAGATTGACATAGACCGTGACGTAATGATTCGTAGGATTCAACAGATTATCCACGAAGTCCTCTCCAATGCACCTTTCGCTGAAGGAAACAGGTCGTCCAATTTGCACGAAGTCGTGAATATTCTCTGGTTGCAGTCCTACATAGACCGGACCGACATGCCGCGTGCATGTTGACAGCTTCCGCGCTGCGCCAGAAGAACATGTGCATCCTAGAACACGTTCATCGATACTGTCTGTGCCATCTCATTGCCTGCCTTGGCACGCGTGAAGACACTGCGGATTTCGTCCGAAATATCGGGAGAGAATATTGATGACGCGCAGGTGATCCAACACTTCTTAACTGAGTCGAAATGCTTCAGAGAGATGGGTCTTGGGTGATCTGGCTTTGGTGGCATCAAGTCCATTTAACACATACAATCATGACTTCGGAATAATCGTCTTACCTGCTCCATTGCCTGCCTACATAGGTAAGCTTCTACACAAAGACTGTTCTTAATATATTCTACTCAATACGGTATTCTCTGTCCTATTAAGTATATAAAGCTATAACTACAAAGTAACTATTTTACTTACTTTATTGCTTACCTACACAGGTAGCCTTCTATGTAAAGACGGTACTTACCGCGGCGGAATTCTAGCAGTATTATCTAAGTAATTTAGCACATGCAATCATAAATAAAATATCCTTGGGATCGCTATCGGGAAAGCAATGTGCTAACCCACGATTCTACCTGATGCAATTGGCGCACGAGATGATACATGAAGTTGTTGTACGGCTTATTGTCGTGGCTTACTGGCTACGTTGCAGAAAGACGATCATGAGTCAAAATCGAGGCGAAATCTATTATCACGCAGTCTACTAGCAGTCGCATGAGTCTCACTACCTAAGCCACGGCTTTCTTAATGGCTACTGTTACATATGACACAGGCTAGATGAGCGCTGGCAGCCTCTAACCTGTACTCAGCTCCAAGCTTCACTCGATACTCAACTATCGCTTATCACTTTCTCTCGACGAAGCACATCTTTACATTTGTTAAATGCAGAGGCTAGAACAAGCGGATATACCACCCGCCTGCCTCATGCTCCCTGGGCCCTTAACTGCGAAGGCCAACCACTGCATGCGATTTTCGTTCTAAAATAAGAATGTGGGTATGTCATCTTTGTCGAATCTCTTCCGCTTCTTGTCTTTTTCTGTTTCTGTCTCTTGATTTTCGCGCACAGCTTTGCGCTCTGCAAACCGATTCGATGTCACTTGACTTACACTACTCGAGGCTCGCTCTGCAGGATGAAGGGAGGAACGTGATGGCGGTGGTTCAGAGGCGTTGTGCGAGCCAGTGCTATGTGTTGTTGAAGATTTTGCTGGAGGTGATGCTCTTTCTGGCGTGTGTAACGGTGTAGCTGTCTTCTTTCGGGCGTAGTCGTCCAGCATGTCAAAAGGTGTTGCGCGGTTGGGCCGTAAGCGGGCTTTGGGACGCCCATGTAAAGCAGGTTTTTTGAACGTGGTGGGCTGGTCCGGCAAGGTCATTCTTGCAGACGTCGTGCTGGGTGGTTGGGCTAGTGACCTTTTCATGGAACTTGCTGGAATCGTTGAAGCTGGAGGTGGCCGCTTTGGTGGAAGAGTATCTGAGCTAGAACGTTTGGGGACAGGTTTTGCTGTGTCGAGATCGTCGCTGTCTGTGTCGTGCATATTACGACTATTTGGCGATGACTTTGTTGCGGTCTTGATAAAGCTCCTCGTTGTACGCTTGCCAACTATCTCCCCATCTTCGTCGTGCTGAGACGCGAAGACGTCTCGCATTGCTTTTCGTTGACGTTTTTCCTGTAATCTAGCCTTTTCCTTGACAGCGCCAACGTCAGAAAAATGAGAGTTCGGGACGACTGGGCGAGAGATTTCCGCTTCCTGCTTTTTCTTCTCGATCTGCTCCTTCAGTTCTTCGTATCTTGCAATGTGCAGATGGCGGGTGAAGAGCTTTGCGGTTTCTAAAAATTCATCTTCGACCATCATCCACTCATCGTCGCGCAAGTCGAAATTGGACATACCCTTGCGCATAGGTTCTATAACTGGCTCGTTAAGGCTGGCAACGGGTGGTGGGGAGGAGGACGGCGCGCGCTTGGTACGATCATCGTCTTCTGACCTAGATTCTGGACGAGATCTCGACCGTCCCTCAGGGAAATCTGGCAGATCGTCGTCCAAAACGGGTGCTCGACCTCTTTCTTTTGGATCAGTTGCAAGAACAGTACCCTCAAAGAAATCAGCGTCTATATCGCTTGCTGCATCATGCGATCTGATACGGGGCGGCTGCTTCTTCAATTGTGTTTTGCTTCCCCCGCCCTTGTGGGCCCACGGTAGCTGTCGCGGCATGCCGTTCGAGTGTGTGGCAGGAGTCGAAGTTTGCAAGTCATGGTCTTTCAACTGACGTAGGGCAACAAAGTGGTCGATTGTCTTAGAGCATGGAACGTGAGCACGCGTGAATGGCGCGTTCTCGCACAAGCACGTGACGAGGTGCTTCCCGTCCAAATTCTGCCTAGTCGTCTCGCTTGCCCACGCCCTTCCATTCTTGTCTGTCGCGGCAGCCACATCGAAACATGACACTTTGCGCTCTGTTCTTGAGGTGACGGGCCACATCTCGGTTCCATCTACTTCTGCTGTGTTCTGGATCCGCGTGGTGCCTTCAGTACTAATGGGGCCGCCTAGCAACTCGCTAGCACATTGTGGTTGGCATTTACTTGTTACTATTCCTTCGAGCAAAGCGCCCTGACCAACCTGAGCTCTGCGCGAAACACGTCGTCCTCCACACTGAACGTCGCTGGATGCTTTCCCAGTCGATCCATTGGCCATACAGCCACGTTTGCACATCATCCTCAAATTGCATCCTGTATCCTGTCAATAGGATACGACTCCACTCCAGCACGCCATGTCCATGTTCCGTCGACCAGGCGAGGACTCATCTTCGTCGTCTGAGAGTTCATCCGATTGCGGAGAGGAGGACGACAGAACAGCACCACAACGTGACAGCGTCCTTTCGCGCATCAACACATTAGAATCTGCTGCTGCAGAAAGCACTCGTCTAGATCGTCCTCTTCGTGCAACCGTGCGGCAGAGTTCAGACCAAAATGTCCGCGATTTGATGCTTCATGCTCTTCTTGAGAAAGATGCTCTGAGAGAAGCAGCGGAGCATCTTGGTAAAGACCCTACCGATCCCGAGGTCCTGTCGTTAGCAAGAGAGGCCTACCAAAGGATCGCTCGCCAGATCAGCAATAATGTTAGCGACGCTTATGCAAAAGAGGAGATGCAAGCTCATCGGACCGCTGCGCAAGAAGGTATCAGCAGGCTCACTCGAACCAATCTCACGCAACTTGCGGCAATACCTGAAGGTACATCTCGAGCGCTGGTGGTTTCTAATGCGGTTGCTGTGAATACGAGCCGTCAGCCATCCAATTTCAATGTCTTGTCAGGAATGTCCGCACCAGCTGAGCTACATCTACGAGGGTACCCAGGCCTACAGACAGATCGATATGTTCGAGAGTTTGCTGAGCTTGGCATTGTTGGTCGAGGCGGTTATGGCAGAGTCTACAAAGCCAAACACAGGCTTGACGGGTCTTTCTATGCCGTTAAGCGCATTCCCATCAGTCCAGCCAAAGTGACCCGAATCCAAGAGCATGGTCCCCAAGAGTTGGAAAGCATGCTAGAGGAGGTACGATCGCTTGCTCGATTTGAACACAACAATATCGTCAGATACCACAATGCCTGGTTGGAATTCACAACGACACCCCACGAAAAATCAGGCGCAGCCAAATCGACTGTGTTACGTGAGGACCGTTTGTTGGAAGATCCTGCAGCGTTTGTAAATGATTCCCTAGATCTTGATCCACTGCATTCAAATTTTCGTGGTCTAACTCCACACGATCCTCTTTTGATGACAGATCACAGTGACAGTGCAGGCATCGTGTTTGAAGCTAGTGAGCCGGGGGGAAAGCTGGGAGAATCCAGAAGCGATGTCGATGATATGTCCTTGAAAGAGAAGCTACGAGTTTTCAAGCGAAAGAATCGCAGGGGCAGCCAGGCCAGCCAGGCTACGATCGCCACAATTTCGTCGACCAAGTCTCGAATGAGTGCTGTTGAAGACGTGGATGAAGACGAAGAAGAGGAGGATATTGAACTTATACCGCGTTCACACATGCCGTATTCGCAAGAGCCGACTACAGACATGAGTGAAAGCATGTTTTCACAAAGCGACGTTCCTGATAACTTGATCTCAAAGTCCAACGTGGGCCCCATACTCATGCTCAACCTCCAAATGAGTCTATGTGATACCAACCTCGCAGCCTTTCTGTCCCCTGAGCATACGAACACCGACTCTCATTCTGTTCGGCACTGCTTCCATCCTGGCGTATCGCTAGAGTTGTTAAACAACATTGTTTCTGGAGTAGAATATCTACATGCGCAAGGGGTTGTACATCGCGATCTGAAACCCGCTAATGTCTTCCTATCGCTGTCGACGACACGCCACCCACCCTACGGCTCAGTTGACTTGTCAACGTGCAAACCTTGCCCAAAGCGAGCCAGCTTGCACCTCACACCTCGTATTGGAGATTTTGGCCTCGTTGCAGCGCTAGATGAGAAATCCCTAGGCGTAAGCATTGGGTCTAAGCCAGTCGGTACTGAGTTCTATCGACCACAGTCAAGCAGAGGCATCAATGAAAAACTCGATATATTTGCCCTTGGTGTCGTTACTTTTGAGATGCTTCAGAGATTTGCCACACGTATGGAACGCATAGCGGCTTTGACTGAGCTTCGCCGAGGAATTTTTCCGGCTGGGTTTGCACGAAGCTTAGGAGATCTCGGAGAACAAGTGCAGCAATTAGTGGGAGATATGTTGCAGCCAGATGAGGCTAAGCGATTTAGCTGCGCAGAAGTGAAGACTGAGTTGAGCAAGCTCGTACATATCCTTCAAGCATAAGAACTGTTTAGTTGGCCAGAAGGTAATTTGATATTGCGACCCACAGACCGAAAAATTAGGTTCCTCGAATGTAGACTGACAATAATTTATTACTCACTACTCCAGCTCCCCTAACTATTTACAGTGGAGTCTTAGCATAACCGCAATCTGCAATGATGATTTTGTGTAATGTGCCAAGTGTTCGTTGACATTTGACAAGCGCCGGACTGTCGTGCGACACGAACTTATCACGTTTACAGCTGAGTGTGGTTAGTGCGTGCAACACGTCAGCTGCATCCTCTCCCGATAGCAACGATTCTGATTCCCTGTCCACATAATTCGCTTGTAGAAATTATACTCAGACTCGTTTTAGACCTTTAAAAACCGAAGTGTATCATACAAAGAGACATACATCTGGCTACCTGGACCATACTCGTGATAGTCGCAAGAACCCCGGCGAACATACGACATAGTGCCGAATCATACCAGAACATCAGAAGAGGAAAAAGAGGTTGGAACAATTTTAGGAAGAGAGAAAAGAAAATGGATCTCGAAGCACCGCATGTCTCAGCCTTTGCCCGGTTCTCCGACCGCCTCAAATCCAGCACGCGGCGCAAGCCCAGCACCACCCACGCCTCAGGCCCAGAGGCTCTCCATCTCGATGCCCGCTCCCAGGAGTCAGAGCGCCGGCGCAGCAGCGTAGCCAACTATGCAGCAGCGATCCGGCAAATCTTTACCCCCTCGGCGGCTGCACTACACCAGCGGTCCTCCATCGCCAGCCTGCCCACGGAGCTGCTCACGCAGATCCTGCTGTACCTCGACTTCTGGTCGCTTGTGCGCTGCCAGCGCGTGTGCAAGCACTGGCGCTCCCTTGTCCCCGGCGAGTCCCCGCTGCTGGCCGAGGCGCTGTATCTCAAGCCCTCGCACAACCTGGACATGTACTCGTCCACGCTGTCGGCTATTGAGCTGCAGTTCCTGCGCCACCCTTACATGCTTGCGTGTCTGGGCCGCGACGGGTCGTCGTCGTTGGCGGGAGAGTCCCGCTCGTGGGCGCTGACGCACCAGACCAAAGCGCTGATCCGGCTGAGTACAGAGATTGTGCTGCATCCTGTGCTGCAGGAGTTTGACAATTATGTGCCGTGGCTTGCGGCGCGGCAGGAATTCTACAGTTTCTCGCCGGATGTGAGTGGAGGGACTATGCAGAGGAAGGTTGGGGAGATGGTGGATTGGGAGGAAGGGGAGAGCTGGAGGGACATGCTGGTTAGTATGCCACCGGTGCAGGAGATTGTACTGAGCCCTGGGTGGGCTACACGTCAGGTGAGTGGGGTCGTGTTGAAGGCCAAGGAGGGGAGCGCGGGAATCACGTTGGGGGAGTTGGTGGAGAGGATGGAGGAGTGGGGGAGGAGGGCAGGGACCATGGATAGTGTGCCACTGGAGTAAGAGGTGAGAACTGTGCTGGCGGTGTTTGTGTTGCTGTATGTTATAGCTGTATGATTGTGTTATTCGGTTGTTGGCGTTTTGACTTTATTAGATTCACTATCACGCAGCTGTCGTTTCGAAGAATTGTATGACAAGGCTTCTGAAAGCCATATCGAGATACTCGAGGGGTAATTCTAGTCGTCACAAGTCTCCAAAGCTTTGCCCTCGATGATCACTCAAGTCTTGTCCAGCATCCCCCAAACCCCCTTGAATGGAGACCGTTTATCTCATCCATGACCAATTTCCCCTGGATCGTCGCACGTACCAACAGCAGCAGAAATATATATTCTACTTGCACCGTATTCCCATCATACGTGAAAAACGTCAAATAAGCGTAGATGTGGAAGGTCAAATTTACAAGACTTTTACGGGGAGAGAAGTAGGACCAAAGCAATGGTGAATTGGAACAGTTTCTACGAATCTACTCTGCAGGTTCGATCTTGTCTTGGTGAGTAGATAAAAAAAAGGTATCAGTATAGTGGATGACATGAGACTTAATCGATGTCCAATCAAGTGTGTTGATGGGTTAGCAACTAGTCAGTCGTACTTGGTGGGATCGAAGCATATTCGTGGTAAGATGTCATTTGTAGAGGTGCCTCAAGTTCTGTTCGCGGCGATGAGATTCGTTTTAATCATTCGCTTGCTCCAAGATTCGATGTTCAAGTTGCATGGTACAAGCAGTGGGAGGACATTATCTGAAAAAAGTTTGTAGAGTGCGTGATCTTGTCTATGGTATAAATGTGAGCATTAATTCACATAAGGTGGCGTTGGTTTCCAGTCATGCATTCGCAGTGAACAGTATTTCGAAGGTTCCGCCAGACGTACATCTCACCAAGTCTCAGTCGCACGATTTGCTTGCGTAGAGTTGTCTGGACTCTTGTGCAGGTATTGGAAGCATTCTGCGTATGGTCGAAGGCTAGAAGCGATTGATGGTTCGTCCGCGTTCTGCGCCTCGTCCTCTCAAGGTTTCACCGGCAGACGTCTACAGGTTGGTCTCTGATTAACGCTTTGCTTGGTCCATACGGACTCGTTTGTCTGCAGTCCGCAGTTCGCAGACACTGGCATATTCTCTGATATCCCGGGTCCACAGCTTGTTCTGGTGGTCTTTCCTTCATGATGAGCCGACTCAAATTCAACCAACTTCGATCGCGGCCAGGGCGGCAATAACCTCCTGAGCCACCCCGCCGTCCTCAACCACCATCTTGGTGACTTGCGACACGAGGCCCCTCTTCATGCCACCCCTGGGAGGTGTCCAGACCCCTGATGCTGCTGACAGCTCCCGTTGTGTCAGTGCATCGACGCTTGATGCTGGCACTGTGCCGCCGGTCGCCGAGTTCATGGAATTGGGCACGCCGGGCGGAGTGAGATGAGACGGAGGGTCGATTGTTCTGATCGTTACAATGCGAGCGCCTGCACTCGAGGTGGTGGAACTTGTGCACGCAATGGCGAGTACAGCATCAGCTACTGCTAGCTCCTCCTTGCTCGGGTCGAAGATTATGTTCTGACCGACTGCCATAGCCATGATGATGACTGGCGGCTTCCCTACTGGAGATGCGGAAACCCCCTTACCGCTCTGTTTTGGATATAAAGGTACTGCGGCATCCCAGTCGTCGTCAAAGAGGGGGTCCTCGTCCTTCTCGGACTTGAGTGCAGGCAGCCGGGTGGTCAGAAGTGCAAGATGAGCAGTCATGGAGAGTAGTGCGAGGGGATACGAGAGGGGTGGAGAGAGGAGCAGAATCTATTGCTGTCAGTGGCTTGAAATAGTAGGACTGAAATGGTCGTACGTCGACATATATCTTCCAGTGAAATCGCCGGTTGATATACAGCCTATCCTTGAGCTCTCCGCTGGCAAGCAAACTCTCCGTGAGCATGGACGACAGGAAGACTGGCAGGGCATCGTCCTCGCGGAAGCCGGGCACTTCGACACTCATTTCGACCCAAGAGTTCTGTCCCTTACCCCTGTCTTGATGTGCGGCCTGCTCGTCGCCATCCATGACTACATCCTCAGGCTCTCGCAGGACCGGGCGCTGTCTTGACCTCTCGACCTCGGCCTTGACTCCCACGAGAGCCTCGGTGCCGTCCTCGAGGGCAATGCGGGCACTTCCGTTGGCGCTGGGTAGCACGTCATACTCGGCGCGCATAGAACGAAAATCGCGGGGCCCTTTGGTGACGTCGAGGCGGACTGGGGGCGTGTGCGAGAGGGAGGCGCGCAGGAAGGACAGCTCGGCGGGCGAGAGACTGACGAGGGCGGGCTGCTGGGGCGCCATTCTCGCGGCGCAGTGGTGCGGCTGGCGAGCGGGCGGGCGGGCAGGCGGGCAGGCGGGCGGGCGGTGTTTGCTGTGCAGATGCTGGCAGCTTTTGACGCGGTCGCTGAGCATTTGCTTCGGAGCCGAGCTAGTGGGCCCAGGCCGGGGCGACTGGCGGCTGCTGCTCAGGGCGGGAATGGCGTCAAGCTCCGGACAACACCAGCACCAGCGTGCAGTCCAAGTGCCAGCCTGCCAGACTCCAGTGCCGTCCGCTTGACCGCTGCCCGTGGAGCCTCGTTCCCGCCTGTCGCCGTCTCGCAGCGCCCTCTCCTCCCCATCCTCACGGGGTACATATACCCAGCCCCCAGCCATGGCCCTCTGAGCCACGCCACCCTGTCACCCTGTCACACGTCAAACCCACCCCCCCCCCCTTCCCCCCGGCCATGTCCGCCCCGTCATCCAAGCGGACCAGCGCCAGCGGCCTCGTCGCCATCGACAAGCTCGACTACCTGCCCCAGAACTCGCCGCGCCGCCCGCTGCTTGCTCCCGACGACGACTGCAACTCGCAGCGCCCCAGCCAGGACACGAGCTACGCCGGGAGTTTCTTCGAGCAGGTTGCCGAGGGCATTGTTGCCCGCGACCGCCAGAGGATGCAGCGCGTCGTGATCCGATGGCTGAGCTTCGTCTGGGCCATCATCAACTGCCTGTGCGCTGGCAGCATCACCGCATATTCCCTCTACGGCCATTTGTTCCAGTCCAGGCTGCACTATACCCAGGTCCAGGTCAACATTGTTAGCATTGCTGCCGAGCTCGGCCTGTATCTCCTCGTCCCTCTCTTTGGATACCTCTGCGATCGCCTGGGGCCTGGCTACCCCTCCGCTCTTTCTGCCCTGCTCTTTGGAACCGGCTACTTTCTGGCTGCATTCGCATACAGGAGTGGCCCTCCGCCGTCCGCTGGCGGGCATGGTTGGCCTTTTGGTGTCATGGTCTTCGCCTTTACCCTGATTGGCATGGGCACTGTCTGCATGTATCTTGCCGCAGTCACAACATGCGCAAAGAACTTTGGCCGCGGTAATGCAAAAGGCGTCGCTCTAGCTGTTCCCATTGCTTCCTTCGGCCTGAGCGGTATGTGGCAGAGCCAGATTGCCAGCAGGCTGCTCTACGAGTCGAATCCCAATGGTAGCAAGGGGGACGTCGACGTTTTCCGTTTCTTCATATTCCTTGCTATTCTTCTGATTTGTGTTGGAAGTATCGGCTTCTTCACCTTGCGCATTATGGATGAAGAGGAGATGATTGATGAAGCTGTCGACGAGCTGGAGCGATCTGGCCTTCTCGCCCGCGACGAGTTCTTCACACAGGCTGCTAATCACCATGGCTATGGGACTGTAGCAACTCCTGACCTCTCCGACTCAACGTTCGATTTCCTCCAATCTGAGGCGCAGCACCTGAAGGCGAAGGCCGAAGAGGAGCATCGTAAAAAGACATGGTTGTTGAACGAAGAGACACGCCGATACGTTATGGATCCTACCATGTGGTGGTTGGCTGCTGGCTTCTTCCTTGTCACCGGTCCTGGTGAAGCATTCATCAACAACCTGGGAACGATCATTGGCACTCTCAGTCCTCCGCATGCTGCCGCAACAACATCGCCAGCAACTCACGTCTCCATTGTAGCCATCACATCTACACTCGCTCGATTGATCACTGGCACACTGTCTGATATCCTTGCCCCTGTCGCATCTGTACATCAGCACCGTCGCGGCCCAGACTCACTAGCAAATTCAATCTCATCGCTCCCACCTTACGAACAACCAAAAAAAATCACAGTGTCACGAATCAACTTCCTCCTTCTGTCCGGCTTCGTCCTGTCACTCGGTCAACTGCTCCTTGCCAGTGGATTGGTGCAAAACCACCCTTCGCGCTTCGCCGCTGTGTCAGCTTTGATCGGCTCGGGCTACGGCGCCGTCTTCTCGCTCACGCCCATCGTCGTCTCTGTCGTATGGGGCGTGGAGAATTTCGGCACAAACTGGGGGATCCTAGCCGTCACACCTGCTGCAGGAGCTACTTTCTGGAGCGCCGTATATGCCACCATGTACCAGAAGGCCGCAGCCGATAGCGACCCAAGCATTGAAAGAGACCCTGAAGATGTATTGTGTTACGGGAAGCACTGCTATGCACCCACATTCTGGGCTATGACTATCAGCGTATGGGCAGCCATGGCATTTTGGTTATGGGCTTGGAGAGGACCAAGCGGGTGGAAGAGGCGAGGCGTCGCTGTGTAGTGTATACAGGTCATGATTGTGTTTGTATCTATCTCAGTCGATTTTTGTGCAAGCGTGCATTGTATTCGCGGCGTTGCTTTAGCCTTGCATTTGCGTGATTGTGCTTCGCGACGAGCATGATCGCCAGAACGATCAAACCCGGGGTGCGTCCTACTGTAGGAGTAGTGTGTATGCTTTCGAAATTGAATACTCTTCAAAGCACCGGTGTGGAATCCCCGAGATCCTCTCGATCATCATGTATGATGCAGCGAGCACGAACGAAGAAAACAGGAAATCTTCCTATCTATTCATCTGCACGACAGCCACGCACACGTTTAGGTGTTTTTGTAGGTGAATGAAAAAGAAAAGCAAAAAGAAAAATCCAAAAATACCAGTCGATACACCAGCCCGCCACAAACCCCCCAACCACAACGGGAGTAATCCAGCGCCGCCGTCCCATGGTGAATGCCCGACTGCGGAATTGCTTCCCTCGTCACAAGTTGCATTCATTGCTTAGGTCCATCCAGCATCGCTGGCTACCCAAGCGAGTGGAAAATATTGGACACCACGAGACTCGAACTGGGCTCCTGCTGCGGTAAAGACAGGGAGGTATGTAGGGATGACGGTGCACCTTCTGATGGAGACCCGTTACAGGTAAGGAAATTTTTCGCTTAGTGTATTTATAATGTAGTTCACAAAAATAGGAAATGAAAAAAGGGCAGATGGCACGAGTCATAATAGCAGGTTCGTGGAGGAGTTCGTGGAAGGAAAGTGGGGCCTGGATTTGGTAGGGCGGGAAGCGAGGCTAGTGACTTTCTCACATGGACCTCTTCTGCTGGACAACACGCATGAATTAGGACGCAAGCACATGGTTAAAAAAGGGAACAGTAACGCTGTTACAAGATGCACGGTCATCCATTGTATCCCATATCTCTCCCCATATCAGAACTTATAATTACATATGTCAACAATAGGTATCTTATTCCCCGTTTCCTTCCAACGCTGCAGCCTTCGCTGCCTGTGCTGCTTTCCACTTTTGTGCATTCGCCATGAGCGTCGCCAGCTTCGCTGCGCTCTCGTCGTCGGCAGGGAAAACGTAGTCCACGTACTCCTCGAAGGAGTCGTCGTCGAGCTTTCTCCTCTTCTTGACCTTGCGAGGCATTTGTTTCTCAATCTTTTCTTGGTCCTCTTTGCCGCCGTGGACGGACTCGAAGGATCTCCATGCATTTAGTAGTGCTACACGGTCTTCCTTGAGATCACGCTCTTTCAGTCGTGTGTGGGCACGAGTGAAAATATCGCGAGCGCGCGCCTTTGCTGCGTCGCTGATGGGTCTGTCTTCATCTTCTGCTACGGCGTCGTCGGTGTCGTCTGGCACGCCGATTTCGAAGGTGGCCCATGATATCCAGACCTTGACGTGATCTGTCTTTGAGAGCAGACGCTCATACAGCGCGCGTACCTTCTCATACTCGCCTTCTCCTTCCTCGAAATCGATATAGCTCTTCCAGACCAATTCAGGCATGTCGAGTTCCGGCTCGTCGACTGCAGTCTCAAAAATGGCGCGCGAACGATCGATGTCGTCCAGGCCTCGTTCCAGTTCGGCAAATGATATCCACGTCTGGGAGTTTGTGCCATTCCATTCGATGTACTTGGTGTAAAGTTGACGGCATCGATTGAACTCGAACAACTTCATTTCCATTTCAATGTAGCCCTTGAACAGCTTGTCTTTCGGGCACATGCCAATTGCTTGGCCAAGAAGTTTTCGCGCAACTGTGATCTGCCCTTGCCTGACTTCGAACCTCGCAAACATCAACCAGACCTTGGCAAAAGTGAAACGTTTGTGTGGTACCAGTCGTATGCACTCCTGGTATATTTGCCGTGTTCTTTCAATGTCGCGAGATGTCGTCTCTTCCCATACCGCATATAGTAACCATAGGTAGATATAACGCCGCCAGTGGCGCTTCTCCTGTGTCGGCGGTATCTGTGCGATGGCTCGTTCATAGATGTCTCGAACGCGATCAGTGTTGGCAGATGTTTCCTCCAGACGTGCGAAATCGATCCATGCATCGTAGTTCTTAGAGTTCTCTTTGACCTGGTCCTCATAGTACACCCTTCGCTTCGACAGGACAACGTCTTCGATGCCGTCTTTGTCTCCATACTGCTTCTCGAAAGTGGTGAATGCTTTATGTAGGTTGACTGACTTCGAGCGTGGCATGCGGTCCAAAGCAAATTTATAGATAGCTCGTGCCCGCTCCAACTCTTTCAGCCTGGCTTCAAATCTCGCATACTCCATGAAGAGCTTCTCGTCCATGAAATCGTCTCCAAGAGTCTCCACGGCGGTACCGAATACGTCTCGAACCAGATCACTGGTTCCATTTTCTTGCTCGAACTTCGCCCATTTGATCTATACTTCAGTCAGCTGGTATTTCCCAAACGCCTATGCACGATCTCACATACCCAGTTCTTCGGCTCAGGGTGTACAACAGTGAAGCGCTCAAAGATTGCTCTCGCCCTTTCAAATTCTCCATGTCGGGTTTCCATCTTGATGTATGACGACCACGCAGCTTCCTCTGGCTCCCAAGACATCCATCGCTCAAATACTGATCGTGCGCCATCAATGTTGCCCAGAGTCTCCTCCATGTAAACATATTTATACCACAACTTGTCCACGCGAGGAAGAATTGTAACGGCGCGATCGAGCACATTTCTCGCGTGGTTGATGTTGCGGTTCTTGATTTCGGAATCGATGTATCTCAACCATAACACAATGGATGTACTGTCGACGTCCAGGCCTCGCTCGAAGACAGACCTTGCGCGGCGAAATTCTTTCTGTTGTAGTTCAAAGTCGGCGTAGCGCGTGAAGTTGTTGACATTCTGCCTGTTCATGCGGATGTAGTTCTCGAACTCCTTCCTCTTCCTACCCTGGAACTCGTGCAGCTCTTCGAGATCAGCAAATCGTTGGGTTGGCGCTTTGAGCTTGTCATCCTGACGGTCAACTGCCTCGCGCAGTAGCTGTTCTGCACTGATCTGTATGGGCGCAGCCGCCTTGTTCTTGACGCGTGGTGGCCCGCGCGACGCCTCCATCTTGAAAGTATCAATGTAGTCTTGACCAACTAGTTGCCAAGCTTTCGCGAACGCGACATTCGTTTTGGGCGTAATGCAATGCTGAGAAGATTGGGCGGTCGACTCTGAACTCGAAGAGCAGACTGGGTGCGCCTTGTTGCTGGAGGAAAGAAGGTTGGAGGGCAGAAGTTCGCGATCAACTTTACTCGAGGCGGTGGCGCATGGCAGTATTTACCGTATCCGCGTACGCTTGTAATGCTGGTAATGCTGCGCGCATCCAAATTTATCCACTTCACCACCATCCATTTTTGCGGCGCGGGCTTACCGGCAGTCAGGTACGTCAAAGATTGCGTTTCTCTGAGTTTCGCACTCAACCAAGTCACAACAGGAGGGGAACCTCCGGCTGCCGCTGCCATTACAAATCGTCGCGACTCCGACCGGTCGTGCCCACGCAAATCGCTTCGACATCAGAAAGACACCACCAAACCGTTCTTGTTTGAGTTATCACTGCAGTCGCCTTCGTCCAGCACTGGTAATATTGCGATTACTGCAAGCAGTATCTTGTCGCCTCGGCTCTGCGCATCACCCTAGGGACCTACATCCACACAACTTTTCGTCATGGCGACTCTCGAGCAAGAGCTCATGGCAGATTTCGCCGACTCAGGCGACGAAGATATTGCGGATCTTGAAAATGACTTCGCTGGAGGCGACACACCAGAGGCAGATGAAGAAGACGCAGAAATGGTGGATGAGGAGGCTGAGTACGCAGTGCAGCAAGATAAGAAGCCGAAGAAAGGACCTGCAGATATTCGCGGCGCCCAGAAACTCATGGATAGTCTGCAGCCGGTTCTCCAGCGCATAGAAGAAGTGAAGGACAACATGGAAGAAGCTTTGGATGGCGAGTCGATCGAGGACAACCCCGAGTACCAGCTATTGAAAGAGGCGAACGAATTCTCGACTCACATTGATGGCGATATCGCAGCGGTACACAAATTCATTCGCGACAACTACTCCTTACGCTTCCCGTATCTTGAGGAACTCATCAAAAATCCTGTCGATTATGCTAAGGCAGTTGCGATTCTACAGAACGGACCTCTGGACGATGTCAAGACGATCGCTCAGAAATCTGACAATGTCGTGGGCCAGCCACTTAATAAGATCCTTGATGGACCGCTTCTAATGGTTGTCACAGTCGAGGGTACACGTGCTCAGGGTCGTGACTTGAACGAGTCTGAGCTTGAAGTGATTGTTGGCGCATGTAAACTGCTGTTGGACTTGGACAAAGCTAAAAGGTCTCTGACCTCCTACGTGCAGTCGCGCATGAACGTGTTTGCGCCCAATCTTTCCGCGCTCGTCGGTACCGAGTGCGCTGCTCAACTAATTTCCCACCTCAGCGGTCTCAACGGCCTTGCGAAGACTCCTGCTTGCAACCTGGCGCCTCTCGGATCCAACAAAGCCACTGGTCTAGGCTTAGCGACCAACATAGGGGTTCGTCACCAGGGCTTCCTCTATAACAGCCCTATCCTTCAGACCGTGCGCCAGGACAATAAGAAGCAGGGCATCAGAATCGTGGCAGCAAAGGTTGTCCTTGCTGCCAGAATCGATGCTACTCATAGCAATCCAGATGGCGCGGCAGGTCAACAATTAAAGGATGAGTGCGAGCGTCGCCTTGATAAGCTTACTGAGATTCCCAAGAATCAGGGTACTCGCGCATTGCCAGCTCCCGATGACAAGCCCTCCCGGAAACGTGGTGGACGAAGAGCAAGAAAGGCCAAGGAAGCTACAGCTATGACTGAAATCCGTAAGGCACAGAACAGAATGGCATTTGGCAAAGAGGAGAAAGAGGTAGGCTACGGTGACTCGACAAAGGGCATGGGCATGATTGGTGCAACAGACACAGGACGACTGCGCGCACAACAGCTCGATCCCAAGACGCGTGCAAAACTCTCCAAGAAGCAGGGCGCTGGCTGGGGTGGAGATACAACACTGGGTGCTGCATCATCACTCAAGGGTTTCGGTGCTGGAGGCACTGCCACCAGCTTGCGCGCTCAGGGGTTGAGGACTGGCGGTGTTGGGCTTGGTGGTGCGGGCACCAGCTCGATCGCTTTCACGCCCGTTCAGGGCCTCGAGCTCGTTGATCCCAAGGCTAGGGAGGAGATGAATCGCAAGCGCAAGGCAGATGAGGACAGGTGGTTCAAGAGCGGTGGATTTACCCAGCTAAATGGCGGAAAGGTTGATGCCAGTGGCTTCAAGGTTCCTGCCCTGCCTAACAAGAAGCCGAAGACGGATTCATAATTTATCTTGATTGTGAGGCAAGGCTGTAAGAGCTTTTCACGGGGGCTTGTATGTTACAGAGCATGTGCATTGGGCGGCGTTCTGAACATCTGCATCAATTGATCCAGATAATACCCAACAGAGAGAAGAACTACCGAATTTAACCCCTGATAAAAAATGAATCATATTGTTCCGGTTACCGCTCTACGGATTGCACTGAAAGATTTACGGCTACAATCATTGTATGAAGAGAGTTTGGCGTAGACTACGGTGAAAAAAAAAGAGTTTTCTACTTTCCAACAACATAGTTTAGAGGACTACATGTAGGCAAAAAGTAAGCAAAAAGAGAAATGGTCACTACGAGGGTCGAACTCGCGACCTTGGCGTATCAAAGCATCAGCTTATTAGCACCACGCTCTAACCAACTCTGATGTGCTGTTAGTAGATGTTGGCTGGCTTATATGAGGGATGAAACATACGAGCTAAGCGACCTTGAAGGTGTTTCGATGGTAAGTTATGCGTAGTTGATGTCTATATTCTGGCTCATAAAACTGTGCTTATTCCAAAGCGATAGCGACAAATTATCATCAGCTCGTGGCAGAGTCGACGTCAAGTTCGGTGGGGCTGCCAACGCCCGGCGAAGAACTTTATATCCGGCCGTGATGCGGGGTGAAATTCACAGCCACACCATCATACCCTGACAGTCCTAAGCTCGACATATCGCGCGCCAGTATCCCACCACCAGCGACGTGAACAGCCAGCGCAAACATGCTCTAAAGTGCAGATGCGAGATACTCGCTGTAATCGTGGGGCAAGGGAAGACCCCAGCCCGCACACCACCACCACCACCACAATCAATTTCCCCAAGTCTGCGTGACCAGCCTCGCTGTCCCCTCCCCCCTTCCTCCCTCCCTCCCTTCCCACCCACCCCCAAACGTCCTCGTATTCGGCACTTTCGGAGCTGTCAAACACCAATCCGTGCATGGCTCCCCCACCGTATTCACGAACCGCCAGCGCATATGCTGTGTGAGGTATTCCAGCCATCCCACCAAAGTACCTAGGTACGCAGGCTTAGGTAGATGTTCAAGGCCCCCCCCCCCCCCCCCCCCCACACACACAGGTACACACCATTCGCGCGCGCCCCGCGTCAGGTCCCACAAGCCTTTTCCACGAAACGCAGGTCATGACGCGCACGGCAGGACCGGAGATGAGCCGAAGGGGATCGGCGTCTGTTCTGTGTAACGGTAACAGTACAGTACATACATGAGTGTGTGTGTGTGTGTGTGACGGTGGTCTCGTTGGCCCCACCGGGGGGGACACAGGCCGCATGTTCGCGTCGCTTCTGTGTTTCGTCTAAGGCCGGCGAGGGTCCCGGATGGGCTCGCTTGTTTTTCTCTTTGGCGAGAGGTGGAACGATTGATTCGCTCTTGGGCTGGGCACGACGAGTGTACCGGCAGAGTGGAAATTCTCCGACCAGTTGTGTGCTACGATGGGACGGGGTATGAGGCGTCGGGATGTGCGTTGGCAGATTGATGTTGGAGTCAGTGGATATGCTTGTATGCTTAGAATGCGGACCATTTGGAGTGTTGGCTTAAGATATTGTTGATTCGTGCAGAAGATAGAATAGTAAAGCAGTCTTGAGCTGAATACCCAGGTATGCGGAAAACATCAGCGTTCGTATCCAACCACTTCGATGTTCCAAGTAACACTTGATTAGCAGTAAAGTTGCATTCATGCACCAAAAACGTCACATGCTCAGGGAAATTCAATGGACACCGAGCGATTGTATAGCAGGGCAAACACGATGCATATAGACGTAGCTGCTCGGCCATATGGTTACAGTGATCATTGTGCAACTATATGACGGCATTTGTACGATGATAGAGCAGGAAGCTGATTCCGTGCAAAAGTGCCACAGATCAGCTTTCACCAACAGGCAATCTTGTTCAAGCACTTTCAGTTGTTGTTGGTGGTGCTGGTGTTAATGCCGTTGCTGTTGCAAGCTCATTACTTGTGATCTTTGGATTGCAATGCGATGCAATGATGATGGCCAGTATGTCTGGTAATGGAACACGACATTGAATACGTTGTGTAGTGTAGAATAAATCTCGCCTTGACCGGTTACTGATCATGTTCGCATGCATTGGAAGTGAACTTCATGGCTGGAGATAAATGTGCCTAGTTTGAAGTTGCCTTGAAGGTGTAATGACAATTAACCTAGTCTTCTACAGCTCA
Organism: Coniothyrium glycines; assembly: GCA_025742365.1. Taxonomy (NCBI): domain Eukaryota; kingdom Fungi; phylum Ascomycota; class Dothideomycetes; order Pleosporales; family Coniothyriaceae; genus Coniothyrium; species Coniothyrium glycines. Next base: position 469,572 of record JAMXIJ010000013.1, read on the forward strand.
GCGCGTTATACTGTAGCTTGTACTCAAACTCGCCATCATTGACGTTCAAAAAATTATAGGAGATGGCCTTTGATGCCGCGGCCGAGAAGAAGAAAAAGTGCAGGACATAAGCAATTCGAACTGGGTATATCTTGTAATGCCTGACGCAATGCGACCGTTACCACTAGCTCCACAGGCTAGATGCAATACGCCGAAGCGGCGAAGAATAGAAGAATGCTGGGGGCATAATGTAAAAGTTAGTCTTGAGCGAGAGAAGTTGAACCAATCCACGATAACGCCAGTCTGTTGAGTATGGAAAGGAAGAGGATAGAACACGATTGCGCTGTGTGAGATGGCCAAGGTTGTTACAAGATTTAGAATGTGGTTGCTATCAATGAAAGCTTCTGCAGCACCTCAAGCCAACGTGGGGTCGACTGTTTGAGGACAGAGCTCTTTGTATTGTCTCCTTCGGCGGCTGCAAATAGCGTGAGCCTGAAACAGTCCACTGACCACACCCTATGATGGATTCCGTGAGACTGTCCAGGAGAGCATAGCCATATCACAAATTCGGGCAAGGACTTGCTGCGTAGCCTGTCGACTTTCATGGCTTATGAAGGACATGGCCACGAGGAGCTTATTGAGGTCGCTTTCCGGGTGCTGTCCTTGCGATGATGGTAAGGCGTTCGGAAATCCGCCAGTACGACTGCCATAGTGCCGAGCAATTGCAATGGAGTATATAGCGTCCCGAACTTCAATCATAAGCAGGACGGTGCGCATACCAGCCAGTGCATGATCTGCAGCGCCAGGCGGCGCGTTTTGCGCATCGGAGAACTGCACAAAATCGCCCAAATGCAGCCAGAAGTCGACTTCTGCTCTTTTGGCGTCATGAAGATCAGCAGCATAAGTAAGCTGACGCATAGGGTTTGAATCGAGATTGTGATTGGTCAATAATGCTTCCAAAACATCGAAACGCGCTCGAACCTCCTGTAGCGCAAAATCGTCGCTTTCGGCCGGAGCGGGCGTGGATCCATTGGTGCTGCTCGAGCTTGGAGTGGGGTGTTTACAAGTACCCAACAAATGCCAGATCAGACGGGCTTCCTGACTAAAGATGCCGGTCATGTCGCCATTGGAAGTTTTGTACTTGATCGTTTCAGTGAAATACGCCGCTTCTTCATGCAACGATCGGTCGCTGAAGACTCGATTGAGAGCATTGTTGTTCGCGGAGAACCAGGGAGTCTGGAGTATCACATCGAGACCTTGGCAATAGTCGTTGACGAAGATTTGAGAGAAATCTTCATCAAACGCTGGAGGTACGGGCGAGGTCCGGCGTGGGACCTCAGGCGGGCTGTGATTACAAATACCAAATATGTCGGCAATATTCAAGCGCTTGCCTAGGCATGCAGTTAGTACAATCACTTGGAATATCAACGACGTTGAGCTAACCCTTGGTGGGCTCCGGGATAGGAGGCTGTGGGTATGGAATGGCATTTGGAGGCCCTCTCATTGCAGGATCCATGGCATGCACGCCGTTGTAAGACGGTTGGTTCGGGTGCATCGGCGGGCCTGGTTGTGCAAGGGCAGGGTCGATTGCGTTGAAGTTTTCTGGTTGATGTCCGCTAGGCGCAGAGGCGGCGGGGGCATAGCCTGCTGGTGCAGAAGAGGCGGGGGCGTAGCCTTGGGGTACGGGACTTTGGCTGTAGGTGGAAGGGGCATGCGGAACAGGGACAGAGGGTGCGCTGGAGGCGTGTGGTGCAGGCGTCGAATTGGGAGCTGGCTGTATTTGGGCGGGGCCAGATTGTTGCTTGAAGATGGGATCGTAGCCAAGACACTCGCGCTTACTCTTCTGGCAATTTCTGCACATGGGATGGGCTTCGTCGCACTGTTGATTGAGGGGTTAGCGCATGCACAGCAAGACGTGAGGTTGGTTTAGAGCATCTGGGGCTCGCTTCATGGTGGCTCTCGGCTAACTATCGCGACCGCTTGCTCGACGAGGGAACCTCTCGCCTCGCGCAACACGACGCGTTTGCCAATCGCGAGCCATTGCAGTGCGCGCTCACCTTTATTCGTCTCTTGCGACACGTCAGACAGCCCGTCTTGGTGCGGCGCTTGATCTCCTTCTTGTGTCGGCCGCCGGACAAGACTCGTGGATCGCCCTGGGGCGGCAGCTGGTAGCGCATGCCATTGAACTGCGCGGGGCCCATGTTGCCCATGTGCACTGGCTGCCCCGGCTGCGCGTGTGGTGGCGGAGGATAATACTGGGGCATGGCGTGCTGGGGCGGCGGTAGAGGGGAGCCCATGGGCTGCTGGCTCTGCTGGTTCTGCTGGCTCTGCTGGGGCTGGGGCGGCGGTTGCTGGCCGTCTTGCAGGCGGATGGGCGGCAGGTTCAGCGGCGGCAGCGACATGTTGGAGTTCTGGGGCGAGCCTCGGTAGGGCTCGGGGGGCTGCTGGCCCTGGGGCGGTGGGTATGTGTAGGTGGGCTGCATGGAGGGTGAAGGATACGAGTGCGGCGATGGATAGGCGACGGCCTGCTGTCGCGACTGCTGGAGATTCGGATCCGCCATGCTGGGTTGCGAAAAGTGCGATGGCGCGGGTGAGTAGGGTGCAGCGATGACCTGGGCTGCAAGGTCGTGGGACATGGGCTAGCAACGACGAGGCCGCCCGGGCGCAACGCAGGCTGGCGAACGACTTTGGGGGAGACTGGAGCCGGGACTCGCTTGAAAGCTTGAGAGTCGCAGGACGGGCGCCAGCAGATGGATGAGGGACACGGCCAGGATGCTGGCTAGTGATGGCGCCGGCCGGTGGCTTGCAAAGTTGCAGCAGGGGGCTGCCTCGGTTGGCCGCCGCGGGCTGCTGCAAGTTGACCTGCAGTCGAGGCTGTGCGGAATAGATTGGCGGCGAGCGCAGTCTTCGCTAGGCGCGCTGGGCGGGACGACAAGGGCCCTGGGGCTGGGGGGCGAGAGAGCAGCAGCAGCAGCGGCAGCAGCACGTCGCAGGCGCGGCACCACGAAGCACGAAGGACGAAGCACAAGCACGAAGCACAAAAACACGTCAAGAATGCGGCTTTTGTCTGGCCGCAAAGGGAGCGCCGGGCGGGCAGGACATGGACTGCGCACCACTGCACCAGTCTGCGCCCGCAGCAGCTGGCAGGTCTTAGCGCTCGCCGGGTGCTAGCCGTGTCGAGCAGGTACGCAGTTGCGAGCCCATGGAGCCATGGACTCACGGAGGCTGGTGGTTGGCACTGGCTGGCAGTGGGCACGCTGGGGACTGGGGACTGTAGACTGGACGTGCCAGGCTGCCAGCACTGAGCAGCCAGACTGAGACTGCCAGTGCGACTGGGGCCTGCAGGCTTCGCTTATGGGCGGGAGCAGGGAGTGCCCACGCTTGCCTGCCAACGTGCGACCGTTCTCGGTAGACTTCGCTCGACGGGGGTGCCGAGCGATGCAGCACCAGCGCGACCACGTCGGGGCCTGTCCTTGGACCTTGGGGCCTCTGCCGTCGGGTCGGTCGTGAGTCGTGAGTCGTGAGTCGTGAGTCGTGAGTCGTGAGTCGTGAAGCTGCTGCAGCACCAGCGCTGTCTCTCTGAGTCTCTGCTGGCCAAAAGGGCCGTGACGCCATTGCGCCGCTAGCGCCCTTCTGCCCAATCACGTCACGTGCACTCTCGACGTCCCTGCTTCTTCCTGCAATCAGCGTTCGACGCGCCCCCCAACTCCACCCCCCTCCCCTCCCCCCCCAACTCCACCTTGCGGGCAGCTGCACCACTGCTATTGGAATAGGTGTTGCCGGTGGGCAGACTTCCTCACTGAGCCAGACTGTCATGCGCCCTGCCAGGTCATCGCCTCACCCGCCGTAGTGCTCGCCGTCGTGCTGCTCCATTGCGACGGGCCGAGCGCGCCTCTGCAGCAAGGCGCGTCGGCTCTCGGACGCCTCCTGCGGCCACACTGGACACTGAACCGTTTGCTTCGCCCAATCCGTCTCCGATCCACACAGCGCAGGTTTTGATTAAGGCTGATTGCGCCAATACCTGGCATCTGGAGTACCGGAGCGAGCGGGACGTCTTCTCGAACACTTTGTGGCCGCTCCGCCGCCCCTGGTCAAACACCCTTGCCCTCGATACCGGTAATCGTCATCAGCGCGTCTCGGTTAGTTGCTGCCCGTCCCTCCCATCTCAATGCGTCCTTCCCATCGGCACCATGACCTCACGCTTCGAACGATCGATTGGGCTGAAGACGAGATCCGCTTCCCTCCAGAACAGCCACCCCGGCCCGTTCTTAACTTCTTCCCCTTCCAGCCATGTGCATCGTCACATTACAACTTGATGCTGACAACAGTGACAAGGCGAGGGAAATCTCCGCCTGCTTACCTGTCATTTGCCATGGCATTTACCCGCGCACGGCGACAACCAATTCGACGGCAGTCTCAATGTCAGCCACATTGCGATATCAGGGAGCCTACACCACCCTGGTAACCGTTGGTCTTGTCCTCTCCGTACTACTCCCACCTTGAAATTGTCTGGTACCACCCAAGGCTATTAGCGGTTAAAACCAACGCTGGTCTGGGCGTATTGAGTGGTTGCGTTGCACGGGCTGAACACACACACGCTGTGCTGCGTGCACATAGTCTCGGTCAAAAACTAGCAAAGTAGCACTTGTACGGATATGCAGTCATGATGTTGAATAGGTGGTTTCAGACCACAATTGCGGCGAGAAACTCCAAAGTCCAGACGTGCAACCTCAAGGCAAGGCTGTTCGATGCAACAAGCGCCATTTGGAATTGCCATCCTTGACATCGAAGATCTGCAGCAAGGCCTTAAATTGACGAATCCGTGGTCTCTGGCTCCTTACAGGGTGTGACATGTCCGCATCGAAGCGAGACGAGTGCCTGTATCTCCAAGACTCCAACACTGCACGAGCACGGAAGTCATGGCTGAGGGCTGATGATCTGGAGGCACATACACTGTCTTGTGCCACACAAAGGCGCGACACGTCCTACCACATTGCATTTCCAATCCATGCAGAAGCATTGCGCGGAAATGGCTCTAGCGCAGTCACTTTCCAGATGTCATTCGTTGCTGCTGTGCACGGAGAGTACCTCCAGGGCTATCCTAGCAAACAAGCGAACATAACCTTCGCAAACCGATCCTGAGGCCAACCGAGATGCATCATCCCGCCCGCAGCACCACCAACGTTGCTCGTTTGCTGCAAGGGTCATCTACTATGGTTGAACTCCTGCCTAGGTCTCGAGAAATACGCGATTGAGCGACACCGGTAACTACGAAAATACCCTTTCGCTGATGAAGCCTGAAAATCGCTGAAAGACATGTGGACAGTGTGTTTGCATCATAATGACACACTCCCTCATCAGACCATGGAATAATGGCCTGTGACTCGATTTCTAGGGCGCTACGCGCGGACTTTTTTCTGTGGTTTAGCAAGAACATATCAACTATTCTTATCTTGCAGGCCTGACCACGTACTTCGATCCTCCAGACTCGGCCAAAGCCATCATACTTTGGGTTACACGAGTGCGATTTAATGATGGTTGAACGCCGGAGCCGTATTATGCTTTAAAAACCAAAGGACTCGCTACCATGTTGGCAATTCTCTAGACCATTGCGAATCGAGCAAACGTTCTCGGTGCTTGACTTACCTAAGCACAAAGAACTGCCTTGCCCGTTGTAACAAATCTGCACTACTATAATGGGCATCATACCGATAATTGTCCATCTATTCCAACATGATCTAGTACGTCGCCAGCGCTGCTTTGCGCGACAGTGACTTGCAAGGTCTCAACCCTTTATAGTCGGCTCATTGAGAGTCAGATACTACCGATCAGCTTGTTCTGGGACTTTATCCCTCACAGTACCTCTTTCCAGTGCGTTCCAAACGTTGGAGATGGTCCTTTCTTCCATTGCCTTTTGAGTCTCTGAGCTCCAAGTACCCATGTGAGGCAGCAGTATAACATTGGGATTTGCGATCAATCGCGGATGAACTTTCGGCTCCTCTTCGTACACATCAAGTCCTACGGAGGCAACTTTGCCAGTGTCTAATGCCCTCACTAATGCTGCCTCGTCAATAATGGCACCCCGCGCAGTGTTCACTAAGATGACGCCGTCTTTCATCTTCTCGAATTCTCGAGTGGAGATCATATGTCGTGTGTTCGCCTGTTTTACATCAGCATAGTAAGTGCACACGAAAATCTGCATCACTTACATTGAGAGGAAGGTTGATACTGATGATATCGCTCACCGACAGCAGGTCTTGGAAAGAGACAAAATCAGCACCACCAGCAAGAGGTTTGCTGAGCTTAGTACGGTTGTGATAGATTACCCGAATGCCAAATGCCTCTGCCTTTCTTTTCAGGTTGCGCCCAATACCACCCATTCCTAGAATGCCTAAAGTCTTGCCCTCTGGGTCGTGCCCGAGAGCTGGTAAAGCAGATCCGCGCCAAGTTCCCTCTCGTAGTGTGGTCATTGGCACACTGAACCTGCGCAAAGCTCCGAGCATGAGAAACATAGCCGTGTCGGCTGTCGAATCGTTCACGACGTGAGGAGCGTTAGACACTTCGATTCCCCGTTGTGTGCATGCTCTTATATTGATTTGGTCGTAGCCAGCGCCTATGGCATATATGTTAGCCGGCGTGAGAACCTTGGCCATACCATTACGTTCAGCAATGACTACTCGACGAATACATAGTCTGTTTCAAGGAGGGTAGTCCGTACCGTTGTGGCATATGAAGCGTACACTCTGCGGCAATAAGTTTACGAGCTCTTCGTCGAATACTCCCGTCAACTCCACGCTTTCGAACGTCCGATATACCACCAATACACCATCGAGCGCGCCACTCCCACATTCTTCAATGAACTCGGCACGACTCCGAGCCTGTGGCTTGACGAGCCGGGCGTACGAGGAAAGGGAAGTCCACGACTCATTGGCACTGTTGTATGTGAATGTCAGCAACCTTTCGAGAGCGAGCGTTCGACTGGGAAAATATATGATGGCAGTTTATTGGGCTTCTCAGGCAGAATGAACCTAAATTCTTCGTTCAACAACTGAATAGACCGGCCCTACTGATGGCTCTTCTTCTGCGAAACACAACTGAAAGGCTCTCAACACGAAAATTTGGGTGGTCACTACACTCACTGCTCAATCTTGCCTAGAAGCAGCACCTTTGACCTCATGCCGACGCCGGCTGAACGTTTGAGGCAGTTTTAGTACCTATGCACGGTCTTGTTTTGTTCGCTTGTGCTGTCAGTTCCTTCAATGCTGTCAATTGGAACAAGGTATGAGCAATTGAGAAGCGAGTAACATGTAGGCTGACGGGAAGTGTAGACAGTAGATCAACAGCAAAACGTTACGTCAGAAAAATCAAAGGCTTTGGGTCGGCTACTTTTCCTTCGATCAACCGAGACTCAAAAGCTTCTTGCGTTATACACGTATGTTTCCAGCATTGGGTTGTCACATTGAGATACCCCGCGGCTGTGCACGCGATTTGACCACGTCCTTCCCCCACTAATGCACTTGGGCCTCTATCAGTACTCTCGTCGAGCGACAGAGCGACCTCGGAGACACCACAAAAACCACATATCCGAGCGGTGAGTACGGAGCATCGGTGTCCTGGTTAAACAAATACGTGGAAGCATAGCTGCCATCCGGCATAATCGCCTAGGTTACCGAGCTCCCGGTGGTAGTACTGCCATGTGGTTTTCGCGGGTGTTATCGGTACCTCGAAACTTGTGTATTGCCCTGCATCAAGAGCTGGTCCTTGAAGCTACTCCGAAGACGCGGATGCATCACAGCGTAGCGCACCCGCCACGCGTCCATACAGAACATACCTTATAATCAGCATGTGTGCAGTGTGCCGGATTCGCTCGGCACATCATCGCACACGGGACAGAAGCTGACTGTATGACAAAGACAAGAGACGGACGTAGTAGTGTGTGCGGCCCGGACCTGGTGCTGCACGTTGCAGACCGGCGTCGGGCCGCATTTCACACGCCTTGTGACGACATACATCATCAAGAAAGTTATATCCGCGCGCGGGCCGTTGTTGTTTGCTTGTCGCGACTTCTGTCATACCGGAACATGCCCGCAACTCCGAAATGGGTCAATTGGACTAGCAACGGCCAACAAAATCCACGAATGAGATCGCGTATATCGGTGTTTTTTTGCTCGCGGGTTAGCACTCTCATAATCCTACTGCAATACATACGTATTTTACTATCTTTATCCTGTTCGTTCCTGCATAACAACTGCCGAGGTCCCAAGTTGTCTTATGTCATCATTTCAAACAAGCCTGTGTCTGTACGACAAAGAGCATACGCGAAGGAGTTTTTTTTTTTAGTTTTTAGTCTTTTTATTACCTACGACCAGAACAACACGGATAACGCAGTCCCCATGCCCCAGCAGACCATAGCCGCGAGTAGTTTTGCGATAATCCATGGATTACCTCGGAGCGCGGTATCACGCATTCCTTTCCATCTTCGCAGGCGTACATGTACCTAGTCTCATCACAACCTTGCGGCATATCGCACAGTCTTTTCCCATCGCAATGGCGGTATGCAGCGCACTCACTGTGAACCCCCCCACCCTCTCTCTCTCTCCCTGAAGAACTTTTCGTGTGGATGGTACCAGCTGCCGTGACTGAGGACTTGGAGCGCGTCTCGATACCATCGATGCTGGAGAGGCCTGAAGAGGCGGATGCACGAAGTTTGTCAGATTGTCACATGTGGGGGGTTATCGTGCAATGCGGATTCGATTGTGAACACCTATGCGCATCTTCGGGTTCTCTGACAGCGGTTCATGTAATGATGAAAGAGATTGTGTTGGTTCGCGCAGTGGTAGCCTTTGTACGCAGAAGCCTCGACTGAAGCACGTAGCGGTCGAGCTCGGAGCATACATACAATATGCTGAACTGTCACAAAACCCAGAAAAGGCTGTTATCTAAACTGCGTGTGTAGGTACTCAAGGGGCACCCAGGGACGTTGCGGGTATTGTCCTGCAATGCTGTGCCCAAAATGAAGAAATGGAGAAAAGAATGTGGCTGAAGTATTAAATCTATATTTCTTGGTTGGTGTATGGCGCTTATTGCGCACGCAGCACTTTCATACGTCTGCTGCTGAAACCCCCCTAATCCTTTGTCTAGCCATGCAACGTGGTAAGCATTTCCAAAGTAACACCCGCGCCCTTTATGATACAAATGCTTTAACCAGAGAATTCCTTGATGTCGGTCGTCTTGCCAGGGATGAGCGCCAATGGCACGATACCTGAGACGTGCATCTCGGGGCCATAGACGTGCATGTCAAGGCCGAGCTCTTGACCAACGCCCTTGATGTTCTTAAGACCTTCCTGGTAGTTGGGACCAGCACGACGAATCCAGATCTGGACCTTGTGCTCGATGAGCAGAGGAGCAACTTCCCTCAGGGCGCGGATGACACCCTTGAAGGTTGAGGCGACATTGGTGAAGTTGGCAATACCGCCACCAATGAAAAGGACCTTGCCCTCCTCATGTTGAGGAGAGCGGAGCATGAGGTCGAGGACAGTGCGTGCGTAGTGGAAGGTCTGAGTCTCGGTGGGAGCACCAGAGTACTCACCGTAATTGGCAAGCTCGCTGGCAAATCCAGCGGAGGCAATCGCATCAGCGTAAACGACAGACGCACCACCACCGGCAACCAGAGTCCAGACACGACCGGTAGCGTTGAGGATGGTCAGCTTGAGGGAAGCACCAGTCTTGGCATCCATCTCAGCGATGTAAGCCTCTTCCTTGCTCATCTCGCGACCGAAAGGAGCGGGGAACTCCATGGGGGGGCCAACATCGACAGTGGTCTTCGCCTCCTTCTGGGGAGCAGCGGGTATACCGAGAGCAGTTGCGCTGCGAGCAATGGCCCACTTGGCACCGCACTCGAATTCAGCAGTTTGGTCAAGCTTAGCAGCAAGATCCAGGAAGTGAACCTCAGCAGAGGTCTTCTCAGCGTTGGGAATGACTACGAGAGGGTTGATCTCAAGGTAGCTGGGGAGTATGTTAGCCATTACTGTTTCGACTTGATGCTATGATTACTCACGTGAACTGGCAGTCGACGTAAACGGCGTATAACCTGGAGATAAAGTCGACGAGGACGTTGTGGACACCTTGGGGAACCTTCTTCAGAAGAGTGGCAGCAATCTCCTCATTTGAGGGGTATTCCTTGAGATCGACGGGAATGAGAAGCTTCTCAGCCTTCTCGTCAACATCACCAACATCAACACCGCCCTCGTGGGTGAAGAGGATCCAGTCACCCTAAAGCGGAAGTGTTAGTAATGCAGATCGCAAGGTGATTGGCGCGAATATGCAGTAGCGAGATGCCCAGGTGAGAGCCGCAACACCAGGGTTAGGGGATTTGACCATGCAAGAGAAGCGGAAGGATAAGGAGCAACTGCGGTGAATAACATGTGAAAGTGGACGTGCGCATCGCAAATTGTAGGTGCGCTGCAGGAGTGGGTCGGGATGTGGTCCCCTTCGTCCGGCCGGCTGTCGAACAAAACCAGGCACAGCGCCCGAGTGCTTGAACCAGCTTTTCGCTCCCACTCGCAGTGCTGTTTGCAGCCAAAATGCGCGCCAAGACTACAAGACCGCGTTCGCGACTTGTTGTTCGCAGTGCGACCATATTTGAAAATAAAATGACCTGAAATAACAAAGGAGAAAAGAGAAGGAGAAAAGCGTACCTCTCGCACAGAGTTGATGTTGATGTAATACTCGGTGTCCTGAGGGTGGGGGACGAAGGGCTCGACGAGGAACTGCCTTAGAACACCATCGACAGTCTCAACACGCTGCGGCTTTCCTGCTCTCGCCTCGACCCACTCCCGCGCCTCTGGCCAAGTCTTGTTCAGCGCAAGGAGACCGCTCTTGCCTCGCCTCTTGATCAATTGATCTGGCTTTGCGACGAACTTGGCTCCTGGGGCCAACAGCCACGGGTATGTGGCCTCAGCCTGGTCAAGCACGCCCTTGACATCAGCATCAGCAGCAAAGTACAGCGATGCGAGCTTGGAGGGCGGGTTGTGTGTGGCAGATGCAGGCAGAGGAGTGGGCTTGATGACGGGTGCGCGGGTGAGGTGGTAGTTGAGGATGGCCTTGCCGTCGGCCTCGAGGATGGACTTGGCAGACATGATGGGGTCTGGCTAAACTGTTGCTGGTGAGTATTGCGCTCAAGTACCGGGCCTCGCGTGGTGCAGCAGCGGTTGCGGCGAGTTGTGGCAAAGAGACGGAAGGCAGTATTGCAGCTGAAATCTGCGGTGTGGCTTCCCGAGGAGCGCTCCGGCAATATGGCGTACGGGGGATATGGGCGAAAAGTCCGGAATGAGGAAGTTCGGAGGAGTGGGAGGGGGCCGGGCACAAGAGGACGCACAAGAGGCTCTGGACAGCTGGGACGTACCTATATCTGGTGGGAAGAGTGACACAGGGTCAAAAAGAAGCGATGGAAGGGTCGAGGGCAACAAGGGCGCTGTCAAACGACTGCTGAGGGGAGCTTGGGAACGGCGGTCTGATGTTTTTTCGCGTGTTGAGCTTGCAGTTGCGGGCGGCATGCGGGGCTAAGGCAGCTCGGCACCCCCTAGCCCAACCAAAACCAGTGCGCGCCCCAGGGGCACTGCGCACGCAGACGACCCGCGACGAGATATCAACAGCCCGAACTGCGGTCCCGACGCGCAGGCAGCGATATCAGCGGCCTGCCAGCGCTCGCAAACCGCATTCCGCGCCTCTCGCACACCCTGAGCCCGCACTCCGGAGGGCCACTGTCGAGGTGCAAGACGCCCGGGTCCCCCTCACCGCCGAATATCCGCCACGCCCGATCGGGCCTAGCACCGCAAGCCAACAATTCAATCCCGTCAAGCTGGGGGGTTCAACGAAGAAACCGCCAGGGCCCAACCTCTGAAGGGTCTCGCAAGCTCTTCTTTCGCAACCTTCTCCCTTTCCATCCAAGCACCCTGCCCTGCCCACCGTTCGGCAGTGCATCCAAAAGGTACGCTGTCCTCGTTGCGTTTCGTTGCGTTGTACTCTGCCCCCCCGAGCTGCCACGCCGCATCTGCATCACCCCGCTGTAGGTATTCTCGCGTGCCTGCTCGGCTCTCGCACCTTTTTTTTCGGACCCCCAGCCCTCACGTCAGCCAGCTCAATCGCTTTGTGCCGACACGCGCCAGCGCCTCAATTCCCCCCCAGACTGACCAGACTGCGCATATAGCATATCCCCCGTTCCCTACCAGAGCGAAGCTCCAAATCATCAATTGACGCAATTCGGCAACCATGTCCACTGCCGCAGCACCGGTCACCGGCAACCCTCCCCAGGCGAGCAGCGATGGCCTCTCCGCCAACGACAACATCCGTCGCTTTGCTGCACCCAGCAGGCCTATGAGCCCACCCCCATCGCACACGCTCTTCCACCCAAAGACACGATGCATCGTTTAGTAAGACGACACCATAGCTTCACGTTACGATACAAGCGCTAACAAGGGGAACAGCGGTCTGCAGCCTCGTGCCGTCCAGGGCATGCTCGACTTTGACTTCATTTGCAAGCGCAAGCAGCCTTCCGTAGCTGGCATCATCTACACATTCGGCGGCCAGTTCGTCAGCAAAATGTAGGTGCCGAGACAATCACTGCAATGTGTCCATTGCTCTGCTCACACAATTCTACAGGTACTGGGGAACCAGCGAGACTCTGCTGCCTGTGTACCAGACATCGGAGAAGGCCATTGCCAAGCACAGCGATGTCGACACTATTGTCAACTTTGCCTCGTCACGTTCCGTATTCCAGTCGACCATGGAGCTGATGGAATTCCCACAAATCAAGTGCATTGCCATCATCGCTGAGGGAGTACCCGAGCGACGCGCCAGGGAAATCTTGCACGTCGCCCAGAAGAAGGGCATTACCATTATTGGTCCCGCCACCGTTGGCGGCATCAAGCCCGGTGCCTTCAAGATCGGCAACACTGGTGGCATGATGGACAATATCGTTGCCTCCAAGCTCTACCGCCCAGGCTCCGTGTCTTATGTTTCCAAGTCGGGAGGTATGTCCAACGAGTTGAACAACATCATTGCCAATACCACCGACGGTGTGCTTGAGGGTGTTGCCATTGGTGGTGACAGATACCCCGGTACCACTTTCATCGACCACGTCCTCCGCTACCAGTCTGACCCTGACTGCAAGGTCATTGTTCTCCTTGGCGAGGTCGGTGGTGTTGAAGAATACCGCGTCATTGAAGCCGTCAAGTCTGGTCAAGTTACCAAGCCTATTGTTGCCTGGGCTATCGGTACTGTTGCCGGCATGCTTAAGACGGAGGTTCAATTCGGTCACGCCGGTTCTTTCGCCAATTCTCAGCTTGAGACCGCGGCCACAAAGAACAAGTCCATGAGGGAAGCTGGTATTTACGTACCAGAGACCTTCGAGGAGATGCCCGGCACTCTTGCGCAAGTTTACCAGAAGCTGGTCAAGGACGGCACCATCAAGCCCAAGCCTGAGCCCGTTGTTCCCAAGATCCCCATTGACTACTCCTGGGCACAAGAACTTGGCCTCATCCGAAAGCCTGCTGCCTTCATCTCCACCATCTCCGATGATCGTGGTCAAGAACTCTTGTACGCTGGTATGCCCATCTCTGATGTTTTCAGAGAGGAGATTGGTATCGGTGGTGTCATGTCACTCTTGTGGTTCCGCCGCCGCCTACCTCTTTATGCTAGCCGTTTCCTCGAGATGGTGCTCATGTTGACGGCCGATCACGGCCCAGCTGTGTCTGGTGCCATGAACACCATCATTACCACGCGTGCTGGTAAGGATCTCATCAGTGCCCTGGTGTCCGGTCTCTTGACCATTGGTTCTCGATTTGGCGGTGCCCTGGACGGTGCCGCTGAAGAGTTCAGCAAGGCGTTCGATAAGGGGCTCAGCCCTCGTGACTTTGTCGACACCATGAGGAAGGAGAACAAGCTTAGTGAGTTAGATGTTGCATGTCCAAACTACATGCGCTAACAACTGCAGTTCCTGGTATCGGCCACCGAATCAAGTCTCGCAACAACCCTGATCTTCGTGTCGAGCTTGTCAAGGAGTACGTCAAGAAGAACTTCCCCAATACCAAGCTCCTCGATTACGCTCTTGCTGTCGAATCAGTGACAACATCGAAGAAGGACAACCTCATTCTCAACGTTGACGGCTGCATTGCAGTCTGCTTTGTTGATCTCGTGCGCAACGGTGGTGCTTTCACCGCCGAAGAGGCCGAGGACTATCTGAAGATGGGTGTGCTCAATGGATTGTTCGTGCTCGGTCGTTCTATCGGACTGATTGCGCACTTCCTCGACCAGAAGAGGCTGCGGACCGGTCTTTACAGGCATCCTTGGGATGACATCACGTACCTCCTGCCCACCCTGCAAGCTGGTGGCGCTGAAGGTCGTGTTGAGGTCAGCATGTAGAGTGGATGATGAAAAAGAAAAGGGATATCCAATTCTGGTGGGGCATTGGCACCATGAATGGGCGTTTTGAGCGAGCTAGACACATACACAGGCAGTAGAGTCATTGTAGCATCAACCGCTAGCTGTGGGCGGGATTATAGTATTTTAATGTCATACACGAGACCACGTAGCAGCATTTGCAGCGTCGAAGATTGGCATCGTGTGGTGAGACGTGACGAGGCACATGCCTGAACCATGACGGCAGAGTGTTGCTACCTATGTATATGATGTTACCCACGCGTGCGACAGTGCGACAGTGCGACCCGTGAGTGCCGTGCTGGAAACCACAATGCCACATTTCACCCCCACCTCGTCGGGGTTGCCGATCTCGCACGGCAGAAGCACAGCTTCATCGCGTTGCAATAGCTGTTAGCGGTACGAGGCACGATGCAGGTACCGCGATGCATGCACGATCATGCAAGCCTTTCAGCAGCACAGCCTCTGTGCAAAAGGTACATGTACATGTGGCCCCGATGCCCGATGTCCGATGTAGCTGATGGTATGACGTCTACTCTGCCACGGTACATAGCAGGTAGTGCCTGGTGTTTGACCGACGCTCGGGACGGACAATGTACGCTAACCGCTTGTAGAGAGCTGGTGAGGCCGTCGGAGCCCTTCGGAAAGACTTGGCATGCAGCCAGCTTACATGTGCATACATACATCACCCCGCTCCCAGCCACCTCTTCGGCAAGCTGGAGCTTTTGCGTGATCATGCAATACATCGGCGACGACGGTGGCAGCACGAGTCCAGTGGGAATGTAGGGCTTGCTATACGCCATGTCTAGGGCTCAGAGAGATGGTAAGCAGCATGGCCATGTGCTCATGCTTGCGCCATGATGGCAGTGATTTAATCATGGGCTGCCGTACCATGTACACACATGTACCTACCCCACCTTGACTCCAGCCCTTGGGAAGCTGCGGGCTTATCCTGCGCTAACTCGGCCTATGGAGCTATCGCCATTGGGTTCCAGAGCATCACGGGCCTCTTTGTTCTTACGAGCAAGCCCGTTGGTCGTGCTCCAGTTGCTTCCGGGCGTGGCATGGAGAGCTAGCTGCATGCGAACGTCGTGGGTACCAGGAGGATAAGAAGAGCTGTATTCCGTCATGTGCGGGCTGGCCAGCCTGGTTGTCGGTCCTCCTTCCTCAGCCATTGTGTTGCCCACCTCGTGAATAGAGGATTGCACTGCTAGCTGCCGATATGTTTACACACGTCTTCGCAGTCATGGCTTCGGCCTGGCTGGCGTCAGCCCAAAGCGCTGCAGACTCAGGTGGCTTTCACCCACACGCTGCCTTTGCCTTCATTCGAACCGGGGAGCGGACTCCTCTTGCACGAAGCGACACTCCCAGTCTAACAGCTTTGGGCGCTAACCAGATGTATACACTGGGAAAGAACATCAGGAACCGATACATTGCCGGAGGCCCGGGTGCGCTCGGGGAGGAGCCCATTGCGAACCTGTCGCAGAACATATTGGACAACAATCAGGTTCACGTCCAAACCCTGGACACAGGATATCTAGTGTCATCAGCGCAAGCTTTCATGCAAGGATTGTACCCTCCCCACGGAATCAGCAACGGAACGGGCGATGTCACAGGACTATTAGCAGACGGCACTGTCCTGGATTTTCCTCTGAATGGATACCAATATCCGAGTATCCAAGCTTCTGGTCAATCGGATCCATATAGCCTCCATGTGGCTGGGTCCCAAGCTTGTCCGATTGCGCAAAGAGATGCAATGCGATATTTCACGACAGAGTCATTCTACAACACCAAGAATGCCACTGAGGACTTTTATAACAACTTGCCCTCAGATTGGTTCCAAGGCAACATCGCAGAGAGTGAGATGTATGCCGACTCATTCCGACAGTATGGTCGTCTGGGCAAACAATAGCTAATGTATTCTTCAGAGACTTTGTAAACGCTCTCCAAGTGTCGGAGTACCTCGAATACCAAAATGCGCACAACTCGACCATTTACACTCTTCTAAGCAATGACTCACAATACAATGGTACGCTCGAAAAAGCACGGTTCTTGGCCGATGAGCAAGCTTGGTACCTCTATGGCAACACTTCGACAGCGTCAAACGATGCTGATAATCAGGCCATGGCAGGAAAGACACTAGCATCACTGATTGTGGGCCAATTCTATGCATTAATCATGGATCGTACCCAAGGAGGAAACCCTACGGACATGTCTTATCCTTTGATGTTTGTTCTCGGTGAGCAAGAGCCTATCGTATCTCTAATCTCACTTATGATGGCCGACTACCACAACACCTACTTCAAGGCAGTGCCAGAGTTCGGTTCAGCAATGATTTTTGAGCTCTTCAGCACAGGCGCTAACGTCGACTTCCCAATGGACGAAGAGGACCTCTGGGTTCGATTCTCCTTCCACAATGGCACCGGATACGAGAACAATCAACTCATCGCGTTCCCGATTTTCGGCAATGGTCCCTCCAACACCGACATACAATGGCGCGAATTCAGACAACTCATGAGCAGGATATCTATGGACAGCATTTCAGAGTGGTGTGAGACATGTGCAAGTAGCAGTATCTTCTGCCAGGGCGTGGACGGATCCGACATCACACTGATCGTTCCCGAATCTCGCAAGCAACCCAAGGTCTCCCCTACAGTCGCCGGCGTCATTGGCGCAATTGTAACTCTCGCAGTCGCCGGTCTGCTTTTCATGCTGGCTATGCTTCTCGGCGGCATCCGCTTCCACCGTGTGCAGACGCGCTCAAAGAAGAACTCTGAGCTCGGAGGCTTCAAGGGCTCGGCCAAACTCGCAAGCGATCCCGATCTCAGCCTCGCAAAGAATGTAGCCCCCGTTGCAGGCATTGTCAGCGTCGGAGACGGTACACAAAAGAGAGGACATGAGCGGGTCGGCAGCTGGGAGCTGAGACAGAAGGAGTTCAACAAAGACATTGGCGAGACGAGGAGTCCAAGAGCGAGCTTTGATGCAATTGACGCTGTAGCTGCGAAGCCCGTGGAGCCCAGGATGAGCGTGTGAGTATGGTTGGCTGGTGACAAAGCATACCGTCGATCCCCGGCACGCAGCAAGCCATACACATACGTGTACGCTTGCCCGTCATGTTGCGAGCAAACATTTTCACTTTGCAATTCCTCAATCCAAACCACACGCGAGAAGGAGGCAGCAGGGACCGATCTGGGGAATTTTTGATTTTTTTTTACACACTCGTTACGGAACCAACAAAGGATATCGGGGGAGTTTCTTCACGCGACACACACACACACACACTCTCTCTCTCTGTTTTCGCTTCGTACTATCTTGATACCCACCCGGCTTACATGCCCAATTCTGCGATTCCCTACGTTTTAAATTTTCGGAAAGCTGTCACGACTACATAACGCTCTTTACATGAATGAAATACAACAACGTAATCTTCAACCCCTTTGACCTTTGAGCTGTCTCTGTCCTCGCCCCGTGCGCTACCAATCCGCGTCCCTCGAAACTCCCTTAGGTACGTAACCCGCGCTCTGAGACATGGTACTGTCCCGCCGAGGTTGGGTGCCAAGCAGGCGGTGGACGAAGCGGTCAGGATGCCGTACATGCACGACGACTCCCGGCAGATGACAGGTGTGCGGCGCCACGGCGGTGCCGGCCCTATGAGATGAGGCAGGCGATACGTCAAGCTGTGTGGCAAAGTGCGTAGAAGGCAGATGTTTGGGGTTTGTGCGAGATTTGTACGGTCGCGAAATGAGAGAATGGGTATATGTATATGTATATGTATATGTATGAGACAAAGGTAAAAGAAAAAAGAAAATGTGACGACGCAACGGAAGGTTGTATCCACGCTTACACGATTCCGTAGTGTAGTGTAGTGTAGTGCAGGGTAGCAATGCAAGGTTTTACACGGGGACGAAAAAAAAACTTTAAAAAAAACAACACTTTAATCCTCCTCTTGTTCCCGCAGGTGCTCGAGATAGCCGACTAATCGCTTCTTGAGAATCACGCCGACAAGAGCACCTGTTCCTTCCGCCGTCACGCACAGATACCGCAGTCCCAGCTTGGAGAACATTTCGACGGCGTACTCGAGGGGCGCTGTGGCGCAGATGCTCAGCGGCGTGCGGTCGACAAAGGGGCTGAGATCGATTTCTAGCTGGTCGGGGGCCACGCCGTTGGTGGAAGAGGAGTCGATGATGTGGCCGAGGAGGCGGATGTTGATTTCTTCTTGGTTGGAGGCTGTGGCGGTGTCTGTGGAAAGGGGAGCGGGAGGGACGAGTTTTGTGAGGCCGAAGGCAAGCTCGGACTGCGAGATGTAGCCTTGTAGGATGGGTGGGCTGTTTGGTTGGTGCGATTGTACGAGGACGAGGCCGGCGTCCATGAGCCCCCTTTCTCGCAGTTGGGACAGTTTAGCGCGGAGGTGTGAGAGGCTGACAAGGTTGGACGGAGGGACGTGGACAGTGATCTCGTCCATGGTGCGTTGTGGCGGGATGAGCACGTCGACGCACTGTTTTCGCCTGCGGACAATGGAAATTGCAGTGTCGGGGTCGAGAAAGGGATGGCCGAGCACGTTTTGTGCGAGGTCATACACGCCTTCAGAGCTGATGGCATCGGCAGTCCATTTCGCGATTAGAATTGCGAGCATGTGTGGGACTACGTAGTCGAGTTGGCCGGTCAGCTCGAACATGATGACGGCGAGGGATATAGTCATGCGAGATACGCCTGCGAGGAAGGCGGCGGCGCCGACCATGGCGAAGATGCCGGGGGAGATGGAGGGTAGGGCTTGACCGACAAGGCGCCCAAAAAAAGCGCCTGCGTCGAGGGCGGGAATGATGACACCAGAGGGGACTTTGATGCCGAATGTGATAATGGTCAGAAGGAGTTTGGCGAGAGTGCCGTAGAGAAGCCAACCAATGTACTTCCAATTGTTGACGTTTGAATCCTCATTTTGACACACCCATGATGTTGTGTTGTTATTGCAATCTACTAGGAGATTCTTAATTATGATGTCGCCTGGCTCGCGCGTCAATGGGTTCGGGAACTGTAATAGAGTCGTTGCGAGGACCACAAGGAAGACTTCCAGCACTGGATTCTTCTTGATGAGTGAGAAGGATCGGAACCATTTGCTCCACAGGAAGTTGAATTTGCAGAAGAGACCACCAAATATGCCTCCTGCTACACCAAGCAGTACAAAGACAAGGTAGTGGATGGGTTCATATTGCGTGCCATAGTTAGTCTCGAAGAGAACGAGCTTGCCGGTACCGGTGGGGTTCAGCTCCTTTAGTACCATTGCAGCAGTCAAGCTACATAGAAATGCCCGCCAAAGGACCTTTCGAGGGAAGTAGGTCGATATCTCCTCGTAGCTGAACAGAACACCGCCAATAGGTGCGCCGAATGCAACAGACAAGCCACTGGAGCAAGCAGCACTAAGCAGCTCGCGCATTTTGCGACCATTGTGGCGATACTTCGGAAAGAGCATTCCAACAAGGTATCCTACACATGTCGAGATGTGCACAAAGGGACCTTCTTTACCAAGGCACATGCCTGTGCTGACGGCAAAGACTGCACCAAATGCTTTTACCAGCAAGACTGGCAGTGAGAGAAATGACGGTATGCTAAACCCAGAGAGAATTGTTTTGATCTCAGGTATGCCCGATCCAGCTGCCATATACATGACCTTCCCTCCTGGGTTTACAGTGGTTTCTCGAGCGGCGCCATTTCCATTGACCTTGGTCGCCGACACGATATCGTGTCCAGAAGAAACAGAAGGCAGCTCACTTCTCGTAAACATGGTAGCACTGGAACTGATGACGCCAAACACCAGAGCCATACCAACATAAATCGCGAAGCTTTTCATGTAGTCGTCGGTCCATGGGTTCCATTCTTTGCATTCTGCTACAGGAGCTTGAGGGGGAAGAATGGACATTGTCTCCCGAGCACAACATGCCTCCCGATTTCGGAAAGGATGGCCTGAGCAATATCCCACTTTCCAGTCTGCGACGGTGGCTACACTGACATCGACCACAAACGCAACGCATGCTGTCAATGCGCCGATGAGCACGACAGCGATCCATCCCGAGCATGCTTCGAACCGGGAGATTAGCGTGTAGCGTAGACCACGACGAGACTGTATGTAACGGAAGCGATACGCGTCTTTGACCTGTTGTTCAATGTTCAGATTGGCACAATTGTTTGGAGGAAGTGGTTCATGGGTGAATACCAGATCATGGAGCCAGTCAATGGTAGTATAGTCATTGTACGGCAGACGCTCGCCAACTGTACTACCAGCTAAATGCTGTTCCTCTTTCGTCACAGCTGAGGAAATTATGGATTGAGCCTCTGTGTCTTGCTCATGCTGTAGCTGCGACAGATGGTTTGGATGGAGTAGAGGTGTTCGTTCATGAGTATTGTCCATGCTAGAAGCCATATCGCCGTTCACGGAAGGACGACGAGCTTCAAAGGGGACATTGCTACAACTGCAGCGGCCAGGGCGCCTTTTACCCCAGTCAAGAGACTCGGCAAGCAAACATATACCTGTCCAATGATGCAGGGCAACAACAACATGATGCACGCTTATCTACCACGGAAAAAGATCTGGGCAGTGGCTTCGAGGCTATGGTGGGAGGTCCAGATGGCCAGGCCTGGAGAGAGATAAGGAAATGAGGCGTTCGGGTACGCATAGTCTAGCCGCTTTGAGCACGAATTCCAGCTTCCCTTGCACTTGCTCGATCTTCTTGAATAAATTGTCTTTCGGATCTTTTTCAGCTACAAAGGTAATTTACAGAGGCTTGAACGGCGAATCCGGAGCTTTGACCTTCCTTGTTTTACAGAACGCTTCATCACTAATCCTGGACCATCACCTTGCATCTCCACCGGTGATCCACGACGTCGAGATCACAAGATCCAACGTCTAAGCAAAGTCTCCGGATCCAAGCAAGTAGGAAGCACACGCGCAGTGCAACATGTGTTGCACATTCGAAGACACGCCCCAATTGGTTGCCACATGACTTGGTCGATAGAAAGATTCGATGGTAAAGCAGAATAAGGTCTGGCATTACAATAGAATGGAAGCGAATTATAGAATCACGCCACGGATGCCTTGTTTGCTTCAAATTCGTCGCGGTATTTCTGAAACACTGTCAGTGCAAATCAATGTATATTTGAGACCTGGTACGCACCTTCTTCTCAGCAGCATCAAGTTCCTTCCACTCGCTGGCAATGAGCTTGGCAGCTTCTGTCAGCTTGATGCTTTTAAGATCGCCGGTGGCCCATCGTTCCTGTGTGAATAGTACGAATGGTGTGGCAGCCGCCTTGGCTTGGCGTTCGTCAATGAGTTTCTCAGTGTTTGCTGGATAGCGAGACTTGAGAGTTGTTCCAGATGCTCGGTGCCTCTTGCGAAGTGCAATTCGTGCGTTATTGGCATCTGCGATCTGCTCAGGAGTGTGCGATTCGATCCAGGCTTTGTATTCAGCCCGTCTCGCGGCCGTCTTCTCAACAGCGAGATGGTTGTAGTGCTTAGACATGAAGTCAGTCATGGTTGTTGAGCATGATACCCAAACTAGTACATACCTCACGTTCAGCTGGACTGAGGCTGTGCCAGGCTTGAGCAGCCGCAGAAAGCTTGACGCGCACCTCAACTGGAGAACTTTTGCCAGCACTTCGCTCGCCAATAAAGGCGTTCAAGCCACTGAGCGTGTAGCGGTTCACGGGTGGTTTCAAAGCCCTCTTCTTCAGTGTAGCGATGGCTGCTTTAGCCTTCTCCTCTGCTGTCAGCACCTTTTTCGCTCGCTTCCTCGTCACAGGCTTTTTGGCGGCTGCCTTCTTCCTCGTTGCGGGTTTCTTGGTGGGCGTCCTCTTGGTGGGCGTCTTTTGGGCGATGGCCTTGTTGGCGGTGGCCTTTTTGGCGGCTCCGTTGGTGGTGGCTCTCTTCTTGGGCGTAGCTTTCTTCGCGGCCTGTGCCTTCACGGCCTTCTTGACCGTCGCCGACGGCTTCGTCGCGTCCGCGGTGGTGGTGGCATAGGAACGGCGGGCGGTGAGCGCCTGTGTGTAGGCGCGCGAGATGGCGCGGATGGCCGGGCTATGCGAGGCACTGTGGGCGAGCAGCGATCGCTTCAGGGCGCGGGCAAGCTGTGGCAGGGCGTGTGGGGATGTTTTGGGCCCACGGGCGGCCAAGCGGCACAGTGCGCGTTGGGACAACATGACCGTTTCTTGCAATTGCGCACGGGAAAGCTGCGATGACGAGTGGTGGCGATGCCGCAGCGCCTGGTGCAGCACTCTGGGGCGAATTGTGGTGTGCGAGGTGCGTGAGGCGGGAGGAGCGGGCGGTGAGACACGGACGGCAGGTCGCGAGCTGGTGGGACGGGGCTGGTGGCTGGGAAGCTCTTATTAGTGGGACCATGGATTGCCTAAAACGTCGTGCTGCTCACGTAGCCGGGCACGCCTTGCATGAATTCCATGCCCCAGATCGACCACAGCCGAGAGCCCACCAACAAATGCAATCGAATGCTCAACCCCCAATCTTTCTCTCGCATGCAAAAACCCTCATTGATCACTATGTACAGAAGCGCTTAGCATAAGCAGCCTTTGCAGGCATTGTCTCCCCAACAACCCCGCCTTGCTGCATGCTCTACCATGCCTACCTCCATTGCCCGATCGCAGCAAAGTGGCTAGTTTTCGTGAATCTGAAACAGCTGTGGTTGCTTTGGGTTTACGTGACTTTGTAACTATGTTGAGTTAGCACAAGTAAACAATTCCGCCAGCGAAAAAGTACGTACCTCCAAGGGTGGTCTTCATCGCCATACTGGATAGCCTCCATCCAGTCCTTCATCTGCAACGCAATCGGGCCTGCCTCGATGTGGTCCTCGAGTCCGCAGTCAACCAAACGTCCTTTCCAGCTGATCTTTCGTACAGGGCTGACAATGGCAGCGGTACCGGCGCCAAAGATTTCCAGCATGCGACCCTCGTCGGAAGCATCTGCAATCTCCTTCATGGTGAACTTACGCTCAAGGACCTTCCATCCCTTGGGCTCCAGGCGTTCCCTTGCAAGGCCAAGGATGGAGTCTCGTGTAACACCCTCGAGGATGGTACCATCGAGTGGTGCAGTAAGCAATTCTGGCTGACCAGTTTCCTTGTTCTTGATGGCCGCGAACAAGTTCATGGTGCCGACCTCTGTGACGTATTCTTCCTCGCCAAACAGCCAGAGATTTTGGTGGAATCCTCGGCTTGCAGCTTGCATTTGCGGCACAATACATGGCGCATAGTTGGCTCCAAGCTTCTTGTCTCCAACACCTCCTGGCCATGCGCGCACGGCGTAGTCGGTCGCTTCGAGGGACACCGCCTTGAAACCAGTGGGGTAGTATGGGCCGACGGGAGAGGCGATCACGTACAGCAGCGCAGACGCAGGAGGGCCAACACCCAGTGTTCGCTGCGTGCCGATCATGGTAGGGCGCAAGTAAAGGGAGTATCCTCGGGCACTGTCGTATGATTAGCGCCCGTTACGAGTATACGCGTTGAGCATCTTCTTACTCGGGAATGAATCGCTTATCCTCCTTGACGAATTTGCCTATCAGCTCAATCATGGCATCTGGGTCAAATGTAGGCAACGCAATTCTTGCAGACGACTTGTTCAAGCGTGCCATGTTCTTGTCCGGCCTGAACAACCTGATGTTGCCGCTCTTGTCCTTGTAGGCCTTCATGCCTTCGAAGCACTCAAATGCATAGTGGAAAACGCACGTGGCTGGATCGAGGCTGAGGTTTTGGTAGGGGGTTATGCGCGCAGGAAGCCATCCTTCTGTAGCTGTCCATTCAAGCGAAAGCATATGATCTGGTGCCTGGAGTTAGTTCAGGTGCCGCCGGTGTGCGCATGCTAGTAGTACCTGAGAAATTGCGCCCAAATACCAGCTCCTCGGGCGGCAGAAGATCCTTGGGCGTGGTGGTCGTTGTGATGCTGAGCTTAGTGGGGTCGATGTCCTTGATCTTCTCCCCTACTGAGGCGTTCGCATGTATGCTGTATGGCCGCTGAGTCCGACATCGCAGCGATGCGCTCAGCGGCGCGGCAGCAGGACGAAGGGTGCCGCGGGCGCAGAAAGAAAGCAATCGGGCTGACCGTGGCTGCAGCATGTTGGAGGGTCTATGTGGAGAGCAATTGGTGTTGTGGAGAAGGGGCGTTGGTGCAAGTGGTAGTCCGGCGGATATTCTTCCAACACCGAAGCTGACCGCGACTGGACTCTGGAGACATCGGAGCCCTGCAGTCAGATGAGACCGCCTGGGGCTTGCCTCCTCCAATTGGGTTCGGGGAGATGCTCCAGCACCAAGACCACCCTGAGCCACACCAAAGGACGCGATTGTGGTCTGCAGAGCATCCTACACGGACATTTGAGGCTATGCGCGTCCTCGGCTCTCTTGATTGAGGCGGGTGGGCGGGCAGCTGTATACAGTATTCCCCATGCTCGCTTACCATGCCATGCACATACAAGACTGTGCGTGTGTGTCGCTGACAGTACTCTCTCCCTTGCTGCTCGAGTCTTGACTCGTCAACTGGCCTGTGGCGTCAGCACAAGCCACAGTACTTCGTAAGCCATTTGTTGCCCAGCAGCTGCTTCATGATCGCGAACGGCGGGACACAGTCTCAGATGTGCTGCGCTCTTCGGCCCAAGTCCTCCTTCCGCCTCGCATCTCACATCGACACCACAGTCCATGACGCCCACCCCACACTTCCAACGCATCGCCGCGCGCGCGAGTAGGTCATCATGTTCTCCAGCGCCCTGAAATCCTTCACCTCAAATATCTCGAGCAACTACACCCTGAGCTCCCAGCCCACCTCGTATTCGGGACCATGGAAGATCTACGATGCGAAGAAGAAGTCGACCGGCAAGACTGCTTCGGTCTTTGTCTTTGAGAAGAAGTCCTTGGAGCCGCCGGCGGGCGCGGGCTTTGGCGGGCGTTCTGCTGCATCCGGGCTCAAGCGCGCCCACGATGAGGTGGTCGAAAGACTCAAGAAGGAGGCCAGCTCGCTCGCACGACTGCGGCATCCAAGCGTCCTGGAGCTAGCAGAGCCAGTAGAGGAGACTCGCGGCGGCGGACTCATGTTTGCGACGGAACCTGTCACGGCGTCCCTTGCTGGGCTTCTACAAGAGAAGGACGAACAAGAAAAGGCTGGCGGCGTCGGGGGGCGCAGAAGTCGATATGTCATTGAGGAGGCCGATGGCCAGAAGCGCCGGCGAGAGCTTGAGATGGACGAGCTCGAGATACAGAAAGGTTTATTACAAATCGCCAAAGGTCTCGAGTTCTTGCATGAGAGTGCCGGCTTGGTCCATGCCAACTTGACCCCGGAAGCAATATTCATTAATGCGAAAGTATGCAATACAACATCCTTCTCTTCCGTTCGATCGTCTTGCTGATGCCCTCGGTAGTCAGACTGGAAGATTTCAGGCCTTGGTTTCTCCACTCCGCCCGAGAACTCCACGAAGCCCACGTCCGTTGTCCCAATTTCCTTGTCCGAGGTGCTGAACTATGATGCGCGCTTGCCACGGCATGTCCAGCTTGACCTCGACTACACCTCTCCAGATTTTGTCATGGATGGAAACATCACAAGCGCAGCGGATATGTTCAGTCTTGGAATGCTGATTATCGCATTATACAACTCACCACATAAAAGTCCGCTGGAATTCAACGGGAGTTCGTCCTCGTACAAGCGAGCATTTTCTTCCTCCTCGTCCGTGCCGAATAAAAGCAACAATTTCATGTCTTCACAGCCCCTGCCACGCGATGTCGTGACCGGTGTGCTGGACCGCTTGATCACACGACGACCTGCACAGCGTCTCGATGCTCGAGAATTTCAACAGGCGCAATACTTTGATAACATCCTTGTTTCCACCATTCGTTTCTTGGATTCTCTGCCCGCAAAGACACCGAACGAGAAATCTCAATTCATGCGAGGCCTCCCACGTATCTTGAATCAATTCCCCAAGTCAGTCCTCGATAAAAAAATACTTCCGGCCTTGCTCGAAGAGATGAAGGACCGCGAACTACTAACGCTAATATTGCAGAATGTGTTCAAGATTGTGGCTATGTTGCCTGCCGGAAAACGTGCTTTCACAGAGAGGGTTATTCCCCGGTTGCGCGAAACGTTCTTGACCACATCTGCGACTACGAACAAGGGAACTGCACCAGAGCGGGACAGCTTGAAGGAAGCTGGGCTGATGGTACTTCTCGAGAACATGCAGATTGCGGCAGAAAATTCAAGTGGCAAGGAGTTCAAGGATGACATCCTTCCAATCATCAATCATGCTCTTGAGTCACCTACTCATTCCTTGGTCGATGCGGCTCTTCGCACACTACCCGTTGTGCTTCCCATACTTGATTTTTCAACAGTCAAGAACGAGCTCTTCCCAGTCATCGCTACTATCTTTGCCAAGACAAGCAGCATGGGCATCAAAATTCGAGGCTTGGAAGCATTCAAGACGCTTTGTGGTGGTGGCAGTGCCGAGGAGCAGGATCAGGGTGATGGCTTGACCGGCATTGTAGCAGCTCCACAAACAAAAACTTCAACTGTCTCAATTCTTGACAAGTATACGATTCAAGAAAAGATTGTTCCCTTGCTTCGGGGCATCAAGACCAAAGAGCCAGCTGTTATGGTATGTATGGTATTCTTTTCCTCAATATTGTCCGCTAATTATGACCTAGATGGCTGCACTTGATGTCTTCAAGGCGATCAGCAACCAAGTCGACAGTGATTTCCTGGCCATGGATGTACTTCCTATTCTCTGGCAGTTCAGCCTAGGACCCTTACTTAATTTACCACAATTCCAAGCATATATGACGCTTATAAAATCCATGTCGGCACGAGTAGAGCACGAGCAGACTCGAAAACTGCAAGAGCTCGGTGCTAATAACGCCGCGGCTACGTCTCGCAATGAGTTTATGACATTCGGTATTCCTCCTGCTGCGAATGGCCTTGATAAAAATAACGGAGATGGTGACACAAACTTTGAAGCCCTCGTACGGGGTGGACCACAAGGATCATCTGGTGGCAGCGACATGCTTGGTGGAGATCCCTGGGGCAATGCATCCACTTCTGCTTCATCTTCGGCAATTCTGCCGTCTCGTCCATCGACAAATCGCACGCGATCCGCAAACAATGCGTCCCCAGCTGCAACATTCTCATGGTCGACGCCTCCCGTGTCCCCTCCTCCATCCTCAGGGACTCTTGCCATACCAGCCATACAGAGTCGAACAGTCACACCTGATCATAGTATCAACACTCTAAACTCCTCTTTCCCTGCTCTGAGCGCTGTGAACCCAGGTATAGGTAGCCCATCCTATGCGCCTCCCGGACAGCAGATGATGAATGGAATGAGCATGAATAGCATGGTCACACCAACATTGACGCCCTCGTATACTAGTACACCAAGCGTCGGCATCGATTGGAGTAAGGCTGGCGGCACGTCGATGACATCAAATACTTGGGGTGGTGCATCCTCGACGACAGGAGGTGTGTCTAGCTTTAGTATTCAAGCGCCTGCACCATCGCCTGCGCCTGTTCAAGCACGAAGCAATCCTTACTCGACATTCAGCATAGCACCACCTCCAACGAAGCCGAACGCCAATTCGTCATTCAGCATTGCCCCTCCACCTAGTATGAGCAACCGAAGCGCAAGCTCTGGGAGCGGAATGGGCATGAGTAGCATGGCTGCACTGAAGGCACAAACACAAAAACAGCAACAGCAGCAGTCTGTTCAACAACAGCAGCCAAACTGGGGGACTGGAGGAGACAGTTTGATATGAGCGATGAACAGATTTCCCGTCCTATTAGCGTTGCATGTAGTTTTCCTAGATAAGCCTTCAAAAATACGACACGGAACG
The DNA here is from genome assembly GCA_025742365.1 of Coniothyrium glycines. Taxonomy (NCBI): domain Eukaryota; kingdom Fungi; phylum Ascomycota; class Dothideomycetes; order Pleosporales; family Coniothyriaceae; genus Coniothyrium; species Coniothyrium glycines. The sequence goes on from JAMXIJ010000013.1 coordinate 497,838, forward strand.
GATCTTCCGCCAAGTCATCGTTGCCAAGACTTTCTTGCCACGATAGGCGGCCTTGGAATGATCAAGGGTAAAGAATACATGGGTACGACATTGCGATATGTACGCCTGAAGCATCGTCATCAGTGAAAAATGCTACAGCGCAATTTAAGTAACGGTACACTCACCCTCAGACTCGCCCACAATAGTGCCCAGCGTGTGTCACGACAAGTTGAGACTATTTAAAAGTCAGAAATGTCAATCTTGATGATGGAATCGATGCAGCGAAATCCCATGGCAGGGTCGGAACAAGCACGAAGCGAAGAGAAGGCAAGGAGGGATATGAAGGGATTGGCGAGGCTTGATGTCGTGCTTGCCGGCCCTACCGCGCTACCAAGAATTGAGTCAAGAGGCGGATTCGAGCTTGACCCGCAGCGCGCGTCTTGGCGATTGCTTACTGGCGCCGCCGCCAGTGGATCGACGTCATGGCGTCTCGCAACGGCTGACGGGGAAGAAATTGAAGCACAATGACGGGCGAGGAGGAGTGTAGTAGTCATGGCGTCTGGCGAGCCGCGGGTACCATGCCTGTGTGCGCCCAACCCATAGGGCCGTTGCACCAGCACACGGCATGGGCGCGCGCGCAACCAGATCTCACCGACCGGCCGACAACCTTCACCACCCCCCCGCAAGTTCGCGAGCTAACTGTCCTCGCCTGCATCGTCTGTGCATGCCCACTCTCCAGCCACACATCATCGCCTGTTGCCACCATCCACATATTTAACAATCCCCGTCGCCCGTTGCCGCCATCCTGATCCACCTAGTTAACAATCATCATAACCCGGTGCGTCGCCCATCCTTGCCCACCATCCTGCAGTCTGCGACCTGGCAGCTACTGCCCTTCTTCGACCACCTCATATCCTTCCAGCTCGAGTGGTTCATGCCCGCGCAAACGGCTTCTCGTCGTCGTTTTTCCTGCACTTCGTACCAAAGGAGCATCCGTTGCGTAAAATGGCGATAGGCCTCTTCAAGAAGCGGGCGACGGCCGATACCCACAGTCAAAGCAGCGACGAAAGAGCAAAGGATGCGGAAAAGGCGTATGATGCCGACGGTATCGCTGCGGGCGATGGCAGCGACCAGAGCTTCGACATTGGTAGGCAGATTGCTATGGAAAGCGATAATGCTATCCAGTATCGCACGTGCAGCTGGCCCAAGGTATGTTACTCAGCCTCGCCTTCGTGACTTGGCTCTTTACACACGGATGCCCGCGACCTTGCGACTAATATGCCTGAAAGACTGCGGCCCTGCTGTTCTCCGAGTACATCTGTCTGGCTATCATGTCGTTCCCATGGTCCTACTCCATCCTCGGCCTTGTCCCTGGACTGATCTTGACCGTTGTGATTGCGGCACTCGTTCTATACACATCTCTCATTACCTGGTAAGTCTAACGAATCGTGGAATACTCGGCGCGTCTCTTACAAGTTACAGGGAATTTTGTCTTAGGCATCCTGAGATCCGCGATGTCTGCGATCTGGGTCAGATGATCTTCTGGAATAAGAAATGGGCCTTTTACTTCACCGCTGTCATGTTCATTTTAAACAGTAACGCACTCCTCTAGTTTGCACCTCCTTCACAGCATGCTAACACGCTCGCAGATACCTTCATCATGGGCCTTCACTGTCTAGTAGGCGCAAAGTGGTGGAACACCATTACCGGACATGGCATGTGCACGATTGGCTTTTCTGCCATTACGGCTATCATCTCCTTCGTCATGTCACTGCCACGCACTTTCTCCACTCTGGCCAAGGTTGCGACGTTCTCGGCTCTATTCACCTTCATTTCCGTCATTCTAGCGGCAGCGTTCTCCGGAGTTGAAGGCAAGCCTGCAGGCTATCCTAAGCTTGGAGAGCCAACTGTGTACGCCTTTCCTCCATCTTCGGTGACTTTCGTGGCTGGTATGAATGCCTTTATGAACATCAGCTACACCTTCATTGGTCAGATCACCTTGCCAAGTTTCATCGCTGAAATGAGGGAGCCCAAGGACTTCCCCAAGGCGCTTTGGACGGTCACGATCTGCGAGATCATTGTCTTCAGCCTGGTTGGAGGCATTGTCTATGGTTACACCGGTACACAGTATATGACAGCACCAGCTTTTGGAAGCATTGAGAACGAGGTGTACAAGAAGGTCGCTTTCACCTTCATGGTACCCACAATTATCTTCTTGGGCGTACTGTACGCTTCAGTCTCGGCACGATTCGTGTTCTTCCGCTTCTTCGCTGGTACCCGCCATATGGGCAACCACACCGTCGTTGGCTGGGCGGGCTGGGCTGGTATTCTCGCAGTGCTTTGGGTCTTCGCCTTTATCATTGCCGAAGTCATTCCTTTCTTCTCGGACTTGCTCTCGCTCATGAGCTCGCTTTTCGACTCGTTCTTCGGGTTCATCTTCTGGGGTGTAGCCTACTACCGTATGCGGGTCGAGACATACGGTCCTGACTTCTGGAAGACACGTGGTATCCGCGGATATGCTGGCTTCGGGTTCAACATCGTCCTTTGCATGATCGGTCTGCTCTTCTTGACGGCAGGCACGTACGCGACTGTGCAATCGATCATTGATGGATATCATCAAGCATCATTTGGCGGCCCGTTCAGCTGCGCAGATAACGGCTTGTAGAGTATAAGAATAAATCAGAAGATGAGAACATTGCCAGACCTCCTTTACTCCTCTACCGCACCTCTTTGTATTTCTTTGGTAGATTTGATAAGTCCGTAATTTTAAGCTGGATAGAGTGCGACGTACACGGGCTATCTATCAAGGTTCTAATCAGTGTGGGTAGGACCCAACAACATAGTGTCCTTTTCGAGCGCTTCAAAGACAAAAGTGCACAGGTGCTACATAAAGATAACAAATAAAGAGTAAAAGATACATCCTTCCAACTGTTCTATGGTAGCCTTCTCCTAAGCCGCTTGAACGCGCTGCCGCACAAGCTATGACGTCTCGCTAAGGCACCGAACTGCCGAACATCTACACGTTAAACAAGTTGTCAAACACCCCCACATTACCCGGCGCCCAGCCTGTCGTTCTTCCTTCTCTTCGCGCACAATTCTTAGACAATTCCCAATCCTGCGATTTTGCACAAGTCTACACCATGAGTTCGTTGATTGATTTTAGTCAGACGAGTCTGTGGGGTGAGTACCTGCGCGCAGCACCTGGACGTGTGGGATTGAGCAGAGAAGCTTACGGTGAACAGTCTCTGTAGCGAGCATTTTGTTCAACCCTACATTCTGGAAGTATGTTGTCATCCTACCATATTCCCATACAATCGCTAATATAGTATCCAGCATTGCTGCGCAGCAAGGTACGGAAACCTCTGCTCACAGTCCGCTCGAGACGCTTTCTTCCCACGGCCCCAGCTACAGAGCATACCTACATGATCTCACATAACCTCAGAATACCACAATAAAATCCTTACCAAGCTCTTCGGCGGAAACCCACGTCTAGGCTGCTACGCCCTCGCTGTAACCATCTTCTCGCTCGGCATCTTCAGAGACTACCTGTCCGTCCTCCCTCCCCCCTCCTCTTCGCGACAAGCAATTACAATGCTAACCACCACGTGTTCAGCTACAACCTCGCCCTCTCCCACCAGCCCACGCACCCGGCACTCGCGTCCCCACTCGTAAAATACGCCGCAATCCCTCTCTTCCTCACCGGCAATACCCTCGTCCTAACATCCATGTACGCCCTCGGCGTCACCGGCACCTACCTCGGCGACTACTTTGGCATCCTGATGGACGCGCCCGTGACCTCGTTCCCCTTCAACGTCTCCGAGGCGCCCATGTACCACGGCTCCACGCTGAGCTTCCTCGCTACCGCGCTGTGGCACGGCAAGCCTGCGGGCGTGTTCCTCACGGGCGTCGTCGCGGCGGCGTATGCCGTGGCGAGGCGCTGGGAGGACCCTTTCACAGGCATGATTTATGCCAAGAGAGACGAAGAGAGGAAGAAGCGCGGGGGAAAGGCGTTGTAGATTTCCTCTCTTCTTTCTCCTTCGCCCTCTTCCTCCCTCCCTCCCTCCCTTCTTCTTCCTCGGATGAGGTGGTGATGGAGGGGTTGTGTCGAGGGTGCGCATCTTCGTACATACTTGGACAGTCACTTTTACATGGCAGCCCGGGCATCAAGAAAGAGCATCACCGCCGATACCCTACGGTGAAGAGTCAACGGGACGGTAGACGTGCACCCAGCACGCAAAATTGAGTCGGAGGACAATGATATGCTGGAGAGGAAAAAAAGCGCAGCGAGTACCCTTTCAACATGGCGCGCGGGACAAAGGTTTGTGGCGTGCGGGTATTCAACTGCCAACCTAAAAACTCTTAGATAGTGAAGAATGATTTTGCATGGTTTGATATGAATCGATGGCCCAAATGCGACAACTGCCCCGAGCGACAACTTTCTCATTCGTTCAGTCAGTGGTAAGATGATATGTCCGTGTGACGTTTGCATGTCTGTTTCATTGTCACAAGTAGCATGAGTAAATGGATACATCCAATGTAAGAAGACTGTCCTTCAATTATGCCAAGTCCACTCAAAGAACTCGGCGATGTTCTCACAATGGTGTACGCACAAGCAGTCTCACTTCGGGACTGGACTTATCACGTCTATGTGTGATGGGATGGGTGCACAACCACGGATTATATAATCTTTTCGCTAACAAGAAGTCGCATCAGACACCCAGTACTCTTACTACACATGATGCAACGAGCATGAGCAGAGATAATGTACATCTCTATCCCCTCACGATCCTTCACATGTTTCAGACCTGAACGTCGAAGCTTGAATTAGGACGTCGATCTGTCCACCTTGGCCAATAACGACAGTCGATCCCAGCAATATCATTGTGGTATCAAACGCTTACTCCTCAGCCTCGAGAGGAGCTTCCTCATCGTACTCCTCCTCAGCATCGGAAACGGAGGCCTCCTGGTACTGCTGGTACTCGGAAACCAAATCGTTCATGTTGGACTCAGCCTCAGTGAACTCCATCTCGTCCATACCCTCACCAGTGTACCAATGCAAGAAAGCCTTGCGCCTGAACATGGCAGTGAACTGGTCACCGACACGCTTGAAGAGCTCCTGGATAGAGGTGGAGTTACCAACGAAGGTGGAAGACATCTTAAGACCACGGGGAGGAACAGAGCAGAGGGCGGTCTGGACGTTGTTGGGGATCCACTCAACGAAGTAGGAAGAGTTCTTGTTCTGGACGTTGCGCATCTGGTCCTCAACTTCCTTCATGGAGACCTTTCCACGGAAGTAAGCAGAGCAAGTCAGGTAGCGACCGTTGCGGAAGTCGGAGGCAGCCATCATGTTCTTGGGGTCGAACATTTGCTGAGTGAGCTCGGGAACGGTGACGGCGCGGAAGGAGTGGGCGCCACGACTGGTGAGGGGAGCGAATCCGACCATGAAGAAATGGAGACGGGGGAAGGGAACCATGTTGACGGCCAACTTCCTCAGGTCAGAGTTCAGCTGACCGGGGAAACGAAGGCAGGTGGTGACACCAGACATGACGGCGGAGACGAGGTGGTTCAGGTCACCGTAGGAGGGGTTGTTCAGCTTGAGAGTCCTCATGCAGATATCGTACAGAGCCTGGTATCGTCAGTTATGGATTGTGTAAATGTTCTCTTCGCATGTGCGTACCTCGTTGTCAATGCAGAAGGTCTCGTCGGAGTTCTCAACGAGCTGGTGAACGGAGAGGGTGGCGTTGTAGGGCTCGACAACGGTGTCAGAGACCTTGGGGGAGGGCACAACGGAGAAAGTGGCCATCATGCGGTCGGGGAACTCCTCGCGGATCTTGGAGATGAGGAGGGTACCCATACCGGCACCAGTACCACCACCAAGGGAGTGGGTGATTTGGAAACCCTGAAGGCAGTCGCAGCCCTCAGCCTCGCGACGGACGACATCGAGAACCTGGTCAACGAGCTCGGCACCCTCAGTGTAATGGCCCTTCGCCCAGTTGTTACCAGCACCAGACTGGCCGAAGACGAAGTTGTCGGGACGGAAGAGCTGGCCAAAAGGACCAGCGCGGACAGCGTCCATTGTGCCGGGCTCGAGATCGACAAGGACGGCGCGGGGAACAAACTTGTTGCCAGAGGCCTACGGTTGGTTAGGATTTACGCAATCCGGGCTGCAATGGATCATCGCGTACCTCGTTGAAGTAGACGTTCATGCGTTCGAGCTGGAGATCAGAGGTGCCATTGTAGACACCGGAGCCGTCGAGGCCGTGCTCGCCGGAAATGGTCTGCCAGAAGGCGGCACCAATTTGGTTACCCTGTGACATTTAGCTGCTGCTCCAGCGTGAGAGAGCGATTGTACATACGCACTGACCGGTCTGGAGGTGAACCTGTTGCACAGAGAGCTCGTCAGCCGTTGTTCTCACATTGTTGTGTTGTCCCTGAGCGGAAACGCGGGGCAAGGACGCGCCCAGGCAGTGTCGCGCTGGGGTGGGCGATACGTACAATCTCACGCATGATGGCGGTTGTGTATGAGGGAAATGTGGATTGCTGGAGCTGAAGATGGGACTGAGCTGGGTCGAGGCGGTTGGGTGTCGCTGGTGTGGAGGCAGAGGAGGAGCAGAAGCGGTGTACAGTTGGGAAAGATCTAGTGTGGGTTAGGGGTCTGTGCCGCGCTAACGCTAGCTGTAAACAACGCGCAACAGGCACCAGTTCTTGCACCGCGACAACGAGTGGAGCAACCAACCCTCCCCTGATTTATGCTTGCATTTGGAAACATTTCTCCATTCCGCGTTGTTTTTCTACATAGTTACATGTCTTTTCTGGCGACGCATGTGTGAGTGCGTCGTCTCCTGCGCCTGGCTTGGATCGGCGGGCGAATGCAAAGTTCGCTCCATCTCGTCCTACCGGTAGTGGTTCGGCCAACCACGCAGCCTGCAGCAGTGCATCCGTCCCGATTGTGCCTTGCCTGCACAACTTGCATTTCGCATCATTGATCTTTGGTACATGTACCCACAGCATTACCTGAACCATGCAAACAGCCCCTACAGCTGTTTCTTCGAGTGGTACGCTTGGCCATTAGCAATCGTCTCTCGCTTCACCACCAGGGGCATGGTCCATATGTTTGGCCACAGCAGCTTGTATTCATCCTGCCTGTAGTTCAAGCAATGTCTCAGCCAAATTCCCCACACAATGTAGTAGTAAGCTCCGATGCCTGTCATGATATGCCTATTGTTGTGAGCTATGCGTTTAGATGAATGTCACCGAGGTACTTACCACCAGCCATGCCCCTCGAGCACAAAGCCCCATGGCATGCCAATGCTCCTCCTCCATCCAATGAGAGTCGAGCAGTGTTCATTGTCGAGATGCCAGATGGCAAAACCCCCAAGAAAGATGCCAAGACCCAGCAAAATCATCTTCCACATGGTACTCAGAATTTCCTCATCTCTCATATTGTCCTCCAGGACAGAATTTACGCCTCCATGTGGCTTCGGGTTGGCCGCCTCCCTCTCTCTCGAGCGGAACTTTGGCCGAATGTTCACCTCCATAACGTACATAGCCCGGAATAGCACAACGGCTGTCAGGATAGCGTACGCATTTTGATGGAATGCCGGATCTTGCAGGTAGTGATAGTACATCGTGATGAACACAGCGAGCGAGATCAATGCTACCGCCAAAGTGATCGAGTATCGTCTCGATTTGCCATAGCTGAAGGTTGCAAAGTTCATTAAGCATGTAGTGTAGATCATGGAAAGCTCGTCGACCAGCTGCATTGGATCTTCTTTGTATCAGCCCTCGAGCCACATGTATATACTTGACATTAGACATACATTTCAATGTCGCATGAAACAGAAAGCTTCCCGTGCCAGTGAGCAAGTAGCCTATGAACGCCACAAGAAAGACAGTGTCATGCCCATGCTTTAGACAATTGCGAATGCCCTTTGTTGCCAGATACATGAAAAGGAAGTTTGTAATTGTGTTGATGATTTCGGCAGAATATTGTGTCACAACATAGTTCTTCGTGCATGTCAGCAACTGTGCTATGCGCATGCCAGCTGTGGAACTGACCTCCTCACACCAATCTAGAGTCGAGGTTACAGGTGACCAAAAGCCATCCTGTTCAGGCGGGTAAGGTATCGAGGGCAATTGAGGAAATAAAGCGGCCATGGTGCCGCAATGTGCACTGCTGGTAGATGCAGAATTCGTCAACGACTGCAAATCGACGGGTCAAAATCAGGTTACGAAAGTTGGACTTAGTCCCGGACGTTGCGGAAACAGGTGTGGATCGTCAGTCAGCGAGCGATCAAAGCTGGTTCGTCATAGTTGGATAATAAGCCAGCAGATAGGCTGTGTGAAGAATAGGCGCATTGAGCTCTTCAAGTCCCGAAAGATAGCGCAGCGCTTCACGCTGGCATGTGATGCTCCGATGCAGACTAGCAGGACTCTGTGATGCAAAGAACAGAAGCAGGAGGCGCACGATTTCGTCGCGAGCCGCACAGCCAATGACAAATAAGGCAGGGACCTAACCGAGAAAGCTTCACCTTGGGCGCGCTATTGCCCTCTCCAGGATATCAGCAATCCAAACCCTATCCACACTACTACCATCAAAATGTCTATGCCCAACGAGGCCTTGCAAAAGGTTTGATGGTCTCTCACGAGCGCTCTTCCTGGTGTCGTATTGACGGTTTTCCAGGTCCTGCAAGAAATCAGCCAGAAAAAGGCTTTCGCAGAACAACAACTCGTGATTGTCAGGCAACAAAAGGTGGCCCGCACACGCGAGGGTCGCATGTTACAGCTCACGTCATCAGAGGTCTCATCGTTACCTGCTGAGACTAAAGTGTACGAGGGTGTCGGCAAAATGTGAGTCTGTCTCATCACCTCCAATATGTCACACGTTAGTCGTGGACACGACTTTTTACAACATGGCGGTGCTCATATTACATCCAGGTTTGTATGTACGCCAATCACAGATGTCCAGAAGAGGCTGCAGACAGAAAGCGAGGCTTTGACCAAAGAGCTGGCAAACTTGGATAAGAAGGAGGACTATCTGGAGAAGACGTACACCAACAGCAAGAATAGCCTCGAGCAGGTTCTCAAGGGTGCGAGCTGATACTGATGAAGAGATCACTATTCTAGATTCAGTGTCTATTAACCAATATCAAAGATCTCATCACAGAAATATGTTCATTAGAGGGTTACCTGATGCCACACAATGAGTTTGAACCGGTAAATAATGCCACTGACGAAACGAAAGCCCAAGAGCGCAACTTCCGCTAACCTTGTTTCGAGCATGTTGCCGCCGAGACCGACTTCGCATTTCGGAAGCAAGATGAAACCCATCAAAGCTAAACTATCTAGACTTTTACCTAACTCAAACATGATCACCGCATTCTCACTAGCATGCTCTCTACACCTTCGATGCACTTCCTAACCTCATCTGCGGCCCTCGCAACATAAGCACCGTCCAGGACTCTATGATCTGCACTCCAGCTGAAAACACATTCTTCCTTCTTGATAAGCTCACCGTCTTCCCCAAATGCAGGCACAGCTCGGGCTTTGCCAATCGCCACGATACCAACCTGTGGTCCAACTATGACTGGTGCTACCACGGTACCACCTATGCTGCCGATATTGCTGACAGTGAATGTAGCGCCTGTCAGATCAGCCGATGTGAGCTTGCCTGCGCGTGCAAGGCTACTCAAACGCTGGATCTCCTGTGCAAGCGATGCGATGCTGTGGTTTTGCACGTTCTTGATCACTGGAACCAGGAGGCCGGATGGAGAGTCGACCGCGATACCAATGTTGTGACTGCCCTTGAGAATGAGTTGTGGTTTGCTGGGGTTGCTGGTGGTGTCGAGATGAGAGTTGAGAAGAGGAAATTGTTGCAACGTTAGAGAGACCGCTTTGATAATTATTGGCAGCGGCGTGATGCGTTCGGCCTTTTCACGGCCAATGTTATATTTCTTCCGCAATGCAGTAAGTGAGCTGAAGTCGACAGCGTCGGTGTACAAGAAGTGTGGTATCGAGAGGGATTTGGTCATTTGTTTGAACATACCCGACTGGACGGGTGTCAGGGGCTTGGTTTGGTCCTCTGGCAACTGTGCAGAAGGCAGAGACGGTGGTAAGGTAGAGGCTGTTGTGTTGACTGATTGCTTTGTTGTCTCAATATGTCGTTGTACGTCTTCCTTCGTGACTCGGCCCTCTTTGCCCGTTCCTTCAATGTCCTCGATCGTGAGGCCATGCTCTTTGACCAAATGCCGTACAGCTGGTGTGGCTAATGATGCATGTTTCCCCGCCTGCCGTTGAGATTTCGTCGAATGTGAAGAGGATTCAGTCGGTAGCGAGGTTGACTGGTCTGGGGTGGTCGTGTCTTGGGCAATGGTCTTGGTGTCGTTTCTATCCAGTTCGATCTCTTGGCTCTGAGGCTCGGCCTGCTTCTCCGCACCACCATTTAGTAGCGCCTCATCGGCAGCAGAAATCTCGCTCTGTATGTCTATATCCACCAATGGCTGCATGAGTCAGTCTCTACTTCGATAGCGATCTGTAATGCATCGTACCTTTCCGACCTTGGCCATGTCGTCTGGCTCGTAGTACAGTTTCTTGATAACTCCATCAAACCGGGAGGTGATCTGCCGAAGATTAGTATAGCACCATGTAGTATCCTTAAAACTCCACTTACTTCGACCGAAGCTTTGTCTGATTGTACCTCGCAGATGGGGTCAAACTGCTCGACTCGTGCACCTGGTTTCACGAACCATTGTATGACTTGACATTCTGTGATACCTGTTCACAGCATTGGCTCTTATGCCTGGAGTAATGACGATGTAACGAACCTTCTCCAATGTCTGCAAGCAGATAGGGTTTGACCACAAGTAACCGCTTTGTACCGTGAAATCCTCTTCTTTGCGGGTGCCGCCATGTGTTTGTGGTTCTTGAAGCCGCAATTGGCGCCCTTTGTGTGACGCCTGTCCGACTGAAGAGCCGTGTAGCTTCTCTACACGCGAAAGTGGTCATGTTGGGCGCCGTGTACATGGAAGCTCAGTAGAGGAGGATAACATGGTCAAGTACTGTGGTCGATACGCCAATTGTGAAAGGTAAGCCGACGTGAACCGCGGCCTCGGTGTGACGTGAGCAGATTAGCGCCCTTAGGTGCCCTTGTCATTCTTAACCCGCACCCGCACCTGACTAGAAGTGGCTAGGCCGTCAGCTACCTACCCCAGCTTTTCGTTGCGGGCGTGCGCGACGCGTTCGTTTTCATGTCCACGAGTACAAGCAAAAACACTTGGTCGACTTACGTGCCAGATATCGATCCTTGAAAGGCGATGGTCGATGAACTGATGCCGTTGTCTTTGGAGTTCTACATATGACTTTAGTCTGCATTGCCCAAGGAAGCACGAAGTGTGAGTCAGCGTCACGCATGAGGCTCGGACCTCGAGGCCTGCCAAAGTCTTCATGTAACAAGCACTCGTGTTTGTGTGTGGACTCGGGTGAGGTTCCATCCCGATTGTGGTGGAACAACGATGAGGCTGAAGTTCATTAGCGGCTTGGCATTCGAGAAACGTCTTGGTGGGGGATGCGCCTACCGCGTGCAGGCTACTATTGATCAATCCACGAAACCTGCGCCGCGCCTGCGTCATATCAGCGACCAGTGATCATCGCAAGCCGATAGTGTATAATTCTCCACGACATCCAATCTTGCGCTCGAAGCAAGCGCGACATGGACGACTTCAACAGCGAAACAGACAGTGACTACACCAGCTACTGGCGGGACTGGGTAGGTACCTTGCATACGTAGTTCTTGCATCCTCATTCCTTGATTGATCGTGTGATATCCTGGCGCGCAAGATGGCCATCCGCTACGTGAGGTTCTTCAAGAAGAGGGTCATCTTCGCATGGTATGTCTTATTCTTCTCCACCGACTGCCATGTTTCTAACAAGAAGCAGCCTCGAATGCTCTCATAAAGGCTACATTGCCACCTGCCTCTGTCGCCATGTTTCTGAAGATTCAAAAACTGCGCCTCCTCCATTCACCATGCTGTACGAGCCTAGGAACGTCCTCCTGACTCGTGACTGGAACTTGGACATACGGAATTCAACTCTTGCGGGCTGCGACATTGTAGACACGTACGGAAATTGCTCGATTCAGCAGAGCTAATCATCCGCTAGTTCATATCATCCCGGGGCAACGAGTACTTCTGCGAAATCGACGAAGAATACCTCACTGATAGATTCAACCTGACGGGCCTCAACACCGAGGTACAATACTACCAATATGCCCTCGACCTTGTCACCGATGTGTTCGACTTCGACTGCGACGACGATATGCGGGAACAAATAGAGAAGTCAGCGCGCCATTTGTATGGGCTGGTGCACGCGAGATATATTGTTACAACTAGAGGTTTAGCAAAGATGGTATGTCTAGTAGCTCGTACGAGATGTGAACCGACTGACGCATTACTTTGCAGCTCGAGAAGTTCAAGAAATCTGATTTCGGCAAATGTCCTCGCGTTATGTGCGAATCACAACCCCTCCTCCCCATGGGCCAGTCCGACGTACCCAATGCCTCACCAGTTAAGCTTTACTGCGCCCGTTGCGAGGACCTCTACAACCCCAAATCCTCCCGGCATGCTGTGATCGACGGCGCGTACTTCGGCACCTCCTTCCACAATATCCTTTTCCAGGTCTATCCTGCGATGCTACCGCCGAAGACACAGCGACGATACGAGCCGCGCGTGTTCGGCTTCAAGGTACATGCAGCGGCAGCATTATCACGGTGGCAAGCAGAGCAAAGAGAGCAGATGAAGGACAGGCTGAAAGGCTTGAACATGGAGACTGGGTTTGAAGAAGAGGACGAAGAGCTGGAAGACGAGGAGGAGGACGATGACATGGAAGTGCAAGGCGGCGTGGAAGCAGCGGTTGTGCAATTATAGGATACACATCTGCACAGCATGGCAACGGGGTACCAGTAAACGGGAGCCAAAGGACACAAATCTCGAATCTCGATCATCAGCATGGGTAATGGCGACAGGCGTCATGTTTGAGTCAGGCAGTCACAGGAAGAAACACCAACGTTGAAACAGTGTCTTTGAAACATGATAGCAACCCGCAAGCACAAGCAATCACACATACAAAGTTCAGAGACACTGATCAATCAATCAATCAATCAATTCATCAATCAATCGAGCCCCTTGCAACAAGCACTTGTCACGTCACTCCGGAAGTAAACAGTCCCACACTGCACAACAACTGCCTAGCATAAACAGATCCGGAGACACGGGGAAAAAGGCGGGTATCCATCTCTACAAAAGTAAAAAGTAAAATAGCCCCCCCCCCCCGGAAAAAATAAACGCGAAGAAAAGAAACTAGAGTGCAGCTTCCCACCAGATAAACCGTTTTGCTTCATCGATAAATGTTGACAGTTGATCCATGCCCGCCCCCAATCCGCTCACCTCATCATCTTACACGACGTGTTTTTCTCTCCTCTCTCCTCGTAGCACTAGAAGAAAAAAAATGAGCGGAGAGGAGGCCTTGGAACAATAAGACTGATGGAGAGGGTTGGGTGGGCGCGGCAAAGCGTGGGAAAAGGTAGGTAAGTACCTAGATAGGTAGGTAGGTAGGTAGGTAGGTAGGTAGACAAGTAAGAGTGTAAAAGAACAAGAACAGGAGGATATATCCCAACACCCGCGCAATGCAGTAACAGAAGATTGAAATAGACACCCACACATACACACGCGCACGCGCAATGATAGGCCAGAAGATGAAGAAGAAGAAAAAAAATCCAAATGCTGCAGAATCCAAAAAGGCAGCAAAGTCGACTTCATCCAAAAAAAAAGCCCTTCTGCGCCCACACACAGTATCCCAAAAAAAGCGCCCCCCCCACCCCAAATCATCGTTGTCCTCATGATTCATCGTCATCGTCTCGCCAGCAAGAAGATAATCAAACTGCTTCAAAAGATCTTCTTGAACCAACTCGACCTTTTGCCTCCATTCTCCAACGCTGGCCGTCCGTCCCACGTGCGAACAGGCTGTTCTTCATACGCAGGGGCGTAGCTCTTGCGCCTACTCTCGCGTCTCCTATCGCGGTCTTCGTCGCCACCGGCGCGAGGCGCCTCGTACTGGCTCGCTCTGCGGGAGTGTTTGCGATCTCGCTCGCCGTCGCGTTCGCGGTCGCGTTCGGCGCGGCGCTCGGCACGTTCTTTGTCGCGTTTGGGGCCGCGACGGCCGGCAATGCGCAGGCGGATGTCTTCGTCTTGAGAGGGGGTTTCCTCGTCGTCGGGGACTTCTCGAGCACCGGGTGGGGGATCGAGGACGGTTTCGGAGATCGGTGGTGGGAGGGGCGGCTCTTCTGATAAAGAGGCTACCCACGAGGATGTCTTGTCTCGGCCCTTGTGAATATATGGCTGGTTTTCTTCTTCGCGGGCGGCACGAGAGCTGCGGTTCTTCGATCGCACAGGGCCACCGTCTGCGTTGCGCTGGTCAAAGTAGTCGGTAATGGGCTCCTCAACAGGGGTAGGATATTCTGACGCGCGTCTGGCGGCACGTCGTTCTTCGTGACGACGACGACGCTCAGCGTCGTCATCCATGTGCGAGCGACGGCGCTCGGTGTTTGGGCGAGCGGATGCGCTCTCCTTCTCCTTGCGGCGAGAGGAGCGGTGCTCACGGTCCCTATCCTCAGTGGGAGCCTGGCGGGAGCCGCGAACCTTGCGCTTCTGATCCTTCTCCGCCATGCGGCGCAGTTGCTCTTCAGCTTCTCTGTTGCGTCGCTCGAGCTCAGCCATCTGGCGAGCTTTCTTCTCCGCCAGGGTGTCTCCGCCACCCTCAGCGCTCGCGCTGACGCTCGCGCGTTCACGACGACGTTCAGCCCTAATCTCTGCTTCTTCGCCCTCGGGACGACGGGAGCCCTGCTCAGCCTCGCGCCTGGCTCTTCGTTCAGCTCGTCGTGCCTCGCGCTCAGGGTCATGCTCGCTGCTACCGTTTGCGCCGGACATCATGATCTCAGGCTCTGCTTCCGGCATGCGCGAAGGACGTTTGACGGTGCGGCGCTCGTGGCGCAGTCGTTTGGCTTCGTCTTCAGTCATTCCGCCACGCGTTTGAGATCGCTTGCGACGTCTGCGTTCGTCTTCTGTCTCGTGAACAGCCCTGCGGCGATCGCGACGGTCATCCTCGACAGGCGCAGCCTTTTTACGGCCGAGTCCAAACATGCTCTTGAAACCGCTTACTGCTGCAGCAGTGCTTGCAACACCAGCCATGGTGCCCATTGCGCCTGTCGCGTCAGAGTAACCGCGTTCGCGACGTGGACGTTCTCTGTCCCTCTCACGGCGGGGCCGTTCAGCCTCAGCTGGTAGTGGCTGTGGCTCCACTTCCATGGGATCCACAAGAACCGGATCGTCGGAGCTAGGAGGTGCCGTCAAGGGTTCAACGGGTTGCGCCGAGTCGCGCTTTGACTTGCGACGCGATGGCTCGGGTTTTTGCGTGGGTGTTGGTTGGTCATCATCGAGCATTTCCAAGTCATCCTCTAGAGGGTACGGATCACGGGTAGCTGAGTCAAGGTTAGTGTCTAATTGGTTACGGCACGGCTGACCAATGAGGGCTGGATGTTCCGCAGCGGGGGTGAACTTACATTTGGACTTGGGCTTCTCCTTATGGCTTGACCTGCGTGAAGTGCTCTTCATGCCCATGACCCTAGCAGCCTTGGATGACACCTTGATGTCTGTGTCTGTTTGTGGTGGCGACATCATTGCAGCGTCTTGATCGGCGGATGGTCGGCGCGACATCGTCTTCGGAGTTGCTGAAGCTCGATGTGACTTGTGACGAGAAGGCGGGGGAGGCGCGACACCAAAGAGTGAGCCCAGCCCAGGAGTTGCGCGCGTGGACTTGGAACGTGACACTGGAGCTGGTTTGGACACCTTGTCAGAACCACCGGATGATCGTGATTTAGCATCGTTGTCCCTTGTTGATGATGTTCGCACCGACTTGGTGCGGGCCAAAACAGGCTTGACAGCTCCGGCAGCACTGCTGGTCCCATCCTCAGCACCACTGGACTTGGTCCTTGGCTTTGGTTTGGCAGTACCAGTACCCCAGAACCCCCAGGATCCGCCACTTGTGCCGTTGCGAACAACTCTTGCACGCTCTTTTCTTGGCGACGGTGTATCAATCTTAGGTTCCGGTGCAGGTTCTGGAGGCGGCGTGGGCAATTTCTCAGGAGCAGCTTCGTCCTCCATAGGCTCGTCGAGATCTGATAGTTCGCGATCTTCAGGTTCGTCGACAACTTCGGGCTCAGGCTCGGGCTCAGGCTCAGGCTCAACTTCGGGTTCTGGTGGCGGTGGAGGCGGTGGAGGCGGTGGAGCTTCCTCGACAGGCATACTCCTGTGTTTACTACCTTTCTTAGACTTCTTCAGCTTTTTCTCAGGCACGACAATGACAGGTTCAGGTTCAGGTTCAGGTTCAGGCTCGGGCTCAGGTTCTTCAAACGGTTCTGGCTCTGGCTCTGGCTCTGGCTCTGGCTCTGCTTCTGGCTCTGGCTCTGCTTCTGGCTCCGGTTCTACAACCGGCTCTGGTTCCGGCTCTGGTTCCGGCTCAGGTTCGACCACGCGCCTGCTCTTTTTGGACTTCTTGAGCTTCTTTTCAGGGACGACTACCACGGGTTCCGGTTCAGGTTCGGGCTCAGGTTCTGCCTCGACGATAGGTTCAGGTTCAGGTTCAGGTTCGGCTGCTGGCTCTGGCGCAGCGTCCCAATTTATCATGTCATCGTCGTCAGGAAAAGCACCTGGTGCTGGTGATCTCCTGGCAGGCTCTTCTTCGATGACAGGCTCAGGCTCAGGCCCGGGAAGGACGATCGCAGCCTCGAATTTTGATTTCTTTTTCTTCTTTCTCTCTTCCTTGGAGAGTTTCTTAGGCTCGATGACTTCGACAATCTCTGGTTCTGGTTCTGGTTCTGGCTCTGGCTCTGGCTCTGGTTCCTCGATGATAGGTTCTGGCTCTGGTTCAGGTTCGACGTATTTTTCCCTCTTGCTCTTCTTCTTGGACGATTTTAATGTCTTGGGCGGCGGGTCTTCAACAACCGGAGGCTCTGGATCATTCGGAGGGTCTTCAGGAATGAGCAATTCTGGTTCTGGTTCTGGTTCTGGCTCTGGTTCAGGCTCAGCTACAACGACAGGCTCCACTGGCTCAACCTTCTTGGTCTTGCGAAGAGAAACACCCCAGGCACTGCCCCAACCACTGCTGCTGAGCGTTGGAATCTCCTCTTTGATGATAGAAGTTTCCCTCTTCCTGATAGGCAATGGAGCTGTCGATTCTCCAAGTTCGGCTAGAAGTTCATCGGCAGGAACGTCTTTGACCAAGTCAAATAGAGCATCGTCGTCTAAAAGGTCCGCGACTGGGGGTGGTGGCGGCGGCGGAGCTTCTTCAACAACGCCCTTCTTCTTTTTCTTTTTCTTTTCCTTGGAAGACACAGGAATGACTTCTGGCTCCGGCTCTGGTTCTGGTTCTGGCTCAGGAGCGAGTTCCGCTTCAGCTGCGAGACGAGCCGCCTCTGCCTCCTCTGCTTCCCGGGCAGCTTGCTCGGCAGCTTCAGCAGCTTCCGCAGCCTCACGAGCTTCTTGCTCAAGGCGTTCCGCTTCCTCTGCTTCTCGTTGTAGCCGCTCGGCGTCTTCGCGCGCCTTCTTCTCTTTGGCCTCCCGCTCGCGCTTCTGCTTGGTGGTCTCTTTCTTCTTGCCAAGACCGAACAGGCCCCAGCCAGAACTTCGCGATGCCTCCTCCTCTTCCTCTTTCTCTTTGCGTTTTCGCTCCTCCTCTTCAGCGGCCAAGCGAGCTGCTTCAGCTTCCTCAGCTGCAATTCGAGCAGCCTCTGCCTCTTCGGCTGCGATTCGCTCAGCTTCCGCTGCCTCCTCTGCCTCACGTTCGATCCGCTCCTGCTCCTCAGCAGCAGCACGCTCCGCCTCCTCGGCTGCCAGGCGCTCCTCTTCCTCGCGCGCGAGTCTCTCTTTCTCTTCAGCCTCTTCTTTCTCACGTTTCTCGCGCGCTTTCCGCTCCCTCGTTGTCTCCTTTACCACCTCCTTCTTCTTTGACGAACCCCAAATGCTTCCCCAGCCAGAGCTCTTTGTCGCTGCCTCTTCCTCCTCCTTCCTCTTCTGCTCCTCTTCCTCCTCTTTCCTCTTTTGCTCCTCTTCTTCCTCCTTCCTCTTCTGCTCCTCTTCTTCAGCAGCTATCCGCGCGGCTTCGGCTGCCTCTTCTTCAGCAATGCGTGCAGCTTCAGCCTCTTCAGCCGCGATACGTTCGGCCTCGGCTGCCTCTTCAGCTTCGCGCGCAATCCGATCCTCCTCTTCCTTGGCAGCTGCAGCTTCTTGTTCAAGACGTTCCGCTTCTTCACGCTCTTTCTTTTCACGCTTTTCTCGAGCACGTTTCTCAGTGGAGGATTCCTTCTTCGAAGAAGATCCGCCGAATGCGCCCCAAAGACTGCTGGATTTGGGCTCCTTCTCCTTCTTACCCTTTTTCTCCTTCTTTTCCTCGACGACCACAGGCTCCGGTTCGGGTTCGGGCTCCGGTTCTGTTACTGGAGGTGGATCGTCAAGCGAAATAAGGTCCTCGAAAGTGTCCTTGGCTGATTTGGCTGTTGAGTCCTTGGAGGTGGTCTTGGTGAGCAGATCGTCGACAGTCTCTCCCCTCTTCTTCTTTTTTTTGGTAGTTGTCGTTGCTGCGAACCCCCAGATATCGTCCTCCTCGGCCGGGGGAGGCGCCTCAATTTCCTTGAGCGGCGGCAGTTCAGGTTCTAATTCTGGAGGAGTTGGTACGTCGGGCGCCAGGAGACTCTTCTTGCCTTTCTTGACCTTCTTGCCGATATTGAAAGCTGCACTGCCCCATGGATCGTCCTCATCGGGTTTTTGTACAGGGGTGGTCGTGTCCTCAAGAACTTCCACGGGTATGTCCTTTTTAGAGTCCTTTTTCTTCTTCTTACCCCATGACGGTGTCATGCCCCAGTCATCTTCTTCTTCGCCAGCCTCTACGACTGCCTCTGGCTCTTGAACAGGAGCTGTTTCTTCTACGATCGGCTCAGGTTCAGGTTCCGGCTCTGGCTCTGGCTCGATAGCCTTGCTCTTCTTCTTCTTTTTCGATCCTCCCCATATCGAGCCTAGGCCCCAATCTGTGCTCTCCTTAACAGGTTCTGGTTCGGGCTCTGGTTCAGGCTCAGGTTCGGGCTCTGGTTCTGGTTCAGGCTCAGGTTCAGGCTCTGGTTCTGGTTCCGGAGGTGGTGGCGGAGGCTCTTCAACGACTTTGCTCTTTTTGCTCTTCTTACCCTTCTTCGTGACAGGCGCAGCCGAGCCCCAGTCGTCCCAGCCTTCGGCAGCTTTCTCGACAGGTGCAGGTTCGGGTTCAGCGACTGGCTCAGGCTCAGGCTCTGGTTCAGGTTCAGGGATAACTTCAGGTTCTGGCGGAGGCTCCTCGATCGCGCCCTTCTTCTTCTTCTTTTTCTTAGTAGTCCCAAATGCAGATGCACCCCATGGGTCCTCCTCTTTGACTGGAGGCGGTTCTACTACAGGTTCGGGTTCGGGTTCGGGTTCAGGCTCGGGGACGACTTCTGGTTCGGGCGGGGGAGGTGGAGGCGGGGGAGGCTCCTCTTTTGCGCCCTTTTTCCCTTTCTTCTTCTTGCCAGTGGTACCTCCAGTTGTTGCAGCGTGCCATTTTGCCCATTCATCTTCCTCATCATTTTTCTTCGAAGCAGCGGCGGCCTCTTCCTCCTCCTTTCGTTTTCGTTCCTCCGCTTCTTCGTCGAGTCTTTTTTGTTCCGCCGCTTCCTCTTCCAGACGAATACGCTCGGCTTCAGCCTCTTCTTCCAATCGGATTTTCTCAGCTGCCTCTTCTTCCACTCTGCGTTTGGCATCCTCTTCCTCTTTGGCTTTTGCTTCGTCTTTCATCTTCTTCTCTAGTTTCTTCTTCTGCGACTTGCTGAGGCCTGCAAATGGATCCACGGCCGGTTTCTCCGGCTCTGGTTCTGGTTCAGGTACGGGCTCAGGCTCTGGCTCGACTACAGGTTCAGGTTCTGGTTCAGGTTCTGGTGCTGGTTCTGGTGCTGGCTCCTCAGCTGCGCCTTTCTTCTTTTTCTTCTTCTCCTTTGCGCCACCAAAACTGAATGAACCCCAGTCATCTTCTTCTTTCTTAGGCTCAGGTTCGGGAGCTGGCGGTTGCTCTTCGACCACAGGCTCTTCGATGAGCGCACCTTTCTTGCCCTTCTTCTTCTTAGAGCTCACGCCGCCAAAACCCCAAGCATCATCCTCTGCCGGCTTTTCCTCGGCTGGAGGATCTGAACTCTTGAATGCATCAAAATTGAAGTCGAATCCAGATGAATCCTTCTTTTGCTTGTCTGCCGAATCCCATGGATTCTCTGCCCCTCCTGTCGCTTCTTTAGAGTTTTCGTCAAATCCCCAGCCTGCAGATGACTTGTTCGATGAACCCCAACCAGAAGTCCAGCTGCTTAGTCCACCAAGTCCGAATCCAGATTTTGTTGCCCCTGTATCACCGAAGTTCATGTCAATCTTTGGTGCACCGTCGTCAAGATTAATATCGTCGAATGTAGTTGGCGGATCTGCAGGAGCTTCCGGAGGAGGCGGGGGTGGCGGAGGTGCGGCCTCAGCCGCCGCGGCCGCCTGTAGTGACGTTAGCACGCTGCAATGTCTCATCACTAGGATTCGAGATTTCTAACCTTCCCCTTTTTCTTCTTCTTCTTGCTGGTTGCACCCAGAGCCGCCCAATCATCATTGTTTTGCGCTGGGTCAGCCCATGTGAGGTCGGCCGCCGCGCTTGCTGCTGCTGCTGCTGCTGCCGCTGCTGCAGCCTCTTCTTCCTCTATCCTCTTGCGCTCGGCCTCCTCCTCAGCTTCTTTCGCCAACCGGTCCTCCTCCTCTTTTGCCAACCGGTCTTCCTCCTCTTTCGCGACACGTTCCTCTTCCTCCTTTTTTAAGCGCTCCTCTTCCTCTCTTTGCTGTTTCTTCGTCTTCTTCTTCTCCTTACCTGTGTCCCCACTGTCCTTTTTATCCCCACCACTTCCATCGCCTCCGTCGCCACCCCCTGCTCCACCATCGGCAGGAGGATCACCTCCACCATTATCACCGCCACCCACTGGTTCTTCGGGAGGTTTCTCTTCCTCTTTGGGTGGATCCGGCGCTTTCTTCGCGGCAGGCGCCTTGTTCTTCTTCTTTGCGTGAGACCTAATCCCCGTGTCACAATAGCCGAAGTCGATATCTATATATGACTTCGTGTCGTCCAAGAACAATAAAGAAAAGGGCGAAGAATTATTGCTTATACGTAGACAGTTCGGCACATCAGAACATAGAGAGGCGTTCAGGGAAGAGAATGGTGTATATTCAGGAGTTTGCGCGGTGGCCAGCGCGTCAGTACATGTGTAGTCTGGAGGTAGATCTGCAATCGATTCGTCGTATGAGGGTGGGGGCAGCCCGGTGTCCCGAGATGATGCTGTCCAGAGATCTGACGTCGGTGTAGTTGTGGCCGTGAGGAGTTTCGAAACTTGACTCGCAAGATCGTCAACCTAGTTTCTATTAGCAATCAAGTCGAACATGGACGCTGCATTTCAGTCCTTCAATCCCACATCATATCGAGCGTTGCAAAGTATCAATCTGGTAATTGTAGAACCGCGTGGAAGACTAATTGAAAGTGTGTCGTCATACCGAAATAGCGTGCCGATCCGCTTTATTCTTCGTAGAGCTACGGCGTTCCAGCCGCTCAAGCGCATAGCATATATCCTCCATCAACTCAGCAATGGCTTCGTCATTCTCAGACTCCCCATCTGCCAAGGCTGAGGACACGCAAGTGCTTGGTTCCCATGATTTCACATGGTGCGATCTCCTGCTCAACGTTTTCCCCCAGGTTCTTTCAGCCGATCCAGTCCTCGAAGGCAGCCGGGTCCTTGGTCTCGCAAAGGGCGCGGCGGCGGCGGGAGGAGAGCTGGCGGGGGACATTGTGCGAGTATTTTGAAACGCGCAAACAGAAAGAGCCGGGCGGAGGTGGGCACATGAGCGCTCAAGCGTACCCGCGGAAGTCGAGCGGCGAATGGTCGGTTGCGAGGGCGATTTGCGGGTTGTGGTGGACAATGAAGATGTGGTTGTCGCAAAGGCGTGACTATGTTCCTGGGGTGTGCTGCAGGCCTAGATGCGCGCAGAAATGGTGGTCCACGGGAAACAATGCTGGCAACCCTCCACGGGCAATACGGGCCAAGCGGAGGCGGCGCAAAGACACGGAGCGTGTGCGATGCTCTGCGATGGAGCACCTCGGCACAAGGCGAGAAGAATGCAGAGGCCGTGCAGGTGGTGGCAGGCACAAGTCAATCAATGCAGGAGAGTGCAGGTTGGGGGATCAGCGAGGGTCGGCGGCGAGGCGAAAGCAGGGGAGCAGGCGTCGCGAGTGGTCACAAGGACGTCTTGGGTGTGTGTGCTGTGTGTGGGTGTGTGTGGCCCGTCTAAAGGGTGGACGTCGTTCCGCAACGCCAATCGCTATCGGCGTCGAATGGCCTCTCCTCCCTGTGTGCACCAAACCTGTTGGAGCTTGCGATTCGTTTCATCCACCTCGTCACACACGCGCCCGGACCAGCAGGCGGAATCTCGAAAATGGAGTGGGGGGTGGCCTGTCTGACCGAGGGGTAGGATCAGCCGGGGGTTGGTTGGGGAGGCGGCGGGCGGTATGATTGAGGCAGAAAGTGAGCACGATGGGTGGATGGCAGATGGAGGCAAGATGTCGAGAGCGAGCCAATGCAGGGAAAACAGCGAAGCGCGTCGCGGGCGGCCGCGCTGGTTTATCCGCTCGACGAAAATTTCAAGTTAGACCGGAGCTGCATTGCATGAGCACATGTTGGAGGGTGAAGGCAGTGTACCAGTACTGCGTGTATGCTTCACACAGACGCGTCGGGTCCAGAGAGCGCAATAGCTGCGCACAACACTCTCGGCCTCCACTCGATCTTGCCTAGCAGGCCGCCCGCCACGACACCAAAGCCGTGGAAGCGTGGGCAGCGGGCCAATTGCGGGGCCTCGAGTGGAGATGCAGTCTGTTGGCAGCTTCGTCTGAGCGACCTTGTTCACCGCCAGTCCTCACTCAGACAGCCCGCGCACCCACGCCCAATCGCAGACCGCCGCACCCGCTGGCCAGCACGCTGAGCTGCCACTTTTGCGCATCTTGGATGTTATGGTACATGGACAGCGCATTCCAGTCCGACATGTGCAGCCGCACACCTCCAGATGACGAGCACTGGTGGGGCTGTCAACACTGTCAACCCGAGGGGAACTCCCGTTCCATTTCCCGTGACCCTGCCCTTCTGCCGTTGGCATGTGCTAGCCTCGTGAGTCGGAGTCTAGGGCGGGCCATGTCGCGCATATCCATTTCTTTCTCTTGCGGATGCTACTGCTACCTACATCTAAGTACCTAGGTACATGTAGGTACTTAAGGTACATGTACTCATCCATATGGACATTGGAACCAGCCGGACACAATGAAATACCTGTTCGGCAAGAAGAATTAGGTACAATCAAACATCTACATAGGTGCCAGCTAAATAACATCAGGTCCCTGGTCTAGAGCGCTAAATATACCCATACTGCATACTATATCACGGATCCAGCTTTTCCCCACCTACCGGGTATCAATACATGTACCATATGACAGCATGTCTACACAATCGTACCATCCCAAGCAGACACAGCAGGAACCGCCCGAGTACTAAAACTAAAAAAAAAAAAAGTTATGTCCAAAGGTATACGATACTAGAACTTACAACGAAAAAAATAAGTCGTGAAATGTATACAGACACATCCGCCAATTGCAGCAGACAAGTAGAAATTACCTGCACTCATGCAGCATTCCAACGAGTCCGTCGCAAACATCAAAACGATTGGTTGTCCTCGCTATCTTCGCCATTGAGGATCCTGCGCGCCTCGTCAAGTCGTCGACGCCATGCTTTTCGCTCGTATGCTTCTCCGTACGTGCTTTGCAGATTCGAGCACACTTGCTGCATGCTAGCTGCGAGACCATAGATGAGCTCAGTCTCTTCCTCGCTCAGCGCTAGTCGAGCTTCAGCTCGAGATCCTTCCGTCAGGATGGAAAAGATCTTCGAGGTTTGTAGACCGCTCGCAAGCTCTGCAGGTGATGATGACCCGCGGGAAAGCGATGCCTGGGTAGGAGATGAGCCATTGCCACGTCTCATATTGATCGCAGAATCAGTGCGTAGCGAACCTCCACCGAAACCTGCACTGCTTCGGGTGGCTGACCGTGACATGACGGGTGGCTGACTTGATAGAATCTGCTGCGAAAATTGATCCATCTCTTCGTTTTCTTCGTCTTCGTCATACTGCTCTTCGGCTGCCGTAGCAAAGGAAGCGATGGTGGACACGGAGTCAACGCTCGGATTGCGTTGATGAATCGAGATCCGCCTTTCTGTGCTGCTCAGCTCTTCAGAAGTTTGCATAGCAGTGACAGGACGCGTTGTCTCGGTGGAGCTATCTGACGATATGCTTGACCGCCGGCTGTCCGTACTGTAAGTGCCCATAGCGCTGTGCAAAAAGAAGTGCTCGTAATCGAACGCGTCCACTCGGTCCTCATGCCGTTCGGTCACGGACATCTCATACACAGCATCCTCGTACACACTGTCACCGGCCAGTTCGTTTCCGTCGCCATTGACAGACACAAATTCTCCCTCATCCGTTTCTTCTTCATCGTCAAACGTTTCTGTCTCTTCGACCGGCTCCGTCTGAGGGAATTGATACTGTTCCGGATATGCATGGCCATTAGGACTGCGACTTTGCTCTTGTGTATCGTAAGAAACCAGCTTCTCTCCCTCTTTTCGTGCTGCGGCTGTCCTGGGAGTCTGATCATGCGAGTGCTCGTCCTCGTAAAGAGCGTGTCGAGTAGGGGACCCGGTCTTAATGCCTAGACCTGCATTTGCTGACAAGGACGATTCGCTGGACTTATAGGCGTTGGTTCCAGAATACCAAGAATCGGCTGAAGTGAAAGGACTCGGTGTGCGGAGACTTTGAAGACTTCGGCGTCGAAGGCGGTCTTCCTGGGCTTTTTGCTTGAGACTAGCCATTCGTCCTTTCAGATCGTTCATCTGATCACGAAGACTACTGGCAGCCGATGTTGGGCGATGAATCTTGGCACCATCTTCATCCTCCGGTAGGGTTTCTAACGCAGGTGGTGATCTAGAACTTCGCGAGGCTGAGGGATCGACAACCTCTCGATCGGCAGTCGTCCACGTGCCCCGGGGGTCACGCAACACTTCAACGCTGCGTGACTCTTTTATGGGAAAGCGACCTTGACCATAGCTTTCGGGCGACCAGGGTCCACTGGTATGACCAATTGCACTGGAGGCACGCTTGTTCGCCGTACTTCTTGTCGTCATATAAGAGGGTGTGAAGGGCAGATGAACGGACGTCTCACTCATGCCGCGCAAGTGATTCGGACTGGTAGGCGATAGCGGAGAAGCACGATACGAGTGGATGCGCGGAGGTATTGGACCAATACCGGCGTAGAGGCGTCGATCGCGGTCTCGTGCTGCAGTAATATGCTGAGAGAGGTCCAACGCACTGCTCCTAGGATTGAATGTCGGCGACACGACTAAGGATGCTCGCGCGCCGCGAAGATTTCCTTCCATGACCTGCTGTCCGTCAGTCGTGTCCAATGGTCGTACTGCTTATGGACGACACTTACATTGAGCCGCTTCTTTGCGTTGGCAAGGATCATCTCCGCTCTACGACTCAGAGCCGCAGATGTCATTTCGTCGTCTTCATCACTGCCGCTGTTCGGCGGGCTCTGCCAGTGATTGTGCCCCAGACCATCGGCCATGTTCGGGCTGTCTGGCAGATTGTCGCGCTTCTCTTCCAGATCGACGCCGCTGTCTTCGAAGTTGTCGTGGCTGTCGAAGCCAGGCCAGTTGTCGAGATCCTCGCTGTGCACTGAGCTCGAAGCTGTGCTCAGCCGCCGCTCATCGTAATCCGCAAGGGTGGTCATGGCATCCTGGATGGTGGGCGACGAAGCCAACGTGTCGTCGTGCGTGGTGGTGGTGTGCGCCGCAGCAGCCGAGCCGGGCATGTTACGCAATGTGGAGCGCGACGACTGTGCTGACAGCGCCGGGGATTTTCGTCGCGTTGAAGGTTCGCGGCGAAACTGGGGTGCAGAAGCCAGATGGACGTGGGCAGGATCCGCGTAGAGTGCTGGTGGCGACGGCGGTCGCTCTGCAAGGTATGGGGCGGGCGAGGCAGCGCGAGCAGAGTCGGCCTCGAAGACGGGCAGAATCATGCCCGCATCGCTGAGGGTTGGCGAGCGCCGTCCATGGGGGACGACCGGACGCGGGTGTGCAGCTAAAATGACGGCCATGGATGCAATGTTGGGCAGGCTGCGCTAGCTAGGCCGGACTGCAGGGCATGTTCAGGCACTTGGAGCAGGTGAAGACTGGCCGAGGGCTGTGTCGTGCGCCGGCGACTCTGCGCTGCTCAAGAATGTACAGAGCACCAGGACCAGACTCGAGAAGAGACACACAACTGGTGGCGCGTGTGTCTCTGATCTTCATAATCTCAGCTTGATTGGGGCTCTGGACAGACTGTTGCACAGGCCTGCCGTCTCTCGAGGGCGCGTTTAGGGGATGGACTACCGCCGAGGGCAGACCGTGCCCCGGCGAATAACATTGCACTTTCCGCAGGCCGGACCCGTGATTGGCCAGAAATGGGCGCCCGGCCTGCATTTAATCCCATTGCTGCAAGGGGCACTGGGCCGCCGCCAGCAATCCTTGTGCCTGACAGGTGCACAGATCCGATATGCCTGCTAGGTACTGCTACAGCCTACAACACCTGCTAAATGCACACACTCGACATGGTGGAGGCCACCCGCAGTCACAGCACGACGAGGCCGTAGGACAGAGCCGGCCGCATCAACACAAACGGCTGGCTGCCTTCCAACCGTTGGGCAGCGCAACCCCTCTGAACCCCTCTGACGCCCACAAACACACCAGCTCATGCTAGGATAGCGATCAACGCCGCTTGGGTCGGTTCACCCAAGTTTTGGCCATCGCAAGAGTCAAGACTCATCTAGCGTGCAGCGTGCAGCGTGCAGCGTGGTGCATACATGCCGTACCTTGAGATCCCGCATGACACTTCATGCCGAGGCCGTGAAATGACCAGTCTTATGCTTTATCGTTCCACAGCATCTGCGTGCGCAAAGTTAAACATGTAGATTCTCACAACAGTCATAGCTGATATATAAGTATGCTTTTCGCCGGCAGGGATAGGGCTACGACGCTCTCCATGCTCTCCGTATTCATGCAACGCCGTGGACCGTGGTATGCTCGCTCATGCAACAAAAATACGACGTGTTAAAAAGAAAAGTATGGTAGTACCGTAGAGCAATCATCATGTCAAACCTCGTCGTCGTCATCGTTCTCGTTCCAACCCAGCGCATCATAGATCGAGGGCTCCATGTCTTCCGTCGCTCGCGCAGTAGCACCATATGCATCGGCCCTAGTGCCCGCCGCAGGCATTGCCTTGGTCGGCGTGGCTGCGATGGTCGAAACCGACATGTTTGGTCTCGAACGAGGTGAGCCGCCACCCTTTTTCGCAGGTGTTGCGAAGAGGTCCGGTCGCACGCCCTGTTCAAACGCGGCAGGTGAGCCTGCTACTCTGGAAGGTGTCGCAAAAATCGTCCTGCGAACCGCCCCTGAAGAGAAGCTCTTAGTGTTGGGGGCTTTGCATGGTGTTTCGGCAATGCCTGGTTGCACTAGGCTTCGGCCCGCCGCCGCACTACGTTGAGCCGTTGCCGGCACCATTGATGATGATGGCTGAGCGCCCGCGGATGGCCCCCAGAAACTGCTTGATAAGGCAGCTTCACCTGCAGAAACCTTGGTAAAGTCATACTGCTGATTGTGGCTTGGAGTTTGCGCAATCATGTCCTTCGTTCTGCGTCCCACTTGGGGAGTCGCAGAGACCTGCACCTCTTTTGCACTTTTTCGTACTGGGTTGGCTGGTTTCCTTGACTTGGTGGTCACTCCCAAAGCACGCTGCTCGAGATCGGCAGCATAAGACCCTGCTGCAAGTCCTCGATTGGGTTTCTTCAGAGCTAATATGGCGTCCTGTAGGTCCTCCTCAACACGCTGCCTCTGTTTAATCTTGGCTGTGGCGGCAGCGGAAGGTTGTGCCAGATCAATCTGGCGACCTTGAAGGTGCCTCATTTGTGACATGGATCGCCTCGCGCCTTTCGAGGGGCTGCGTTGGAAAGGTATCGCAGACAGCGGAACCTCGCTGCCCTCTCGTTTTACAACGTGGAGTAGCGCAGAATCTGTTGCTGACCGAGTCAGAGAAGGTGTTACACGGTCCATCGTTCGTCCTGCACTGTCTGTAGCTACCCTTGCTAATGATCGACGGGATTTTTTGGTTTCTGGTTCTTTTGAGCCACCTGATTTCCGAGACGTCAATGGCGGTCTCATTCCCTTCCTCTTTGGCGGCAATTGATGTGCTGGGCCACCCAATTTCTTGTTGACCATGAGCGCTTGCTCTGGGAGGCGATTGATATAAAAAGGTATGATGACTTCAACACAGAAGCTGTGCAGCCGATCATTACCATTACTCTTGCCACTTGCATCAATATTCTCGGTGTGCTTGGAGGGATTTGCCTCGAAATCTAGGATACCGGCTTCCTCGGTAGCATGCCAGATACATAGCTTATCCAAGAGTAAATCAAGCTGTACACTGATATCGTCGAGCTTCTTCTTCCTTTTCTTGGTCATTGGCTGGCGTTCATCTGGAATTTGTGTTTCTCCTTCGACAACTTGGTCTTCCGGAGACGGCTTATAAGTGGACAACTTTTCCAAGGCAATGATCTCAAGCATCACGATCAATTGGGCCAAAGTCTCCCGCACCCGCAGATCTCCAATGCATCTTTTGATCCGTTGATCGATTGTTTCTGTACCCGTCATGTCACAACTACGCACTTGCGACCACCACCATCTCTTGACCACCAGATCTTCGTGGGGATAGAGACCATCTCGACCAAGTTTCAGCTTCTTCTTAGACTTCTTCGCCTTCGTAGTCAATGCCATGGTCTCTTCATCTGAATAGGATCCTGGTGGCAAAGACTTGATTGTGGACGGCAATTTTTCGTAGTACTTCTTGTCACCAGCTTTGGGGCTAAGAAGCATGGCTCTAAGGAACGTAACGAGCTCATGTGTTTGTGGTGCACCTTCCTCGGGCGAAATAAACGCATTGCGGATTCGAGTGACGGGTCCTTTCGCGAAATATGCCAGAGAGGTCTTTGAGAGATATACGGCATCAAGGTACTGCTGCACCAAGGTGGCAAGTTGCTCGGTAGGTGTTGGTAGATCTGCGAGTGGTTCCGAGGGCAAGGCAAGGATCGGTGCAGGCACGGCAACCGGATCCACCGGCATACAAGCTGCATGCTGCTCTTCTGTGACCGCGTTCTGCTTTTGTGGTTGCAGACGCAGCATGGTCATCCTCACACGCTTGCTGGTGCGTTCGTCGGGCTGCGTCTCCACAACAGCGTGTTGCCACCATTCCCCGGGCATAGCAACATCTGGGGCCTGTCCGAGAGAGCTTGCAAGCATGGGAGCTGCGTGCGGATCCCACAGGCGCGAAACCTCCTTCTCTTTCAGCCAGCTAGCCAATCTGCAAATACTGTAAACGCGTGCCTGCACACGTTCTATGGCATATAGCGTGCGCTGCGCCTCAAGCTGGGCGATGAGCACCCTGGAATAGCCCGGTCCTGCGGATCCCTCATCGTGCTCCAGTAGATGTATGCATGCGCTGAAGAGGCTGTTTGGAGGGAATTTCTCGTCCGGAGTGGTGTCGAGAAATGTCAATGGTAGCTGCGCGCGGGCAATGACACGAATGGGTTTCAGTACAACGGGCTGGTGGTATGGCGAGGCGGGGTGTGGTTTGATCGAGAAAGGCTTGGTGAAAGGCCCAAGGCCACAGACGTCGTCTCTGCTGCGCTTCGATGGCAGTTGCGGGTTAGGATCATCGTGGCCCGCGGCGTGTCCCAGCAGCTTGATTGGGGGACTAGACAGCGACCGGGGCATTGTCTTGGTCTGCAGTGCGAGTGTAGACATCGGGCGGGCACATGGCTGTGCATCTGCTGGAGGGAGGGAGCTGCGCGTGCGTGCAGGTGGGCTGGCCGTGATTCCCCCAGCAGACGCGTTTCGGCAGAGTCGCGCAGGCGCGTGCTGCACTGCTGTCCCCTGCCGCGCTAACACGACGTCATGACCGAATGACACCAATGACACCAATGACCAACTCGATCCGCTGGCGAGATTGTCACCGGCCCTCGGGATGCGAACGAATGCAGAATGGCTGACTGATTCTCAATGGCATTCTGATCCCCAGATCCCATTCTGTGGTGCCAGCAGTCGCCACTCCGCTTCGAAATTTCCCCACATCGTCGAGATTTCTGGCAAGAAGTAACACCTCGACCCCACAATGCAACAACTCACAAGTTTAGCGGCAATAATATCATGTTGCATAGCATCGTCCATCGCGACAACCTATTTCGATACACCACCTGGAGGCTTCCGGCCCTTTGGTCATGGGTACAGCAATGGAGCTTACCCGCAAGACTTTACTCTCTTCGGACCTCCCTTAGAAGCAATACACGACAGCCAGAAACCTTCTACAGGACTAGCCGTTGATAATGACCACAAGTTGTACCTGACGTATCCTCGCAACGCTGGCCCAACGCCCAATAATGTCGTGATTTGCACTTCTTTCAACGACGAGGCTCCTTGGCCGAATGCTACTATCCAGAATTGTGCCGCGGATCAGGACCCGAGCACCTGCTTCATCAACGTGCAAAATATCGTCCGTGATGACCGAGGCCGTCTGTGGGTTGTCGACAGCGGAATTCCAGCCAACTCGAACCCAACTTCAAATGCGACTTACCGTGGCGCCAAACTCATGAGCTTCAACGAGACTACGGCAGATCACCTACAAACGTGGATCATACCTCAAGACCTGCTAGCGCATAGAATGAACATGAATGACATGCGCGTCAACACGACCCTTGGCGGACGAGGGGGTTATGCATTCATCACCGATGCAAGCACAAATAGTTCTTTGGTAGCGGTCGATCTTGACAATGGTAGCGCAGTACGTAGATTGTTCAACGATACGGTAGTTCGTGCCGACGAGAAGTACGTGGGCACGTATGATGGTGAGCTAATATACACTTGGAACGGTACCAAGAAGGGTCATCTCACAATTGCAGCCGACGGCATCGCACTAGGTTTGTGCCTCCAATTCATCATCTGGACGCCTTGTTATGCTGATGCAAGATAGCGTCCGGCAACTTCTACTGGGGCGTGCTCGCATCTCGTCGGTTTTACTACATCTCGCAGTCCGTTCTGGTCAATGCAAACCTTACAGATGCGGAAGTATTATCTGCAGTTCAGAACCCAGGGCAGTGCGGCTCTGAACAGGCAGGCTTCACTGCAGATGATCGCGGTCGTGTATACATTGCTGCGAGCGAGCAGAACGCCATTTATTACGTCGACACGCTAGGATCCCAGGTCAATACCAGTGTCAATGGCAATACACCTGGGGGGACAGACTTACTCTCTGCGGAAGATTATGTAGTGAAAACCCTGGTAAGGAGTGCCTTGATACAGCATGCAGATTCGATGGCAATATTGGATGGCTGGCTGTACCTCAACACGAACCAGCTCACGCTTGGTCCACAGTATCAGTACGGCAATGTTGACAACAGAAAAGGGCCCTTTAGGAGCTACAGAGTATGGATAGGCAGAGGACCTGCTGATGCATGAAATAGAATAAAAACTTATTACTCAAACCATCAATCAAAACAATGTCCTACCCATATTCCAGCATCTCCATTGTACTACACATTAACCGCGCGCGCCAACCAAGTCCCTCATCTCGAAACTTCACACCTACCGCTCACACCTACTAGTTTCCGATGCTAGCACACCAGTAATCTGCCACACACTCCGTCTCCCTCAGACCCAACAACCCCTCCTGAAAACGAAACCTCGTACTCCCATCCACGAAGCAAATCAACACCTCCTCCCCCAGCGTCCCGGACCCCGCAATCTGACTCATGCTCAACGAACCCGCATCTGCATCGATATCGCTGCTGAAGCTCCGCCCACTTAGCGTCGTGCGGCGCGTGTAGCCTTCCCAGGGGACCGCGCGGGTCGACGACACGTCGCTGGTGTCGGTGGGTGAGGTGCGCGAGTTGGCGGGGCCATTGTAGTAGATTGCCACGCTGGACGTGGAGCTGAGGAGGCCGAGGAGGCCGCGCGTGGTGCAGGTGCTGAGGTAGACGTTTTTGCGGGATGCTGCTGCTGCTGCTGCGGCGGCGGTGTCTTGCTGAGGTGTAGGTGCTGCAGCGGCGAGTGTTGCGGCCGTCGCGATGGCGAAGAGGGTAGTTGAGAAGCGCATGATTGTGGATGTGGAAATTTGAAAAGGAACGGACAGTAAGGTACAGGAACTGCTTGATGGGAGTAGTCCTCGCTGAGGGTGTTGAAATGGAGTTTGGACTATTTCTATGGCCACGGTACGTCGTGTGCTGAGAATACATATACTAGGTATGCTAGACAAATGGTTGCTTCCCGCCAATGTGTAGATGAAGCGCCTCATTCATCTGGATAGACCAGAATCGATACTTTCGATGATTACTTCCGGTTGTCATCCACAAATCCGGTTATAATGTAAGCATATTAGATGGGATTGCTCGCAGGTCCATCCCAGCCACATGGTAGACTGCCCCCTGCCGATGAATTTACCTCAACTTTCGGCAATCTATCCCCAGATGAGATCTAGGTACGGGTATGTAGATCGCTGTATGTGGCTCCGATGAGGGTGCCGTCTGTAGTTGTTGTTGAAGGATGGTACAACCGTGCATATGCAATCCCGGGTATTTTGCTAGTTCGTGCTCGACAGTGGACACATCGGCATTTGCCTGCTTAGAGCTTGCTGTTAGGAGTGTAGTATCGGACGGGAAATGTATAGCACCAAGTTGCACGGCACAATAGATGGCTGCGGGAGAAGAAGGTACTTGGAAGAGGTCGAACGTGGTGGGTGTCAGTGGTCCTTGAAATCTCCGTGGCAATGTCTAAGAGTACATCATATAATATTCAGACATATCACATGTCCTTGGCCTCGCTTCTTGTCTCGTCCTAGAACATTTGGATCAGTGGGATCAACCGAGCTCGATCGCAGTATCCTCAGACGTTCCATCATTCTGGATTCCCATAGCGGCCCACTGCTTCTCCAGGACTTTCTGAGCATACTCCTTTCTGCTTTTCTCTGAGTGCATACTCTTGGGGCCTTTCTCAGATGGCTTGTGATTCCGTGCTTCATACCAAGAACCACCATCGAACTCGAGCAGCATGTGCTGCGTGATACGCTGATGAGCTGCAATGCGCCTACGCATGTAGAACGGATCTTTCGCCTTGTCGCCTAGTAGATTGTAGATGTAGTCTCGTCGAAGCAGTGCATCACCTGTAGATATCATGTTTGCGACACCGCCCATGACTGCATACGAGCCCGTGGCAAGGCGTGGAAGCATTGGATGTAGGACATTGGGTGTGAAGAGATCAAGCTTGGAGAGTTTGTGGTCTTGCATAGCCTGTGTCATCGTCTGCGGTGTATTGTTAGTACTTCTGTATTCATGACAGATGGGTTTGCGCGTCGCTAGTGTCGCGAGCTCGTACCATCTTTGGGAAGCACGCTTTGTCGCATGAGCGGCAGCAGGTCAAGGTGGGATAGAAGCAAGCCTTTCTTCTGCTGTTCTTCTTGCAGAACTGGCAGATCTCGCCCAGCCATTTCCTGCGACAAGTAAAGGTCTTCGAGGACTTGGGCGGCGTGAAGTTTGCATGTTGTTTCAATAAACTCCGTGCGTACTCTTCAACAACCGCATTGAGCTGTTTATTAGTGGCAGCAAGTGTGTTGAGAGGAACACGAATGAGATTCGGATCCGGATTGCAAGTAGGTTCAGCAAAGCTGAGGACGTGAAAGAGTATTTCTAGGGGTAAGGTGTCGAGCGACAGCATGATGGTTGTCGCACGAGTGAGAAGATATTGACGCGATGCGATGGGGTCAGCGGACCGGATGTAGATAGGTGGTACTTAGGTACCTACCTAAATGGTCGCGATTTGTAGGTAGGTACGGTACGGTAACTGCGCACGACACGTGAGCCTCACCACTTGCGCGCCAACAACTGTTCGCAGGAAGCAGGCAAAGCTGTAGTTCAGATCAGTCGAAAGATCCTGTAGATTGTGTTTTTTCTTGGCTCCCGCCGCAGCGCAAGGTATGTAAGCAACTGTGACGTCTCATCGTTGGCACGTAAATAGATACCTTAGATACCATTGTATGAAACCAAGATGAAGGTATGGATACTCATTGTCTTGCCGAAAGAAAAAGAAGGTGACTACATCAGAACGTGCTTTTGTGATTCGGTAGAGATATCGATCTTATGTACCTATGTAGGGTTGTGCCACCTTCGAGTCGCAGGTCACTCTCGATTCCCAGCAGCTCACCCAAAGACATGGAACCATCATGTTCTCGACATTGCGCCTTGAGAAAGGATCCCATGGAGCCCATTCTTAAGATGCTACACAAGTTTGCACCCTTCATCTTGGTCACGTCGGAACAAGTAAGACTTTCTGCCTGATGAACCACAAAAATTGGCGCGTGACTTCTCAGAGTTGCACACGACACTTCGCCAAATCAGATCTTCAACACCTGCGAGCATCACCGGGGCTGGTTTCAACCAAGATGATGTCAAGGGCTTTATATTCTACTGGAATCTCATTTAGACTCATGTTCCGTCTTATCCGCTCCCACCTAGACCCAGACAATGGCCGCGCTTCCTTTCCGACCAACTGCACCAGCAGAGAACCTACCTACATACTACCAAGAATTAGGCGATGCGGACATCCAGTACTGCTTCCGGGACTTCGACCTTGAACAGAACTTCAGCCTTTTCGACGCACAGACACGAAACCCTCGGAGTACCAATTTCTGCCTAGATTTTGGCGAGGATGATGCTTTTTGTGCCTTTGATCTCAGCGCGCAGTCCATTGGGAGGTTGTTGAATGCTCCACGGCCGACCCCTTTGCATACCCGATGGATCAATGTTTCGATGCCATACAGACAGAAGGATCTGATCCGTACCCTTGCTAGTCATTTTGACTTCACTCCTCGGCTTCTGGGTATGATGTGTAGCAATCCTATACAACCTCGGCCTCAATCTCTGCGAAGAAAGAAGAGCACTTCGACATTGCGGTCACGACTTTCACACGGGTCTGTCAAGTCAGATTCCACCAAACTCAAAGCAACGCAAGCGAACGAGGCCTCTTCGGATTCGGAGTCAAGCATTGGCATGAGCGAGCTTATGCACTCGGCGCAACTAGAAGTGGTGCAGGATCTCAGCCACTATCAGCTTGTTGATGATGTATGGCACTGGTCTACTGTAGACTGGGGTCGAAGGTGTAAGTCTGGATACTGCTTGCAATGCTCGCGGAACCATAGTTTCCTAACCTCAAGCTAGTTGTTTGCATTGGTTACAATTCCTTACACGATGTGCGCACCAAACAAACAGACGATCATCCTGAGGATGCAGATAGAGCGCAAGACATGCCCCATGGAAAACGTGTCTGGCATTGGCTCCTTCTGTGCGAGGACAAGACCGTAATTTCAATCTCGGAAGATCCATTCCCCTTCGTTGAGGGCGATTTCCGCGCAGCTGATCTGAGAACGTTGTACACCACGCGCAGGAACTTTGTCAACGTATTTCGACAACTGACAAAAGCACCAACACCACTTCGAGATACCGCACTGATCCAATTACCAATTCGCCACCGACTTGGGAACAGTGACGAGGAAACCGCGCATCGTCCTACTGATGCTCCGGGTTTGCTTTTCTATTATCTTTTCGAGGACTGGGGTGCCACGTTCAACCTGATATCCCGTCGGGAACATGGGTATGCAGCAGAGCTAGATCGTTTAGTACGTTGTAAGGCTCCCGTTGAAATGATGAGGTGTACTAATACAAATACAGCGACAAGAGATGCTCGTCAAAGCCAGCTTGACACATGTAGATCAGCTTCACCACATCGGTCGTCAGCTCGCAGTATTGAAAAGGGTGTATCAGAGCTATGAGCTCATCATTGAACGCGTGCTGAAGAAACAAGAGGCCACGCTTGCATCTTTGAAAAATTCGCATGTTCTGTCCGGAGCCGAATCATTAGCCTCGTCTATACCAGGCGCTGCCACAGGCCTGATCATCCCGGAAGCCGACAGTCTCCTCGGTGTGGCGCTCAGTTCAGCTGCTCGTGTTCGATTTGAGCGACTCAAAGATCGTATCAATCTCTACGCTCTGAGCGAGATTCAAGAATGTCTTGATCAGAAGGACTCCCTCGTAATGATGAATTTCAATCTTATTGCCATCAAGGAGTCTTTCAGCGTCGAGCGCTTGACCTGGGTCACGTTGCTGCTCGCAAAAATTACCATTCTCTTCACCCCAGTGACTCTCATGACAGGGTACTTCAGTATTCAATTTAAGAACACGGAATTCGAGATCAGAAGCTATTGGTGGGCCTTTGGATTAGTGTTCGGTGTCTCAATTGGCTTGCTGTTCCTGTTTAGTTTCTTCAGCGGAACATTTGAGGGCAAGATCATCACAAAGAGCTGGAGTCGCATCGCTTACGATGTCAGCCGGAGGTGGATCGCGCATCAAAAGAAGCGAGGCAAGGCATTGTGAATGATCAAGTTCTCCATAGACAGGAAAAGGAGAACGGCAAGACGGGATGATGGTGATGGTCGACGTGATTTCACTTGCAAGAACAGAGTGCAGGCTTTCAACTTCTATGCGCTTGTGCTTATCTAACAACATCGTTGGATGGAAAAAGCAGCTCTCCTGCATCAACGCCGTATGTACATAGAGAAAGCTCGAATCAGGTAGAATACTAAGCTACACTGGATCGACCTCAACGCGGTGAGTCCCTTTAAGACTCGTCGACAACTTCTTCCTTAACGAAGATTGTGCGTTCCGATTTTGCATTGTCACCAATATGCTTGCTAAATCAAATCACTCCGAAGCCCTGCAGTCGAAGTCAGCAAGGACGTGCCCTTGCGGATGATATATGGGTCGACATGGAGTTGGAACTTGCTACACTCCCGACGTGGTGGCTTATGCACGAAACTCTGGGCTATCAGATGCCTGTCAAATGGCAGAGTACTTTGGGACTTTCCATCTTTGCAAGTCACGCATGGAGACCTGTTTGAGAGCATTGCAGGCCCGTCATTGCGAATCCTCCCAACCGTGACCTCGGGACTGTGGAAGCACTAACTCCCTGTGCACCCAATGATAGCATAACATGTGAGTTTCAAATATGGGAAGAACCGTATCTCCTAGTGACGCGCGGGAATTGTCTTTATACCTTTGCCGCGTCCCGCCTACAAGACTGAATGGGTCTTTTCCTTATATCGGGCACTTTTTCACTTCGGTGAACTACTTACGGGAAGTCGTTGCCCGCCAACACAAAGCCTTAGTCAGATTCCCACGAACTGACTTTGCGGTCCCAGGGTTTTGCTGGATATCTCTCACGGCGGCCCCGACTTCTCGGGAGAAAGCAAATTTGCCGCCAGCAAACTATGATGACTCAGTCAATCTACTCCCATTTGTGCTCGGCTTCGTGGTGCCAGCACTTATATTAGCCATGTTATGTGACATCTGTATTGTTTAACGGAAAGGAGGCGGTGTCGCGTCCTGGCAACGAGATGCGATACCAGCAGAGCATGTAAACGCATTTTAGACCACAGGAATGGATCGAGAATGAGCAGCATACTGACAGATTCTTATTCAGTCCTAGCCACACGTATCTCTGCAAGAAGTGTTTTCAAGCATGCTACTAGATGGGACGATCACATCATGGTAGCAGCGATGGTAAACACCTTTTATTATGGCCAATGCATCGCAATCGTTGACAGCATATCAAAATCTCGTTATACCAGTCAACATATCCGTTATTTGGAAGTCCGCATCGTTTGAGGAGTGGTTGGGCTAGACCTAGCTACGAAATTACTGGACGGTCAGGGCCGCCGAACCCATTCCACCTCCAAACACTGTCTGGCAAGTCGAGAGACAAAATCATTGAGCATAGCACATATAATGAGGAGCTTGATGACTTCGGATCCAAGGACAAGAGCAGTATTGCTTGGGCAGGCTCAGACGGCCATCATGATGAGCATACGAGTGTTCCTGCGAACGCTGTTGGAGTGACACAAGTTGTGATCATCGAGGAGGAAGAAAGTGGGAGACAGACTCAAGTAAGCAGAGAAAAGTCTCGGAAGCATGATCTGCCCGACAACGATAGCGAGGAGTGGATACTGGACCATCGGCCGCAACAAAGCATACCATGACGTTTCATGTCATGGTGAATTTCGCCTTCGAGCTTGTAATAGTCCTCACGACAGTGTAATAGTCCTCACGACAGATGTGTGGTTCGGACTGGTTTCCATCCTTGCGTGACCGGAGTTTCAGCTTCAGGGACACTGCTGAATGAAGTCATCGCCATGTATACCTCGCATTCTGTGGATCAGCATGCGGACAACTATCGCGCTACCGTGTGGCTGAATAGGAAAACACGAATTCGGAACATGTACATAGCAAATAGGTCAGGAGAACGCGTGTCAGCTTGTTTCCATCATGGGCATCTTCGCGTCGCCGCACTTACCAGGTTGAGGATCACTATGACGTAGCATGCTTGTGCACATCCCCCAGCCGCCAGGAACCACATTCTTCTGTCCGCAGCCCACCACATCCTTTTATTCCTCCACAAGTTGCTCTCTGCCACCTCTCTGATAAGCTCTGTAGCACTATTCCTCCCCTTGCTAGATCAATTGCCCTCCACAACTCAAAAGTCCACAATGGATGTATGTTCATCAAGCTAACGCGCTCGGCCGGGACAAACAGGTGCTGACAGTTGCCCAAGGTCTACTACTTCTACAGCTACGGCACTGCCGCATGGCTGGCGACACAGGCTGTGCCTTTGATCTCGTCGCCCACCATGATCGTTGCACTGCTTTCCCCTGAAGTCCGAGAAGCCACAAGTAAGGACTTACGCGCAATGGCACATCCTGAGGGCATAGCTAATCTGCGTTGCACAGCTCTCGAGGTCTACTTCTCACGGACACTGGGGATGACATTGATTACGCTGGGAATATTGACTGTCCTCTTGACGGGCTCTGTGCCATTATCAAGTCGCCTAACAGAAGGTTGGTGCCTTCAGCTGCATGCTCTATGCTTCTTGCAATAATCTCCCTTTTAATCCAAATTTCCCACAGCTAATTTCTTCTCAGGGGTAACGACATCCGCCGCGGATCCCAAGGCACCCTATGCCCTCCCCACCCTTACCATTACCGCCATGTTCCACGCCGCCTATGCTTTCTATGGCTATGCTATGTGGACTCAAACCGGCGTCATCTCTTTCGGTCTCGGCACGCTCGGGTCGGGATTCCTCGCTGCTGTTGCCGGATGGTGTATCCTGTTTGCCAGCAGTGATGGCCGTATCAGCAGGAAGACTGGTGCGGACAAGCGCACAAGTGGCTTTCCTTTCAAGAACACTGAGGCCGACAAGAGGAAATCACGATGAAATGCGGTTGGGCTGCTAGGGCTGGTGGGTGTTGAAGCGGGCGCCATACGTCAGTGTGGATATGTCTGCGGCAAAGGTGCTTTCACACTTACAACGGTGGTTAAGCATGGAAAGATCTGAGGCAAAATGGAAACGCGAGCATCGAACGAGTGCGACTTGCGTTGTGTGAGTATTATTGGCATAAACAATTTGGAGATTAGCATCAATGCCTAGCCCAAATATGGTCCAGCGATCTTGTTTGGAATATGTATAAACCTTACCACACACACTTCAAGGCACTGAATTTTGGATAAGGCTGGTATATGTCATTGCTACTCAGCCATTGATAGTGATTCCGTTACCATGACGAGGACACTCTAACGCCGCTTGGGTATCTCAATAACCCTCCATTACGCCTGCATGGCCATATCGCATATCCTCAACGATTCACAGCATTCACCATCCTCTGATACAATTGTGCTGGTGTCAAGAAACGACATCGTCTGTGTTTGGGGTTCTTCTGGCAGTACGGGTGATTACAAAGAAACGCCTCGAAAGCCCGTTGTCTGTTTCGATCTTCTTGCTGCAAGCGTTCCTGTATTTGTTGTTGTCTGCGCATGGCTTCTTCCCACATACTTTGTCCAGGGCATCGTATCATTTTTCTGCAACAGTGCACTGCGCTGGGTTTTCCTAGTAAGAAGTCGACATCAGAGTTTTGTTCATCCTCGTATTCTTCTTCGTTATTTTCGTGTTCTGCCACTTCGTAGAAGGGGAGTGGGTAGGTGAAGGACGGGTAAGATGAAGCCTTCTAAGCTGGTGGTGCGAGAGATTGAGCTTCTGTACGTCGTGTGTCTGTGGGTGGGAGCTTGGCAGCATGTGCCCCGTCATTGACGTCCTGGAAGAAATCCGGCTTGCGCCACCAAGGCTGCTTGCCGTCTCTCGGTAAGATTGGCAGCTTCTTGGAGGGCAGAACGTCATCTTGAATGGCCTGGAAGCCTTCCATGTCGGTCACGCCTTGTTCAGCTCGCCGTCGTTGCTCAGTGGCTGATTGTGCTTCCATAAGATTCTCGAGAAGAAGCTCTTTGGCCTCCCATTCTTCTTTCTTTTGTTTCTCCAATGCGTCTGCTTTCGCTCGGAGTTGTTCACCCTCCTGTTGCGCCCATTGCAGCTGCCTTCGAAGTAGCTTGAACAGCTCGGGTGCTGGGTGGCGAAGCTCATCTGCCGTGAAGTCGATGTCTGGGGGAAATTGTACCAGTGTTGGCGCATTTGGAGTCGCGAGATCCTGCAGGTAGACGACATTGTTGTGGGCGTAATCGCCATCTGGGGCAGGTACTGGCGGGATCGTGGCACTATTTGGTGGATGTGATGATGGCGATCCAGGGGTAGAGCCCTTGTCTTGAGAGGGCTTCTTGTCGCCGCTGTTCAGGACAAGGCGCAGACGTTGCTTGTTGTTGACGGGATTCGAGGAATGATGCTTAGGAACGGGATCGGATGGTCGCAAAGCCTCGGTTTCGTGGACGGTTCGCATATGCTTCGCCAATGCGTCTGAACGAGTAAAAGAGCGGTCGCATTCTGAGCTGATTAGCCATACTCCGTCTCAGAGAATGTCAGGGCTCAACCTACCAGGTAGCGTGCAGTAGAACGGCTTCTCTCTGGTGTGACTCCGCATGTGTGCCCGGAGCGCGTAGCCACTAGCATGTGGTATGCCTTTCCTTGTGCAGTCGCTCCACTCGCAGCTGTACTTCTTCTGGCGCGTGCCGATGTGGTCGTCGTGCAGGTGCTCGACGAGGCGGTCCATGTTCTCCAGGTCGCCTGCCTCACAGCCCTCCCATTTGCAGACGGTGACTTGATCCTGGCCATAGTCATCTTCCTGCGACATGCCGGGGTGGTGGTTGGGCGATGCTGGCACCGAGCCGTCAGTATCTTCTGACAACTCCGCCTCTTCTACGGGCGGCATGACGGTCACGTGTGCCGGGGGGGAGGACGGCGCGCGCAGATTCAGACGCGGGCGTTTGCTTGGGCGCTGGCCGTGGTGGTCGTGGTCGGGGGTGGGCTCGTGGCTGGGATGGCGTCCCTTTACGTCTTCGGGAAAGTCGTCAGAGGCGTAGTCGGAAAGGTCGGAGCCCGGTGATTCCATCATATTGATAAACTATGCTCTAGCGAAGGCGGTAAGAAAGCGGCGTTAGCGATGTGAATGGGGAGAGAAGGTACGTTGCGACGGCCGGCGCGCTCCCAAATGTCTGGCGCGGACTGCCTGGGTCTTGGCTTCCGTCGGTACATGTAGCCTGTAGGTACGAAGTACATATGTAGTTAAGCTGCAGCCCCATATTTCACGCCCAGAGCTTGCTGTGCACATTTCCTGCGCTCTCTTACCACCACACCACACTGGCAAAGGTAAGCCCTCGCCCTATGTCGCAGTCTCAGCCCTAGTCTTGTGATGATTAATGAGGTTCTGCAATGCGTACAGCCTCGCCTACTAGCGATGTTGGATGCCGATCAGCCTATACACTACATTTATCTGATTTTATTTGGTTCTATTCAATTCTGCATACACTTCGTTCGTTTACTACCTCGGACACTGCTAATGCCATCTCTTCAGGTACTGCTCACCTCTTACCCAAACAGCAGCGCCTCGGCTGCCTTGTGGTAACGCCCTCCGATGGGTGGGAACTTCTTCAAAATGTCCGCGAGCGCCTTCATGTCCTCTCCGTTCAGCTTCGCCGGCTTCATGTTCTCCTCGATCCTTGCAGAAGTAGTAGCGCCTGGGATTGGAATGATGGTCGGCATACCCTTGGTTCCGCTTTGAGCAAGCACCCAACCAAGTGCAATCTGCGCGGGTGTGGTGCCCTTCCCCTTCGCAATTCCCTCCACTGCATGGAGAAGCTTGACGTTCTCGTCAAACACATCAGGCTGAAAGCGTGGGAAGTGTTTTAGTGGCGAGTCGGCCTCCAGGTCGCTGTGCTTCTTGTAACGGCCAGTCTGGAGGACAAAGTAAGCGCATGTCAGTGCTATGCCTAGAAAGGTACATACCAGGAAACCTCGACCTAGGGGTGAATATGCGATGATGGGGATGCCCAGCTCTGCGCAGGTTGAAGCCACATCGTTCTCGAGAATTTCGGTTGCCCAAAGTGAAAACTCGACCTCAACCGCTGAGATCGGGTGCACGCCATGTGCCCTGCGAATTGACTTCGCATTGACCTCAGACAAGCTGATGCCTCCGAGCTTGCCAGCTTTGACATACTCTGCAATATAACCAATTGTATCCTCGATGCTGACGTTTGGATCAACCCGAGCACACTCAAACAGATCGAGGAATTTTTTTCCATCCAGGACCTTGAGACACTCATCGATACTGCGTTTCACACCAGCCTCGCTACCATCAGGTTCCATCTGTCCTGGCTTCAGACCACCCTTGATCGAGAGCACAATCTTGTCGGCATCGCCAGGATACTTGGTGAAATACTCGTTGAGCAAATGTAAAGAATTGCGCTCGGGAGATCCGTACAGCTCGCCACCATTCCAATTGTTGGCGCCGAGCGACAATGCAGTGCGCATAGCTTCAAAGCTCTGCTCTTGGGACGGAGGGTTCTGGCGCCATGTTAAGCCTGAGCTCATTAGTCCTTGATTACCATTATTCAATGGACATGAAGCGCACCCATAAGGCCATAGCCTATCTCGCCAACTTCTTTTCCGGTAAGCTGAGGCATTGTCTTTTGTTCTCGAACGGTTTCGTGAATGCGAATGTTGATGGTCTGCAATTGGCGGGGCAAAGTACAAAGTAGGGCTAGAAAATGATATCACCGTTCGATTGCCGGAAAATGCTGCCACGGTACAATGGTGGATAGAGATCTACACGTTACGTTCATTGCACTCTTATAATGTATCACTATGCGTTTCGGGCCCGAGAATTTGAGTCTGCGAGAACGCTGTGGCCACTAAGATGTGGACGCCTCTGCAACGATTCCTCCGTGGACATGGGGATAAGCTATCGCCGGTGGCCAGGCACGAAACAGAGCGCGGCTACAAGGAATTAACACGACGACCAGGTTCCATGGTTCGTGGACCACTTACATTCCTCGGACATTTCAAGCTATTCCTAGCAATTAGCTCGAGTGAGTGTATTCAGCAGATAAGTCTAAGGCGCGTGTTTCTATTTCCGTGCTATTGCATGCCAGCATTGTGCCCTTGCGCTCAGCATGTTGTGCAGTGTGCACTATAATCATGACTATATAGCGTCCAGCACATCAGAAAGAGCTATTCCCGCTTCCCGCCCCGCCGCTCCACACCCTCCAGGTCTCTCAGCACAGCCTTCACTGGCCAGACAAATCCCTCCTCCACCCTGCCCGTCCTCCCGTCTTCCATTGTAACTAAGTACTCCACCAACGCCATTCCCACGTACGCACCAATGCCTGTCAAGATATGCCACCAGCCATGCAACTCAAAGAAGAAACCCCAAGGCAGTCCAATCCAATGCTTAAACGCAGTCACATACCTACAAAGATGAAAATCAATGTTCCAGAGAAAATACCCAAAGAGCCCAGACGAGATACCAAACGTAGCCATCGTTGCCAACCTCTTCCTACTCTCCGCATTCTTGACCTGCTTCCTAATCAACCTCCTCGCCAGCCTACTGACCAAGAAAACCATAACCGCAAAAGTAATCTCATGCACGTAAATCTCATCAGCCCAGACATGGTACACCGACACGGGCCCCACGGTGCCGAGGATAAGCACAGTGTACTTGCGGCGCTGTGCGGCCGTGGCCTCGAAACAGAGCAGTTGGTGCAGGATGGCGCCGACGGCGAGGAACATGGATAGGTCGTCGCCCATCTGTGAGTGGTACTTCAATGTAGCGTGGAACCAGGCGCTGAGCACGCCCACGCCGATGAGACCCCAGTAGGGGAATGCGAGCGTGGAGACGAGACCGCCGGATGG
The DNA here is from genome assembly GCA_025742365.1 of Coniothyrium glycines. Taxonomy (NCBI): domain Eukaryota; kingdom Fungi; phylum Ascomycota; class Dothideomycetes; order Pleosporales; family Coniothyriaceae; genus Coniothyrium; species Coniothyrium glycines. The sequence goes on from JAMXIJ010000013.1 coordinate 542,386, forward strand.
CTTTGCGTACACGCGGCGCAGGCCGTGGAGGCCGTAGATGACTGGTATGCTGGATCAGTAAGGTGTGATTGAACGCGATAGCGCGACGAACCATATATCGCGTTGGTGAGGGTGTTGATGAATTCGGCAATGTACGGCGTGATGTTGTAGTCCTCCTCACAGAAGCTAGGTATACACAGTCAATATCTCGTGTGGTACATGCTGGATGTGGTGATTATTGTCCTTACTTGTGATTTGAGGTAACAGGACCCCAAGCACCGGGCTCGAGAACCTCTTTGTACGGCCAGCGCACTTGCATGTCGTTTTGCTATGCCGGCTCTTTGGATTTTTATTGTAATTGATAGCGAAGAAATGTTACATACAAAAACAAGGAATGAGTGAGCTTGGACCAGAGATTCACGTGGCCACGCTACATGCTAACTTAAAAGCATTTGGAAGGTGCATCACGGGCTCAGAAGGAAACGAGGCCAAAGTATGTCGTGGAGTGCAATTACATGTCTACCTTCAAGACCTTGGTATCAGTATCCTTGACGTGGTTACAACAGCATGCCGTACCTGCATCTGTGTACGTAGGAAGCCTGCGGGGTAGCTCAGCGAAGCAACGCAATCGGCAAAAAAAGGGTCTTGCCGCGACTCGAACGCGGGGCCTCTCGCAAGCAATGCTCGGGTTATCCCTAAGCGAGCTATCATGTGTTAGGAATGAGGGTTTTAAGTGTTTTGAGGGCTCTACTCACAATCATACCACTAGCTGGTGAATGTTAGACGGGTATCCAATGTGGTTGGTTTGAATTAAACTTACACCACAAGACCGTACTTCAAGAGTTGATGGCAAGATTTTGATATAAGCATATCATAATCTCGTCGATTAACCAAAGACTACCGTTGTGGAGTCTCTGTGTTACTCATCCTTGTTGCTTATCTCATCGGTTTGCGGACCTGCTTTGACATTTTTGGTCAAATCGCCTAATGCGGGGTCAAGAAGTAGAGGATTAGGAATGGCGGCGGAGTCGGTTGGTGGCACAGAAAGATACTGGCATCCACAACCTTGCTTCTTGTATATTAAAGTCGGCTGCAGCACTGTGCGGTTATCTAGAAAGCGTCGTTCGTATATTCTAAGCTGCGCCATAAGCAATGCTGTGCTATGAATCCTGCCCTTGTCGTGTTCTGATTTCATTTAGTCATAACGCCAGCACGCTGCACTAAATTCAGTCGTATTTGCTAAGGGTCGGGTTGCCCTTTTCGCACGTCTGGTGACGTTTCGACTGTCCCTAAATCTGATAAATCCATCCTAATCGCGCAACCCATATTTGGTGGTGCTACGGTTTACAACAAGGTGAAAGTGATTTGTTCCTGTCTGCTCAGGCTCCCGTAAAGGAATATTCCAGTCTTCATTCCATAGACTATGAAGTACGAGAATCTTATCGACTAGGTAATGGATCGCCGGGTCTTGCAAGTGAACTTCGCGTCAGATGTAATGGTTCATGTATCGAACTTTAGCACGTCGAATGGTGTGCCTAGTGGCACTACTGTGGCATATGCTAGCTTGATCGTCAGTGCATACGTTGAGACATGTACAACACCAAGACACTACTAGAATCCTTACCTTCTCATTCGAAGCCTCGGGCATCGGTTTACTGTCATTCCTCGAGGAATTGATGAAGTTATGTGCTATCGTAGAGCAGATGCCGTCAAAGCGCGTCACCAGCTCAGGGTTAGACCATGTATGCACATTAATTCGGTCACGATAACATTCATCCCCCTTGTTAGTATGTGAGCGATCTCAGATTCGGTTTGGCTACCGTGTTAGCTCATGAAAAGAGAAGCACGACGTCATCGGTAAGAATGCCGTGTGAGCATACCTACAGGACCCTCGGTCGCCATGCCGTGTGAGCACACAGAATCCTCGGTCGCCGCGCCGTGTTCCAAGACTTTCCCTGAAATCCCACAGGATCGTGTTTGAGCTAAGCCAAGCCAACGTTGCAACCTGGACAATGCGTTCGTCCAGTCACAAGAGGCTTTGAGATCTGACCGCGGTTGATTCAAGGTTCTCGAGAAGCTGCCGCCACCAATGTGCCAATTCACACGAAGATGGATGTGGACGGTATCCACATAGCCTTGGTAGCGTTGTTCTACCGATGCCCATTAGAGTCCTCTGATTGCAAGGGAATGCTGTCTCTCGGTTGGTTACCAGTCGGCTTTGAATGAGATCCGTTGCAGCGGCTCGTAGCTAAGATGAAACGGTCTTGGCCCGCGTGCGTTGTGGACCAGCCTCTTGGCCTTTCGCGGGGAAAGTCACTATTTCTAAATAGCATACCGATGATCGAGGAAGTTATATTAGCTTGGTAGCTCCGAGCATGGGCGAGTCCATTCAACCACCGAGTTCGACTGACTCTCCACCATACATCCCATCGAGGCTGGACAGGCAGTCATCGTGAATATGTTTTCAAAGTTTCCTAAGATCTACAATGTTTACTTCCTGGCATGTATTGCCACCATGGGAGGCATGTTGTTCGGCTTTGATATCTCTTCAATGAGTGCCATCATTTCGACTGATCAATACCTGTGCGCACAAGCTCCTGTTCCTGGATTTTATACTGGCTGACGTTTACACAGCAACTTCTTCAATAATCCAAGTGGCTTGGAACAGGGCGTCATCGGCGCTTCCCTCGCTGCCGGCTCCGTTGTTGGTTCTGCTATGGCTGGCTCCATTTCTGACAAGTTTGGTCGCCGAGATGCGCTCTTTTTCGCCTGTTTGTGGTGGCTCGCTGGTACTGCTCTACAGGTCGCATGTACCGGACAAGGCATGCTCATTGCCGGCCGTATCCTGAATGGTGTCACCGTTGGTATTACATCTTCTCAGGTGCCTGTTTATCTCGCTGAGATTTCGAAACATTCTCAACGAGGTGCTATTATCATCATTCAGCAACTTGCTATTGAGTGGGGCATCCTCCTCATGTTCTTTATCGGCTATGGCTGCTCTTTCATTGGTGGACCAAATTCCACTGCTTCGTTTCGTACTGCTTGGGGCATCCAATTCGTACCCTGTGTGTTCTTCATGCTGGGCCTCCCCTTCCTGCCTGAATCGCCACGTTGGCTCGCCAAGGTTGATCGAACAGAGGAAGCGATTTTCATTCTTGCCCATATCCAAGCTGGCGGAAACATTGAGGACCCTTATGTTATTGCTGAGTATGAGGAAATTATCACGGTTTTGACTGCTGAGCGCAGTGCACCCAAGGGATGGCGAAAGTTTGTCTACAACGGCATGTGGAAACGTACTTTGGCTGGTTTCTCTGTTCAAGCATGGCAACAACTTTCCGGTGCGAATGTGAGTAGCTTTCAGGATCGTTATACTATTGAACATATACTAATTCTACAAACCCCTTTCCTAGGTGATGACCTACTACGTTGTTTACATCTTCGCTATGGCCGGCCTCGAAGGAAACATCAAGCTCATCTCGTCGGGTGTTCAATACGCACTGTTCATCATCTTCTCGTCAATAATGTTCTTCTTTGTCGACAAAATCGGCCGTAGAACACTCTTAGTCTGGGGTGCTCTCGCGATGGGTTTCTGCCACTTTGTCGTTGGTGTGAGTTTATCTTCACCATCATACATATATTGAATATTTGCTAATCGTCTTTTCCAGGGCGTACTCGGCGCAAATTATACATACGTGCCCGAGGGTGTCGGCGGCGATAGAAATGTCACCATGCTCGTTCGCGGCGCTCCAGCGAACACTGTAATCGCATTTTCTTATGCTCTAATTATTGTCTATGCCCTTACTCTTGCACCAATTTGTTGGGTGTATGCCGCCGAAGTCTGGTCTTTAGAGACGCGAGCCTGGGGCATGGGTATCGCAGCCATTGGAAACTGGCTCTTCAACTTTGCAATCGGCCTGTTTATCCCTCCTGCATTTATCAACATTCGGTGGGGCCTCTTCATCGTATTTGGAGTCATGTGCTTGCTTGCTGCAACTCAATTCTTCTTCACCTATCCAGAAACATGCGGCAAAACGCTTGAAGAGATCGAGTTCCTATTCAGCCATGAGGGACCACATCCCTGGAAAACCCAGAAAGGCTCTGCGCACCTGGCACAAGATATGAACGATATTGCTACTGCACAAGCCAAGGGTGAAGCTAGGGCTAATATCGAGAAGATTGCGGAGGCCAAGAAAATGCGCAAGGAGTCGGCTTAATCATTGGAGTTTCGGTGATGAAGTGGAAATATTAGTTGGATGTACCATATGATAGTCAACTCGGATGGCATATCAAGTACGTACCGAAAGAGACACGATTGATCGATTGCTTTGTCAAGATATTACAAAAATGCTTGTGTTAACACATGATGAATTGGAACAATGTTTGCTCACGATAGCATGTGAAAGTCTAGTACTCTGATTATATATTTCAATAGTACTATAAGCGCCTTGTAAGATATTCATTTGGTTGAAACTTAGCCAAATGCAGTGCATAAACCTGCAGAATAGGTGTCCATACGCCTGCGCTATATAAACAGATAGTTGACACCGTGGGGAGGAGACCCGCTATCGTAGTTCCTGTGGCAGTGTGTGCAATAGGGTTGGGTAAGCCTCGAACGGAGGTTAAAGATATGGTTACAGAGAGCGGCGAAAGGGCAGTATCAAGATTCGCTTTATTGATGTGTCAATGGTAGCATGGGGAGGGATGTCAGCGTGGCGACAGGAGCGCGTGAGAATTTTATGCGTTACGTTAATTAGCGGCGACGATAGAAGTACTATTCCTAGGTCATTGTTGTATGTACTGTATTCATGCGTGGTGGCACATTCAGTCAATATGTTAAGTCTTCTCTGTGGGATAATCTACTGCGCATCACGTCTCAACTTGGGCATTCCATTCTTCTTGCCCCAGCTCCAGACCTTGCTGTTGAGATCAGGGACTATGACCAGCCAGACAATGGTTGCAACCCATGCCATAACTGTGTCGATGACAATGTTGTTCCTCTGACTTCCAGACATGCTGCCCCAGCGCATGAGATGTATGAGCCAGTTCGTGGGCGTCATGAAGTTGCCAGCTTCCAAGCCTTTGACTGAAGCCATCGCGGCCTCCATCTCTGTTTGCTTTGGATCAGCAGTCTCCATGTCTAGGGTGACGGGGTGCTTTGTTTTGTTCTCGTTGACGTAGCCTGGCGATAAGATTGAGCCAGGGAAAATAGCGTGGATTTTGACATCAAAAGGGGCGACTGGCTGACTACTGGTAGTTGCCTTGGATCGACGCGCTGCGTTGTATAGTTGTACCTCAGAACGGAGGCCGTCAGCAAGAGAGCGCAGGGCTGCTTTTGCGGGCCCATAGGACGAGTAGCCTAAGATATTCATGAAGGCGACAGCAGAGGACGTGATGATGAAGTGCCGCGGTGCCTCGAGAACATTGCTGTTGCCTGTGTATGCTACATCTGGGTACAACCACGATTGTAGAGTTTTGTGCGCCATGTACGCCGCAGCAAAATAGTTGAGGTCCATTTGGCTTCGTAGCGTGTCGGTACTCGTCTCGATGAACAGCCCTGGGACAGCGGAGCCTGCGATGCACCACACAACCTCAGGCATTCTGCCGTTGTTCCACGCTGTCGCCTCGGCCAGGATGCGTGCATTTTCGGACTCGGAAGTGACGTCGGCGGAGATGTACGTGAAGCGCTGTGAGGCGGGATTCTTTGCGTGCGATTTGGCATACTCGAGTGAGGATTCGAGGTTGGACGCGGTGCGCGCAACCAATATCAAGGACGCACCGCGAGCAGACAACAGTCGTGCCACCTCGCGCCCCATGCCCTGAGACGCGCCCGTAAGAAGGACAGTCTGATTCGGTGCTTAGCAGGGAGTTTTGGGTGGCACAAAAGCTCGTTTACCTTCCCCTCGACGGGAAACTGGTTGCGCCTCCAGAACGCGAAGCCCATGATGTCTGCGCTCACGATTGCTACAAGAATCAGGAGCAGAATCGTTGCACCGAGGAGCAATTGAGCCATTAGGGAACGGCTGCACCGCTTCCGTGCACGGATAAGTAGAGGTTCGTGTAAGCACGCCTGATCTCACGCCTCTCGCGGCATCCTGCTCAATCGGTCGGGCTTAAAGGAGGTGGTCAGGTTAGAGTGCGACTGCTGGTTAACTTCTACTGTTCTACAGTTCTACCTGATAGCCGCTATGCTATTAGCGGCTAGAGCCAACGGGATGGGCGGCAGGGGTCTAATGCCGACTCGCCGCGGTGGAGCCAAGATTTCGGATGGAATTTTTGGGCGCAACTTCCTGCGGCGACCGATCGACGACAACACCACACCATAGTGCAAGATGGCCAAAAAGAGAAAGGCCGGTGGTCGCGCATACGGCGGCGATCAGAAGCCGCGAGACGACGATTCGCACCTCGCCATCAGCACGTTCGAAGATGTCGCGGACTCGGAGGACGAATTCCACATCAATCGCGACAAGATATTGTTGGACGAAGGGCCGGCTGCGAAGAAGCTAAGGAAGTGGCAGGATGCTGGTGGGAATACACCCGAGCATTTGCGCGAAATCTCTGTTGACCATGACCTAACCAGACAAATTCCTGCAACAGTCCGATGAAGAGGTACTCGACGACGGTATCGACGAAAGCGACGACGATGACGAAGATGCTTATGATGATGAAGACACCGGCGCCGAGTCAGAGGACGTGAGGGATGCACCGCGTAAAGATCCTGAGGAGGAAGACGAGGAGATCGGTGGATGGGGTGCTTCTAAGAAAGATTACTACAATGCCGATGCGATTGAGACTGAACAAGATGCGCTTGATGAAGAAGCCGAAGCCCGAAGAATACAAAAGAAGCAGCTTCAGAGCATGACAGAGGCAGATTTTGGCTTCGACGAAGATGAATGGTTAGATCAAGAGGGCGGCAAGGATGCAGACACTGGCGCCGTGATCACAGAAGTGCTGCCGCAGCTTCAGATTACGGACAGCATGTCGGTAGAGGAGAAAACAAAAATCTTGCGCACACGCTACCCCGAATTTGAGCACATCTCACGCGAGTATTTACGCCTACAGCCGCTTCACGACGAATTGGCTGCCGCTGCAAACGCTGCTGAACGAGTGCTCAAGGCGCAGGCAGCGGCATCGGGGAAGACATACAGACACATGGCTATACCGATGGCAGTCACAAAGTATCGGGCTTGCGCAGCATATCTTGCCGCAATGGCCATGTACTTTGCAGTGCTCGGATCGACTGCGAGAGATGATGGCTCGTCGGCCATCGCTCTGGATCCCGTTCAATTACATGAGCATCCTGTCATGGAGAGTCTTCTGAAGTGTCAGAAGATTTGGACGCGTACCGAGAGTTTGCCTGTGGCCGATCCTATGGTAGCAACCAATGGTGACGACCTTTCGGCACAGGAAGAAGACACTGTCCTTGGTGACGTGCTCTCAGATTTTGCTTCGGACAAGAAACCCGTGAAACAGAAAAAGAGCAAGGCACAGCGGGCTGCAGAGCTTGCACAGAAGCAGGCCGTTGCTCGCCGTGCCGCAAAGTTGGCCAAGGCGGAAGAAGATCTCGCCTCGCTGGACTCTCTCGCCGACAAGGCAGCGCTGAAGAAGGTTTCCAGGAAGAAGAAGACCGGCGATGCTAAGCTCAACCTCCTCAATGCGGAAGACTCCGACTTTGGCGAAGAGACGGAACTCACTGCACATGAGCTAGCAGAGAAGGCTAAGAAGAAGAAATCTCTCCGCTTCTACACATCACAAATTGCACAGAAAGCCAACAAACGCGACGCCGCCGGCAAGGATCAAGGTGGCGATGCCGACATACCACATCGCGAGCGTCTGAAGGAAAGACAAGCCCGTCTGCAAGCCGAAGCCGAAAAGCGCGGCCAGAACAATGAAGCCGGTCCCGGTGTAGCCCTCGGCGACGACGAAGGCGGCAGCTCTGCCGACGAAGCCGCAGTGACAGCTCACAATGACGACCTTGAAGACGAAGAAGGCTACTACGATATGGTCGCTGCACGCTCCAACACCAAAAAGCAGTCCAAGCTCGACCGCGCAGCCGCCTACGCGCTCGCGGCGCAACAAGGCGCGCAGGTCGTCGAGCAAGAAATCATCGGTGAGGACGGCAGACGCATGATCAGCTACCAGATTGCGAAGAACAAAGGCCTCACGCCGCATCGTAAGAAGAGTGTAAGAAATCCGAGAGTAAAGAAGAAGGAGAAGTACAAGGAGAAGCAGAAGAAGCTCAAGAGCATGAAGCCTGTGTTTGACGCTAAGAGTGCGGGGATGGGCAGGGCCAACTACGGAGGTGAACTTACGGGTATCAAGAAGGGGCTGGTGCGGTCGACGAAGTTGTGAATGGTTGTTTGCAGAGGTTCGGGACATATACCAATACAGTTGTTTCCATGAAGAGTTCGTGTGTTCCTGATGCTTTTATCATATGGGATAAAATTATAATTGCATCAGTAGGAAGGTAATCAGCGCTTTCTCACGCGCCTTTGCGTCCCTCAAGCCCGAAACCCTCATACTCCGGAATCTCCCACCGTCCCTTCTCCTCAGGCAGAAAGCCCGCAATCCACTTCAACAACCGATCTACCCTCAAGCATGACATCCCCCACAACAACCCATTCACGGCCCGAATCCCCAACTCACTCGACGGGAACAACCCCCCTCCAACACCAAACGCCAACTTCTGACACTCTTGGATGGGCTGCTGCATCGTCTGCGTGTACGCATCCAGTGCCGCGTCCACATTCGCGCTGTTCTTCTCGAGTTCGCCAGCAAGGACATACGCGCCGATGAGCGCAAGCGTGGTGCCCATGCCGGTGAACGCGCTGGGACAGTATCCCGCGTCGCCCAGCAGCACGACGCGGCCCTTGTGCAACACGCCCTGTGGCATTTTCACCTGTGCAATCTCGCACGCGTAGAAGTCATCCACTGCATGCAGGTTCTCGAGGAAACGCGGGCACTCCCACCCGGCGTCGCGGTACTGCTGCGTCCACGCGTCTTTTTGCTGGGCGATGGGTTGGCTGAGTACGTCTCGCATGTGTGCGCTGCGGGCTTGGTCGCGCATGAGGAAGAAGTAGATTTGAGTCAAGGGACGGTCGCCTGTGCGTGTCACTACCATGCGGTTCCCCGGTGCGAAGTATACGCGTGCCAGGCTGGATTCTGTAGCAAGGCGTGGAATGTTGTAGTATGCGGCATGGATGTTCAGGGATTTGAAGGATGAGGTGCTGGTTTCTTGTCCGAAGGCCAGGCGTCGAGTTCGTGAGCTTTGGCCGTCGGCAGCGATGACGAGGTCGTAGGTTGAGGTTGTGTTGTCGGAGAAGGTTACTGTTACGCTGTGAGGAGAGGGTTGGTCGAGCGTGGTGATGGTTTTGTTGAATTCATAGGATAGGCTGCCTTCTGTTTCGCCCTGAGAGACTATGCTGTTGCGTTCGCTGAGAGTAGTATCGTAGAATAGCCTGACCATATCGCCACGCATGAACTCGAACTCGTTGGTGAGTTCGAAGGCTTGGTTACTCTTTCCACCTGCGGGAGTGATGCCGAATCGCATGATTGTCGAACCGCTCTTGTCTACAATCTCCATGCCGCCCTCATTTACACACAGCTCTCGAATTCTTTCCAGCAGACCCATTTTCTCCATGATAGGAATGCCTTGCTCTTTGAGGTCGATTTGCTGGCCACCAGTACGTAGAGCAGGAGATCGTTCAATGACTGTAATGCTGTGTTTTGGATTTGATCTTTGAAGAAACAGGGCTATTGCTGGTCCGCAGACACCTGCGCCTACGATGAGTACTTTGAGAGGCATGGCTGCTTGTTTCTATATCTTTTGTGCACGTATTATGGGTTGAATCTTGGGTGGCCGAGCGTTTTGCAATTCAAATGTGTTCAGAAAGTGGTTAGCAATTGATTGACTCCTTCTCTTGTCTTATATGTTCAACATCGCTCAAAGCCGCTTCCATTATCACATCCCCGGACGCAGGTCCGGAGGAAGGAATTCGGTGATGAGAACGCCGACCGGTGCTCCGATCAGCAATATACCCCTACCACCACGACTGGGGCTACAGACAGTGACTGCTGTGCGGCACGAGTTCATCAAGCCAATGAGAGTTTGAACACTGCTGTTGCCTGACATGGTAAACGACTCGACTCATGTTCTAGAGCGGATTATGCTAGCATTTACTGCTGACACGCTTGCGCGTCGCGAGTGCATAATTGTTAGTAAAGATCGATAAACATGACACGTCTTTCGCAGACTTGTTGATGTCTCGGTCGGAAAGGCTGAGAACATGCATTCAACGCGACGAGGACGCACTCCTGACGTAGCACGGTAGGAAACGCCAAGACATGACCTAAAGCTCATCGGTTAGCATCATTGCGAAGCTGCATCCTCGGTCCACTCCACACTACGTATTGTAACACCACAACAACCTTCCGTTCCGAGCCACTAAATCTTCATATCCCTTCTTTCTGCAGTAAACGGCTCTTTGACTCGCAATATTAAGCTGGACAATGGGCTTTCTCGGAACGCTGCTGAACGGCGCAGGCGCGTTATTGCTTACACATGCGTATGTCCTCGTCTCTTGCACACTTCATCTAGTCAAACCAGAAAATCGTAGCTCGACATAATGTAGCTGACTTTGTGAACAGTGTTTACTCCACGCATGAGCATACCACGACCTTCGCGAACACCCCACTTCCACACGACATCTCCATTGAACTCCTCGTCTCCGTCCTCCTCCTCTCCCTCGGCATCGTACTATCCTTCGCGCCACTAAAGCCAATCCAAAGCTCTCAATGGGCAGGACAAATATCTCGGGAAGGCAGAAGGCCGGAAGGCCAGTACACCCGGGAAGGAGAAGCTGTCTTGAGTGAGGGCGACCCATATGCTTTTTTGGGACTCGACAGCGGCATCGGTGGCAAGGGCGAGGGTAGGAGAGGTTTCTGGGATGCAAAGGGAAAAAGAAAAGAATACGAAGATTGGGTGAGAAGTGGTGGAAAGTAGATGAAGGAGGAGTACAAATGTGTCAAGAGCATTTCCTGGATATATTGAGGATTACAAAAAAGGCTGGTGATGGTATGCTATGAGAACAATTTAAATGCAGCATAATCCCAACCACAACAATCTGCACCTAACAAAAACCGGACCATTTTTTTAATCCAAAACGCCAAAATAGCCCAGACGCCATGCTAACGAGCATATCCGAAAACCAATTTCAAGCCTGTCCAGTCAGCTGCTCGACCTTATTCGGACTACATGCATGCGTCTTGCACGCCCAGCAGTTCTGCCCTTTCATCGCCTCTCCAATCGCCGCAACATCTGCGCTCCTCCTTCTAGGTCCTTTCTCTTCCCCATTGACATTAATCCCGCTAACCCACCAGACACTTGCTGTGACAATGCGCATCACAATCTCGACCTCTTCTTCGTTTCTTGGTGCGTAGATTAGACAGAACTCCCTCGGAACGAATCGTCTGCACCAGCCTCCTCTTGCCAGAGGATGGCGCTCTCCCCATCCTTTCTCAATGACTAGATTTGCATCGGCGGGATGCATCGTCATGTGCATACTTCCGTCACTGGGGTGGGCATGGCAGATTTCTCCTCCGCAGGTCCGCGTAATAGGAATTGAAGTGAAGAGCCCAGAGCTGTTCTTCTCAAAGCAGCTCGTTCGTTCGAGCAAGTGATTTCTAGAATCTCCAGCCAGTCTTTTAATCTGCTCAACGAGTTTCGTGTAGATCTGGCCATCGCTTTTCTGTGTTTGTTGCCGTTGGGGAGCGATGCCCTGGACTACTGGTGGAGAGCCGCGGCGTGTGGGTAAGGCGTTGGCATCGAAGTAACCTGCTTGAGGACGAAAGTGTGGTGGGATGGGTAGTGGTCGGTGGGGATCCCGCAGGCAGATTATGGAAAGGAGTTTAATTTTGAGGTAGCCCAGGGGAGTGGAAGGCGTGCCTCCCGGACCGAGCTTGAGGAAAGCGTTGTAGTCCCTGTGGATGTACAAAGCTGTCACAATCGGGAGGATAAGCGTGAGCAGCAGAGTGAGAACGTGGACATGTGTTTCTGACTGCATTGTTTTCGCTGCTGGGAGAGTCTGGACTGGGACGTTGAGTTCTGCGGTATAATTGTGCAGATCGACCATTGCTGAAGATGGTCGATTGAACAGGATCTCCCAGCCGACGTGTAAAAGAATCACAGCTGCAATCCCTTTCCAGTCGAATGGTGTCACAGTACCCCTCAATGGTGAAGTCAAAATAATAAAGTTGGAGTCCGCGGGATAATGACGCTGCGGTGAAGCAATGCCTCCAACGAAAGAATGTAAAGTGGGTATCCCGAATACACACGAATAAAATCACAAATCCAGAAGAACAAGTACACGGGTGTGAAGCCCAGGGTCGTCGCTTTCTGCTCGTCGGATACTCGCAACGCACCGCCCATCCCTTATATACGCAGCCAATCGTGACCACGCCCTCAGCGTCTCGCCAATTGCTTGCGCAGCCTCCCAAGCAAAGATTGTCAAAGGGTCAAACCCCGTGGCCAGCCTGCGGTATCATGGCACCACGTGCAGCGCCTCTTCCGGCCTAGCGGGGATGAGCCTGCGGTCTGGATTGGATGCCTGTGACGCAGCTATCGGTCTCCAGCTTCGTCCCTCCACTTAAGCGGCGCGTTTTGTCACATTGTGTTCCTATGATCGCTGAGCCCTGCCTATCGGCGACGCGCGAAAGGTACAAGCGGAGTAAGCTGTGCCTGATGCGGAGAATGTGCTCCAACGACAGACGGCAATGCCTGCCTGTCGAATTGGAGTAGTTCAATTACGTGTGAAGGGGCCCGTGAAGTGACATTGAAATATGGCTATCGTTCTAACGTGCATGTTTGCATGCACCTTGCTGGCCTGTGGTGTTGAAAAGTACCTATTCACGAAAGGTAGGAAGTATCCATCACAATATGGCTGTGGCTTGGACGCGGCAGAGCGGGCGCCAGCCGCAGGCAGTGTGTCCATGTAACGTCCACTTTGTCAGAGAATCCCTCTGTACTAGGTCTCTCAGGGCCTCGCACGACTGTTTAGACGCATGTTCGCACCTTGCAGTATGCAGGGTGCAAAGGGCAGCGGTACCGGAGACTGTCGTGGCAGGCTGTGAGCACTCCAAGTATACCAGGACCGTGCTCGAACCTTATCACTAATTAGTCGGAGGCAAATTGCTGGATGTGTTGCTACGACAGTGCTGTTCCTGATTTGATATATTTGAATTCTGCTGATGTACAGTAAGTTATATACTACCCAGTATCGAGTTCAATCCAATGTTTTTCATCTTTTACTGCCTACATGGGAAGCCATGAACAACAAACAAACAAGCGTGAAACACGTTGCCATGGCGGATTCGTGGTCACAGTCAATTACAGAAGACAACGATACAGAACTCTTACGGTCTCGTAGTCGCAGTGCTTGACTGTGCGGCGGTATCATACATCGCTCTAGTTTTTACGTTACACTATTCTTTAATCCTGGAACATGTGCGTCGGAAGAATACAATTCGGTTTTCACATGGACGATTAGAACATTATTCTGTCATATATACCTAGACAGTCATCGTCAGACCACTGACTGCAAGTCGTTGCGATTTAGAGGACTTTTTTGATCTCGAGTCGTAGCTACATGTAGGTATCGTGTGCACATGATAGTCGACATCGAAATGTGCGGATTCGTATATCTAGGATTAAACTTACAGCTCTTAACTGATTCATTAGACACGCTTAAAGGAACTTTTCTCCTGTACTAGTCTCGAACATAGCAACTATGTTAGTAACATTATTTAACGACAGAAGATGCATAAATACATTACTAACTAAAAAGTTGTGGTAAATATCTTCTCTAAAAACAAGAGACGATTTAAGACAATCGGCATTGTTCTTGTAGGTGTGAGGCGCTGCGGCGCAGTGTAACATGATGAATGATGCTACAAATGCTGCAAAAAGTGGAGGCTACAACAATAAGGAGCTGATACATTTTCCTAACGCGAAGGACAATTGATACAGGCTGTAGGCGTGGAGATGCTGCTGTCACAAGCGACATTTACTCTTAAAGAGTCACACCCGCCAAAAAAAAACCTGGAGTACCTGGCCGAAGCCAGACGATACTGATGAGAGTGGGACCTGAGCAACCATTAGAGACATTCGCTGGCTGATTGTTTTGAAGACATACTCGAACCCACGCCACTTTCGTGACCAGGAAACATGTGCTGAACACTTGTGTTGCTAAGGGAAGACCTTAACCTGGCGCCATAACCAACTCGGCCATCTCACCCATTCAGATATTTTAATGATTGAAATCGAAATTGTTCAATCTACAACACATTTTTCAGAAAGCTACTCGATGAAAATCTCGTGCGATCAATCGACATCGCCGATACTGTTTGAGGTGGAGCCATTTATTTGGACCGGCAACTTAGACACAGCACTACGCGAGCTAGATGCCTTGCTTAATTCATTTATAATTCCTGAATACGCATGCCACTTCTCTAATAGCTTCATAAAATGCATCGTAATAAGGTAGTACTATATTAGGAGATAATATAGAGGCCTTTCGTCCTCAATTTAAGACTGGCTGATCTACAGAGATACGAGCGGAACGACTCTTTCTACTAGACTAAAGCAAACCTACTAACGACAATAACACAGACTACAGACTATAGTCCTAAAGCGCAATTATAAGTCATTTACTATGGGTAACCCTATTTTCTATTACAAATCTGGAAGTACTACTCTGGTTTACGGTAAGCTTGACTAATATGTAGCAGTAAGCTATGCAAAAGTCCGTAAGGATAGCCTCCAACATAAACCTCTAGAATTGATCAATACGTACACGATTATTTAGGTTGGATTGAAGGTAGGTAGTATCTGTATATGCTTAATCAAGGGAGAACAAACATACGTACTTCAGTTCTGGGATTTGGCTGGTACCCATGTGCTCCTTATTATGCTGTCTAGGAAAATCAAGGCGAGCTTGTAGTATGCTTTCAGGTGTCCGTGATTGCACATGGTAATGACGAGGACGCTCTCCTCACGGCAGGTGACGGACGCTCGGACACAATTGCCACACTGCTGCGCCTCCGGCGATAAGCTAGGAACTCCAGTTCACCGCCAAACATCACACAGCCACTTCCATGCATCATCGCGACTACCATGGACCCGGCCAAGCACTACTCCCCGCAATGATTTGGCCCGGCTGCAGATGCAGGCATCAATTGACCGTGAAGCGCCATGACGTATTGGCCCATCTCGTCGTCCTCTGTTTTCGCGGCCACTCAACGCACGGATTCCAGGCGTACGCATGTTTCCCACGATGGTGTGGAGCACAAACGGTCAGGCGACGATGATGCACACATCGCGTCGCAAAATGAGACATCTGTACAAGGGGATAGAGGAGTGACAGGGCAAGATGATGTACAGAGCGTGCGACCAGATGCCCCCGCACAGTCGGTGGAGGACGATATCCACGGCGACATTATCGCAGTCAGGATTACCAGGAGCGGACACATGTTCGCGACCTTGACACATTCGACCTTGACCATCTGGCAGACCAAGGCATGTTATGTCAACGATCCTCGTCGATCCCAGCTGATGCCTCCTGCAGCCGACAGTCGTACTTGCTTCAGTATTGCGTTCAGAACAGTCATTGAAGACGTACGGTCCTAACACGGATATCCTACTGCGTCCCGACTCCCAGATATTCGTCGTGCAGACAACACTGGGTTTCCTAATCACCTACTCGCTTGCGACCGATCATGCCTCCCGCGTCTATCAACCACAATTCCTCAACACACACGCAGGACATTCAAGGAGAAACAGTGCAATTTCAGGATTCAAGGTTCAGCGTCAACATGAAGTCAATGCAGGACCTGGAGAAGGCAATGGCTTCAAAGAGCTTAGTCTGCGTTTCCGCATGGTCATACGCGTGGACGCGGGCATCGTAAAGGCTCTAGCCTTGGATGATGACTTGATTGTCGCAACTGGCAAGCCTGCTGCCATACAATGCATTCGCTGGGCACCAGATAAAAGCGGGCGTCAGACAAGTACTGAGCTGTTAAGCAAGATGGCTTGGTTAGGTAACAAAGCAACGCTGCAAGATCTGACACACGATCGTCCGATGAATCTGTCTTGCTGGATTACAGGCGCCGGTCAAGCTTTTGCTGTCCAACGACACACGAAAACAGGGTCCACCACAGATGGCAGCCTGTTTCGTGGGTATGGTTTCCACACGCCACAATCGCAGGCTGAATATGGCGTGAAGGCAGCTATCAATGCCAGATTCTCCTTGCTAGCCGTTGGTTGTGTCAACGGCGAAATATATGTGTACACTGCCCGGGACTATACAGGAAACATTCCGCTATCTCACAAATTGCGCCCGAATGCATCTTCCCCTGGCAAGCTCAATGTTCTGGCTTATTCACCTGATGGATATTGCTTATTTGCCGGCTATGACCATGGCTGGGCAATGTGGAGCGTCTTTGGGAAACCTGGAGCCACTAGCTACGCGAGCGACCGTAAGCAATCTGAGTCCAACGAAGAAGGCTGGCTTCTTGGTGTGAAGGAAGCGTTCTGGATTGGTGGTGGCGCTGAAATTCTTCTCCTGGGCAACAAAGACAACCGTTTGTTTCTGCTGGAAATGGCAAGGAGTGCAGTCACTGGCTGTTTCTCGTCTGCTAATGTTTCAAGGTCGTTGATGCAGACAAGCACCGGGTTCATGTTGTACCGCGGGTATGATCTGCCAGATCTCACGACTATTTCCGCAGATGTTTCTCTGTGGCATCATGTTCAAATACCCTCTCACTATCTTGTGGATCAATGGCCAGTTCGAAGTGCAGTGATATCAAACGATGGTCGCTATGTCGCCATAGCTGGTAGAAGGGGGCTAGCACACTACAGCGTGAGTAGCGGACGGTGGAAAACTTTTGAGGATCCCTTCATCGAGAATGAATTTACCGTCCGCGGAGGCATGTGTTGGTTTGATCATGTCCTCATTGCAGCTGTAGAGTCCTCTGACTCACATGAGGTAAGTGGAACAAATCTTCGGTAGTTTGACGGGAGCTTACAGCACATCAGATCCGGATATACTCTCGCGAAGCCCCTCTCAATAACAACCAAATCATGCACACTCAGAGATTACCGGCACCAATTGTTCTCATTGCTCCTTCTGGGGAAGATTCACTTCTTGTTTATACGTATGAAAACATACTGTATCATTTTGTCATTAATATCACCGATGCTTCTGTGAAGCTCCTGCAGGTAGGACAAATCGCACTCCATGGCATAATTCGCGCACCACCTCGAGTGAGAGCACTCAGTTGGATTTTGCCCGAGGATCAAATCCGTAGGTTTATACATGATGACCAAAATGCCTCGCTGATCAAAAAGCAGATAATGGCGATCCGTCGCAAGATGTGGCTGTAGCTACCATACTATTCCTCGTAGATGGAAAACTCGTCTTGCTCCAACCTACCTCGACTGAAGGCGGTGACCTCAAATACGAGATGCGCATCATTGCCCAAAATGTCGAAACCTACGCGCTCATGCGCGACCACCCTGCATTTGCACTAGATGTGGACGTCGGCGCGTCACCACCGAGTTTTTCGACAGGGCCAACGCTGAACGGGGTGCATGGCCACGATCTGCGGGATTCTCTATGGTTCTTCGATGGACAAGACATGCGGGTATGGATCGATATGCAAGATGTCCTAGCTTCTGCGTCAGCGGAAATTGGTAGAGAACTGCCAACTCCAGTCAAGATCTCCGTCGACTTCTATCCACTCTCTGCTCTCATCAACAAGGCTATAATCTTCGGCATTGAGTCAGAATTGATACAACGAAGAGATAGCAATTTTGCTTTTGTCCGATTTGGTACCCGGGTAAGTCTTTGTGTACCAGCTAGTAGATTGTGTCTTGATTACTTTTCAGCTGCTTACCTCCATGCAGACGCACCTCTTCCTTCCCGCACTTCTGCGTCATCACCTCGCGCAATATAACCATCCTGCTGCTTTGCATCTAAGTTATCACTATCAGCACCTACTGTATTTCCCTCATGCCTTGGAAATCCTGCTACACGAGGTTTTGGATGAAGAGGTAGATACACAGCCACGGCCGGAGCAAGCGCTACTTCCTAGCGTATTATCGTTCTTGAGCTCGTTCCCCCAATACTTGGATATTGTGGTACAGTGTACTCGTAAGACCGAGGTGCGATCTTGGCGCACCTTGTTTTCAAATCTTCCGCCTCCTGAAGACATGTTTGAGGAGTCGTTGCAAAAAGGCAACCTCAAGACTGCTGGCGGCTACCTGCTTGTACTTCACACTTTTGACGAACTGAGGTCAACAGGAGATCAGGTTGTGCGCTTACTCCAGCGTGCCAAAGACGAGCAAGATTGGGAGCTGTGCAAAGAGCTTGCGCGCTTTCTGATGGCTCTTGACGAATCGGGTGCAACGCTTCGTAGCACGTTGGAGCTTGTGGAGCTGAGAAGACCGTCAGCAGAGCCGGTTGTCGGGCAATCTCACTTCACATTTGACACAACAAAACTGAATGTTCCTATTCGCGGTCGTAATGGACGACCAGTTGCAAATAGCCTTGGCACTGGCACGGCCTCAGATGCAAGTAGTGAAGGGAGGTCAGGTAGCGTGAGCCCCGGCGTTGTCAGTCCTGGAAGTCCAATGGCACCGCAACCACCTAGAGACTACTTTGACCTAGGTATGGTCAATACCGATCCACGCCGGTAGACAGCTCTAGTTTTAGGAGCGAGATGTTACACATTTATGTCGGCGAATACATATTTAAGTCAACAAGGGCATCGCCATAATTCGTGGTTCTGCACACCGGAGCATTTTAGTAGTAACCATGAAGCAAATGGTGTATCATGTAAGGCACACCGTGTAGGGCAGGCCCAGAGCGTGACAGTGTCCCCATTTGAACTCATTCGGATGGCGTGTGCTCGACTTGACCCCAACCCTGTAGGGCTGCTTACAGAAGTCCATAGCTAGTAGGCTTGAAGGTGGTGATTGGATGAGCAGACGGACCCACAACGTTGGTGAGAAGCACCAGCACCTTTGGGCGGTGGTGTGCCCATGTTTCCGGGACACCCAAGCGAGGAGTTGAGAATTGTGGTGGCAGCAGTGCTGTCCGTCTACGTAATGTGGCATCGGAGGTAAGAGTGTCACGTGTCTGTCCCTTGGGTGCCTATATGTAGGCAGGTACATGTACTGTGTAGCGATAAGATTAGCCGTAAATCGCATTACCAATAACACTCTGCGTTTGACAGATGGGGACACGATCTGGGGCAGCAGGCAGGCAAACATGTGCCAGAGGCGCAGAGGTCTTGATAGCTTGGCCCAGCCAACGTCGCCGTTTTCGCGGCTATGGGTTCCTCCATGGATACTGGACAGTCGGGGGTGACAATTGGTCTGCAGTCGTTGCTAAGGTGGAGTGGGTGGCCAGCAGGCACAGGAGTGGCTTTGCTTAGTGTGTGTCCCGTGGAACGGGCATGGGGCGGTGAGCTCGCTTGAGTCTCGACTGTCCTGTCTTGTCCTGTCCTGTCCTGTCTTGTCCTGTCCTGTCCTGTCCTGTCCTGTCCTGTCCTGTCCTGTCCTGTCCTGCCCTGCCCTGCCCTGCCCTGCCCTGCCCTGCCCTGCCTGCGTTCTACAGTAGCGACGGCAGAGACATGTGGATGCTGTCTATCGGTTCCCATGGTATTCGACCTTTGTGGGTGACACATGTAAGGTGCATGCAACTTGCAGTACCTGCCTGGGTACATGTACGGTTACTACGGTATGCTGCCTTCCCTACCCCGCAGAGGGACTGCACTGCGCCCTGTGTCTTCCTCCCCTCGCCCCTCGCGTTGCCTCATTCTGTTGTCACTACCTACATACCAGCAACGCTATCAGCGGAGGCTTCGACCAGGTGCCAAGGGGCCCATTGCCCTCCAATCATCTCCAGGCGGACTTGGCGCTTGTGGGCGTCTGCAAGCGGACGGAGCCAGGATTCTAGCTTTAGCCCAGCATTGCCCCCCCCCCGGGTTGGTGGTTGCGAATCGCGATGCCGTCGGTCGGCAGCGGAACAGCATAGCCACAGTTCCTCTCTCACCGTCTTGCACTGCGATCCAGGCATCGCAGCATGTTGCATGACGCAGCTCGGCGGCGGTCACAAGTTTAGTGCACACCAAGCCGCTGCCTTATATCGCCGTCGCCTGCTCTGAGGATTGCAGCCGCGACTCGCCAGGCAGCCCAGCGACCTACCAGGGACCAAGTACGGTACAGTACAGACTACAGTAGCAGCAGATAAAGCCATCAGGCATCCCATCCCACCCGCTCAGCCCTATCAACCATCAATCCAGCTCTCCCCCATTTTCGCAGACATGCTTTGCACCAATTGAGGCATGATCATCACATCCTCAAACTCGCAGCAACCGTTCCCTTCGCCAGATTTGCACAAGCACCGCCAGCACTCGACCATGACGGCTCCACAGACCGCGCAACCCCTCTTTACCACTGCCGATCCGCACCTGTGCTACCTCTCACCTGCATCCACTGCCGCATCTGACTCCAGCTTCTCGTATCCCGTCATGCCGCCGCTCCAGCAGGATCCATATGGTAAGCGAACCACTTCTTACCTTTGGGCGCGGACTGTTCTGCACGCTTTTTGTGGCTGCGACAAGCGGGCAGGCTCTTGTGAAGCACGCCTGCATGCTGGACACATACCTACACTCGTCCCTCGGGCACCCTTCGCACATGCAGCGCTCACAGTCTTCCCTGCTGTTATCTTCGCTGCTGTTATCTTCGCTGCTGTCATTTTCGCTGCTACCATCTAATCCATCTATAACGCCTTCGACGTAATTTGCTAATGCATGATCAGATGTCGTGCCGCAGCGTAAGAAGTCGAAATCGCCCAAGGCGACCTCGCCTGGCACGGGCGGTGGCTTTACGTTCATCACGGCCACTAACCCCAAGGAAATGAAGTCGAAAAAAGTCATGACCATTGTGCGCAAGCAGGCTATGGGCCATTACTTGGAGAATGAGAAGAAGGAACCCAAGTCTGAGAGGTCAAGGGTTAATAGCGAAGCCTCTGACCTCTCGCGAAACAGCATTACTAGCATCGATGGTGCTGGGCCCTCGACGAGACCAAAAATGTCCAGGCGTGGGGGCGGCAAAAAATCACAGGAATCGCCAATTGAATCTTTGAGACCATCAACCAACACCAATCGCGACTCTAATGCGAGCATGCAGCTGGTTAGGTCACAAGGATACATCGAGGTCGTCCTCGACGCTGAACCTCTTTTCAAGCCCATGGCGCCACGCGAGACGCGAGTCTTCGATCGGAGCGATGTGCCAATGCTGAAATCCATTGGCAAATCTCTGGATCCCTTCAGAACAATGTTTCATTCGTCCAATCCTCATGTTTCTAGTGAGGAACTGAAGCATGCTTGTAGCAAGTATTTCGGCACCGTGGGCTTAGGACGAGATTGGATCCCAACTTGCGTAGAGCGACCTCATTCTTTCCTCAGCACCCTGTATCTGGCTTCCGTATATCGCGATGTCATCCATCAGTATGAAGTTGAGAGCCTTGCGACAGTCGCTTTGCGCCAGGACATCATAGCCATGGTTGGTGAAGACTTCTTGGACTTGCAGAAACGGCTCGACGACCACAATATCATCGCCATCAGTCAACTGATTATCGGCGGAGTGATTGCAAGAGAAGGAGCATCTTTGGCGTACCACGAAAAGGGTATGGAAGTGATGATCAAACAGCGTGGAGGTTTGAAGAGCCTAGGACTCCAAGGCAAAATCGCCTTTGCTACCTCATGGGTCAACTTGACCTCTGCAATCCTCAGAGAGACATCACCGAGACCAATGTATCACGACCACCTCCAAACGCGCGCTTCCAGCAGCCATGCCCTAGCGGCAACTGTTCCGGAGAGCCCCCTGTATTGTCCACGTGCGAAGTTCTTTACTCTGGAACGTAGCGATGATTGCGACCAAAAGACCCTTGAGTTGATTGGGGATGTTCGCACGATGACCAAGTTGTTCCTAAGCGGGGCGGACGAGAGCGGACGTAGCCTCACGAGCCTTTACAAAACCATTACCACAAAATACACCTCTGTGGAACAATTAGCGCGCACAAATGTTCTCAGGCCTCAGGATTGGAAATATGAGGCGATCAGACTTACCGCCATCGTCCAAGCGACCGCAATGGCTAAGCACATCCCTCTATCAGCGGCTCTAGACCAAGCGGCTACATCGCCCAAGCAGCCGAGCTCATTATATACATGTTCAACCGCCTCACGATCGAACGAGTCGATCTTTTCTACTGCTGAAGCACAACAAGTCTCGCCACTCACAGACTGTGCTACTAGCCCGACATACAACATCCACGATCCCGTCACAGGACGGCCAGGTTTCCCTTTCGACTCATGCATTGTTGACTTCGATCCACAACGCGTGTCGGTATCGTCGCAATCAGCCATGCTACAGCGATCTTCGCTCTCATCAACGCACCGCTCTTCAATCGTTTCAGCCGCTCGCCCGTCACTTTCTTCGATACCATCAACCTCCGCAGACATGCTCTATTTTCCTTCGGCGGGAGTCCGATCATCAACGTATGGCAGTCCTCCTTCAGTATTGCAGGATATCCGGGATGCTCTGGAGAAATCCAACCTGTCATATGCGTGGAAGAACATGGCCGGTGTGCTCTTTTGGATCGGCCTTGTTATGGGCGCGGCAAGCCATAGAAGCAACAAGAGCCACTTGAAAAAGTATTTTTCTGCCACCGCGCTACGCGTAGGAATCATGCTTTGTTTCGATCATCCCGATGCCGTCCAAGCTAGCGTGCTTGGAATGACCGATATGGTGGCCAAGTTGAGTGGTGCAGATACTACAGCTGCCAAAAAGAGGAGGTGTTGAAGATGTCGCTAGTCTTGGGATAGCACGATGTTGGCCATTGCAGGCATGGACAACGACGTTGAAACAAGCTTCTCAATGGTGGCGATGTGCTTCGGCGTCGCCGATGGTAGCATTCGGAGAAGCATGACTGTGCGCGGTAAGGCTGAGCCTCGCGCTGATGTCAGGTCCCGGTCAGGGGCCAATTCACCATGGCAGAACACCACAGGACCATAAAATTTGTATATATTGACATTTGATCTTCTTGGAGTTTGATACCAGGACAGCATCTCCAAGGATTTGCACAGGCGTTTGCATTTGGCATCTGGCTTTTCTAGAATCAAAACAATTCGAGCAAATCGCTTCATGTTCATTCTCCTCATCAGTTGTGCAATTTCCCGCTGTAATTTGAAATGATCAGAGAAGCATGAACTGTCTCAACCAATTTCCTTGGATCATGTGTATGTGTATATAATGCTACCCCTTCCCATCCCCTCACGCCTTCCCCCACCCACACGCTTATCCATGCGTAACCTTCTTCACCGTACCATCACCATCGACATGTACATTCAGTCTCTCCGGCTTATGATCCATCGTGCTCATCGCATCGGGCCCAAGGACACGGTGTTCCTTTGGCAAATCGGCTTTGGCGAACGTCTAAAGCGCGCACACAAAGGCCAGATAAGTCAGACCCGGGTATATTTCATTGCATTCTCTATTCCCGGCCACAGGGGGCGGCTTGGCTGATCACGTACCACTTCGTCGTGCTGGTCGCCGAGCTTCTTGCCCAGGAGCTTGCTCATCCAGTCGTGGGTGCCTGAGGCGCTGTCGCCGTCTTTGGACTGTAGGCCGGGGACTACGAGGGGCATGGTGGGCGTGTGTGTGGATTCAAAGAGAAGTAGTTTTTTGTTTCTTGGGTGGGTTTGCGTGAGGCGTTGTGTGTTTGTGTATGGAGGCGCTCAAGGGGGGGTGCTTTATGTATGCGGTGTCGGGTGGTTTGCTGGTGGGTGTGACCTCGAGGCAGCAGGCGGGCGGGCGGACGCGTTTTGGGGGGGGGCGATGACGTAGGGGCGCCGGGTCTAGCCGCGGGGGGGAGGTGGGATGGTGGGGTACCGGTACATGTACACAATGTAGTCTAGCGTTGTATGGGCCGTCACGTGGCCGTCCATGCACGCAGCACGCCTGGAGAGATGGATTTCGCTGGGTGAGTGGTTTGATTTCGACGGTGATTGGAGCAGCGGGGTGGATATATTGCATGCTCAGGGATTCACCGTGTCTGCCTACGCCAGCATACCTAGGTGAGTTGGGGATCCACACGCGAAAGACGCTTCATGCTGTGGCAGTAATCTCACAACCTCCTTAACTTTCAAAGGGGATGTATGGAGCTCATGGCAACACAATTCTACCCGGGCAAACGCCTCTCCTACGACAATCAACTCTGCACCGTGCGCTACCACGGCCAAGTCCACGGCACCAAAGGGTCATGGCTCGGCGTGGAATGGGACGATCCCACGCGCGGCAAACACTCCGGCGAGCATCAGGGTACAAGATACTTCACCTGTCTGAATCCCTCGCCCACATCAGCTTCGTTCATTCGACCTACTCGCAAGCCCGACCCGCCCCGGAGTTTTGTGCAAGCACTCAACGCAAAGTACGCTTCCGACCCTGTATCCAATGACTTTGAGGACCCGGACGTGCACATTGTATTCGCGACGCAGCCGGGGGATAATGCAAGAGCGAGGAACGTAGCTCCAGCGGGGAAAATCAACCGCCCAATCAAGTTCAGCGGCAAGGTCGCTGAAGAGGTAGGCTTTGATAAGATCCGCAAGCAGCTTGCTCAGTTGGAAGAACTCAAGATCATCATCCTCGATGGGCTGTGTATGTGGAGGCCGGAGGCGCGGGGGGAGAAATGGGCGCAAGGTGGTGTCTTGACGGATGTGAGAGACGCGTGTCCCAAGGTTGTGGAGTTGGATCTCAGCCGGAATTTGTTCGAAGAGTGGAGGGAGGTGGCGGCTGTTTGTGAACAGCTTGAGAGGCTGCGGAGTTTGAGAGTTGAGTATGTGGCTTTGATCTTGATTGGGCTTTGATGAGGTATACTGACCATTGATGGATAGTGGCACGAGGTTTAGGGATACGAGTCTGACGGATGCAGAGAAAGAGCGATGTTTGAAAGCGTTCGCAAATATCAAGACATTGAAGTTGGAAGATACACTGCTCCCTTGGGAGGATATTGCGAGGATAACGCATTTCTTCCCTGTGCTTTCAACATTCTCGGCGTCAAGCAATCTATACACAGCACTCACGTCGCATGTCCTTAATCCGACAGTGGTGGATCTGACATTAGAGGACAATCACATCACATCGCTTTCTGCCATGTCCTCGTTGACGAAACTACCGAATCTCCAGCGCCTCATCCTCAAACAAAACAAGATTTCCGAAATCGCCAGCTCCGGATCATCTCCGCCCAAGTTCCCAGCAACTCTCAAAGAAATCGACTTGTCCTTCAACGAAATCTCAACCTGGAGATTCCTCGACGACCTTCCTTCAGTCTTCCCGGGTATGACCAGCCTACGCGTCTCCCACAACCCGCTCTACGAGTCCCTCCAAGCACCCGATGGCCGCGCGTTGACGGCAGATGACGGGTACATGCTCACACTGGCCCGTCTCGGCAGCTTGACGACACTGAATCACAGTCCCATCAACGACAAGGAGCGACTCAACGCCGAGTCGTACTACCTATCCATGATCGCTAAAGAAGTGCAATTCGCACCGGAGAACCTGCGCGAGCAGATCCTCAAATCACATCCGCGGTATGCGTGGCTGTGCGAGGAGTATGGCGAGCCGACTATCCACGGCGCCGCGAATGCTGTAAATCCAAATTCCCTGGCTGCGCGCTTGCTGCGTATCACGTTCCGTCTCGCAGCCAGTGGGGATACGTTTGATGCCGAGATACCGATGAGCTGCACGGCATATACTGTCCTCGGTCTTGTGGGCAAGCATTTCAGCGTGGAGCCCATGCGTTGCAAGTTAGTCTGGGAAACGGGTGATTGGATATCTGCGAGGAAGAGCATGGCAAGCGTTGTGGACGATGATTGGGACTCGGACGATGAAGGTGCGGAGATGGGTATGGAGCGGATTATGAGGGAGGTTGAGGTTGTGCCGGGGACGAGGTCGATAGGGACGTGGATCGATGGCACGGACGCGGTTGTAAGGGTTGAAGTAAAGCTGGAGGAAAGGTACATGTAGGTACTGTTGAGTTCGAATAAAGTCGTTCGCACACGGAAGAGGCATTCGCTGCTCGTGAGCGTGAGCGCCATCGATATCACGCCATCAGCAACATGTGCAGACCAAGCGTCGCAAAGCTGTACCTCCTATCTCACAACAATCCTCGCATCCCTGGGTATCATGCGCCTCCTTCGCCCAAACCACCCTCTCACTCTCAACCACAACCACACGCGTCAAAAGAACTTGACGCCCTCCCCCCCATCACTCCCAAAAACCTGCGCCTTCCCCCTCTTCACACTGACCGCCAAACTCTTCTGCAAAAGCGACATATCCATGCCCGCAAACTCCTCCCGCAGACTCGCGTCCCCCTCCACAATCTCATACAACGTCAATACCGTGCCCTTCTGCCCCGTGCGGTCGACCCACTCTTCAATCGCGACGGCCCACTCCTCGGGCCGCCGCCAGTAAATCCACGCCTTGCCGCCCTCGCCCTCGTCCTCTGCACTGCCTCGCTTCCTGCTCGCCCCGCCGCTGGCCATCCACTCGGCGCGGTTCCCGCCCTCGGGACTCGCCATGTAGGTGATGACTGTTTTCGCGTCGCGGAGGGTGAGGCCGCGGCGCAGTGTGCTGTTGGTGAAGAGCGGGGTGGGGAGGGCGTCGATGAGCGAGAGGCTGAAGATGTGGCAGTGGCGGCAGTAGGATTGGATCAGGTTGGACCAGTGGGCGAGGTGGGCGGAGCGGGTGGAGGCGACGGGCTGGAGGGTGAAGAAGGGGGGAAAGGAGTAGTGTGGCGGGAAGGCGAAGGTTGTTGGCTGCTGTTGCTGTTGCTGTTGGGGTGCGCTTGTGGTGGTGGTGGTGGTGGTGGGAGGTTGCGGTGGTGAGTATGCGGGCGGGAGGGTGGATGTGGCCATTCTGGGGGACGAGGAATGCGTTGGCTGGGAGGGATGTTGAATTTCAGATGTGGAGCTCGTCTATATCATAAAATAATTGTCGTGCATGACATCCTTTTGTTTTGGTAAATGATGTAGATGTTGCGGACATCGCGGAGCTGCGGGGACTTTGGGACGTCATTGGCTGGAACCTTGGCGCCACTGTACTTACATGTATGTAGCTAGGACTTACTTTGACTTCAAGCGGTTGGCTTCACAAAACACAACATGGAAAGAATTTGTAGCAGTGCTGGATGTTTATTCGGCTTGCTGCTATCGTCTCTCTTTTGAGGATCACTTCCAGCGCTCATCATAAGCCTCTTCGCCATGATCTCACGCTCGGCTTTTGGTCTCCAATCTCTCCAGAGCATGTCCTGAGAACAAGTACCGTGTTGTCTCACATGCAGCTCAAATCTCCTTCACGTCGTCATCAATCTCATTCGTTCCCCTCTGAGCATGCCGCAGAACTATCCCGTCCACAGCTCGGCGTCTCTGTCGATGGTGCAGTTTTCGCAGCCGACTGCCATGACCTTGGTGAAGCTCTTGACGTCTTTGGCGGCATTCTTGAACATAGCTCGCATGCTGTCCACGAACATGCCCACGGTGACGCCCTCGTCCTCTTCGGCCTCGAGAATGAAAGTGCGCTTGCGAGGATCGGGCCAGCGGTACTCAACCCGAACCTTGTCCTTCATGGGCTCACACAACAACTCGTCCCTCCAATCGCCGTCCTTGTAGTCCCAGTCTTCTGTAAGCTGCGTCTGGATCTCGAGATCTTCCATGGTGTTGAAGGTGAAGATCGGGCGATTGGACAAGGCACGTATCAACCTGAAGCAAGGGTTGACGAAGTGCATCTTCTCCTCAAGAAATTTGAGAATTGAATGAAACTCTACCTCCTCGTCGAAGCCAATATGCGGCTCGAAGTCAGAGTGCATCAATTCAGCATCAACCAGGAAGTACACTTCAAGCCCGAAGGTCACGTGGGGAAGCTTTCCAGTCTCTTGAACGAGGTCCACTGGTGCTTTGAGCCGGATGATGACAGTGGGGATCTCCTCTGCCTCGCGCTCCTTAGCCTTGAGGAAGAGCTCGTGAAGAAGGTTTCGGCCACGAGAATCGCGCGCATTGCGCCACTCCTTGCAGACCTGTTGACATTGAAGAACTAGAGAATAATCAGCTGAAGAGTATATGTGTATAGACGATGTCACGCGAAGATGTTAACGATGTCTGAGGAGTGCTCAAGTTCCTTCCAGAAGATCTTGCGGCACCGGATAGAGGATCAAAGAGCTCCTGGGATGTGGTGCAACTTACGATCGGAAGATCCCAGCTCACGGAAGATGGTCTGGAGAGTCTCAGGTGGAAGTGACGGGCACTTCCAGCCACTATCGCGGAGCTTGACAGTCATTGTTGATGGTAACCTGTATGAAGAGCTAGAACACACTTGTTAGCGAAGGCGACTACAGCTGTAGTCTACGACGAAGTGCAGCTGCTTGTGCTGCTGCTTTTGTCAAAGTGGTGTTGGTGGAAGAGATTTTCAGTCGGGGAAGCTCTGTTTATAAGAAAGTTCGGCTATCTCTGTTTGCATGGCGGATTCGAGGTGAAAACAGATTTTCCCCAAAGTACTCGTCACGCACGTAACGGTGAATGAGCGTCTTGGAATTCCTCACATCAAACGAGCCATGCTGAAAAATCAGGCTACCGTTAGTGTGCCAATTACGAATAAGAGCAATACGGACTACGATTTGACAGCGCTTAGGTTGGTCTGTCCATGTGTGGTCTGTCTTCATGTCCACTGCATGTTCGTCGGCTCCAAAGATAATTGTAGTCCGGCATAGCCTTCATCACCAAGATTGCCAGATCGTCCCCGTCCTCTTCTCCAAACTCGGCCTTCCACTTCGATTTTTCTACGTCCATGTCGAGTCCACGAGCAGAAAAGCCAGGGAGGATACCCTTTGACGCGTATAGTGTTGAGAGAAATGCTGCCTTGAGTGGATCTTTTTCTTCCCGAGCCTCCCACTCGTACTGAATAGCATCTGGGTCCAGCCCAGTCTCAATACAGAGCTTTCGGACAGCCTCTTTGTCATTCATGATATCGTCTGCATCAATGACCTTCGGGCGCACGTCGGTGCCTCGTGTATCGTACCAGTCAAACAATTCTCGGGACTGTCTCAAGGTCATAGTAGCAGTGTTGATCAAATCACGAGGACGCGACGGGCCCAACGCTTTGCTTTGAGCTCGCAGCATGCTAGGAAACATCAGTATCGGGTGGCGAATCTGGAAGATGGGTTGCATGGAAAGGAGAAGACTGTCAGGCAAGCTCGTCGGGTTCGTGTGTGCCAGCTTTGGTCTATTCCTTTCGTGGAGCACAAGAGGATCGACCTCGTCATCGCTGTAGATACGAGCAAAGACTTTGTCGGGACCTGATAACAATATCGCATGTTCCTTGATCAAGGCTTGATTACCCTACAGATAGATCAGTCAGCAAATGATAGGCTGTGGTTGTACCAAGGGGATCCAAGCACGCCATTCCATCGGGGTATGGAGCATTGCAGGCGCCACAACCGCTTTATGGGCCGAAGCGCGCATTGCACCGACAACATCCCGTCGACCTCATAAGAACTCAGGAAACACCTCAGTCATCTTACATTCTTTCTTGCATCCTCCAGCTCAGCTTGCAACGCCTCGAAGCCCTGGTTGAAAGCATTATACAATGCTTCACGATCCTCCTTAGGCCATTGACTCAAAGGTCCCCTCTCTAATTGTCCCAGCGCTGCGAAGCCGGGATCGAAGAGCTTGTAGCTAGAGTTCTGGAAACCTGGCTGCTTGGACAACATAGTCTGAAAGAGATTGGATGCTGATCGTGGGTGCGTCAGCAGGTAGACGCCACGGCGCACAGGCGTCTCGCTCGTGGGCGATGTCTCAACCCTTCCTGGCATGATGAATGCAAAAAGGATCTGCAAAGCAACACATGAACGCGACAGTATGCAGCAAGTTATACTCCACACGAACATCGCTACTCCGCTCGCCTGCTATCGAAGGTTTACCATGCACTTGCCGATGGTCACACACACAGAGACACATTGGTTGGGGCACGGCTGCCGACATGTCCGAAATCCGCGAGCTGGGTACTCGTTTGCGGTGTGACCTCATCGAGCGATACATGTAATCTCCAGCAAAGAGGAGTTCTGGCGAACGAGACCGATTGTTCTCGCTATTGAGCAACAGCCGACAGCCCGGCCCACACCGATCGCCCGCATCGTCACCCAGGAATGTCCGTGGAGGTGTGGAACTCAACAATGCTGACTGTCACGCGAGTGATGATCGATGATCGAAATCTGAGCGCATTATTTGCTTACAAACTCTGCCGCGGAGCATGGAGAGAAGGGAACTGGAGTGCATATGACGTACTCATCAAACTGGCCTGCATATCTGGTTCCGTGACAATCATCTTGGAAACCAGACCGACATCCTCGAGAGAAGCATGAATAGATGTCATCAAACTCGCAAGTTTCAAGTTGGAGGGTAAAATGGATGATCTAAATTGATGGCAGCTGAGAAATTTTGCGGCACTCGATCCCGGGTCGAATGGAAACCTTCGGAATAGCCGCGTTTGGAAATTGGTACTCGCATATACAACTTGGACCTACCTTCTTGCCTCAGTCCACTTATTCCGTAAGGACAGATCCACAACCGGCCTTTCCTGGGATATGGCCATACTGGATTGCGATAACCTTATCTGTCGTCTTGCTATGATCTGGAAATCATGAGAATTCGACTCATCTTGCCAATAAATACTGCGAAAAATCCGGTCGCGTTGGTTGTCGGAGTCTGCGCCATATATCAATACAGCTCCAACATGACGATCGTTCAAGGTCATCATACCTAGCTGTTATCTGTATCTTAGAGAATGTGGATCTGACTTGTCCCATTCGAGCTACGAGCAGCGAGGATAACTTCCCCTGAATTTGACTCTCTTATTTACTGAATTACATCTCTCGAACCATTCACATATCGCTACTATGCCTCGGATGCGTTTCTGATTTGTGGTATGAATCTCACGAGCCATAGCACACGACGCAGAGCCACCGTCTCTCACTGGACGTACGGCGATTGTTTGAAATCACTCATCACGCGAGACAACCTCCTGGAGAAGACTGATATGATCTAAAAGCTTCTAGTGGACATGACGAGCCTATATTCTTTTAAGATGAAGAGGCGAAGGCAATCAATATATCTGTGCTAGGCCAGATGCCATTCTTTGATGTCATGAGCTCTAGTTGTTTTCTCGTCTTGCAAAATCCATTGTTCCTTTTTGAACAATTTGGGACAACCTGAAAACTGGTCTTTGCGAATGAGCCTTCGAGTTTATGTCGGTACTCTAGTATGGCACCCGAGAGTAATCATACAGTCAGTATTGGCAACGTTGTCCCGGTGTCAGCCTTGTAGTGACGGCCATGAGACAGTGGTGTGACTGCCATTCAGCCGCAGGATCGAGGCCTCATGCGAAGTTTGCGAATCATGCTTCCCTTATACCGTCCTTTTTTGGGGCTGGCTTTACAGAAGACTCACAGCCAACATATGTTTGCACCCGAGAGCAGGCCGGCGGCAGTCTGCCTGAATATGCCATGCTTCATGATACAGCCAGTACATATACATTGCGGAAATTCTATGCTTTGATCACGAAATCACCCTCGTTGGCTTCAGCCACCTTCGCTGTCCGTCTATCTTCCCATAATTGCAATCTATCCATGGCAGCCGCCCTCTTCGCTTCCTTGACTCTCCGCGCCTCTATCTCCAGCTCCTCTTGGCTCATCTGAGTCTTCCTGTTCTCGAGTCGCTCGCCTTTCTGGCCCACCTGCTTATGCAGCAATTGCTTGACCTGGTCCTGTAGTGTCCTCGCCGCTGCTCTTTGTGCGTTGTTGTCCATGACACCGTTTTCTCTGACTGTGTCTTCGACCTCCTTCTCCCTTTCGCTCTTGCCCCACAGCGTCAGCTTGGGGACCTCGGGCCACACAAACGGATCCTCCATTTCTACAGTCATGTATTTCTTTGACTCTGGGCGGAACATATGCCGTTGCTGATTTGTGGCGTCACGGACGGGCATCTGCTTGACGAAGGATCGGATGTTGAAGCATTTGACGTTGTAGGCGTGGTAGAGGTAGTCGCGCAGATCGTATTTGGAGAAGTCAAGAGGAACAAGAAATCGCGCGTGATATGGTGACAAGCCATGCGTCCGGACTAGAGCGACCGTGAATTTGGGTCTAGCGTAATTGTCAGTCTCGGAGAATCGTGCGCAATGGGCGAGTCGTACAGGTAGATCTTGTTGCTACCAAACGCTATCAGCTTTTTGGTGATTGGTATGGCGTCCATTGTGGCTTATTCCCGATGGAAGTGCAGGTCGTATTGTAGATATCACTCTCGAGATCAACAATACATCCGTCGAGGAGAAGATACGCAGCGCAAAGTATGGCTGTTGGGTGCTATGTGGTTCGTGAATGTCGACGTGCCGTGGCTCAGAAAATCGATCGGACTTCCGCATCACGTGATGACTTGCTATTCCAACTCGTCTACTACAACGCATGCACATGCTTTGCATCGAACAGCCACGCCGCCCGACAAGTTCCTGCTACATCGAAACGTAATGGATAACGTGAGATTCTTGCTGTATTGATTCTCCTTCAGGCATAACATTCCGAGCGTTCATGGCAGTCATGCTATTGTGTCCGTGGCATTAAGGCAGACAAATATGCGTTTTGGGGTCATTCAAAGCACGATTGCGAGCCAGGAACTGAACTTCAAAATCAATTCATCGTGTAATATGATCTACTATCGAAGTTACATGCCCCGAGCCAATAGATAAGGGTCACTTTGATGACGACCCAAGACAGCGATTGCCTTTGGTAGGCGGATGTTTATCATGTGTTAAGTAAATGCAAGCCGACAAACCCTCGTCACTTCCTCATTCTGCACCTTCACCTCACTTGGATTATCCCCTCCCAATTCTTCCCTCCTTCGTGCACTCTGTTCCAGTGTAAAGCAACCGGCATCACGACGCAGTCATCCTCAGCGACAATCAAGTGGCTTGCACAGCAACAGCGAAGGCAAGCACGCATCCATAACACGATCCGTCTTGATTGTGGTGAGCGCGAGCCAGCTTGTAGCAAACGCCCGCACCGTAAGAACCTTTGACCCGATCGACAAGCTCGATCAACATCCACTGCACCTCAATTCTCGTGTCGTCAACTATGGATGGGTCTGAGATAATCCCACATAATCCCATCATCACAGATAGGAAGCCGAACAAGAGCATACCGGTGCCGTTAGAGTTTCGCCGCATTAGTCAGGCCAGCGAGCGAGAAATACTTGTTTACAACGTCAAGCTCAAGACCGATTGCATCTTGGTGCCTCGCTGGGAAGAAAGCCGGATCCATCGCTTTGACATCTACGGGTCTGCTAGCGGTGTTGACAAGGCAGTAGCTATTGTCAACAAATGGATCACTAATGCCCACTCGAAATCCAAGGATGCTTCTGCATGGGCAAAGACACCAGCTTTCGATCTGAATCAGTGGCAGGACGAGCGAGATCTTGAGACTGAAAATGAACTCAAGAAGGAGTTTCTGAGGCCGAGGCCGGACATGGCAGAAGATGCAGTACAGCTACCAAGAGTGAGTCTACATGTAGAGAGCAAGAGCATAGTGGCATCACGAGCTGATACCGTGAACAGGTTATCATCGACTGGCCCCAGGACCTTGCCGATTCTGACATTGCTCCGCGCGACATTTTCGGCAACAAGCTCGCAGCACTGGACGAGGTCCGGAAGAGACACGAGGTTTGGATCACTTTGTTGCAAAGCAACTCTGGGCACTGGCAGTTCGAGATCCTCGGCAAAGGCAACCAAAACCTGGACGCCGCAGAGAATAGCCTTGTGACGATGCTAGAAAAGGCGCAGCTTAACACACTAAGCGCAGAGAGTACGTTGAACATGATTCTAGACGATGTTGAAGGTCTCGATGTCATACTCGAGGAGGCTGAGGACTGGTGGCCTAACCGCGCTGACAAGATCGTTCCACGACTGCTCCCTTCAGGTATCATGTATGAGTCTGGAAGCTTCCGCAACGACGGTCTGCATGACACTCAGCTGTCCACAATCCAGAATTCTTTCGTCCAGGCGCTCGAGAAAGTTCGACACAAGAAAGGCGCTTATGACTTCGCGATTCGTTTGGGATGCGTCGTGCTCGGCTCTTCGAAGATGCCGGAGAGTCAAATTGGCAAGACCTTCAGGAAAGAAGACTTTCTTAGGGCCATAAATTCCAGGGTTGACCTCATGATTCGGAAGTGGGCTTTGGACTACGATACTGGTTGCGACGTTCTCTCTCGCATGATGGAAATGGAAGAGTTCTTGGAGCCAACCAAGAATGGAGGCTACTTTGGCCATACTCCGACCACATTAGCACAGACTCGACCCATGTTCCGAGGTACTTGGGTGTTCCGTGATCCAAGCAGCTCCTCTAAACAACCTCAACTGTCTATCAATTTGTTCTTGGTACAAGTTGACTGGACGATCGATGAAGAAGGCGAGTACGAAAAGACCGACATGCGCTACTACAAGCTCGCGCCTGGCCAGACAGGGCCCACCCTAAACATGGACATCAATCTTTTGGAACTGGGCGAAAGTAGGGGTTGGTACTTCGGTCTGGAGTCCATCATGCCTGAACCCCGCAGACTCGTGTCACCGATACTCACCGGTTTTGCTGAGCATGTCAGTATGAAACCAAAGTACGATCCTCAATCAGCTGAGAGCTTCGCACGTTGGAACACAACTCCATCAGTGCAGAGCCATCTTGTGAACGGGCGACTCGACAAAATATACTCGTTCGGTGTCAGAAACACCTGTTATAAGGTCGAGCTTGCGGCAATGTGGTATCCCCAACAAAAGCTGCCTGTCTGGGGTATCGCCATGCGTCACAGTGAATGGGCGACGCATCTTGCAGAGTTGGAGACTCTGCCCATTGGATGCAAAGCTGAGTGGGGTCAAACTCTTATCAAGTTCCTACCTGACGATGGTGTGACTTCAAGTTTCGGCGATGAAGATGGTGATTTGGGCATGTCGCAATTGTCTATTGGTGACAATTACGAAGCACCTCCTCGTGAGGGCATTCGTATTCTGATGAACAAGTTGCTGCAGCTTTCGAGCCTTATCAGCTCCGTAACTAGAGGAGGTGGCGTGACAGTCTGAAGGAAATTTCCGGCGATGATCAAGCAGGATTGTATGACGTGGAGAGAATACGAGCGTTCGAACGCCTCGCGCTGAAGTGGTTTGCATTTGGTGGCTATTAGCGGGGCGACCGCGGAGTCCATGTCTAGCCAGATGATAGCAGACTCCGAATGTGCCTATGATTTAGCGCCAAGCTTGACTTGTAACTCGATGAACAGTCCTTGGAACTGCTGTGATAACATGAGTGCATCACCTATGTCCCACGTCCTCCTCAGCATGCTAGTGAGGTAATCTTCGCCGACCAGCACTCATGCAAACCATATTCCTGACCATAGTCTCCTTCTCTCTCGCAACCTCCTCAACTCTTACCCTCGCCACCGGCCTGCTGTTCATTCAGCACTTTAACTCTCATCACCTCCTCCACGACCCTCACATTCCTCGCCTTGCCCTGAATCACACCCTCCAAATCCTTCAAACTGCCCTCCAACTCGCCCACCTTGCGCTCATAAAACTCCTTTGCCCCTGCCACATCCTTCTCCACAAAAAACCCGGTGCCGACATCTACCAGCACGTGTTCGGCGTCCGTCAGCCTCCCGGGGACGTACAGCGAGGACGTCAACGGCACGAGCAGCGGTTTCGCGAGTGTTTGCGGCGCGAGCGCGAGGCCGAGCGAGACGAGGCAGTCGCGGAACTTGGACTGCGCGGTGCGCAGCGACTGGAACGATGTCGAGAGGTGGGTGAGGTCGGCGTCGAGTTGTGTTTTGAGGTCTTGCAGCTGGGGGAGGGGGAGGGATGTGATTTCGACTATTGGAGAGAAAAAGAAGGAGCGGGGCGCCGTGGTTAGCTTGTTTGGTCTTTCTTTCTTTTTTTGGGGGGGGTTAATTATGCGGGGAGGAGGGTATTTACTTTGTCCGCTTTGGGCTTGCGATGCCATTCTTGCTTGCGTGGGGTGTGGGGTGTGAGGTATTGGAGGGGTTTTTGGAAGGGCGTCTGTTGGAGCGGCGGGTGGTGGGAACAAAGTGAGAGGAAGGTTTTGGCGGGGCGCAGATGGGGAAGCTTGGTCCCGCTGCTGCTCATGCTCGTGTGGGGTAGCTAACGGGGGAGCGCGACGGGACGTTCGCTTTCTTGCGTCATCTTGCCCATACATCTCGACCTCGACTTGATGCTGTTGAGACATTGCGTGCTGCCTATTCAGACATGCAGACGGCTTTTTTCTACGCGTCGAGCGTTCGACCCGGTGCGCCGGCTCGAGTACTTTGATGAGGAGAACGGCTTTCGCGACTTCATCGCGAACGAGCCAGCCTTATTCAAGCAGACGTTTCGCACTGTCCCGGCGATTGCAAAATGGTTCACAGTTTGCACGACAGATGACACATCTCACGAGCTCGATTCCGACTATCTAGACCAGCATGGCGCCTCCATCGTTCCGCTCGAACTCTCGCGGTCCACGCCCCCGACTACATCCTTTGAGCGCTTCGAAGCCCCCTTCTCCTTGCTACTAGCCCACATGCGCAGCGCAGATACGCCAGATACGCGCTTGTACCTTGCGCAGCATTTGCTCGCTGATCTGCCCGCTGCACTGCAAGCAGACGTACCGATTCCGCCGCTCGTGGCGCGGCTCGGGCGCGGTGATATCTATGCGTCGAGTTTGTGGATGGGGAGACCGCCAACGCGAACACCGCTGCATCGCGACCCGAATCCGAATTTGTTTGTGCAGTTGGCTGGTAGGAAGAGGGTGAGGCTGATGCGCCCGGATGTGGGGCGGGCGCTGTATGAGAGGGTTGGGAATGGGTTGGGGAGGGCGAATATGAGGGGGGACGAGATGATGCAGGGACGCGAGATGGAAGCGTTAGAAGAAGCTGTTTGGGAGCACGATGCAGAGGGGCCGGGTGTGGAGGCGGAGCTAAGCAGCGGGGATGGTTTATATATCCCGTTGGGATGGTGGCATGCTGTCCATGGTGTGGGGAGAGGTGCAAATGCTTCGGTATGTACCTGTGTTTGGAACTCATGGAGTTTGGAATCGCTGTTGTCATGCTAACTCTCACCAGGTCAATTGGTGGTTTCGATAAGTAACGTTTGCTTCATTGCTGCATTTTCGAAGTAATGAGTCAGCGAAAGAGCATCTCGTAGATTGTCACGAGGCAGTCATGTGTGATACATTTACCTGTACCGAAACATTCCACTACACAATCCGCAGTGACAAAGTAGGTGTGAAGTGATATAACTAGTGATATATGGGTATACGAAATAAGCTAGCACAACATGGTCGCCGCTGACAGAAGCTGGTGGATTGACATTGAGTATGCCACGACCTCGGCTTTGAACTTTGAGATGTCATCCTTTATTCGTACCTGCCAGAGTAGTTTTTGGGCAGTGCCCGCGAATGTTTTGTGGGTGGTGCTTCCAGTTGGTTCATCTTTCAGGTCACGACCATATCAGTTGATCTTTTCCTTCTTTCGGGTGATTTTGACCTCGATCGACTGAGATGACGACGCTCGCGAAATCATTGTGCAGCACTGGATGGTGGCTTGTGTCTTTGCTAGGATTTCAACGCCGAGTAAAACCTCCCCAGTATGTGGAGTTCCCCACCAGATGTTGAAGTGCGCATCGACGAGCTCCAACGTCCTCAGTGAGAGTGAAAGATCATGCAGATTCTTCTTTATTAAAGAAGCTGTGGTGCCCAGAGATGTAGCCTAAGCTTTATTCGTAACGACTTCCCAAATTGGTCGAAATTCCAACATCAGACTGTACTTGTCAGATTTGTCTCGGTTATTTGAAATGCTGTCCCATACCGTCTAGATAGTCGGCAGCAATGAGTAGCTCCAGGCAAAGCTCCGGGGGAATGTCCATGTCTGCCACATCTTTGCTTTCCGCATGCTTCTGATTGTAGTACAGATATTCGCAGACCTTCTCCAACACAACACCGCTACGTGCTGTCAGTAAGTCGACATGGGATTGGCGCAAGCATAGAGAGAAGTAGGTAGTGGCGCAGCGATTGGTTGCGAACGTACTTGATTGTAGGGAGGTCTACGCGGTTTTGTGCGTTCTCACGAAAGCCGGCTAGAGATGGTCAGTACCATCTTTGATTCGCAGGCGGGAATATGGCAGACATACACATGGGATCGAGTGCCTTCTTGATCGTGCCGGCGATACAAGCTGCGGAGCGGAGGATCTTAAACTCGTACCCGTCGTTGGAGACAAGCGTGACATATTCGCTGGTATTTGCGTCGGCCATGCCGCGGATGATGAGGAGAAGTTTTCTTGTATGACTTCAGGGGTTTATTGTATGAGACTTTATTGTATATGAGACTTGATGCTCAGGACATAGGGTCAGGGTTCCTCGCGTCGGGCATGGTGGGGCAAGATCACAATCACGTGGTCACGTTTCTTCGTGTTTGGCACTAGCGACCCGCCGCTCCGCGGTGCCGCACGCCAAGTACCAAGCTCTATATGAGCTACCTACGTGCTATCACCCTACCTAAGTGCCACCTAAGGTAGGCAGCGGGAACCACAACCAGTACGATTGAGTGCATTGCCTCTGCTTTGTGTATCTAGACTGGAAATCTCGCTCTTCGCAATAACCAATCACGATGCCGCCATTCTGGACAGTCGGGACGCTCTTGGGCGCTTCGAGCGTCATGCTTGGTGCTTTTGGCGCTCATGGACTGAAGCAACGCATTGCGGACCCTGCACGCATAGCAAACTGGGGAACTGCGGCACAGTACCAGGTACGATGCCGCACGCAGCATGCCGTACTCTTGCTCATTGTCTGCTAGCTCGTCCACTCTGCTGTCCTTACATTCGCCTCCGTTGTAGCACCACAGAACACAATCGCAATGGGCCTCTTCACAGCGGGCATCACCATGTTCTCGGGCTCCATATATCTCCTTGTTCTTGATCCGCAGAGGTTCAAATTCCTCGGTCCCGTGACGCCTCTGGGAGGTTTGTGCCTGATCGGTGGATGGGTGGCTCTTGCGGTCACAAAGCGACCAGTCGTCCCCAAGTTCAAATAGATCAAATCTGGAGGGGAAAAATATCGAGAAAGAAGCTGTAAGATATCTGTGAATCAGGGCGTGTAGGTTGCTGATTTGCAAAGTACAATTTGCTCGTTGCAACTCTTTGTCTATTGAAACCAATATGGGCATTGTTATCTTCACTCAAGTTGTCAGTTCTAAGCATTCGGCCATGATCTTCCATGTGTGCCCAGAGAATAGACCCCGATTGAAGGCCAGTTTCAGATTGCTTTACCCGTGCACGGCAGCGTGGGGGTCATCCAACCCCCACTTCACTCCCCATTGTCAACTAGATGGCTCGCCTTGTCATCTACAAGCTTTAGGCTCTATTTTATCCCCGACAGAACCACTCTCGAGCATAGTTCGGGGATTTATGGTCCGGACGAGCGTGGTGTGGAATCGGGTGCCGTGGAGAGGGGAGGGGAATGATGTGTATGAGTGTATGGTTCGGGAGCCGCAGAAGGTCGCTTGAGGACGGGACTTACCGGTATAGCTCATGTATGTGTCAAGTGTTTTGCATTGCTCGATAGCTGGAATCGACCTACTTATACATACCGCGTCCACACCGAACAGCTCAAACGCTCATCTTGTGCACGCGAAGGATGTGTCTACCTCGACTGTGGATGCGCGACGTACGACTGCCTCCTAGACCCTCAACTGCCCTGGGGGACAGCTTCTCATCAGGATCGTTCTTTGGGATCCTGTCTACTGGCACATCCGCAATCTCAAAGAAAATATGCATATCCGCGATCCACTTCTCGCCAAATCTTGCTTTCTTGGGTGTATCCGTCACAATGGTGATCTTGGTGATGTGCTTGATTCCCAGTTCAGCTTTGTGTGCGATAAGCATATGTGCGATGGTAGCTCCGAGTGGTGATCCTACAAAAAAATCAGCCTGCTGATTTGATACAGATGTCAGACTCATACCGATAAGTGCCTTGCCTTCGTCCTCCTCCGCTGAGAAAGAGACTCCGGGCCACTCTGACAGTTTGGTTACCTGTTTGTTCTTCATTGCTCTTGTGGCGAGGAGCATCGTCTCATCGTTAATGACATGGTGTGCTCCGTAAACTTTGAGCTTCCTGACGTTCGGGTTGTTGTGGATCCAATACGCCCAGTAGATATCTGAACAGAAACGTAAGTCTGGCAGCTCGCCTGGGGCTGCTGCACGTCCCCAGTTGTGACTTTCTAATACTGCCACAGAGGGTGATTGGATATTCTTCGCTATGATAGCTACAACTTTGTCAGTAGTCGTTGATCAAAACTCGGACTAGTCAGCCTTGCCTCCATCGATCTTGTTCATTGCGAAGAGATAGAAAGCGCCGGTCGCCTAAAAAGAATCAGTTTCGTCGTTCACTTCAAGAAATAGTCTTACCGTGTATTCCTTGCCATCGACTTTGTACTTTTGTTCTGTGACCGGTTTCATTTGGCCCCACTCGTCATCCTCATCGACATCCTCCTGATCATAATGCTGGATGGCGAGACAATCATTGTGGCCGTCCAAAGGCGTTCCGTCGTCTTCGAACGCTGGCTTAGCATTCAGACCGAGTGCGTCGAAAGCAGTCTTGAGCCCTTGTCGCTCCCAGTCGCACTCCCAGCCTATATCCCAGGCGGCGTCGTGCCAGAACCAACGGTCTAAATCCTCTGTTGCAATGATCAGCGAAAATGCACGGACAGATCTTGAAGGGATGGGGCTTACTTTGCATGTCTCCTGTCCAGCGACTTGCAGCAGAAGGCGGCTGTTTATTATCCATCGTGAGATATCCAGCACCCTTGTCGGTGGCTTGCATCAAGCAGATCAAGTGGTTGCCTTTCTCCACATGGCGCTGCCAGGTCGCATCGCTCGCGTAGACCTTTGGATCAAAGTCGAGGCCACCGATAGTAGGGCCAGAGATTCCCGGGATTTTTACGCGCAGATTATCATCAGATTCGGGAGCGTGGCCAGGGGAGTGCGAGGGCTGGTAAGGAGAAGAATCATTCAGCGCTCTGCCGGTCACAACCGCATTTGTAACAATTGCCACGGCGGCAAATACCACCTGGGCCCTCACGCCGTGCATCGAATCAAACTGGTGTGACTACAGATTGTGGGATGAACAGAGAGGAATGTTATTAGCTTCGTTGTCATGAAAAATTCATTGCGCATGACGTTCAGGTGAAGGTGAAGAGAGCCACAAGTGTAGAAAGAGAAGGAGCATTCAACAGACGCACAACATAGAATCCGGCTTGAAATCTGAGAAATTTCGAGCTTGTTCCATAACACTTGGCTATGCTTACTCCTTGTAAAAGTTTTTAGTCCTCTCTTCTCCCATTCTCAACACGTCTCGCGCAAGATCGCCCGTACCGTCTCGCGGAGTAACCTTGATCTTGAAGTCTCTCGGTATTGCCACAAGCGCACTTTTGATTGCATTGTAGTCCACCTAGTACCGGTCAGTCTCATACCTCACGTACATAAACGCCTTATATTACAAAACTCACATAATGAGTGTTTGGCGGATGCGTCGTGCTTGCTTCGATCTTGTACAGACTGAGAAGTCGAAATAGAGCAGAGTTTATGAGTTTGCTTGCAATAGTAGCACCAGGGCAGGAGCGTGAACCTGCCCCGAAGGATAGATGTGGGGTGCTCGATACAGATTTCTCGGTGTAGAAGCCAGTCGCCTTGGAAGGAGGATCCAGCCAGCGCTCTGGGTTGAATCTATCAGCGTTGGGACCCCAGTAATCGACATCTAGGACTGTCAGTGTAATTCTCATCAATCACGGAACTGGCGACCTACCATGATTGCCTGCTTGAGCATTGATCAGGACCATCGTTCCCTTGGGTATGACGGCCTCGTCCCAACGCACATCGCTCATAGTCTTGCGTGGTAGACTCATATTGCTCACAGTATAGTATCTTCCAGCCTCTTTCACGATCGCGTTCAAGTATGGTATGTTTTCTTTTTCAAAGTCTGTTGCCCACGCATCTCTCAGGCTGGAGTCACTGGGGTACATCTTCCTAATCTCTTTGTAGGCACGATCTTGGTATTGTTGTCCCTCAGCGGTGCAAAGTGAACCGATGCAAGAGACTAAAGTGCCAGGAATCGTTTCGAAGCCGCCAGATACTAATGAAAGGCAAATTGAGCTCACTTCGACTCCACTTAAGCGAGTTTCTTCGTCCTTGAGAATTGACGCGCTGATACAAGGCTTCTCCGTACCTTTCTTGATCATATCACGCACTTTGTCCAGAAGCTCGTTCAAATACTTGTCCCGTCGATCGCGTAGCTCTTTTGAGCGACGGTTCTTCTCATTGTTGGGAAGGTACCTCAGAATAGGGACGTAGTCCTGATAGTTCTCTGATGCTGATCGCAACAGTGAAATCGCAGAGCCGACGTACAGGATCTCGCGAAGAAGGTCGTCGTACACTTCGTCCATGCGAATGCCGTAACAAAGGGTTAGGGTCGTGTTCAGTGCATAGCGTTGTATATACGGCCGGAAACTGACCTCGAGCTCGCCGCTCTTGCTATCGTGGTGCAAGTCCCGCACGATGCAGTACGACTCAAGATCAAACATGTCGTAGTAATTCTTCATCATGGCTCTACTGAGCGTAGTCGAAGCTGCTTTACGTTTGTTCCTACAGCTTTCATCCCAGGGGGAACTCCCGATCGTGAATCCTTGCGTAGACGAGATGACCCCGTGGAAAGTGTACAGTTTCGGCCGGTCGATGAGACCTTGTGAATTTGACACGAGGATTTTCTTGCAGTCTTCAAAAGAGCTGACAATGACAGCACGCGTGTTTCCAAGGCGGATCTGAAAGACGGAGGTTCCGTATTGGCGCCACCATCTCTCACAGACTGTCGCATGGTCATCTCCAAGCTGAATAAGGTGTCCGACGACAGGTAAAGCACCAGGTATTTCGGGTATGCCTTTGATGTATGGAACATCGGTTCGAGTCAAAAGCTAGGCGACTTAGTCTCAGATACATATGCTTCGTAGACACTCTTGATACTCACATAATATAAACCTATAACAACGGTGGCCAAGGAAACAAGAACTATACTTTGATTACTGAAGAGGGACTCCATGGTGAACATCCGTATCGATTGCTCTTTAAGATCAGTTGCACGACAGAAGAGGTCAAGATCGGACTTACACTCATCAGGGAGCAACAACTCATACATAACTAATAATAATTACATTCCTCCACAGGTTTGACACACGACTTGCAGTGATGCTATCGTGCATGTCGATGAGGGGTCAGTTCGGATCCTTTCCGTTATCGTCGGAAATAGCGCCTATCAGCAATTCCTCCCACTCTTGCAATTCAGGCTGTCCTACGCGTCTGTCACAGCCAAAGATGATATCATTAATATATGAGTAGGACGAAAAGTATTGTGTTTAGGTTAGTTTCGTCTTTGAAAAAACGCTTCCTATTGGGAAACAACCGGCGCTATTTCAGGCATATCCGCATAGTTACCATGCATGTTCTAGCTCTCGACGCGTAGTTCGCTTCATTAAATATCTAGAAGCCTCATGTGCCTTACCTCAACACGGTCGGTATAATTCGTCATTTCACCATGCCATTCTGCCGTTTCTGGGTCCACGACCTCAGAGCACTGCTCCATACTCTTCCGAGGGCTTAGTATAACGAATTCATCCTTGCCATTCTCCTTATCGACTCGCCATCCTCCATCAGGGATGCCTTCAGTGACAGGAGACCCCAACTCGGGCATGCCCTCAGAGAGCGCTTGTGTGAAGCTTTCTCTGCAACCATCTGTGACCCAGTGACGTGTGATATTCCACATAAGCTGCCCCTCCAGCGCCTGTGTCTTCTGCGCATCTGTTTTAGGTAGCGATAAGTTGGTGTGCGGGGTATCTATGTGCTGTAGCCATTCTACACCAAGGTCGTCCTTCAAGAGTGATAGTATTGCTTGGTTCTCTGGCCCGGGAATGAAGTCCTTCATATGCTGCTCCAGCGAGTCCCATTCACCGAAGATGTATAATTGTGACGGGTCTTCGAGTTGCTGGAAGTAGTAGAATGAGCGACCAGTGTAGTTCTGCATGAGGCTCTTCGCTCGTGCAAGTTTCGAGCGGAGGTGGACGTCGTCGATAGAAGCACCAGGTAAGAGGCCAAGGAGAGCGATCTCGGTGATCGGCATAATGCTGATGTTTCGAACACGAAGACTGCGGTGCTGACTTTGCGATGGAATCGAAGAATTAATTGGAAAGTGACTTCACCGATATTAACTTGGCTAGACGCAATGGCAGCCATCAATTTATGCAATCATCACACGGCAACGATGTTTTGTCGATGGCAGCTTTGACACGCAATCAACACTAGGCAGCCAGCGCTTGCGTACGGTGAAGATCTTGGTGGCGATGCAACTTGTCTGCAGCACGTCATATGATTGGTCAATTACCTACAATTCTACCCTTCGAACCATAGCTCTACGCCAATCTCGAATATCGTAACAACCTTTATACAGCGATGAAGTGGGCTCCAGTATCATCGAGAGGCGAGCCGCGTATACTCTAATCCTCTGATGGTATAGAAGCACGATAATGGATCCGCTACTAGCGGTATAGCTGATTTCAAGATGTAGTTTGCGTCCACACTAGAAATGTCTACAACAGTATCGAATGGTTAGTTTATATTTGCTCTGATGATAGTGAGTCCCTACGCAAGCAAGATAATCACGTTCTTAAACGTAGAG
The DNA here is from genome assembly GCA_025742365.1 of Coniothyrium glycines. NCBI lineage: Eukaryota > Fungi > Ascomycota > Dothideomycetes > Pleosporales > Coniothyriaceae > Coniothyrium > Coniothyrium glycines. The sequence continues at coordinate 587,322 of JAMXIJ010000013.1, forward strand.
CACCTCATCAACACTTCGAATGATACGCCTATCCTTTACTAGGCTTCCAAGGAACTGTATTACTTCTTCTCTTCGCCTTTCTGTTCGTCCCTTGAGAGTCGCATACTTGTAATTTTCGGGTCTCGCTTCGTCCATCGTGATCGCGATTGGCGTTGCGTGGCCGTGCCCACAGATACTCGGGCTCGATGTAGGTTTCCCTAACTTTATGCTTGGAGCATCGTTGGCCCATGATCTTGGGGAGATACCGCTGGATTTGCAAATATGAATTACAAGTGATGGAAACTAGTGTTTTTGACGATATGGCTGTATGATGTTGGACATCTTGAATGATCGGATGGCAACTCCTTTTATGAAACTCCTGAGATACTTCCATACAGCAAGTCAAAGTCGCAGCTGGAGTCAAAGGGCCGAGTCATCCAAACTGACGGAGGTCCTGCAAAGCATCTCATCAATTATCTCATAGACTAGCTAGGGCCATTCATGAAAGGATGGTAGTGGGATGTGCAGAGGGCGCAGTCGCTTTGCTGCACCAAAAAGTTTCATTGTGTCATTGAATCTGACCTGCAACAAGCACTCGGCCACGGAGTGTACGCAGGTATATGTGTGTCGCCATTCTTGACGGTCAATGGAGACCGAAAATTCCAATTACCTGCAGAGGAACGATGGTGGGTCAGATTCGTTGATGTCATACTACCTCTGGAAGCTCAGTCTTACAACACAATCATTCTATGCGAAGACTGCGCCTCAACTCGGTGTATAATCTTACAACCCGTCCTTTCCGGATGAGACATTCACTTCCCTGAAATGCTGAATCAATGGAATCTTGGTCCCTGGTCCTTTCGTGGGCTCACCTGACTTTGTTCCTGCTGCACGTGCAGGTGAACACTATCGCGAGAGAGTAGCCAGTAGTATCGACGCCTTGCATGAGTGGAATGCATGGCTTGGTTCTGACGCTGCCTGTCGAAGTACTTAGATACATACATGGAGATTAGCCGACAGGCATTGGTGGCGTGCCTGCTCTACGTTCGAATTAGTGATCGCCACCATCAGGTTTCGAAACATGGAGACACAAACTCCAGGACTCGCATGCTGTTGACCAACGACCGACGTGCGACCACCTCTACCGGCAATTTTATGCGCCACAATCCTACAGCTGGGCTGTGGCATGCATCTCCAGCCAGGGACCGTTACGCCATCACGCTTGCCGTTAACGACCCCACCAATAGCTGGCCATTCACACCACGCACCTCCCATTTCCAAGACCATAACCCCGGATCTGGAACACCTTGGTATTCAGCGCTCGTTTAGGGCGTGCGAGTGACAGCTGCGGGTACACGACAAGCTTTCGCAACCTGCTTGTCTGCAATCAAGTTTTGGGAGCCGTTATTGACAGTTGCATTGTGATTGGGGCCAGTTCTGGTAGACCCTGGATAGTAGCAACCAAGTATGCATTCACCGACCAGACCCTTCTTTTTGCGCTGTTGCTCTCTCGCTCTTGAGTCTTTCCTTGTTCGATCGTTTTCACCGCAATCTTACCCCGAGAGCCGCCTTCTTTCTTCCTTTCCCTCACCTTCACCTAACACCTAGTGGAAATTCGTACGATCATTATATTGAGCACCATTGTTAGTACTTAGCGCAGAGTAAAGAGTGACACTGCTTATTCCACTGCAGCATAGAGCGACACCATGGGCAATACTTCTAGCACGCCGGTACAGAAATGCTTAAGCAGTGCTCTGGGGGGCAATAAAGACTTGGTAGCATATAAGAGCAACCCACTTTTCCAATTTCTGCATGTCAAGCCATACAATCTGGGCATACCAATTACACCTGCGGCAGTCACGTACCCGCAAACAACGGAGCAGATCGCAGCCATTGTGAAATGCGCGGTGGATAACAGTCTGAAGGTGCAACCACGATGTGGAGGGCACTCGTATGCGAACTATGGCAAGCCTGGACATGAAGTTGGCTAGATAGCATCTAACACATCTGGCAGGTATTGGCGGCCAGGACAACACTATCGTGGTCGACATGAAGAACTTCCAGCAGTTCTCCATGGACAAGTCCACCTGGCAAGCGACCATTGGCGGCGGCACACTCCTCGGAGACCTCACAAAGCGACTCCATGACAACGGCGGCCGTGCAATGGCTCATGGTACTTGTCCTCAAGTAGGTATTGGGGGGCATGCAACGATTGGCGGACTAGGACCTACATCACGGATGTGGGGACCGGCTCTAGATCACGTCGAGGAGGTACAGGTAGTCCTTGCGAACTCGAGCGTTGTACGCGCTTCGGCAAAGGAGAACCCCGAAGTCTTGTTCGCAGTCAAAGGCGCTGCAGCAGGATTCGGCATCGTCACTGAGTTCAAAGTCCGCACGCAAGCCGAGCCTGGTGAAGCCGTCCTCTACTCGTACAACATTCACGGCGGAGACACAGCCTCCAAGGCCAAAGCATTCAAAGAATGGCAAAAGCTTATATCCGACCCGGATTTGTCGAGGAAGTTTGCCAGCCAGTACATCCTCACCGAGCAGTTCGGCGCCATTGTCACCGGAACCTTCTTCGGATCACAAGCCGAGTTCGACAGCCTCAACATCACAGCGCGCCTCCCGAGCAAATCCGAAAGCGTGATGGAGCTGAAAGACTGGCTAGGCGTGGTGGGCCATTGGACCGAAGACGTTGCCCTGCAAATCGTGGGAGGCATACAGAGCAACTTCTACGCCAAATCACTCGCATATACAAACAAGGACATCATACCCGATGACGGCGTCGACAAGCTTTTCAAGTACATCGACAGCACAGACAAAGGCGGGGCGCTCTGGTTCATCATCTGGGATCTCGAGGGCGGCGCAATCAACGATGTAGCGCCCGATGCTACGGCGTATGGCCACCGAGATGCGCTGTTCTACCACCAGGCGTACGCTGTCAACCTGCTAGGCAAGGTCAACGTCAAGACCAGGAACTTCTTGGCGGGCGTCAACAAAGTCATCGCAGATGCGTTACCGGATCACAAGCTGGGCGCGTATGCGGGGTATGTTGACCCTGCGCTTGGTGCGGACAGCGCGAGTTTGTACTGGGGAGGTAATGTGGATCGCTTGCAGCAGATCAAAGCGGCGATTGATCCGCTAGATGTGTTCCAGAACCCGCAGAGTGTACGGCCGGCGAAGCAGAAGAAGATGCGAGGGTAGAGGCAAAGAAGATGAAAGTGAGGATTCCGCGGAAAGTTTCGTTCTTCGTCATGCCGCTCTATCGATATGGCAGGCAATAGTAGAGTATCAATAGCAGCAAGTATAATGAGATTGTAGGGGGAAAAGAAATCCTATCTCTTGGGTATCTCCCTCGTACCGTTGCTCAGCAAAAGTGACTCAGTACCAAATACTCCTCGTCCGATGATGTGGAATGTTTTCTGCGCCATCCTTTTCCTTTTCCTTGGCCAGGTCGTACAAAAAGAAGTCTAGGAGAATAGCATTGATCTTCGCATCGGGATTGAGCTTCAGAATCTCGCGCCGCAGGAGCTCAACACCCCAGATACTGCAGCCTCGGATCTGCATCTCCCACGAGTGTCCCGACTCGATCATATCCAAGCGCCGGATGCGGTTCTCCAGGGGCGGACAGTACCAGAGTATGCCTAGTGAGTGCAGCATTTGCGGGATACGGTAGTCTTGTGTTGGGTAGTAAGCACAAGTACAAGTGCAAGTGTTCTTTGCAGAAGGGGGGTAAACATACCAGCAAACATGGTAATCTTGTCAATGTCGTTGAACTCGCCGTACGCTTCCCCCTCAAACGCAGCCCAGAGATCCGCAACCAGGATCTGCGGACGCTTGAGGAAGCGCACGTGTTTCCGCTCAAAGGTGCCTTCGTCGCGGAAACAGGGGAAATGTTCTGCGAGGAGGTTGACGAGCGCCGCGGCGGAGTTGTCGGCGTCTTCGATGAGCGTGGCGACGCTGCCGTCAAAGTCTTCGTCGAGGATGCGGCCGGCTTCGCGCAGACAGCGGATGCGTTGGTCGAGCAGCGAGATTGGCTCCGGGGTGTCTGAGCGGAAGACGGTGTGCAGGACTTGGTCGGTGCATTTTTCGTCGTCGATCCAGAAACCGGGGGTGGTGATGGGGATGTCTTGATCCAGGGCCCGTTGCAAGAGGGCGACGAGACTCCAGTAGCCGGTCCAGCGGGTGCCTTTGTAGGCGACTGCGAATCGCTCGTCTGCGGGTTTCTCGCTCCAGAAACTGAAGTTCAACAGGTCCATGGTGAAGATGAAGTTGACGGTGCTTTCGTCCTTGGCTTTGGGGTGCAGCTCATGCTCAGACCAGGTCTTTGTGCTGTAGTTTCGCCGTGACATTTCATCAAGAAGGAGCTGAGCGGCGATCTTGGTGGACTTCATGTCCAAGGCAACGTCTGTGCTGTTGTCGTAGATGAACTGAGCGCTTTCAAGCACCTTGGTCTCCGGCGGTCCATCGTTGCCCTGGCCAATGCCGAACTTCTTTCTCAAGAGGTCCAGTAATTCGTGGTCCACCTCGTCGTCGGACATGCTGGAGGCCAGACGTGGGCCAGAAGCAGGGATCGGCGGAGGAGCGCAGCTCGCTCAAGGTCTGAGACGATGATGTCATACACGGTTGATCTGGTGCGCGCTCTGCTCTACGGCAGCAGCATTGGCATGGCGATCCTGGGTAGTCGAGTCGAGTATGTACACACAGTGGAACGGTATATGCGCCGTTCCTGCATGATGCACGCCCGGGCTAGTCGAGCAAAATTCGGGTCCGCTCATAGGGCGCTCGGCTGCGCGCCAAGCCTTTGAGGCTGAAGGGTCCGCGCTACGCCAAAGCCAGCACTGACGTCTCTGACCTCGCGCCTTCGCCTTCACCTCGGGTTAGCGCCCCCAGTCCCTATGCCGCGCAGGCCGTAGCCTTGCTGCTCACCACCCTCTCCCTCTCCCTCTCCTTCTCTCTCCCCCCTCTCCTGCCTGTCCCGCCCCCCCCCTCCACCACCGGCATCGCAATGGCGCGCGACAAGTTCGCTCGGCAGAGCCTCGGCGGCACTCTCCATCAGCAGATCAACGACGTACGCCCCGGCGCAAACAACGTCGCGCCGCCATGCTAACAAACACCAGGCGCGCGTGCTCATGGTTGGCGCCGGCGGCATCGGCTGCGAGCTGCTCAAGAACCTCGTCCTTACTGGCTTTGGCGAGATCCACATTGTCGACCTCGACACCATCGACCTGAGCAACCTCAATCGCCAGTTCCTGTTTCGCACCGAGCACATCAAGAAGTCCAAGGCACTGGTACGGCTGCTGTGATTGCATAGGAGGAGGTACGGGATATGCGCTGATTGGTGGCAGGTCGCGAAAGAGTCGGCCGGTCGCTTCAACCCCAACGTCAAAATCGAGGCATACCATGATAACATCAAGGAGGGTCGATTCAACGTTGCGTGGTTCAAGAGCTTCAACATTGTGTTCAACGCGCTCGACAATCTGGATGCGCGCCGACATGTCAATAAAATGTGCTTGGCCGCCAAAGTACCCTTGGTCGAGAGCGGCACCACAGGCTTCAATGGCCAGGTGCAGGTGATTGTGAAGGTGCGTGTATCGATCTGCCTATTTCCCGGCTCTGGTGTTGACCACTTCCCTAGGGCGAGACCGAGTGCTACGATTGCGTCCCCAAAAACCCGCCAAAGTCCTTCCCTGTCTGCACCATTCGAAGCACACCTTCGCAGCCAATACACTGCATCGTATGGGCCAAATCATATCTGTTCGCGGAGATATTCGGTACATCAGAAGATGAGGCGCCGGAGATGGATCACAGCGAAGATGCCGACAACGCCGACGAGGTTGCGAAGCTGCGAACAGAAGCACAAGCCTTGAAGCGCATACGAGAATCAAGAGGATCGGACGACTTCTCGCGCCTAATTTTTGATAAGGTCTTCAAGGAGGATATCGAGCGCTTACGAGGCGCCGAGGGAATGTGGAAGGACAAGCGGCCGCCAGAAGCACTGGACTATGACGGACTTCGAACGAAACTTTCTGGTGTCAACGAAGCTATTGCAACGCGAGATCAAACTGTCTGGAACGTTGAAGAGAACTTTGCCGTTTTCGTTGACAGCCTGAAGCGGCTCAGTGACCGCCTGGAAGAGACACGATCCACGGCAGATGTCGGCAATGCTGCGCCTGTGCTGAGCTTCGACAAGGATGATGTCGATACGCTCGACTTCGTCGTCGCTAGCGCCAACTTGCGCTCACATATCTTCGGCATTGAGACGCGGTCAAAGTTTGACATCAAGCGTAAGTGGCTCCTTGTCAGGCGATTGAGCCTCCTAGCATCCTAACACATCGTAGAGATGGCGGGGAACATCATTCCGGCGATTGCCACCACGAACGCAGTGACCGCAGGCCTGTGCGTTTTGCAAGCATTCAAGGTCATGCGCGGTCAGCTCGATAAGGCTAAGATGGTCTTTCTAGCACCTCACAGCTTCACCACGGCGATTGATGGTGGCCGATTAGGACGACCAGATCCACATTGCGCAACATGCGGTGTCACATACGCGACACTAACAGTTGATACAAAGCAGGCAACACTAAGTAACCTGGTCGACATTCTGAAAGAGCAGGTGAAGTACAGTGAAGAGTTTAGGATAACACAAGGGACGAAGCTCTTCTATGACCCAGATGAAGACATGTTCTTGGACAAGACATTCGATGAGCTGGAGTTGAAGGGCAATGCATTCATCACAGTAGCTGATGAGGCCGACGACGAGGCCAAGGTCGACATCGTCTTCTCAATCGTTGAGCAAGAAGACACCGACGGCACCAAACCAATCACTCTCACAGAAGAGTTGGATTTGCCATTGAAACCCAAGCCGCAGACAGTGCCTGCCACCAATGGCCACGCGGCAACCCTCAACGGCACTGAGCCTGTCGTTAATGGTAAAAAGCCCACAACGAACGGTGCTACCAAACGTACTGCCGATGAGGCTGGTCTCGAGGATGAAACCATAAGGAAGAAGGGCAAGGTCATGGAGAGCCACAACAGTGGTGATGATGACCTGATCGTTGTAGACGGTGGTAATGACGCCGCCATCGTCATAGACGATGACTGAACTGCAATGGCTACCTTGGAACCATGTTAAACGACACGGACCAACCTCGTTGGACCTCTTCTTGGCTACGTCACTCGCATCCCGCTCGTGTCATGTTACGCCCAGCGACGATATCTCCCGACTCTTCTTCCAACTTGGAGGGCATCAGCCACGATGGCAGACCATGTGGCGCCCACATATAGACACCCCAAATCCCCTGTACCATAGAATCAGCATGGCTTTGCCCAATCACCCGGCGTCCCGGCGTTTTCAACAAGGAAGGAAGGGAGCGCAGGTATACCTCATTTGCTTTGTCGCAGAGTCACACTCCCGACCTCAGAGCGGCGTGCAGCCAAATGGCGTTGATCATCCGTAGTAGTATTTCTCTCACACGGCAGATAGTCCACCATCCAAATTCAGCACGCAATTATGCGCATACTGATTCTGAGCAAGGAACAAAGCTGCATGTGCGATTTCTTCTGCGCGTCCAAACCGGCCCAGGGGTATGCGTTTGCACAGTTCGCCCTCATTCAGTTCTACACAGTCACACATTAGTCGTTCGAACAGCCCACGCCCATTCCACATAAGACCATGATGCAAGTATCCACAGCCACCGCCACAGATGCCACTTTTGCATGAGAAACACACATACCTCTCGTCATATCCGTGCCCACATACCCAGGCACCAACGCATTCACTCTAACGCCATGACCCGCATACTCACTCGCCAGCGCACGCGTAAAACCCAACACACCCGCCTTACTCGCCGCATACACCGCGGCGCCATAACCCCCGCGCACGCCCAGCAGACTCGCCACATTGATAATCACAGGACTTGTCGCTTCCGCCGCGGGGCCCGCCCGCCGCGGCGCACCGCGCAGGTAGCCGTGGCGCAGGAGAAACCGCGTCGCGCTGATGACGCACGTCAGGTTCGTAGCGACGAGGGCGTGGATGTCTGCCTCGGAGGTGCGCTGCACGAGGCTTGCCTGCGCCGCGCCCGCGCAGTGCACCAGCACGTCAATGTGGCCGTCTTCTTCGGCCTCGCTTTCTCCTTCCCCGTGCTCCTCCGACACGCGCTTTCCGCCCCGCCGTTTGGGCTTGGCTAACATGTGGCTGAAGTTCTGCGGGTGCGAGCATGACCACAGGCCTGGCGAGGATATGTCCGCGGCGATGTATGCGTGCTGCAAGGGGGAATCAGCGGATATGGGGGGCAGAGTCGCTAGAGCGGTCTTCAGGGCGGATTCGTTGCGCGAGAGGAGTGTGCAGCGGTGGTTGTTTTGCGCGAGGAGGCGTGCGATGGACAGGCCGATGCCGCGGCTCCCGCCTGTGATGAGGGCGTGGAGGGGGCGGGGTGGCATCTTGGTTTTTTTCTTCTTTGGATTCTGATGTGGGGTGTTTTTTTTTCTCGATATGTTGGGATTGGGGTTTCGCTAGGTGGGTTTGAGTGGATGGGTTGGGATCTCACGTGCTGGGCATATTCATTGGTGTTTGGGAATGGTGATGTAGTTGGCAGCTCATATTGCGGACTTCGGAGGTAAGAGATCATGGTGAGTGGTCTGTGCACATGCTGAGAAAGTCACAATACTGCTGGATAACTTTTTGATTGTTCTGTCCAAGTGGTATCGTATCTATGGAGACGCTTGGTGATATCCAGAATCCAACTTGAAAACCGCGTTCTAATTGTGTTACGTTGAGAACTACCTCGTTCAAATCTCGTCACGTCTACATCAAGCAGCCATTGGACTTGCTTGAATGCAGATCAGACACGCTCAGGCGTATTTTCTGCCCGTTGATCGTCATATAGCTCTCCACAAGCCATTCATACCACACTTTACGATCGTCGGTTTGTCTCCAGAAGCTGACTTCTACCTCGGAATCAGCAGGCAGTTGCAATGGATTCTGCGAGCTTTGTTAGCCATCAGTATGCATTTGTAGTTTCGAAGGGACTTGCCTTTAGTGGGAAAAGGATCGGAAACCACGAAATCATATCCTTGCTCTTCTGCTCCATGGTGACAGGATTTGTGCTAAGTTCGACTGGCCCCTCGGAACCACTGTACAAGACGGTCTCGAAGTAGGCACCGAGGCCATGGCAAACACCTTGATCCTTGATAGGGAACGCAATCTTGCAATACCTGAAGTTGTGCTCGTTGGCGCCATCACCGCCGGTGAATCCACCTCCGCCACCAACGGCGGACCCTCCTTTGCGGAGCGACGATTGAGCCAGTATCGTTGGGGGCAGTGGATGGGAAAACTTCCAGGCAGTCTGCACATTTGGCTCAAGTGGTGCCTCGAGGTTAAAGTTGTGCATTTTGGTACCGTTGCTTAGCTGTTGTGACGCCGCCGTTTCCTTGCCAGTAGTCGAAAGATAGTCAAGCTGTGACAACATGACCACCCAAGGGATATCGAAAGCATTGGGATCCACACTGGTGCTTCGGCTGTACAGATCCGCCCAAAGTTTTGGCGTAGCGATTGGCGTGAAATGTGCCGTATAGCTCGATGGTATTGAGATGCCATGCTCCGTATTCAGAACATGCTGCACGCCATCCAGACATTCCGGTGACAGCTCGTTGTCTGCAAACGACCCGAGTAACTCACTTATGAGGATATCAACCTTGCCAAACGTGCCATCGGGTAGTGTTGGGCCTTTCCAAGCTCGCATATCTGTCTTGACTACAGTCACTCGACCGTTCCACGACTCCGCATTACGGCGTTGTAGAAGGACATATGCATTCGGGTTTTTCTCGATAGCGTATACCTTGACAGGAACACCCGTGCTCTGACTGGCATTGAGCGCACGTTGCACAAGTGGTCCTCGCCCCGAGCCAACAACAGCAATAACGACAGCATTATTGTCAGAGCTCGTGGTTCGATGCTGGCTATGCCAGTCTTTGAGTGCCTGGGCTGTAGCCCGCTCATACCAAGCGTACTTGATGGGATCTTTCTCAAAAACTTCATAAGTGATAGATTCCAGGTTGTCTGTTAGAGGCTGGAGTGGACTTTGTAGATAGTCCTGAAACCCGCCTCCAAATCGCTCGATTTGACTCTTGGGAGGCTGATTGCGTTGTAGGTACCGAAGATAGCTCAAATGTGGTGTCGGATCATTGCTGCTACTACTTGTCTTCTTTGCGAGCTTCTTTGCAAGTTCCGCGGCTTCGGCTGGAGTAGGTGCGGCAGCCGATGACTCGGGGCTTGGCGCGTCTTCTGCAGTGTCCGGGGAAAGATGACCTGTAGAGTATGACATGATCATGTCTGGGTCATCGATACCAGGCAACGATCCAATATCTGATAGTAACAACCATGGTCCACGCTGCAACCGCATGCAGCGGAAGATGAAGAGTTGATGAGCTTTTGACAGTACGAAAGATTGACGAGCATTGACTAAGAAGGAAGATGCGGGAACATTGAGCAGGCGTATGGGCTCTGAATACCATCTTGATTGAACGGCTAGCGAAGGAAGTCGGCGGGGCAGGTCGAGAACTAGAAAAAGGTTAGTCGGTATTCTTTTTATTCTAACAGCTAATGTATAGTACGGAGCGAGTACAGAGCTGACTGGTGGGACAGGTTTGGTTCGTACCAATGGACAACCTATTGTGGTATTTGCAGATGGATCTGATGGTGTTCCACGCATCCCACGAGCTCCATGCGTCCAGGCTTGTTGGCTCTACGCTAGAGACGAACTCAGCTCGTGCGAAGGGAGCCAGATCACCGAGGTCATCGTCTGTTTGTGAACGCGGGCCGTCCATGGGCAGCTGAATGTGCAGCTGAATGTAACTGGCATTGACAAGGGCCTCCTTTACTGCCCGGGCAAACCGAGATACACCATCCTGACCATGTGTAAGACGTGGTCCAGGCACGACGACGTTGGTAGCACCACAGAAAGCGGCGTAGGCAATTTCTAGGTGGAAGACCTGTCGTGACAAGTGCGCGATAACAGGGTCAGGCGAAGACAGATCTATCCAAGAGCTTGTGTATACGACCAGCTGACCAATGGTGTCGCTGGGTCCTAACGGGGTGTCGAGATTCTCCAGAGCGGGTACTAGTGGAAGCGGCTGTGGTTGCGACGACTCGGAGATTGTTTGCGTGTAGGCATTGAGCAGACCCAGGACGCGGGTATGGAAGTGGTCGTTCGTGATGGTGCTTGTGAGCATGTCATACTGCACAGAAAGTCAGCATGACGGGACGGCAAACCAAGAAGAGCGCCTACTCCTAGGTCTTGGGCATGCTGCACGAGCTCCGGCGACACGTCCAGGGTTCGCTTGGTCTCGTGCTGGCCGATGTAGAAGACTGGCGCCGACCCGTCCATGCCTTCGGAGTAGTCCATGACGCCGGTGCTCTCGTGTACGCGGTCTGAGTCGCGGGGATGTGCGGTGCGGCGAGCGCTGGGGAAAGTCTGCGAAATTGCGGACCACCGCGGGGTCAGCGTTGGCGACGACGATCGTGGGCGGTCAAGCAGGCGGCTCGGGTCGGACGACGGAGAGGGTGGAGGTCTGGGGCCTGGGCAGAGGAACTTCCCCCCAGCAGAGGCGGCGGGTGTTTTTCACGACATTTTGGGCGTGGACATGCATACGGTGCCTTGCTGCAGCCCTTCCGCTCCGCCGCGCCAAGCAACCCGCGCCGGCCGGTGGAGCTACTTTGCGCCGGCGCATAACTTTTTCGACGAGGCAAACATTCACCATTCCCCCCGTGCAGGAGCCAGGCCGCGACCAGCCCCATCATGTCCGCCATGGCGAAGCGCGAACACGACGACCACGACCGCAGTGTCAAACGTATCAAGACCGAGGCCAGCGGCGACGGCAACGGCAACATGAAGCCCGCAAACCCATACTTGGCGCACTGGAACGATGAGAAGCCGCAGCCCAAGAGCGAGTACGGCAGCGGAGCCGGCCTCGACCACCTCGTGCGCCATACCACCACGACCAAGCAGGCCAGGGCGGCCGAAGACGGGCCCCTCAATGCCTTCACTGGCCGCCCGCTGTCGAGCAACTACATGAGCATCCTCAAGAAGCGGCGAGATCTGCCCGTGCACCAGCAGCGGTACGTCGGCCTCACACGCACCCATTGACGCACACTGATCCGTCGCAGAGATGAGTTCCTCAAGCTGTATCAGGAGTCGCAGATCCTCGTCTTCGTCGGTGAGACGGGTTCTGGAAAGACGACCCAGATCCCCCAGTTCGTCCTCTTCGACGACCTTCCCCAGCAAAACGCCCAGATGGTCGCATGCACCCAGCCTCGTCGTGTCGCTGCCATGTCCGTCGCTCAGCGTGTCGCCGAAGAAATGGACGTCGAACTTGGCGAAGAGGTCGGCTACAGCATCCGTTTCGAGGACAAGACTGGCCCCAACACCATTCTGAAGTACATGACGGACGGAATGTTGTTGCGCGAGGCCATGAACGACCACAACTTGACCCGCTACAGCACCATCATTCTCGACGAAGCCCACGAGCGTACCCTGGCCACCGATATCCTCATGGGCTTGTTGAAGGAGGTCGTACTGCGGCGGAAGGACCTGAAGCTCATCATCATGAGCGCCACCCTCGATGCTACCAAATTCCAGAAGTACTTCCACAATGCCCCACTGCTCGCTGTTCCTGGACGAACCCATCCTGTCGAGGTCTTCTA